>OW679199.1:65915092-66420848 GCA_940337035.1 Agriotes lineatus | reverse complement strand
GTACATCAATTTGCGCCATCCTCAAAGGTGCATTGGAGGCGTCCATTGTGAAGCCGTGATGTCAGCAGTTATCGAGAAACCTGTAAGCCGTCAGAGGACGGGACTTCCCCGCAGCATTGAGTGCGGCAATCTTCCACGCATCAAGCCTTCCAAGCTTGGAGGATGCAAATCGAGAGGCAGTCAGTATATAACGTAGCAGTTTGTATACTTCAAAGATCTACAGGTAACATAATCATACGTAAAATATTAGCAGTTATGCGATAAAGTTCGTGGTCAACTGTGAAAAGAATTGGAAGCGCAAAAGAATGAGCTTCACAAACGAATAATGCAAATGGGAATTGTTTCTGTTTTAATGGATGCGCCTACAAATAGGCTTTTGCGCTTTTAAAAGCAATTATTTCAACGTTACTGTCAGTGTTGTTCTTGTTGGCACAATTGTGCTAGATCTAGCACAATCAACAAAAAGCTAGACGCTAGCACCCCAATACCAAAATTCAGCACAATTGCATAGGTTGTTATATTTCCTTAAAACATTTCAAATTACAGCATCTGATGGGCAAAATTTTAATAGTCAGCTGATAATGAGTCGATATATCAGTGACGATGGCAGCTTGAATTTGACTGATGTATAGGCAAAGAGCATATAACGTGTGTTATATGTGCTTTGGTATAGGTACAAAGACGACCGGTGATATTGGTTACACTTGAATTGATATTTATTAAAATGTTGTTCTTGCTATGGACTGTTTTCTTGTACATAAATGGTAACATTGTAATCTAGCACAATTTCCCCTAAAGTTAGCACAAACATTTCCCTACTTTCGGCACCAAAGATTTTACGCCTGGAACAACACTGGTTACTGTTAATATTAGTTTATGTTATATCGTGTATGTTTGAGGCGTACATACTGGTAGCTTCAAGCTATCTTGCACGTAGATTGTTCTGTTCTGTGCTGTGCGTTTACTTATGATTTTATCTGCTTTTTAAGGTCAATATATTTTTGTGAGAAAATTGACTTTTCTTGTGCTGTGCTTTATTTTAAGACAGTTTCAGCCTGAGAACACTATTGGTGCGGAGCAGCTTCCTGTTTTGTAGTAAATAGTGATCGTTTGCAACCGCGAGTGGGATATTTGAAAGCTTCATATTCGCCGAGCCAACAAGGCGAACACAAAAGGTGTTACCTATAATAATCCTAAATCTCACAAACCACAATGCTACGGAGTATACTTGAAGGCCCGCCAGCTAGTCTCAGTGAAGGCGGCGAGCAGTTCCTTACAAGATGTTATCACCAAATATTATGAGCGCCAACAAGTCTTCAATTACATCAAATATACTCAGATAGGTCGAGAACTCAAATAATCGCAGTAGGGAATAGCGCAATACATGAAATACAGAAGGTAGTAGTAGCAGTAGCAGTGTAATATTTATGTAATTAGCATTAAAGTTATTAGTAATAAACACAATTAAATAAGCAATTCAAGGTCAAAAAATTTAAATGTAACTATAGATTGAGAACAGATCCAAGTACTAACCAATTAAATATCGAGGCAACAGTAATGAGCCAGAAGCAATCAGACTTTAATTTCCCTAAGCTAATACACCTGACGTTTACAGAATGAATATCACTAACCCAATTTAAAATTGGCTGAGTCCTGAAGGGAACCAATTAGATGTGTCTGCTGAACAGCAGGATACGATGGTCATAACGCTACGCCAAGAAGGTATAATTTCATAACTGTGATGGGGTTGCGGCGACGCCGTTCACTAGGTCGTAATTTACTTATATGAAAGACCAAGCTTCTACAGTAGATGGCTAGATAGCCTTGAAGCTGCCTACGTTGGCAGCAGGTTGAAGGTGCTTGCAGAAACCACCAGATTTCAAGTGAAATATTACTGTAAAGTGGATAGATCAGGCGCTGTAAATCACGATTAAATGAACGAATTTGGACGAAGGGAATGCACGCCTCCCAAAGTAGGCTAAATCGGTGCCTTAGAACCACCGGGGAAAAACTAGAAAGGTAGGACGCAATTAGCTAAATACCAAAAGCTATAAAATCAAAAATAAAGTAACCACTGGCCCTACATAACAGGTTTTTCTGGGGAACGACAATTACATATTTGCTGCCGTCTCTTTTCACATACGGAAAGGCAACGCATTTAAGCCGCAACAAGTCGTTTCGTATCTTGAAAAGCCATACAACCAAGTTTATGCAACAAAATAAATTTAAGTAAACGGTAAATACGCTTTTTGCACGTAACAAGGGCAAATAATTATTCAAAGTATTAAGGCGTACGAGACGTCTTGTTTCAATATGACTTGCAACGATGAGGTTCGAACCATGGCAGACCATAAGTATTGTTACACTCCAGCTGTATTTACTTTAACATGTCCATTCCATCCATGCTCACAGATACGAAATACATCTACATAAATTTTTCCATTTCTTTTCTGATTGAGATTTTCCCAGCTTTATAAAACGTGCCAGCGTTCCAAGAAGCGATTCTGGGGACCATTAATATTTGACTATCAACCACAATGACAGATCCTCTGAAATTGAATAATGCGATAGTTTGTCTTCTGCATTGAAATATTAGTTCCTTTCCATGTATTTTTTTTTGTAGAAAAAAATAATGAGCTAATGTGTTATCGTTCGAAATGTAAAGATGTTAGTTGCGAAGATTTCGGGGTTAGGCAAAATACAAGCACTTGTGGATATTTATTTGTAAAAAGATCGATGAAAAATAATGGAATAACGAGCTATTTGAAAACAAATTACTTTCGATATAAGACCTACTTAAAGCAGCTGTTTAAATTTGTATATTTTAATTCTAAGCACCTTCTGAGGTTTGGTAATGCCGCTGCATTTTATCAGGAAACCTGGGCTGGGGGTTTTCTAGAAGTAGGTTTGATGGGCAGGTTGATTAATAAAATCCTCAGTAATCTTCCTGGAGTGATTGCTTTGTCATAGTGAGTGAATGTTCCGCATTATAAATTATGCTCCTCGTAACCTCCTCGTAAAAGTTCCCAACAAAAGGATAACGTTAAGCGGTCATGGAGGTTAATTCAGGACTTCCATTTGTCGTATGCTTGAGCCGATGACAAGACTACCTTATTGTTGCACTCTTGTCGTTAAGTTTCCTGGTTAGGCAGTTTTATGCGACTGCAGTTATTAGGTTATGTAATTGTGAGACAATTAGTGGAATTCTGGCTGGCACAGCCGATGAGTTTAAAAAAACTAAGCGGTGTACTGCAAACCAATTCGGCTAAATTTGCAATTAAAATTGAGCTCACGCGCCTGTATTTGATTTGCTTAATCATTGCTAATGTACTGGTAAATCTGAAGCGCTACTTCACTTTAATTTCACAAGCAGATGGGAAGGGAGTGCCTGTTAGTCTCTTTTCAGTCACCCAATGGCAACCTAAATTGCTGCAAACAGAGGTTACACAGTGTTGACTTAAATTTCAATTAGAGCTCATAAGAAATGCTCTTGTGCTAATAGCTTTACCGCAATAAAATATTCTGTTTTCCATTAGCTTGAATTTTAGACTTCTTACACGTTTTTTGTTTGAATAAAATTTTCTTAATGATCTCGTTTAACTTGGAGATTTATTTCCCTTTGCTAATCGTAAATTGTATTACCTTAAATGGTTTTTCGTTAAATATCACAAGCTATTACCTAAATGTTAACATGATTGCAGCTGTTCGAAATAGAATACTTCTATTAACAGAAATGTATCTTGTACTTCTCAATTTCGTTTCAATGATGTCTTCTTACTCATCCCATTGAGAATAAGTATTTTTATTTCACTTTTTAATTTAAACAATGTGCAATTAAAAAGAGTTCGTAATAAACCTTAACATATGTTAGATGTTTATTAGTTTGGTTATTGGATTCATCTTTGTTTATTTTTACTAGTCAATAAGATGGTACTTCGATTTTTTTAATTTTAGATACTTTCCGTGATATAACAAGAAGAAAAATTAAGACATTCTAGTAAATTATAGATAAAACGCCAGTGTTTCCCAATGAATATAAAAGCAAAGCAAATAGATAAACGTGAAAATGTAATAATGTAAAAATAAAAGTAATTTGCTGTAAAAAGTAAATTTGTTGGTTGATTTAAGAGGACTTATAGCAGTTAGTATTCGTTAGTATTAGTTGTGGGGAGACTGATGTCAAGCAAGTAGGCCTTGATAGGTCTTTTTTGCCAACCCCGTGGACAAAGGTCAAGGCATGCAGAGTACCAGGTGCCTTAGTCCTACTTAGAATTTTGTCGAGACTAAGGAGTTCCAACTCTAGCAATGTTTTACATAATACACATCGTAGTAACATGAAACCCACGGCTTTACATCACTTCCGAATGATGGACTTCTGTAGAGGATTTCATCCGCATTTTTTAATTTTTTAAAAACCTCACTGGGATTAGAGATCGAACTCTCGACCGTTAGATCAGTAGCCTGAATGCTTAACCACTGAGCTATGCAGCCCGGCTAACGGGACTTATAAATGTGCACATTTTGAAAAAAAGTAGAAATGGTAATTTCAGCTTAATAACGATCAGAATTATAAGAAACTGCATTGTAAGTTCTGTTTATATAAAAATCATTCTAGCCTGATCGATAGCTCCCTAAGGTCATTATAAATTAGTTTAAAAAAATGAAATACAGTAAACATACATAATTATATTTTCCTAAATTAAGTCAATATCCAATGTCTGATTTATATAGGGCGCACGGTTTTGGAGTTTCTAATTATTTTCAGAGATACGACGTTGGTTAAATTAAGGTGACATTGCGTAATATCGAGATACTTAATTTTCTAAAAACAAATTTATCATTTCATCCTGTTCCAAAATATTTTAAATATCTCAAAGAGCATATTTGCCTTAGTAAAACTACTTTGAAGATAATTTAAAAGAATACAGTTCTTTAAATGGTCGAATTTTGTTTTTGCAACGTTTGATTTAGTTTAAACGATTGACCTCATTCAATACTTTTTATCTCCCTAAAATGACTTTACATATGACTTACTATGTGATTCTCAATTTCTTTCCATCCACTTTTAATCTCGTTAAAAATGCTTTAATTGAAATTACTGTCATATTGAAAAAATCATTTTAGTCTTACTTAAATGACGTTAAATTTGTTTAATCACAGTCGGTTAATAATAGACACGTTTCTAACCTTCAAAGCAGTAGGAAAGCGAGTCATTGTTTACTTTACTTTCACAGCTAGCAGGGAAAGATTTTCCCGGCTAGCTAAACGTCACTTTCAATGAACTTGTCATGTTACCTAGCAACAGCGTCGCAGTTTCCTTTATTCAGGTGACTTATTAAACTACGATAAAAATACGTATTATTTGAAACTTACCTAATTAAATAAATCATGACAAAAACCGATTGTGAGTAAAATAGTATACATACCACGGTGAAAAGTTTCATTCCTGTCTAGAGATATTTTACCAAGAAAAGTTGTTCAGAATGATAAATTATGGCTCTATACAAAATTTCAGGAAAATCTACCTCCTTACATTAAACCGTCATTTTAGATTAAACAAAATAAATTGTATATTCTTTTCAGGTATACTGTCCTTTTTGTTTATAATATGGCAAAATCTTACTAAGAAATGTTGTTCAGAATGGAAAATTATGGCTCTATACAAAATTTAAGGAAATTCTACCTACTTAGATCAAACCGTAATTTTTAATAAATAATTTTAACGGTTTAAGTATGTAGACCTTCCTGAAATTTTGTATACGGCCATAATTTATTATTCTAAACAAATTTTTTGGTAGAATTTTGCCGTATCATGAACACAAAGGGTAGTTTACCTGACAAGAAAATAGTTTTAGCTACACTGTCAAGGCTAACTTGTTTTTTCAAAAACTGAAAATATTCTTAAAATTATCTTCAAACCAAGCAGGACCTAATCCCACAATCTTAAAATATACTTCAAAAACTTTTAGTCCATCTCACCTCTTGTATACTTACTGTATATAATCCGTTCACGACCTTTTTGGGACAGAGTTGGCTATGATTTTTTCTATTCATGTTGGACTAACTGATTCGGTGATGTAGCGGATGCAACTTTTTTTTCTGTCAGTGTCAGTTCGACATTTTCTTGCCACCACATTGCCAGATTTTTAATATTCGTAAGATAATAATTGATTTATCAAGTGTGCAAAACTAATTTTAATTTCCGCCAAAGGAAAAGTCAAAATGCCCAAAATAATTTTGTTACAACAAAAAATTTCCATTAAACGATGCTACTTCCAATTTAAAAAGGACAGGCCAGATTTAAAAGAACACGAGTTGATGTAGAGACTAGAGAATATATTTGCTGTACGTTAAAAAAATTTTGGAGAGAAAAAACAATCCAGCGTAATGTATTAGTACCTAATTTATTATATAAGACGATAAAGTTAAATTTTATCCATGAGTGAATCGGTAACGTCGAGAAGAAGTCGATACGTTAATGATTGAAGAGTGGATAGTAATAACTTTATCGTCGTGTATAATACAATTTGCTTTCTATAGCAAGAACAATAACAATTTCAAAAGAAAATAAGGAAAGTCAATCACATTTCAAAATATCAGTAGCTAGATTGGGTTGCTAGGATAATACGAAGCTGTAATATTTAATTTAAATAAAAGTTAGAAAATCAAATTAGTTTATCTACCCTTGATGTTAAAGTGCTACTTTATCTACCCTTGCTGTTAAAGTGAAACTTGACCTTTTGTTTTAAGTCGATTAAAGCGCACTTTAACATTTGCTATAGAAAAAAATAATTTACTACCTACTTACTTATTACTATTTTAGTGTTGGAAGTGTTATGTGGCAGAAGTGAAAATCAAAATGACAAGATATTTAAATTTTTCACATGTTAATTTATATAGGACCAATACTGCTCAATTATTGCTCTACTAAATTTATTTGGCATCAGTTTGTGACGTCTTTATTCTTCCACACCAGCAAGCAAGCAAGCATTCAGCAAGCATGTAAAATAGAGTGGCATATTCATAGCATGTATACAATTCCTATCCAAATTGCAATAAACATTAACATTGAATACTCATTTTCGTTTCTGTCGTCAATTGTCAAATCATTTCAATGTTTCATCATTAATTTAAACAGAGATCCGGCAACAATGTACCTATTCAGAAAATATAACCTTAAACTGAAAACAACCTAACCTAACACAAAAAGTGTCAATTTCCATTAGGAAATTTAGTTGCCACAGAGGTACTGCCAAAAAATTACTAGACGGCCATAGCCTCACCTGACCCAAAAAGATCGTGAACGGCATATACTTACCGTAAACCCAAAATTATATCGACAAACTTCGAGGGATTATAGAGGTCGTTATAACATAAAGATTTTGCATATAAAGTTTTTCTTGTAAATCCCTCCCTGCCGAGTTATATCCTCTTAAAGAGGGCAGTTAAAATTAAGTTTTTGTCATTTTACTGACAACTGGAAAATGGTAGTAAAATGAAAATTTACAAATATGTTCTAGCAATAGCGGACTCATTTAAGATTTTTATTTTAATTTTTACGTTTGGTTTTAAAGAGTTGAAATTGGCAACCCTGTTTTTATTATAACTTTCGTACAAACAATTATTTTATTATAACAAAAGATGTACCGAAAAGCATAATTTATTTAAAACTTATTTAGCTCTTTTCATTTTTTTTTCGTAGAGCGATTTTTTTCTTGTGTAAAAAATAATATTGATTATAATGGACGGCATTTTGCTGAATAACTGTGACGTGTATCATAATGTATTTTATCTTTTTACGCAAAAAATATGAGTTTGACGTGAAAACTGAAAAAACTAAAAATTGCTTTAAATAAATAAAACTTTCTGCTACAGATTTTTGTACAATCTAAGTCTTGTCCGTTGAAATGTTCTAATAAACTATCCTCTTTAGGAGGGTATAACTCAGCGGGAAAAGCTTTAAAAAATTTTTGTACACAAAATGTTTATCTTTTAACGTCCTCTATAGCCCCTCCAACCTTGTCGGTATAATTTTGGGAGCACATTAAGATTTACTCCAAAATTAAGTAACTTTCTAAAAGACCATAACTACAATCTTATTATAAAAATTAAAATATTTGCTAACATTTGTATATAAATTTAAAACAAAAGCGCCCCCCCCCCCCTCCTCCCAAATCTGATGTCATTTATAAAATAAGTTGTGGTGACTATCAACCTAGCTATATTTTCAAAACAAAAGGATTCCTTAACAACATAATTAATAAATATAGAAATAAAGTTTTTAGTCCATTTACTAAAGGAAAAAAGTTCTAACTTCGTTGACTCAAAACCGATTTTGAACATTTTTTTTATTATTTCGGAAAAAGTCTATAGAAAAATTCCCCATAGGTGAGAAGGTGTGCTTTTTATTTTTTCAATTGTTATTAACAAATAAGTGTTTTTTAATATATTCTTACTTCTTTATTTATTTAAACCATTGCCTGACATTTGATAACATAAGGTTTTTGGGTTCACAGATTACGAATCTGGCCTCAAAATTGGTCTAAAAACAAAAATGGCGTCTACAAAATGGCGTCGAAGGTCTAATTTTGTATTTTCTTTTTTTAATTTTTATTAGATGCCTAGGGGTTTTTGGGGTCGCTGATTACGAATTTAACATTAAAACTCAACTAAAATAAAACATGGCGGATCCAAGATAGCGAAAAAACTTAATTTTTTTTATTCGGACTTTAGTTTTTAGCTATACTATAGGGTTTTTTGGGTCACTGATATCAAATTTTATGTTAAAATTTATCAAAAATGAAAAATAACTTCTTTAAAGCGGCAAAATAGCTTCTTTTCTGAATTCCGCACGTTGCCTCATATCTAGAGATTTTGAACACAGTAATTACAAATATAGCATAAAAGGTTAATTTTTATTGTGTACGAATATTAGTATTATTATTTAATAAGCATTATATACAAATAAAATTCTAAATTGTTAAATTAACTCAAATTTAAATAGATTAAATACATTTAAATATAACATACGAATACATATAAATTCCAACGCCTAAAGATGTGTTTTCTACGACATCTTTGTACAATTTCCAAAAGATATTTTTGAATTAAAAGATTTTTCTGTTTGTGACCGACTGAGGAATGTTATTACATAAAAACAAATGGCAACTTGTTCAACAGTATTGTGCAATTTTAGATATATTAATTTTATTGTACGTAATTATGGAAAAAAACAAGTGTTTTTGTCGGTTATCAGAAACATAAAATAAAATCTACTGAAAGAGACCGACGTCTAAAAACGAACTGCACCAGATATTCGATTTGAAAGAGACGGGTTTTTAAAGTTATATCAAGAAAAAATTCTGGCAAATGTCTTTCATGCCGTTTTATTAATTTTTTAGAAGAAACTTTAGCTGCAAATAATATCCTTGCTCTCAAGCTGAAAGTGATGCTGATCGGTTAATAGTTACAACAGCTCTCAATGCATCAAATAAAAACATAGTCGTAGTATCAGAGAATATAGACGTATTACTTACATTAACAGCTTTAGTTTCATGCCGATAAAGATATATATTTTTTAAAACCTGCCAAAAATAAAGAAAATACAAAAATATCTTCTTCTAAAAGCCTACAATTTGCGCATCCCAATAAATTGTAGTGAGCATGTTCTTTCTGTACATGCTTTAACTGGATGTAACACTTCAGCATGTTTTAACAGAAGAAAGAATCTTCTTCTTCTTCTTGTTCAGGTGCTTATCCGATTTCGTATGTTTGCCATTACTACGGCTATCTTCACTTTATTGGTTGCAATCCTAGATAACTCATTGGATGATTTCCCATACCACGCCCTTAGGTTTTGCAATCAAGATATTCTTCCGCGTCCTGGTCCACATTTGCCATATATCTTGCCTTGTATAATAGATTGTAGTAGGATCTACTTATTCTCATTCCTCATTATTTGTCCGAAGTATTAGAATTTGCGTATCTTGGTGTTGCCCATGATCTCTTTACTTTTTTTTTCATTCTCTCTAGGACTTTAATATTTATTACACGGTCTTTCCATAATATCCGCAATATTCTACGGTATAACCACATTTCAAAGGCTTCGATTTTTTTGTGATTGTTTCGTTAAGTGTCCAGGACTCGACCCCATAGAGCAAGATGGGAAAAATGTAGCATCTTAGCATGCGAGTTTTTGTGTCAAGGTGCAGATTATGGCTTTTGAATATAGTTTAATATATTGAAGATGTATAAGGATGAACAAGACGAATAGGACCGGCACCTTATTAAAGATCCACACGAATAAGTCCTAGTAAATGAAGCAATGGCTATGTTCAGGAAAGAATAAATTTGCCAAAATATTTGAAAATAGCAGTGATTTGCAAGAAACTGCAAAAATCTATATAAAACAATTTTGGTATAAAATGTATGCTTGCAATGTATGGTGCAAAGAAAGGTAACTGCTTAAACTCTTACAGAAATGTTGAAGTGATTGAAAGTTTTTTATTATTCATATACCGCAAGGTAAATGGGGTTACACACAATACAATACATATATTTTTTAAATAAAAACATTTTGAATTTTGGGTTTGCTTCTTTTATTAAGGCGTCTACTAAAAAAGTAGCGTTAATTTAGCATAATTGTGCCCTACGATGAATCCAGCAGAACAACATTTAAAACACGTGTATTTGCAAACACAGTTGTGGCTGGGAAACCAAGATATTTCAAGGAAAGATTGGGGTTGGAAATATGATACAGGAAAGTGTTTTCCAATCCTAATGACGCAAGAACCAGATCCACAAAACATCTTAAAAATTATTTTTTTGCAACTACAAAACTAGTTTCGGGCGAGCTTGTGGGTATAGGAAAAGTGGCCTTTAGGCTCAGCGGCTTGCGCTGAATGTGGCGGAAATAGTTGCCTTAATTCACGACCGGCAGTGTCAATGGAACAAGTAGAGGAAGAAGAAAATAAAGCTAAATAATTTTGTTTTTTGTTTTTAAATGTATCTTGGGTTTATTTTAATAAATCAATTAAATTATAATATCTTGCATACTCATTTAACTCTTCTATCATTTGTTTCCACCATTTTTCAGACACCGGTTTCCATTTTTGATAAATTTTAACGTAAAATTTGGGATGAGCGACCCAAAAAACTTCTAGGTATAGGTATCAGAAATTTAAAAAAAATTACCCCTTTCCGCCATTTTGGCTCCGCCATTTTTTGTTTTAGTTAAATTTTAATGTCAAATTCGTAATCAGCAACCCCACAACCCCCCCAGACTTCTAATAAAAATTTAAAAAAAGATAAAATAAAAAATTAGACCTTCGACGCCATTTTGTTTTTAGACCCATTTTGAGGCCAGATTCGTAATCTGCGACCCCATAAATCTTATGTTATCAAATTTCAGGCAATTGTTTAAATAAATCAAATAGTTATAATTTTTTTAATTAAGAGTATATTAAAAAACACTTATTTGTTAATAACAATTGAAAAAATAAAATGCACACTTTCTCACCTATGGGGAACTTTTCTATAAACATTTACCGAAATAATAAAAAAAAAATTAGTAGATTTGCTGTACACACAGTTATTAACCAATATCTACCAAATTCAAAGTCTACGATGCAACTCAATGATAAGAGAAGACACGTATACGGCAAGGCAATTATTTATGTTAGTCTTCGAAGATATACTTACACAATTACAGGGGAAGGACAAAGGACTAATAATAAAAGGTAGGGGTTTGAATCATTCGAGGTACATGGATGACATTGTAGTAACTGCAAAGAACAAGAAGAAGTTGTAATTAATGTTAACTTAACTAGATGAAAAAGCAACTAATATCGGATTAAAACAAGCTGGTGTTTTGGTGATTCAGGTAACAAGCTTAGTTAAACTAACTGATTCTAGTAGAAAATCTTAAAAACTATTAGTAAAATTTATTGTAGATAACCAGTGCGAAATTATCTAAAGGATGCGTTTAAGATAAAAGTGAAAGTCCTTGGAGTTCTAGTATATCAACTAGATTGTTAGTTTTCTATAGTTGAAAATAAATATGAAGCCTTTAAATATAATTGACAAAATAATGGTCAATTAACGAAACCCACCAACTTAAGGTTATGTCAAATTCGCGCAAAATGCCTTCAAAGGTTTTTGAAAAGAAATGGAAATAAGTGTAACCTGTTTGTAACGATGTAAAACTAAATGTTGTGAAAACATAGTACATACATACATTACGAATTACAGGACAATAATAATAATATTAAACAGCGTTATGCAAAGCCCATGAAAGCGAAAAATATGATCAATGTATGATAAATATCAATAATTAATAATAACACAATACTTATTTTTGCTAGTGTGCTAGTTATAATTTTCACTTTACATTTTTTCAATTAGAAGATTTTAAATTCTGCTGGAACCTCAGAATTCTAATTTTCCTCTTCTTAAGATTTAATACCCTTCTCCATTTTTTTGCTATAAGTGCGTAATACAGGTAAACCAGAAAGATAAATAAGAAACCTTAAAGTATTAAAATCTGCATGCCACTAAATTCCGATATTGTTCTATTTCAGGTTGAGTTTTAAGGAAAGATGTTTCGCTCTAACTTTAATATTAAGGCTAGAAAAAAATAAAATAGAAAATCCAAAAATTCGTTTTTTTGAGATAATTCAAAAACGAAAAATCATATCAAGGATTTCATCATTGTGTTAGTTCTTTAATTGTGCAACTTTCCTTCCATTTAACCAAATTTTTATCTCTTACAATTACCGAGATCCCCATACTGGCCCTCCTTACCTTGGACACACTGTACACTAATTATTTCTTTCTGAAAATTAAAATCTATTTGAAATGGAATATGTGAAATATAAAGTATGATCAAAAATTATTTTCATCTAGTGAAAGTGACATATAGTTACATTCATGAATTAGGAAGTATTCCATAGCCATACTAAATGGAAATAGTTTATGATCATACTACATTTATTGTGTATCTATTATGTATAGTCCAGAGAAATTAGACATTGCTCTTCGGAAAAATTCCCGGAAAGCTGGATTTTGGTATGAGCCTTGATATTGTGGTTCTAAACAAAATGCCAAAAGTCCTCATCGATCCGAGTGCAGCTAAAAATTTTAAGGGGGGGCAAAGGTCACCGAAAATGGTATTTCGTGAATATCTCGTTAACGGTCACTTTTACAGAAAAAATATTAATTATCAAATTTGTAGCTTATGACAATAAAGTTATCATGACTTTTATTCGTAAAAGTAACCGATTTGGAGATAATTCGATTTACAGAGTTGTAACGAATAGATGCACTCCTCAATGGCATGTACACCTGCGATCATTGAAAATGAACAGGTTATGCATTTCAAATTGACTTAACCGACGTTTTTGCAATTGCGTGCAACGTTATTTTATTATTACGATGGGTAGAGAGAACAACACGATTCCACTTTAGAGATTAGGGGAATGCAGAAAACGTAATCAACTACTGTAATGTTGGTTGTATAGCCCTGTTCATTTTCAATGATTCTTTGTGTATATCTGATTGGAGTTGCGACTTGAAATATTCCAGAATTTCCTTGTTTCAGAGCCCATAAAAATAGAAAGAAACACATTTATAGTATACTGTAGTCTAGATAGAGAAGGAATGTGCTCCGAAAAGTTCCCCTCCGTTGTCATAAAACCTCAAGGGACATCTGCTTGCTATTCGTGTAGGAGCATAATAGTATATTATATTATTAGGAGCAAAAATTATACTTTATTTGGCGTGGCTGGACTGTTTACCTGCCGAGCTTGCGAGGCAGATAATTAGAGTCGAGCCACATAAAGATACTTTTGTTCCGAATAACATATAGTATTTTTTCTTCAAACGTTTATAACAAATTATTTAAGAAATTTTGAGAAACCTGGAATTATTTTAAGGTAGAGGATTGGGTAGACTGATAAATGCAGGGTGCTTTGGAGAGCGTCACTATGACTACACTATAATCAACGTTGTGAACAAAATCCGAAAAAAAATACTTTATCTCGCCAGTCTTGCTTAAATGTAACACCCGATATAAATGACGTCGATACTTGCGACTCCACTGAAGATGTAGATCCATCACGTTTCCTGACTGAATCTATGGAAATAGAGAAGACAGCAGCAGAACAAGAAGAAGAACAAGAAGAAGATGAAGAGGAAATCATACCGATTGAAATAGAGTCTGAAGATGAATATTAATAACTCCTGTTTTGAATCTAAAATTGATTAATGAACAAGTTCATAATATATTTTTTTAAAATAAACATTTTTCAAACAAAAATAAACGTGGAATATGCCTACTGGGAACACCACATGAAAAAAAGCGCACCTTGTACACTACCTCGAAGGTGATGTGGAAAAGAGTGCACGTTTCAACTCTGTAAATCGAATTATCTCCAAAACGGTTACTTTTACGAATAAAAGTCATATCTTTATTGTTAGAAATTTCATAAGCTACAAATTTTATAATTAATATTTTTTCTGTAAAAGTGACCGTTAACGAGATATTCACGAAATACCGTTTTTGGTGACCTTTGCCCCCCCTTAAAATGTTTAGCGGCACTCGGATCGATGAGGACTTTTGACATTTTGTTTAGAACCACAATATCAAGGCTCATACCAAAATCCAGCTTTCCGGGAATTTTTCCGAAGTTTTGCTTTTATTTTGTCTAATTTCCCTGGACTAGTATATTATAATTCTGAATTGAATTTAGGGCTTTATTACTACTTAACTCAGTTTAGTCTAGACTGAGAAGTGGCGGTTCGTCGTTATTTTATTTGAGGGCTCTTAATTTTTAGCAATTACTAAGCAAAGCATAAGAATTACCGATTCACCAAAATGTACATAAGAAGTGTTAAGAAACGAGACACGGTGATTAATTAGAAATGGAAAAAGAAAACAGACGTTTATCAATCCACAAATTCATTTGTTTTTCTTATAAATGTCCACATAAAAATGTCTTATAAAATTGCGGGTTGCAACTTAATTTTGCAGGTTGAAATTTAATTCAAGTTGTTTTCCTTTAACCTTTTTTGCTAGTGGTATTATAGGTTTTTACAATTAAAGTTGAGAATACGTAGTCAGACGAGTTACTCAATTGCCTTACCCTTGGAAAGTATTATATCTGTGAAGGCTCGACTTCACTTCTCATTGTACAGGAAGCAGTGATGAACTAATTTATTACCAAAAGAGTGCTGGGAGCTTCAATACATTCATTTTTCGATGTAAAAAGTTGCATCATCTTGGATTGTATTCAATTTCGGGAGCATTATGTTTGTAAATAAGCCCGCCAGTTTACGACGTTTTCGGCTGCAGCATAGTTAGCCTTAGCATCGCATTAAAACTGCTTACCTCAATTCTGCTGCTTCAGTGCTTTCGCCCATAATTACCATATAAGTATGGGCCCTATTTGGGAGCGCCCTCGGGAGCCTCCAGCCGCTCGGTACATTAATATGAGCGAGTGTGTTGACACACAACTAATGTTATGTTGGCATACTTCGTGAATATTGTTTTTTACCACGTTATCTTCAAGCAGCCACATACGTTATTTATTTTTTGTGAAGTTGCTATCAGCTTATAGCGAATTTAACTATCGCTGCTGTAGAGTGAAGAGGAGAGGATGGTTTTAATGTGCACCTATTTTATTTAAAATATGTATGTGTCCACGTAACAGATATTATTACAATTGAAACAATTGTACAAAAAATATCTTTGAAAACAATATATCGTGGAACTGTTAAAATATTATGACTAAGTGTTAGGTACTTTTAACATTAACTAGGTTAGTTTAGTATAAGTCTAACATTAAAAAATATTATATAAATCTCTGAATACACAAAAATAAAAAAATGAACTTCAAATTGATCCTTTCCACTTTTTTTGTATACATTTTTAGTGCTCGCCCCATAAACGGAAACTTAACTTCAAGATGCAGATTGGAAGAATTCCGGAAGAGATAATGTTGTCAGAAGACGTTTTCAATGTATCTTTAATTATTGTTAAAGATAATAAGGACAAATATTTAAATATCATTAGGTTTTTTCTGTTTTCTCCTAACGAAAAGGTGTATACAACGTTTCATTGCAAAATTGTACAGTTCTATAAAACTATTAGTACTTATTCAACCGGCGTCGTATGAATGGAGAGACCCACAGCAAACATGCACATATCGTACATCCTTAATCAGAACCTCTTTGTGTGGAATCATTAGCGACAGACAAAAAAGTGTGAATAAGGAGATAAAATGTCCAGGCATTAGCGGCCATGTAAAGAGCTCTTGAATAAATTAGTTGTCCAGAGCATACAACAAATACATTTCTTAAAACAACATCGGGCCTAAGTTCTGTATCAATCAAGCTTCTTAGAATACAAGAAAAGGTCAGTTATGTGGCGCTGTAGATCTAAATAACGTATTTGATGCGGTGATAAAAGCGATGGCCCAAGAGTGAGTTTTGATGTAACACAATTAATTGACGTACAAATTTACTTTTCAAAGCTTGCATAGATTAGAGGGATTGTGCAAGACGTGTCAAGGATGGTAAGGTTATAGCTCTGAATACAAAATTTGTTATTCACAAGAAACCAATGTAAAAAACCAATAATTTATAAGTAAATATATAATTCAGTACAAGAAAATGGCTCTAAATTTAAGCATTGTAGCTAGAAATATATTTTTAGGGAATATCTCTTACGCATATTTAATTGGAAATATTCCAGAGCAATTATTAATTATCCGAAAATTTTTAAATTTACTGGAAAACGTCCACACATTCGTACACGCCCCTAAGAAAATATCCCTCCTTCTTCAGAGTCGGGACTTTTTCAGTTGGCAGGCACTCATGCTTTATTGAAAAGTATCTGCAGTGCATTTTTCCAAATATTTCCGGAAATGTTTCATGTACTTGTTATATTTCTACCGAGAACACAAAAATTAAAAATGGCAAACTCACAATTGAACAAAAGTGTCATTAAACTTGCTTGTTAGATTAGAAAACATGCTCTAATCGAAGTAATTTATAATACCAGTTTGTACATATTTGATGAGTAAGCCAATTATGTCAGGAATTTCGATTATAACCATTAAATTGACCGATCTAACTCAAGCAGTAGCGAAATAGTATTTTCTTGATACAGCTAAAAGCTGCCTCCCTTTTAAAATCATCAGATAGGCATCGTTCAATTTTTTTTATATTTTTAGTCCCAACAAGTTGAACACGTACTACACATACTTCAATTACCCAAAAATGTGTTGTTACTCTTATGGAACTTTCGTATCTATTTTTGCCTAGAAATCAACCTGAGTAACAATAGTGTCCGCGATGCTGCCTGAATTTGTACAATCTTTCAATTTGTATAGTTTGGTGGATTATTTCTTGCACTCGTTTAGGAGCACGTCGGAATATACATTGTGTAGTTATAGAACTAAGTTATTTTACTGAAGCGGTTTACACTTGATAAACGGATGAAGGGTTGTAGGATAAGATATGAATGGAGTAGACACCCTAACTACCCATTAAGACAATATATACAACACAATATACAATAAGACTCATACAATTAAATTGTGTCGTGTTTTGCTCTTCGATCTAATAACCTACTGTTTGCATAAGTGCAAAACACAACGCTTACATAAAACTCCCTTCTTTTAAACAATGTGCATTGAAATTTGGTCTAATGGTATCATATTAATGCTGAGAATGGCACACGTCTACCGTAATTGTTACACATTGTGAACTATACCTTTTCAACTTCAAAGTGAGGCTAAACAATTTCAGAATGGGAATAAACAATTTCAAATTGGGACTCATCAACTTTTGTTAACGGTAGTCTTTGGAAAATGACAATTATATGGTTGTGACAGAATAGAATTAATTATTGTTAGTTGTTGCTAGTGCTCATGAATAATATAATAAAAATTCCGTACATTAAGAAAGTGGATGCTGACAATGTAAAGAAGCAGATTCGCGCGTTATACAATAATAATGGAGACTTGAGCTCTTGCAGATACATTTAATGTCAAGAAATTAACCGCTTATCGATGGCTGAAGCACTAACAAGAGAAAGAAGAAAAAACGTGGAGGAGAGAGAAGAAGCAAATTACTCTATGAACATCGCTTATTTACGGAAGAGTACATTCTGGAAAATCCTAAAATTACTTTGAAAGAAATGAAGCTAAAATACAAAACAGCTATCATATTGAGGTATCGACCGAATGTGTCCGGACACAGTCTCCATTATTATTGTATAACGCGCGAATTTGCTTCTTTACATTTCATCATCGACTTTCTGTATGTACGGCATTTTTTAAATTACTTGTATTTGGTTAATTCGCACCAGCCACAACTAACAAAAAATAATTTTGTCCTCCAACCGCCATGTAATTGTCATTTCCCAAAGACTACCGTTAACAAAAAGCTTTTCTCAATTTGAAATCGAGTAGTCCCAATTTGAAATTGTTTATTCCCAATTGGAAGTTGATTAGTTCCAATTTGAAAATGTTTATTTCATTTTGAAATTGTTTATTCTCATTTTGAGATTGTTTATTCCCATTTTGAAATTGATTAGTCCCAATTTGAAGTTGAAAAGGTATAGTTTTGCAGTCTAATTTGTTTCGGCACAATTTCACCGAATTGTCAATTTTATGGGCAAACACAAGTTTGAACAATTAGTATAAAAATATTAAGCACGGTTTCTAGTCCGTTAGTCTCCGTGAATATTCCCTTTGCCACAGGAGAGAGGTCATAATAGACCCTCCCTGTAGATATAGAATTAAACTACTAACCGTGTTAAGTTTTCGTTAAATTGTTTTCACCATCCATATATAAATATTAAGTAAGTAAGGAGAGCTATGAGAACAACTTAATCTATTAAAGATAGATAATTAAACGATTAGTGCAGTAATTAAAGGAGACTTAACTGGATTAGGGGTTTTTGAATCGTCGCTGCAGCGGCACTGGCGTGTAATTTTGCCAGTCAAGTTGCTCTAGAGGGTCTTCCAGGTAAAATTCTTTGAATGCGATCATTTTGTCATCGCGAACTAAAAGATAAATCTAAAGTAATAGCTTTTTGTGGAAGTTTCAAAGAAACAATATTAAGTGTTGAATATAAGGGGTCACAGATGTAACAGTACAGAGATTCGCAAAAATAATTCTACATCGATACCAACAGAGACCCATAGGAGTTGCATATAACAAATCGAAAGAGATGACACAATATGAATACCGAAATATCTGAAAGCAGTACGATAATTTCATTTATTCCATATGGAATTGCTTCCGGAATTATTCTTACACTCGTGCAATTCGCACCTTGGAACATAAATTTTATAATATTGTAGTACCAGGTTGTTTTTTGACCTGAGATGAAGCTTGTTGGTTGCAATAAGATGTAACGGGGGATGGCCAGGCCTTACCACCCCTTACAAGACAATCTTGGCCTACGTCTCGTTACAAATGAACATACTTCAGTAGTTAAAAGTATATTAAAATAAATAACAAATATAAAACCTTATATATGATTGAATGTGTGTCGTGTTTTTTCAACATACTATTAACATAGACAAAAAACACGACAGTTTGCAATTAATGTAGCGTAAGTACACACAAAGTAGTTGTAATATGACGTAGTGCAGGTTTCATAACGCAAAGATTTGCGAAATGCTTCCTATCGTAATTGCAACTTGGTCCAGTAACTTGACATAATGTGCCGAGTTTTGCTTACAATTAACTTATCTAGCACACGTTGAACTAGTTTTTTAGCCTAACTATACGCGCTTTTGTGTCTACACGATTTCACTTAATTTTTACACCTTTTTGTTAAGGACGTCTGGTCCATGATCAAACATTAGTTTGAACACTATTCAATGAAAATTGCCAACTGAATAAACTGCTTACGCTCATGAAGCAACTACCACAACTTTCACGGATAGGATTCGGAAAATCCACACTTCTCTGTTATCCCACGGTTTCGGTATGAATTTTTCGTTAATGGATGGATGAAGATCCTAGATTATCATTTCATGGGCCCATATATGTAAGCACTTTCTTTCGACTGTATTTAATCTTCCTCAAAAATTTATAACGCAGAAAAATGTGTCCTATTTCCCAAACGTGTATGATATATGCACGATCGATGGTGCCCCATCAGATTACAACAGAATAATGGGATAGTATTTGTATTTCTGTTAACCTAAACGAAAGAGATGTAATATATTAGATTTTTAATTAAGGCAGAATTTGAAGATTACGATTTGTTGCTAAAGAAATTATGATAACCGGGATGATTCACAATATATTGGTAGTATATTAGCCTCTTCTCCACCGTGGAGGGATATATTGAGTGCAACGAGTTCCCTTTCGAACATCTGTTATAAAAATTATTTCAATGTTTCTTGTTTAGGACTACTGTTATGTGTAAAAAAGTTATTTAACGTTATTATGTTAATTTCCTGAATTAACGCGCTTCCAGTAATCATGTCGAAGATGTACATTAGGTGGTTGCATAAACCGTTTTTCAATTTAAATTTCTAAAATCCTTAAGTTAGGTATTTTTAATAGCATGTGCTATGTACTTGGTTTTTGAAAATTGTCATAGCTTCCCTGTATCCATTTTGGAAGATTTATATATTGCTTTTGGTGCAGTGCGAAAGAATTTTCGATAGCTGTCTCTTTGCTCTCTGTAAATGTGGGTTCCATCCTTCAAAAAAATAAAAAATTCAATTCAGCATACGTCTGTTGGCTCTGTAATTGCAGAGATTCGACTGGTTAAATCAGGATTAGACTGACTTTAGAAGGAAAGTTACGTGTAGCATCCTGCCATCTCCTGTATGTAATGTGGGTCTCCCTTGCACGCTGTTTGACATATTTCGGTATTATTTCAGTCCTTTTTCGTTTTTAACCATTTGGCTCAGTTGGCACTATTTGAAAGCTGGCTATTTTGGAATCGTCGTCGGACCATCTGCAGGTTATCAGTTCATCAAGTAAATTAGGAGTGATCTCTAAGGTATGCTTATCCTCACTCAGTGCCATTTGCTGCTTTTACTGCGGTTTTACTCATGTGGATGCACTCCACAACTGGAGAAAAGCTCACGCTACCCGTTCTTCCAGTTTTGCAGCACTCCTGCAGCTCCTTGTTGGACGCTCACCGTCAGCTCGTTGTTGGACGCTCACCGTTGCTTTGACGTCTTTCTGGATGTGAGAAGTTGGATATTTTCGCTTTCTTGTTGCAGCCGATCTATCGTGGCGAGCAACTCCCATACTTTCAAGTACACCGCGTGAATGTTGGACCTTGATGTAGATTGAGTTACTTAATGTTTGCGATTATCATTTCATAGGGATTGTTGGAAAACATTTCTTGACGCGGTTTTGTTAACTTACCTGTAGCTTTGGGTTTGTTTGTTGTTATTTTGGCGTCACTGAATTTATTGAGTTAAATCCTCTCTTGTAGCAACGGGTTCCATTGTGACACTAGCATCTGCAGGAACTTATAAAATGAACATTAAACAATGTATTTCATTTTTTTACCGCTAATGTAGGCGTTATGAAAGGTTGCATCTATCGAGGGCTCGAACTAGGGATAGCAAATTGGTGCCTGCTATGTACAGCGATATGAAGAGTCAACCCCCGCGCCGTCTCCCACCTAAAGATGTCTGAAGGACGTACTTTGATAACACGGCGCAGATCTAAAAGCAAGTTTCTCGACGATTTCACGAGAATTGAGTGTTTGGGCTCCTCTTCCTTATATCCTCTCCTGATGTTAGCATGTGGTAAGGTTTATCTGTCTCCTGACATCGCCACTCTAACCGGACATCGATGTTAACATATGATATGGTTTGCCTGTCTCTTAACATCGATGACATAACCGGGCTTAGATTATAGCATGTGATAAGGTTGACCTGTATCCTATCATCTTCACTAGCAACCCCTCTAATACGCATTTCCTGTATTTCAATCCGAATCTTGCGACCAGACGTCGCCAGAATGTTCAAAATCTCTTGTTTTTGAAAATGTATTAACCAAGGTGTTCATGGAAAACCTATTGCACGTTCCCCATAAAGTGCCGTTTGAAACCTGTAACAGCATTTGTTAAACTTCCCTGGAGGATACGCCTGGATGTTGAAAAACGTTAATTAAAAGCCCGAAAATCCAGCCCGCCTTTGGGACTTAGCATCGGCGAATTCACCGCAGGATCACTGAACTGCCAAATTTCGCCTCCATTGAAATTAGCGAATGCAGCGCTGACAATTATTCCGCGGAGCCGACACTCCGGGAGCAGCACTCATTAACCCTTAGAACTCCAGGTATCAGTTAGATCTGTTCAATTGGTGCACAAATTCACAGCCCGTCAAATGTAAACAACACTCGGCACGGGTAAGTTCCGCTTTGGTGACATCCGTCCTACAGGGGGGCCCAAAATCTATACTTGGTGCATCGTCTAATGAACCCGCCTTCTGTAAATACCTGTTACCCTTGGGGCAAAGCCAGATGCATCCGCCTTCTATGCAAACCGGCTAGATGGGTCGCCGTTCCCCGAAAAGTAACGAAACACAAACCCCCAGAAGACATTGTTATTTTATTATACAATCCCTTTAATTTAAAACTACGATTTAATTTGTTTTAGTAGCTAACTACAATATATTTAAGGTAATTATTTGGTGTTTTCCTGAGTATATATATTTGAGTTGTGTGCACACATTTCTCTGATTTGAGCTACTCCAAAGTAGAAAATTTAATAAACGTTTATGCCCTTCCGAAATTAATGAAAGTCGTAAATGACCAGAATTAATTACCAGGACTAAAGTGAAGTTCAGGAGGGTAAAACGTTACAATATAACCATTATTTGCGATAGTATCCATTACGAGGAAGTGCTGAGGCCTTTCTGTGCTTGCTATTGTTTCTATGTCACTATTTGTTGTAAGTAACAGTTCTGACGTATAGGCATATCTTGAGGTTTATTAGCGTAAAGGACACAGATGAGAATGCGGACTTTTGTACATCGTTATCTCAACGAGATATAAATATAAGAAATACACATAAACACTCACGTTTAGCAGTTGTATAATTGATAGCTAGTTTCTGAACTTCACCTTACAGTAGTACATACTTTTATTTTTTCAAGTGTTGATTATCAGATTTTAGTATATTTCTATTATCAGGCCCATTGTGAATAGTTGCCGCTTCTAGAAGGTCAATGTCATCCTCAATGTTTAATCAAAATTAGCAAATTATAATTTCTCTATTTTTGTATGCCTGCCCTTAGTTAATCTAACTATCTTAAATATTGACCATAGAAGTCAACATTTTATGCAATTCCGAACGATTGTGTGTCTGGCAGTATGTAGGACCACGAATCACAGGTAATACACGTTTAAAATCTGTATCAAAAACAATATTGCTTTTTAGCAAAAACATGTTTTATTCATAATAATCGATTAAAACACATTAATACATATGCGTTAGTCATACTGCTCCATCTGATATGAATTTTGGAAATTTGTGTTTATATGAGTCTTCTTGTAGATTATTTATTTCTATTGTTATGCACTAAGAATTTAAAATAATAATTTTTTACATTTTTAGTGTGCCGGTGAATCAACGTTATGTTTTTACAGCTTCCTTTGCCGTGTTTTTTATACTAAGAAACGTCCGTCCATTTCGCCTGCTTGCTTGCAGTGCACTCTGAATTTCAACAATAAAAGCAAACATAATCCCATATTGAAGCTTTTTCCATCAATAAAACTTTCATAATGATTCCAGGCAAATATTTGTCGAGGCAGAAACGTTAACTCTACGCGTTACAAAAAGAACAAAAACAGTTCAACAAATATTCAACAAATACCTGTGAGCCAATGCCTAATCTTCGTGACTTGCATTTTTAAGTCGAGCGCGTTCCTTGTAGCGACCCAGCGGAGATTCAATGGGCGTGAATGGTATTGTACTAACAAGGGAGTTTTTTGTGAAATCATTCTAGACGGTTTTGCATCTTTTTGTCGGGTCATTCATGCAATGCGCAACTGGCGATTTGGCACCAAGGCTTTCCGAGAGCTCTTGGGCCCCATAAATGGGGGCAAATTTCGGTCCAAAATGGAACGCGAGAGCAGCAGTCATCTTAATCAACATCTCTTCCTTTTACGACTTCGAGGGCTTTTCAGCTGCAATGGCAAAGTCTTCTTCAGAAGCCCTCGGCCGTAAGTAGCTTTCTTGTCTCGAGCTGTAGCCGCGTTATTACTCTGTATTTCATTTTTGCTCGCAGCACAATAGCCCATACATCAGCTAAATGTTCATCGTATTACAGTGACCCGCGAATATGCACTTAAGTTTATTAGGGGAGCACCAATGCCGACAATTAAGGAGCCTGGTTTGGCGCTAAATGGAAACCATATATCAATCATGCGAAAATGTAAAACGTCCGGCTGAAGCAAATTAAATCGAGGCTCCAGGTGTGCCCCTAGATATTTCTCCATATTTTAAGGCTTGCATGTTGTTCCAAATCGTTGACTTTGTAACTAAATCTAGGCCATCTAGCGATTTCTTAAAATTGCCGTAAATGGTTTTTTTAACAATCTTAGACAAAAATTGTTTTTCATTAGATTGCTTGAAAGCAGTAAAATCATAATTGACCATATTCTCTTATGCGATTCTTGTAAGCAGCTGTTCGTATATGATTTATGAGATACCAGGTAAATAGTGCAACAACATACCTTTATCTTTTTACATAAATATATTAAAGTACATAGTTATGTGTTATTAAAGTTTCTGTTAATCGTACTGCATTACTATGAATAATTATTTTTCAAACACTTGAGCTCAATCGTTAATAATTATAACATGAGTATCCATCTCAGGTTAGGACATGTTTAGTTCAATCCACTTTAATGACATGTCATGTTCAAATTCAAAATCTAGTCGGTATCTTCCTTTCATCTAAACTAAATTATGACAGTTCATGGCAAGGTCGACCTCAAACATGGAATACATGCCTCTGGTGTACTTTTCAGACTTCCTTATGATAATAAATATCTTTCATCCAGTAAACCTCTATTGAAGTTTATTGATATTTGTCTGCCACATACTTCAACACCCCCAGTTCGTATTATTCCAAGCTATTCACATGTTCACCTGCTAGGTTAATTTCTATTTGTAACGCCGCTTGTGAATGTTAGTTAGTTCTCGTCTTCTGTTTGGGCTAAGCCGGCTCTGCTTATCTAGTTCTCTAGATTTCTAGTCATGGACGGAAGCTCTTCCACCCCACGCGAAGGAAAACGCATCGCATCAATTGCAAATTTCGCCTTCCGATCAGAATTCGAGTTTAGGTGTCGGTGTCAGCACTTCGCGCGGGGCGACGGGCGTGGTATGCCGCAGTTGTGACTGCATTTGACAAAGCCGTTACTTTACGGTGTTTGGAAATTATTCAGACTGGGACGATTGCGTCCCAAACTTTGGAGTGGACAGGTTCTCTGTGGTTGCGCCGTGGCCGACGTGAGTTGTGTAAAAAGCGGGAGCCCCTTTTGTCGCCAACTCCTGCTTCAACGATAGCTAAAACGCTAAAACCCTGGTGGCTCCAAAATAAATTACAATTAACGAGTAGTGAATTTCGTAGCAACTATCGTCAATCAAGTTGTCATTCGAATTATATTTTGTGGATACAACAGGTATTCGCATCTCCGTGTCCGATTTTCGAGAGCAGTTGGTGTCCCCCCCCCCCCTCCTTGTAGTAATGCTGTCTTTGTCAACGGTATTCCTCCTATCGTTGAAATGTGTGAACAATACCGCACGCAGTAAGGTTAGTTCTTCCAGTTAAACCAGGACGTTCTGCATTCAGCTCAGGCAGAATTATCTGTAATTGCTTGGTTTTATATGAGGGAAACGAAGTGGACCCACTTCGAATTAACCTTCATTGGCACTTGGTGCTCTGTTTTATTACAAAATTAATTAGCGCCTTGAAGGTATTGCTTTTGCTTGTCGTTTTAATAATTAAGTACTCCGGCATCGGCTGGATACAAGTATAATTAAATAATGTGTACCTACGATGACGTCTTCTAGAATTCAGGGTTAATTTTAATGTGTACATGCAACTTGGTTTCTTCTTTATTCAATAGATAACTTGTAAAGGTACCTTCTGTTTTCCTGTGTATTTGATAGTATTTTTCATAACTAGGCTGAGAGGAGACGTATTGACAATCAACAAAGGCTGTCGGCTAAGGGCAAGATACACACATCATCCACAAGAAGTGGCGCTCTAGGAAAATAACACCTTGTATTAATTAGACATTCCCCTGCCGTACTGTCCCATACCCTTGACTCGACTGTACCTAGCCGTGCTATTATAACATAACCTTTTCCTGGGACGTCGCCGTGTCGTTTTAGTTTCAAGTAACGTTTTATGTTGTAATAAACTCTCTGCATATTTACTCACGCACTACCATACAGCTCGCTCTCTTTCTCGCCATTTGAAAATCTATAGTTTTATTCCAATATGTTGATTTTCTGCATCCATGCTAATATTCCACCAAGAAGCTCTTTCTCTTCCTTTGTAATGTACTTAGTTCTGTCAATTCTGTTTTCAAATAACTGCGCCAATAAATTAGGGGAACACTAATAAAATCATCAATGCTGTTCAAGATAATGACATTTTGGACTTTCTTTCATATGTACGTATCTATTAGACAAAAGCCTCGTAAGTAGTAATTTGTTGATCAAATTTTGTAAATACAAAATAAATAAATATTACTATTATATAATATTACCTACTCTACGCAACTGGGCACTTTATTTTTGTATGTATTGCTAGATTAGTAACTTAAGTACAGAATGCAAAGTAACCTTTCCAATATCAAGTAGCTGTACATATTACAAAAATGGAAACAATTGAGTGTCATTATTTTATTTCTTTACGCTGTTTACCACTAAAATGAGGCATCTTAGTCAAGTTCAAGTTGCACGAGCCGTAACATTAATTGAAGAAGACCACACCTTACGTCAAGTTGCAAGAGAACTTAATGTGAGCCTTTCTGTTGTGTCCAGGGTTTGGAATCGTTACTTAGTGACAGGAAGTTATAGTAGGAGACCTGGTCAGGGCCGAAAGTACGCAACCACCCAAAAAGCAGAGAGATTTGTGAGCAATTGTGCGCTTAGACGATGCACATCTACTGCTAGAGACCTACAGAATGACCTCAGAAGAGCCAGTGGTATCCAGGTTAGTACAGAAACCATAAGAAAAAGGTTGCGGGAGAACAATCTGAGGTCAAGGAGGCCAGTCCGAAAACCACGATTGACTCAGAATCACAGGAGAGACCGACTGGCATTTGCTCAACAACATGTAGATTGCGGAATGGAGCAGTGGTCATCAGTGCTTTTTAGGGATGAGTCAAGATTTAGGTTGACACGTTGTGATGGTCGTCTACGAATTTGGGCACGTGCAGGGGAACGCTGTCGTGAAGAACTGGTTCAGGAAGCAGTTAACTTTGAGGAGGATCTGATATGGTGTGGGCTGGTATCACTTTTAACATTCGTACAGATCTCGTTGCTGTACCTGGACGAATAAATGCTGCCCGATACATCAAGGAAATTCATGCAAATCATGTGGTACCTATTGCAGTCCGTATAGGTCCTGGATTTCTGTTCCAGCAAGATAATGCCCATCCACACGTAGCAGCACAAACAAGAAGCTTCTTGGAAGAACCAAATTCCCGTGATGGACTGGCCCACTCTT
Organism: Agriotes lineatus; assembly: GCA_940337035.1. Taxonomy (NCBI): domain Eukaryota; kingdom Metazoa; phylum Arthropoda; class Insecta; order Coleoptera; family Elateridae; genus Agriotes; species Agriotes lineatus. The sequence continues at coordinate 66,393,105 of OW679199.1, read as the reverse complement.
AGCCCCTGACCTGAATCCAATTGAGCACTTATGGGACGAGTTGGATCGGAAGATCAGGAATCGATCTGTAGCTCCAGAGAGTCTTCCAACAGATAATGGTACTTCTTTTGGGAGAATGGACCAACATAGCCCAAGAAGATATACGGAGATTGATTGAAAATATGCCGCGAAAGTGCCAGACCGTTATCCAAGGTCACGGAGGTCATACGTGCTACTAGCTTTCTTTGAATGTTTAATTTTTTTAAGTTTATTATAAAGTTCCTAAGCCCTGTTTTGCACAGTTTTGCCATTTTTGCTTGTTCTTCAGATTTACAAAATAGAAATAATTAAATTTAATTATTTTTTGTTTAAATAAATAATAATCTAACTAGTTTACTCAGTTTCACTTCTTGCAGTTTTTAAAAATGGAATTTACAACTATTTTTTTATTGTTCCCCTAATTTATTGGCGCAGTGTAGCTTCCTCTATTTAACATTATTGCATCATTTACATTTTTAATTGGTCAGCGTCTCTTCTACTTTTAAATTGCACTTTATTGGTAAGTTCTTATTGAAGGCTTGTTTCTAATTAATTACATTATTACTCGTTTCCCATATTGCATTTTCAAAATTAGTTGTTATTTTAATTTTTCTTTCATCTCCTAGTATTATTTCTTGTTATATTTATTTTACACGGTTACTTCTTTGTCAAATTAACATATTACATTATATACATTTCAACAGTATAACGTTTACCTATATGTTATACTGATCATAAAATACCTAATGTTTTCTATAGAACCAAATATAACTAATGTCCCATTTTAGTCCTTTGAATGACATAGTAATATGGTTTAATATAACAGTCTGGACAAAATAGTAATGATTATTTTCTTACCCGTTTAACTAAATTCCATAATCATTATATAGACATGAACGGAAGTGAACGAGTTATTAAATTTAATCCTGAGTATATATTTTTATGTATATGGCTATATAAGCTACACGTTGGACTATCCATATATTTTATGAAATGTAATGCACCACTTTAAACTAGCCCTTTATTAATGCAATGCCATTTCTAATTAAATAATAATTCCTTTTTTAAAATAAAGTTCTCTTATCTCAGGTGGGTGCCTGCAAATCTAGTCTTGTATTAATTGACGTTATGAAATTGTATTTTCAAAATTGTTTTACTAATAATGACATCCAACGTCAAACTCAACTTTCAAACTCATCAAACCAGGTATTGACAATTGCATTTTTACATTAATCAATTCTTTAAATTAATTATTGCTTTGTATTATTGTATTTCACTGATTGATCTTTATTCAAAATGTTTTAATATTAATTACTAACAAACATTGTTACTTATTCAGCTTAACTCGCACAATTCCATACACCAGTGCCTCCTGCTTCCAAAAGATCCCAATGTTGTCCTCGTTTGACACCTACAGCCTACACCTGTCAACCAACTCCAATACCCTGCTGATTCTGTCTGCAATCCCTCTATCAAACGTCAGCTTCAACTCAAACCAAACCTGGTAAGTTTCAGGTTTATAACTGCAACAGCTCTTATCTTGTTTCTTTCTTAGATATCCTTCGGTACTCTGCAATCTCCTCTGAAGTGGTCCAATTCTGGTAGCACCATCACAAATCTCGTTCTAGTTGAATTACTTTATTACGATGCAACCACCAATGTCAAATATGAACATGTAACTATGCCACAAGCCAGTCAATAAATCCAATTCCATCCAATTTTGTCGTTCTCTAGTTCCTTTAATGTAATTCGCAGCACTTAACAATCCCTTCACCGATTGTGAGTATTTTATTAAAATTTTCTGTAACTATTAAATTAGTATATTCAATTAATATCAAATTCTCCTCTCTCATTGTCTCAATTAAATTTATTAATAATGTTTAAAATTTAACACTCATCAAGATTTAATTATATCAATCTACCAAACTTATTAGTTTTAAATATTTCTTTATTGAAATTGATTGCACTGCCTCATATATCATAACAATATAATATAGTGTGCAGAATTACATTTTATTAAAACTGATTTAAAAATCAAAAGTTATTGTATACATACTTTGGACATAACGAGCTTGTAGGATTTCACCAATATATTTCAAGTAACCAATACACTAATGCTACTAATAGCATTACATACTTAATGTAAGACAAAATAAAGGAATCAGGATGTTGAAAATCGACTGACTGCAACTAACACTAACAAGGGACTATTTTAACCTTACTTACCTCGCACTTCTTTCGTAATTGCAGCCCTTGATGAACTTTAATCTTATCCACATTCTTTGTTTTCCGTGTTTCAGGATCTTTCACCAACTGCCCACTCATAATAAGCATTTGAGGTTCTCCTGTATATTGTCAAACCATATTTCTGGTGGTCTTTTGCTTTGAAATTTTCTTCTTGTGACTGTTTTTAAATGCTTATTATTATTATTCTTGCCATAAATGTGTCCTAACCACCTCAGGCGTTACGATTTAATTAACAACAGGCGGCAAAAACGAACTGGGAAAGAATGACGCGGAGCAGACTCATGACTGGTCAAGTAAAATTGACGATGAAAGCAATAATTACAAAAAGGCCGGAATGGATCATTAATAACGACCATTATAGAGAAGGCCGGTGACGAAAATCATAAGTATGAACATAAAAAGTATAAGCACCTCAATTAGATAATGGGGTTGGAAATAGGGCCCAGCGTTCTACTCAGTAAATGACTGAGTCAAGATTTTAAAAGTTTTAATAATAGAAAACGGTAGGTCTTTAATTCTAATAAAGCGTTGTGTAAAATACAATATATTTGCAAAAACATGGTAAGTGATATCAAGACATTAAGAAAAGGAGCTGCACTACTGACACATAATAACATCTACAAGTCACACCGATAATGTAACAATAAATAAGGATCAAGACTTAATAATGAACAAGGTAATCTAATTAGTGCAAAACATGCAGGGATACAAACTAAGTTACCAAAACATCAGTATTGTCTGTTACGCTGGTGATGCGGTACGACTATCCAACAAGCAAATCGATTTACAATGACTCCTGCAGCGATTTGACGTCATTATAAAAAAATGTTAAATAGAAATATCATAGGCAAGAAACGTATCAGATGCAAATTAAACAAGCTAAGAGTTTAAAATATGTACATGGATGTAGATATACCCAGTGACGGAAATTTGATTGGAAACGTGAACAAACAAGCCGCGAAAACCACCCAAACAGTAAGATGACTTCTCTTCTTCTTCTTCTTCCTCTTAAGTTTGACCAGTGGCATGTGTAGTTCCAGAAAGTTATGGTTCTCTGAGCCCTCTTAGCTCATAAACCGGGTGGGTGGCTAGAGGTTGCCGTCGAAATACAGAAAGAGATCTTTTGTTAGGGGTTAACGGCTACCACAGGTGTTAGCGTGGTAGCCGGAGAGCGTACGATTTTTTAAATTCTTCTACAGTCGCAGGAAATCCAACCCAGACCGGTCGCCTGAGAGTCGAGCGTTTTCTCGCTGAGCTATCCGCTCACCAGCAGGACGACTGAACGACATAAATTGGAGCAACAGAGAATAAAGTAAAGTGCAGCTATATAAAGCTATAATTTGGCTAGTGCTTATTGCCAAAGGGAAGATAAGAACAGTGGAGATGTAAATGTCAAGATCACGTTAGGAGCTACACTTAGAGATAGACAAACCAGCAAAACAATAAGAGAAAGATCCGGCGTAAAAGATATAGTTAAACGGACGAGAACCTGAAGAAAAAATTGGAAAGATTATATCAAACGCATAGATGAGGGTTGACTGAAATTGAACTCCCTAGGGGATTTAGACGACCAGGACGGCCTTCCAATATGTGGTTGCAGAGCTGGATATCGACATCCGCGGAAGAACCGTAAAGGCCTCGGCACACAGGACATTTTTAGCCAAAAAGAAGCAGAAGGAGAAGAAAAAGAAGAAGAAAATATATAAAATTATTCAAATAATTTAGGCGTAAGCAATTTTCAAACTTGTTTCAGCATGTCTTGAATTTGAAGAAATATTTCTGCTGGTCATTTAATAATTTTTTAGTTGTGCATAAATATGGAGAGGGAATTAATAATAGCTCGGAGGCAAAGATTTACTACCAGACAAGTACTGACGTCAATGGGGAAAAATGTGACTGAAAAGCTATCAAAAATCAATACTATCAATACTAAAACGTAATATGAGGTGGAAGATAAATAAAAAAGGTAGCAGTGTTAATCGAAGAAAGACATCTTAGTTTGAAGCAGAGGTTTAATGGTAGCTGTCTAAAACTTTTTAAATCGGACAACAAAATTAAACTAGCAATAATAATAGCCATTTGATAGAAGACGGTCGTATTTATACTCCAAATTTTCTATCCTTAGCATTATACTTTTAGATAACAAAAGAACAAGTCACTCACCGTTTCAACCACGCCAGAGGCGAAACGCTTCTGGTAAGGTTGAAACGTTGACTTACCGTGCTCTTTTATCTCTTCCGTTGCAAAAGAGTTTAGTCTATGGAGTGGTTTACATGCTGTGTTATAGCGTCCTTTTGTTTTACTCATGATGCCCCCTGTGGAACTGGGGGAAACTATGAATTCTTCTATCTCAATAATGACATTATCCAATCCCAGAAGTCGTTTGTTATAATGGGGGATCATTACCAATAAGTCCTACAGGTTTATTTTGGTTCCGAACGTTACATTTACGTGAGCTACGTCCATATGTAACGACTGTAGTGCAGTATATGCATCAATACGTGCTTAGAGGGAGCAATTCGATTTATAGATATCCTGGATTACGAGATCAATTTGGAATCAAAGGTGTCCTAACTTCGAAGTCTGCCTGTGACTTGTGAGGGGTAGTTTCCTGGATTTGGATTAGTCTACCTTAGTTGTTAATATTACTTTTATCGATACAAATATTTTGCAATTACATCAGTATGCCTCATTTTTTTAAAATCTTATAACTGCTCTAAATTTTTATAATTTAGAAAAACCATCGTAATTTTTCTTCAGAAAATATTATTACCAAACACAAAGCTTAACACAAGGCATTGAGTTGTTAGTTAGGTGCGGGCCAATCAGGCGCCCGAGAAAAAGTGTCGGAGTGATTGATAGTCTCGATCAAAAGCAGCTCTGATTTATCAGGCTCTTATTAAATTAGCTTAATTAGGTGTCTTGTAATGGAATTAATTACGGTCTGTTGCGTGTATCATTAACAGTTTGCTGTAGGTGTAGACACTAACTGCTTTTACACTTCGGAACATAGAAAACAACCACTAAGGTGCCGTATTTGATTAATGATAAATAGAACTCGGTGCACTGGAATAAATTTATGGCTACTGAATCTGAATGAGCGAGATTAGTTCTGAATGGGTGCTTTTTCTAGGAGAATCCCGGTGACGGTAGCTTAGGTGCGGCCAGTCTTCATGTCGAGCGTGTCGTACGGCAATTAGATCACATCTCGGGCTTGTAAGATGAATACGAGCGTCGCCCACGTGGACTTGTTTGTCTAGCGCTTTCAGTAGAGACAGATAAGCTTAAAGCTGTGCCACCACAATACGTGATCCTAGTTAACTGACAGATCTGGCAAGGTTTCACGCTTGCCGAATCACTACCGGAATCGATTCTAACAAAATAACGCCGCACCGTCATTCAGGCAAACTGTCGTAAATATTCAACGTTTTCTTCTTCTACACGCCATATCCAGCATCAGATGTTGACTTGATGATCGAAGCGACATTTTTATTAATGCTTGACGTTGTACGTCTTGTACACCGCATGTTCTTGGGAAAAGTGTTCCATGACGGTGGTTTCCCGTTGCGTTCATCATAGTAAAAACTTTTACTTCTTTCTCTTTGCCTCCCAAAATGTATTTGATAAGAAAGTTTAAAACCCAATACAGTTAGTTGATGGAAATGATAACAATAGCTACTACAGACTCGAATTATAACATTTAACATGTTACCGATATAAGAGGGTAACGTAAACCAAAAATGTTTATTGAACATTATGTTTACTGTTCGAACTATAAATCTGAAAATGTATTTGTTTGCATTTTCATATGTCATGCGACCCTTACGCCTCAAGTTTGTTGTTTTAAATTTTGCACAAAATGTATAATACGTTATGTACAATAAATTGCTTTGTAGACTACTCCAAAGCTTTCGACACTGTACAATAGAATGCCTTAGGAGAAATCTTATTGGAAATGGAAGCCCAAAATTATCTGGTTTGGTTATTTAAATATCGAGAGTTAAAAAAAAAACTGATGCTCAGCAAGCTGTGAAAATGCAAACGTCTGAATAATATGTTGGTGGCACTGTAAGTCTATGTCAACTTCGAGATTAGCAAGTTAGGTTATGCACAGGGTGACGCAATACCTAACCTGCTAACCTCGAATTTGACATAGACTTACAGTGCCACCAACATATTATTCATACGTTTGAACTTTCACAGCCCGCTGAGGAACAGTTTTTTTGGATCTCTGGATGCTTATATAAAGATAATAGAGCCACAGTTAGAGTGAACAGGAAATACTCTAAAGATTTCAACCTTAAAGTAGGAGTTCGCCAAGGGTTTATCATTTCACCAATACTGTTCAATGTATATAACGTACACATAATGCGAGAGGTAATTGATGAATGGCAATGCGGTGTGCCAATAGGAGGCTCGAAAATAAACAACTTTCGTTACGCTGACGACACCGTGGTGCTGTTGGTCTCGAAAGAAGATCTACAGTTCATCATTAGCAAACCTAAAACTACCAGCGAGAAGTACGGACTCAAGCTGAATCAGGATAAAACAAACGTCATGATAATTGACAGAGCTAGAAACAATCAACATGAAGTCATAAACATCGCAGGATCGGAGAGAGTAAGCCAGTTCAACTAGCTGGGCTCGACAATAACGAACTGTGGGGAATTCGAAGAAGAAATCCGAGGACGCCTTGCTATATCAAGGATCGCAACACTCAAATTAAAGTAAATGGAAAAAGACAGCAATATTACAAAAAACTCGTTAATACACTAATTTTTCCTAGCGCTACCTATGCGGCCTTTACAAAGGATGCTAAGCGGATCAACGTATTCAAAATGTGAGTATTTTGAAGAGCACTATACAAACATTTCTATCCTAGAGGAGTTTAAAATAGGAACAAGACTTACAACAATAAATAGAAACGCGCTGAGATACTTGGGCCACATTGCAAAAAGTGAAAACATTATGGTAAGGCATGTAGTGGAATGCAATGTTAAGGGCAAAAGATCAAGAGGACAATCACCAACAGAGTGGACTGATGAAATTGAATCAATAGCTGGATATATATTTTCTAAAGTATATCACCAAGCAGAAGATAGAGCAGCATTGACCGAAACAATAACCATGACGTCACCATGTCCTTAAAAACATTATGCATAGATGAGGAGGTTAAGTAACTGAAGTAACCAAAGATAGGTAATGCTGAAGTGGAAGAAGAAGCTAGAGGCGAGAATGCATACTACCAATATGTAAGTATCTACTTATTCTTTACTTCTTTCGCATCCGAATCTATGTGTGTTTTAGCCTCTTCGATAATTTCTCTGTACTGCTATCGAAATATAATTGTTTTTAGATCTTTCAGCAGAAAAAGAAGTAAGATGGGTTTTGGAATTCTGAAACTAATTAGAATTATCTGTGTTAAGAAGAGACCAAGACAAGTGAAGAAAAGCCTAAAAAGACTACAATTAGTAAGTATACCGTTGCTTTTATGGAAAAATAAAGTTTAACCTGTGAAAAAGCAAATTTTAAATTTGTAATTATGTCAAAAATGAATTAGGAACTCAAATTTCGTTCAACGAGGGGGGTTGATATATGGAGTGACTGTAACTTGGTCCACAGCCTTGCAAATTTGTTTATTTCTACTAAAAGCAGTGCATTTTTCAGATCTGTACGAGATACATGCGTTTTATTAACGCTCCTTAAGTTAATTTGTTGCAATGGTACACGGGAAAATGCTAGAATAAATAATGGATGAAGATATAATATTCTTGTGTTATTCTTCACTCATGTCAATTTGGGAAAGCATTAGCATGGAATCTTTATATGGTTGATTGGAAGTAATAAAATTGGTCAATGGTCAGACCACTTATATAAATTAAAAAACTAGACCTAAATCCTTTATGAAAGCAATATTAGCAAAGTTTTCTTTGTTTGGATAACAAGTGAGGTTAGTTCTACTACAAGATATTACAACTGTCGCTCACGAACTACTTTTCCGGCAAATAAGACAGACCACAATGAGAATTTCATTAAATTAGTTTATTGAGCCATAATTCAAAGAATGATCTCAGCTGAATAAGAGTCTTCATGCCTATGATTCCATTAATAGAGCTACTAGTAAATAAAAATGTAATTTAAATACTACATATTCCATTACAACTTGGAAATGAAAGATTACGTCACTTGGACGTTTACTCGTAAAGATATAGGTTTTGATATGAGAAAAACAATTGTAACAGTAAACAATTTTAACTAATAAAATAGAATTTAATTTATATTCAAATCCATATCAATAGTTAACTGTTGTACTACCTGGGTATTACTACTGATTTAGTATGCCTGCACGTTCAAAAAGTACTTCTCTTAATAGAGACAGCACGTTAAAACAGTAAGCAATGCGCAAAGAATTCATAAGAAACGTAGAAAACAATTTAAAAACGAAGACAAGCTTATCATTTGTTCGATACGTTTCAAAAAGCAGTATTTATCAACTACTGTATCCACAGATGCATAAAGAGCTTATTAATAGACCAATATAAAAAACCCATGCCGAATACTTCCTCCAATAAAGCCAGTATCCTGACGGTAAATACAAAATGCCTTATTAATATATACGTAAATTCCTTTTTACTTCCCCTCGTCTAAAAACCGAAGGCAGTATGGTAATCACGAAATATGTACCTTCCGAGATTTCTCACGTCTGCACCTTTCAGAGTCCCTAGGTGACTAAAAACAGACCTTTTCAATTCCGTCTGTCTGTCTGTCAGTCTGCCTTTTGGCAGTACAACTTAAAAACAGTTTGTTGGAGGAAGACGAGATTTTTCATGCAGATTATATGTTTATCTGGCATGAAACCGAGAAAATTTAGGATAAACATATACAGGGTGAGCGCCTAAAAAATGAAACTTTGTTTATTTTTTCTTTAACTGAGAAATAGATAAAAGTAGTAATTTGAACATAGGTCACACTTTACACTAGGCGAATCTACCTAATCGGTGCATCACTGGAGCCTTTAAAGGCACCGCAGGACAAGCACTGAATGCTATTTTAAATCTGCCACCTCTGCACATCTTCTTGAAAGGTGAAGCCAGAATGGCAGCCTACAGATTACAAAGTACTGGTCACTGGATGACCACAGCTAATAATCTAGGACATGGCAAGATCATGTCACACATCAACAACCCAATATTAGGAATGGGTTCTGATCTTATAATCACAGCCTATGACTTTGAAAAGAACTTTACTGTACACACAAGTTGGAATCCGGACCAACTACCAACTCCAACAAATAAGAACATCATTTTTTACACTGATGGATCTAAGTTTGAAGGGGGTACAGGCTCCGGTGTGTACAGTACCAATCCTAGAACCAACGAAAAAGTCAGTCTAGGAAAGTTTTGTAACATCTTTCAGGCTGAAGTACAAGCTATTAACGTATGCGCAAACATCAGTATAGAAAAGAAGCTGCTCAATCGAGACATACACATTCTCTCAGATAGTCAGGCAGCACTGAAAGCGCTAAACGCTTTCAGTACTTCATCGAGACTGGTCAAGGAATGCAAATCCAAACTTCAAACCTTAAGCCAGGGAAATACAGTAAAATTATGCCGAATCCCAGGTCACCAAGGTATTGAAGGAAACGAAAAGGCGGACAAGCTCGCAAAAGAAGCAGCCCGTAATGCAATGACCGGTCCAGAACCTGGTCTAAGCATTCAGAAAAACCAAGCCAGCTCAGCTATTAATGAATGGGTCAACACCGCACACCAACTAAAGTGGAGAAACTACAATCAAGCAACACACTGCAAAAGATTGCTAAAAACTCCGAATCCACATACCACCAAAACCCTGTTGAGACTGAACAGAACTCGAATCAAGCAAGTAGTCAGTCTACTAACAGGCACTGGAGCATTCAGAGAATTTATGCACAAGATCAATATCTATAGAGATGAACCTGTTTGCAGACTATGCCAAGAGGATGATGAAACAGCCTATCATATCCTCTTTGAATGCCCAGCATTAGAGCGTAAAAGACACCAACTCGATTGGAGCCTTAACTCTAATGACAACCGCAAGCTAGTAGGGGACATTGCAAATCTAGTAAAAGATACAGATGTCTGCCTGCTAACTTGAAAACTCCCGACAGTACAAAAATCCCAAAGGGCTGACGTGCGCATGCCAGCAAAAGGCAGTCGTGGAATCTAAATCTAATCTAATCTAATCTACACTAGACGAAAATAGGGCCCAATAGATATAGGGTAATGTCGTAAAAGAGTAAAAAAGATTGAACAGCAAGTTCGTTTTTTTAATACAGCCGCGCATCGCAAAGCCGAGATAGGTCCTCGATGAGCCTGTGGATCATGTGTCCGGATTTAAATTCGCGTTCGCATGCGCAGTAGTTCGAATCCCATCGCCATTATTTGTTTTAATTTGAAATTGATTTAGTTCGCATTGTCAGATATTATTACGAACGTGAAGATATTTTTACCCCAATTTTACTTTCATTTTTAAAATTGTTTATTGTCACAACGTCCACTTGCGAGGAAAGTTCTGAGTAAAGACCTTTACAGATTCTTTTAAAAATACGTCACTAAACTAGAGAGATCGCGTTAGAAAATGCATATCCTATTTCGTAGCGCAGGCTGTAACATATCGGTGATGAAAACTTGTATTACATTGTCAAAAAAACTAGAGAAAACAGCAGGAATAAATCTCTTAATTCATATTTATGCCAGCCCTTACGATGCTTATCTAAACTCAGAGGATTATTTTATTCATTTAATTGGCCATAAAATATATATAGCAATTGCACTATTGCGTGGGGTAATTTTAATTACCAATATCTGAGTGTTTCAAGGAAATAAGTAGTACACGCGTTACTGGCTTCGGAGCTAATTGACAGCTACTACTGCCTATTATTTTCTTTAACTAGGAAGGCCCCTGGCGTACTGTTCTTCTATGTTGCTGCTTCCACGAGATACTGCGAATCTATTTAATCATAAATTTTATGCAAATCACGAAACTAAAGTTAAAATTTTTAAACAAATCTTGTAGCAAATTATTCAAGTTGTGGTATGTAGCGTTTTTGACATACTGCATTTTTTGTCCATTTCATTCCAAATGATTAATTGATTTTTGATGTGTTTTGATCGCCTCATATTGTATTTATATTCCTTAATTAATTGTTTAAGGTTATTGTGCAGAGGCGAATATAAAATGTTACAATTTAAAATTCTGAATGTACTCCACCATTTATACAAATCTATTTAATATTCTTTCCTATCATAAGATTTATTCAGTCTTGTATGGTTTGTATATACTTGGTAGCGGGGAATTAGGAGTTAAGAACGTATTTATTTGTCGTTTATCATAACATTTATATTCCAAATCAGATTCCTTTGTTTAAACTCATTTTACTTTAACTAAAATCAGATATGCTTCTTGGTTGGTATAAAAATAAATGAGCTGTTAATTTTTTATATTCAGTTACTAGCTGAACATACTCCTAATAAAACGGAATGGGAATTGACCATCCTCAACTGTTTCAACGTTTTAACAAAAACAACAGGTATTACGTAATATAATGATATTGCATACTACACTATATTTCTTATTACAAGCAGACTACACCTTTAGAAAGAAAATAACGCTGAATGTGGGCTATTGACGTTAATGGCCTATTCGGATGGATATTAACGTTATTCGTCGGAGATATCTTCAATTACTTCGTGAAATGGTCTATGCTGGTATAAATGAAATATAGCTTTATCTACTAAAACACGAAAGCATTTCTGACGTCAGGAACTTGTGACGTGGGCTATACCAGATGTTGTAATGGCCGTGTGTTAGTTGGTGTAACGTTGTAGTTCCTCGTTTGATGGTAATTATTGAATGAAATTGAGTTGTGTTTGGATAGGCAAGTCACTTTTGCGTTAGTGAATGCTTTGTGCTTTGCTGTAAGTGATATTAGTTGCAGTTTTGGACAAATAACCAAGTAGCTACTTCTTCTTCTTCTGGTGCCACTTCTATCGAAGATTGGCGATCATCATAGCAATTTCGACTTTGGAGGCTGCTGCTCTGAAGAGGGAAGTTGTGCTCTTGCCAAACCACTGCCTCAGGTTCTCCAGCTAGGATGTGCGTCTTCTGCCGGGAGCTCTCCTTCCTTCTATCTTCCCCTGGATAATGACGTGCAGGAGACGGTATTTTTCATTGAGCATCATGTGACCGAAATATGTTAATTTTCTCTTTTTTACCGCCATCAGCAGCTCGGCTTCTTCGCCCATGCGCCTCAGAACCTCAACATTGGTGACACGGTCCATTCAGGATATACGCAACATCCGTCTGTATACCCACATCTCAAATGCGCTTATTTTGTTCTCCATAGACTGAGTCAGCGTCCATCCCTCAACACCATATAGAACAATGGGAAAAACATAATACTTGACCATCCTCAGGCGTAGGTCTAACCTCAGGTTTCGACATTTTAGGATTTTTTGCATTTTATTGAAGACATTACGAGCTTGTTCAATACGGCTGCGAATTTCTTGGCTTACATCCCACACGCTGTTTACAATACAACCCAAATATCTGTATTGTCTGCACTGTACGATTGGCATGCCATTGAGGACAATGTGTAGATTGATTTGAGAACTTTTGCTCACCGCCATCACTTGGGTCTTCTGTAAATTTATCAAGATGCCCGCGTTTCTGCTAGCTTCATTTACTTTATTGAGCATTGATTGAAGTTCTTCTTCTGTTGAAGCAATAAGCACCGTGTCATCAGCATAGCGCAAATTGTTAACTCGCTCACCATTGATTATAATGCCTTCTGTAGCCTCCTCTAAGGCCTCTGCCATTATTCTTTCAGCATACAGGTTGAGCAGGATTGGTGACAGCACACAACCCTGCCTCACACCACGCTTGATAGGTATCTGGTTGGACTTTGTATTCTCCACTAGCACAGCGGCAGTTTGGTGCCAGTATAAGTTGGCTATAGCTCTCAGGTTTTTATCATCGATGCCGACTCTGGTCAGGGTTTCTAGCAGCTTCCCATGCCTTACATAGTCAAATGCCTTCTGGAAGTCGATGAAGCATAGATAAACTTCTTTGTTCATGTCCAGGCACCTTTGTACCAGTAATTGTAAGCCAAACAATGCATCTCGTGTGCCAAAGCCATTTCGGAAGCCAAACTGCTCCGCCGCAATGTTTGCATCGCATTTCCGGTAAATAAAGATGATTTTCAGGAAAACTTTTAACACATGGCTCATCAAACTGATCGTCCTGTGCTCGTCACACCGCTTAGCGTTGGGTTTCTTGGGTATAGCAACGAAGTAGCTACTACCGGGCCTATACTATACTGGGCCTATAAGGTAATCTTTGGACTAGCGTACCAAAATCTGGCAAAGTTACTTCGCCAACCTTTAACGAAAAATTACTAGTTTTGGTTACCACATGGATAATGTGACAGTATACTGTCCATTGCAATCTAAATCATGTTAGTTGAAGAAATTTTGTTTCTCAATTAATTAAATTAAAAATTCTATTTTATTTCTTTTCTAAATGCGTCTTAATAATTTTAATATCCAATTCACATCTAAATTCATCTTTACGATTTGTAATTACTGTATTCTTTTAATCTTATTAATCTGATTTGTGGACCCCTGTACCAATATCATAACAATACAGAGCAACTATTGAAGCAAAATTTGAGTTGGATCGTGGTGTGCAATACTTCAAAGGCTCTTTGTAACTGATGTGAACTGCCTTACCAAAATAGCTTTTTAACGTCAAAACCTCCGTTACATTTCAACTGGTATAATAATTTCGTTATTGGTGCATGGCGCGCTTTGGTACCGTTTGAAACAGTTTTTCCAAATGATATGATTCTGGACGCGCATACTAAAATTCAGTTATAGTTTTGCTATGACACATTGTTTTCCATTAAAAAAAGCGAATGGGTACGGCTAAGGGTTCAGTTCACGACTGGCAACCACCTTATCACAGAAAGTCCTTATTTATAATGTAAACATTTTGCCACTACCCAATTTAACCGAGAGCACGCGTACGTAAAAACCTGCCTGTGCTGACGTCACCCTGAAGCGCCGAGGCCTCGCCTCTATTCCGGATATTATAGTTATTCTCCGGGTAGATACCATCGTCTGTGTCAGGGAACGTCTATATCTACAGATTTTAGTTTGTTTTTGATGAGCGTATATCTAGTTTATGCTTTGTGGAGTTAGTGCCGAATGTAAAAAATATGCTTGTAGGCTAGTTGGGAATTTATGTTATCGTGCCAGAATAATATTGATGAATAGGTAAACCAATATGTTCATTTTTAGATTTCAATATTGTCCAGTAAGAAATGCACGCTTGATTTCACATGAGAATAGTTAAAAAGGTTGTCTGTTGTAATTGGTAATTGGTACTAAAGGCCGAAGGTTAACGTAAATTACTATTAGTATAGGTCAATAACAACAACACTCAGCCATTGACGAGAATGACCTATTTTCGCTATTTAATGTGCCATTAAACTATTCCTGCTTTTTTTGTGTTCAATAGGTATGTCACAGCGTTCAGCCATAGAGCATAGTACATGTGGATACATGGTCGTGATTAACCAGCAGAGCCCCGGTCTCGGCGACTACCAGCCTTGACAACCACCGGTCCATCGGGGTAGCGCCTGAACGTCCAGCCCCCAGTCCGGCTCTGTCTATATCATCCAAATGCTTTTTGTTTAACCAGTATTCTGCTTCAGAATTCTGCTTCTCAGAGAGAAAAACTAATAATGACTTATTAATAAAAATCAAACAAATTGAAAAGTTTTTAAATAAAAATAAAGAATTATTAATTACTAATGCAGATAAAACACATAAAACAGTAATAATAAAAACACAACCAAAAAATATTAAACCTTTTACATTATACAGAAACTTACACTTTAGAAACCAAAGATTCAGCTAATATAATAGAAAACCTAAATAATAAAATATTACAAAATTGGCTTAATAACAAATATATTGATAATAAAACTTACGAAAATTTAATATCATATAACGGACTTGCACCAAAAATTTATGGACTGCCAAAATTACATAAACAAAATATACCGCTAAGACCAATAGTAGCTCCTTATATGAGTTCCCTTCATAAATTATCAAAATATTTATCAAATATATTAATACAAATAGCACAAAAAAATTAATATAGTGTGGACATTTAAACAAAAAAATAGAACAAACCAAATTACTTAAAAATCAATTAATTTAGCCATTAAAACTATAACAAAATAATGGAACAAAATTTAAAAACTGCCAAACATTCCAAAAAAATAATTTGTAAAAGCTGTACAAAATATCCCCAATTCTAATTATTTTCAATACAATAACCAAATTTACAAATAAACAGTCGGAGCAGCTATGGGCCAACCACTTTTTAGTACACTTGCGGACCTAGTAATGCAAAAAATGGAATAAAAAATACTAAGAAATAAAAATGAAATATCATTTTATCAAAGGTTTGTAGTCGATATACTAATAAGTGCCGACAAATCAAGTATAAACATTTTAAAAATATTTAACAACATTCACCCCAGATTGTAATTCACAGTAGAAAATGAAAACAGTAAAAATTATACTATCACCAAAAAAAATTACAAGGATCATTTAAAACAAATTAAAAAGTACAAAAAATAACTACCCATTACATTAAAAAATAAACATAATGATAATTCCATAACCTACAACCTACTTTTATTGGAAAAGAATTTAAAAATAGTAAAAAAATAGTGAACAAAATATAATAACTTTACTATATATTCATAAATTATCCAAATTATTAGAAAAAGAATTTAAAAAACATAATTTCCAAATTGCTTATAAAAATCATAATAAAATAGGGCAAAATTTCTTTAGTAAAGTGAAAGATATTACACAAATTGAAAATGAAACTGATTCAATATATCAATTAAATTGTAATAATTGCGATTCACAATACATAGGCCAAACAATGCAAAATTTAAAAAAAAAGGATAAATCAACACAAAAATTTTATCAAAACAAAAATAACAACTTCTAATAAACCCAATGCAGCTCTATCCGATGACCCAGTAGAAAAATTCCATAATTTCAATTTTAATGCACCAATAGTATGACAAAAAGAAAATAATTTAAGAAAGAGAATAATTTACAAAATGATTCACATTAAAAAGATCCCAAATTCAATAAATTACAAAACGGACATTGATAATTTAAATGTGATTTACCATAACATGATTTAAAAATAATAATCAAAATAAAATAATATTCAAAATATAATAATAATTTTGGTCTTAAATCTGAAATGTACTGTACTCTCAGAAAATTTAATTATTGGAAATAATGAGAATCCCATAAGTTTTCTGCCACGGACCATGCTTATTTGATTTCCGATTTTATCAACTGTTACATGTGCGTAACTAAAATACTTATTACTAAAAAATCATATATAGCTCAGGGTCGATCTGAAGCTTTATATAGAAAACCACGAACAAATTAGAGACAAGCTGAAATTTGGTATGTAAGTTTGTATTGGAGTCCTTGAAATACCACCAAACTTCACCGGTAATCCCCCGTGCCTGTCACCCCTAAACAACCCCCGAAAGGGGTGAAAAAGGGAATTTTTTTAGTTTTTCGGAAATATCAAAAAACAAAGCTATAAACGAAAAAATTTAAAGACAGAAAAATTAAAGAGCATAACATTTCCTATAAAATCACGATTAGCAGTTATATTTTGCTTTACCAGTGGCGGAGTTATGATATTTTTAATAACTGGGCATTTTGTAAAAATACTCCCTAGCCATTACTTATTGGATTTTGACATTAAATATGCATAACAATGTATATGGATATTTTAGTAAATACATTTAATATATTCTAGTATAGTTCACTCAAAATATTTGATAAACCGTGCCTAACCCTAGAGCATTTTTCAGAATTCGTACTACACTACTTGATTGATGGAGGTTATCTACTACATAAAGTTTATATGGTAAAGACCAGCAACTTATTTGGATATTTTTTCTTAATACTACAGCTACATTACTTATCATTATGGCCATAGTGTAACTGTAGTATTTGATGGATACCAGCAATTAAGTGCAAAAGCAATAGAACAAAATCGTAGATCCATGGGTAGGAAGACGGCGCCAACTGTAGAAATCTTTAATTCATCAGTTGTCAAATTTCCACAAGCAGATTTTTTTTCACGCAACAAATAAGCAATGTCTTATTAAACAACTTGAAAAGTCGTTGTCGGAAAAGGGAATTAAAATTGTATATTCAGATGGTGATGTGGATACGCTTATAGCAACAACTTCTACAGCACTTAGTGAGACGTGTGAAGGGACCGTGTTTGTAGTAAGTGAAGATACTGATGTAATGGTTCTATTGATCCACTATGCTAAACAAAATTTGTATGATATGTTTTATCGGACTTTTTCCACTGTCTACCTGAAGACGGGAGTAGATCAGAAACTCCCGAAACGTCGTGTGATATACACCCTAGACAGTAGAAAAAGTACGATAAAACATATTATCATAATAGCTGCAGCATAAAATAGGACCTTTAAAAAATGTTCTTCTTGCCATACACTCCATTTCCGCATATGATACTACATCTGGCCTGTTTAACGAGGGAAAAATTAATTTGGTCAAAACTGTGAAAAAGAAGAAGTTGTTTGATCTTCTTGAAGAATTTTACAATCCAAATATATCCAAAGACAGATTGAAGACCTCAATTTCGACATTTTTAATTTCCGTATACGTCAAAAATACAACAAGTGCCGATTTGAATAAGGTCAGATACATTCTCTACCAGCAGTATGTAGCAAAGCAAAGTTTAAATATAGATTTTAATCTGGCTTCACTTCCACCGACCATAAATGCAGCTCAATACCATGCATTTAGAACATTTCATCAGGTAAGTCCAGCCACCTTACATACATATCTTGTTTACATCTATGATTAACTTTTAGGTTCAAGCATGGTTGAATAATAGCTTACCACTCCAGGACTGGGGATGGATTTCTGCTGATTCCGGAATCTCTCCAGTCCAGATGGATCAAGATATAGCATCCAATGAATCCTTAAAAAACTGTTCAACAGGTGGTTGCAAAAATGCATGCTCATGTCGTAAAATGGGCCTAAAGCGTACCTTGGCATGTGGATAGTGTAACCGTATTACCTGATTTAATAGGGCAGTTGAGAATTTCCAGGGGGATGACGACATCTAAACATGCAGATAAATTATATTGGAGAATAAGTAATAAAAAACATACATTACATTAATTTACTTAAACGTAACCTGTAAGTATTTTAGTTTATTTAAGAAAAAGCAACTGTGCTACTTACTACATAAAAAACTCATATTTTATGTATTATTATAGTTTTAATGTGTTTTGGTGTAAAAGACGGAAAATGTATTAACGTAATGTAAATATTTTGTGCGAATTGTGTATTTTTACAAAATACCCAGTTATTAAAAATATAATAACTCCATCACTGGTAAAGTAAATTATAAGTGCTATACGTGATTTTATAGGAAATTTTATGCTCTTTAATATTTATGTCTTCATATTTTTTCGTATATAGCTTTGGTTTTGGGATATTGCCAAAAAACTAAAAAAATCCGATTTTTAACCCATTCGGGGGTTGTTTAGAGGTGACATGCACGGCGGATTACCGGTGGGGTTTGATGGTATTTTAAGGACCCCAATACAAACTTATATACCAAATTTCAGCTTGTCTCTAATTTGTGCATGGTTTGACTGGATCGAACCTGTCATAATGGTAAGATAACCTAACTTTTAAATAAATACGCTCACAATCCTAACTCAATATTTTGTTTCAGATATATTGTAATTCCAAAATGTGATCTTGTACAATTTAGCATTGAAGAGGGCTCATATGATGGCCGAATATATATTGTTTATGAAAATTTGAAATAGAAGTTTTAATCAACATCAATGGCTATTGTAATAACCCAACAAAAAATTTTAAAACCCTCATGAATATTTGGAATCTCCACTAAATCCCTATAAATTAGGTATTTGGATACCGGTTTCCAGAAGAATCGGACCAATATTCTTTAACAACACCATTAATGGACAGACGATTAGAGAACAAATTCTAGAAAATTTCGTTGAGCAACTCGATGAAAATAAAAATAATTATGGTGGGTTCCAACAAGACGGAGTCACTGCTCACAGAACCCAAGAAATTCTAGCTTTTTTGAGACAGATTTTTGGAAACAGAATTGTTAGTCGATTCACTAATCATCCGTTGCCAGTGCGTTCTCCGGCTCTCACTCCTTGCGCTTTTTCCATATTTGGCAACTTCACAGGTAGTGTATTTAGAAGACCATTTCAAAATTTAGATGAACTTGCGGGAGAAATTATAAACTGTTGTAGGTAACAATATTAATAAAGAAACGCTGAAGGATTTATTTGGAAGGGTCTTGCAGAAAACGGACAAAATTTTCAAAATATGTTGTAGTATTTTCTCTTTTGGGGAAAACTGAGTCCGGCATCAATTATTGCCCTCCTGTTACTAATATTATTTATTAGTACCGCGTTTCTCTAGTAACCATAACTAAAATTATAAAGGAAGAAAGTAAATGGAGAGGAATTGACACGGATTCTGCAGTTTAGTCCCCTTTTGCTTTGAATTAAAACAAATTCTGAAAATTTAATCAGTTATAATATCACAAGAACATAAAAAATAATCGATTATTTTACTTCCAGACCAACGAGACGTACGAGTATTCTGCGAAAAATTACCACAGCGCAGCTGAAGTGATTTTTTAAGGAATACGATGTTTGATGATGGAGTGATTTTCGTTACGATTATATAATGAATGGAAAATTAATTAAACAAGAAAAAATCCTATTATTTTCTAATAATATCAAACTTATTAAAATCCCAACAATATGAGTATAACAACGATGTTCAAAATCATGGCTCTAGATTGAATATTTTTAATTGTTGGACTCAGCGAAAAACCAAAACGGTTATATCACGTTGTCAAGCGGATAATCTATATATCGTAACTAAATTTTCTATTGGCTTACTATGTAATGAGTTATATAATCTATTTAAAATGCTATTAAAGTCTATAAATACATCAACCTTTCTTTTCTCTATCTTGTAAAGTTTTCTGAAGTTTATAAAGGGAATAGAGGAACCATACCTACGAGAATAGCACTACTTATTATGCTTATGTTTGTTTTACACCTAACCTTAAATGCGTATGGAGCTGGTTACCATTTGTATGATATATTGTATATATTTATAAAGACCCAGTATATAACATATTGTTCTATTTCGTTTTTACTCTGTACAAAATGTTCGTCAGTTCATAGATTTACTAGCAAAATGTCCTAAACTATAATTTAAAACGGTACTCAAATTACTAATTAATTAATATCATAAAATTTGTCAGTAGTTCATTTGTGTATAAACGATGAGTTGTTGAAATTTGTATAAGTACCTAAGTTCTGTGTATTCATATTTTTCATAGAACGGTAGTTTAGTAGCTCGATATTTTTATGTTTTATCATTATAGTTTATGGAGATAAATTATGTCAATAAAATTTTGAAAATATGTGTTGTATTATAAATGCATGATTTTCACCATTGGAATAATAAACAATCAATAACTCGTAACATGTTGAATACTTTAAAAACCTTTAAAAAATACAAGACGTTTTGCAACTTATGGTTGCATCATCAGTTGTTAAAAATATATAGTTTAAAAATTGGGATAATATTTCTGAAAGGAAAAACACAGATTAGCGAATACATTCACCTCAGTAAAACCTGCATACCTTCATAACGATATTATGTAGTTGAAATTTTCCAATGTGTTGAATTAATTACGACTTTTTAATTATGAAGTTTTCATTTTAGTTTTTATGTTAGAATTTTTATATGGTTAAACATGTTGATTAAATTAATTTATTTTAACAAATGGCAAGAAATTGCACCCCTAAAAGGATAAACACTGGGCAATGAAAATTTTAAATATAAAGTTAACATTCGGTATAAGCATAGTGGAATGCAGAAAGTGAATTAATTTTAGATAAATGCATGCAAGGTTGTTTCCTTAATTTGTTATCATCCTGCGCAGTCGGTATGAGAATATGTAGCTTGCTATTACTTTACCCAGGGTTGTATTAACTTAAATTTTAAAAGTTTTAAAGACTGGAATTATGAAAAATTATAGGTTGTTCAAATGTAAAAAATTTGAGAAATGTAATTAAAAGAGTTATGGTAAATTGAACTTAGATTGTCTATACCTGTTTTATAATTAATAGTTGTTGGGCTCTTTTGTTTTTCAATCATTTCTAGGCAAATGCGTTTTTTTAAATTGCTTTGTGTAATTACAATTTTTAAACTATATATTTTTAACAACTGATAATGCAACCATACGTTGCGGAACGTCTTGTAATTTTTAAAAGTTTTTAAAATATTAAACATGTTACGACCTATTGATCTTTTTATTATTCCAATAGTGAAAATTATGCATTAATAATACAACACATATTTTGAAAATTTTATTGACATAATTTATCTCCATAAACTTTATTGTTAAATTTCTAAATGTAGATTTTCACAACTTAATTTATGTTTTATATAAATAAATCAGCAGTTCTATATTGGCAAGTTTATAAATAACTTTTTTCTCATTTTAGATGGTAGCGAAATAAATTTCCACGTTCACAATCATTTAGTAAAGTGATACTTTTCTACATAGCAGGTATTATTGCATAACAATGGCTTCTTTGTTTATGGGTACAAATGAAGATTGCTCATTTGAATTTGTGGTCTAGTTACCTGTAATCGTTTTTATATACCGTATGATCGAAAACTTTTAACGTCTAGAGGGATGTGGATTTTTTAAAAACTGAATTTATGTTGGCAGTGATGAGTAAAGCTACCTAATAATATATATAACCTATACAATTTTGACAGATAAACTTAACTTTTACAGGATGTTTAATGCCAAGCACTAGCTGGTGCCGTGTATAGAAAATGCAGAAAACCATTTTGAATAGCTGTAGTTGTTTTTGTTGCTAAAATTTTTATGTATTCAACAAGAATGTTTGTATTTGTTGAAATGACAATCCTGACATAACCTTAAACTGACAAATATAAAATGCCAATGTGACTTTTACTACCACGACTGCCAACAAAATTTTTTGACAAAGTAATTCCACAGTCCTATAGAGGTTAAAAGTTTTCGATCATACTGTATGTTGTAGCGTATTCTACACTCACAATTTTAACTGTCATAACACGTAACTTCTTCTTGTAACCTGTTTTAACAGCTATAACAACGAGCAAATTCTTAACATAATAACTTTCCATTACCAATAACTTGTGTATTATTTGGAGCAAATAAATTAATGATATATGAGGTTATGGACCCAACCGTATCTTGTAATGCACGACAAGACTTCAACAATTCCAAAATTAAATAGACCGCAAATTCAAATAAACACCCCTTATTAATACTGCAATTACTTACATTTGCAAAAGTAATACCACTTCATTAAACATTAACTGGAGCTGCTGGCTGTGCTACAGTAAATAAAAATGAGTTTTGCTCAGCTTGGTTACATTTTGACGTTCATGTCACTTTTATATAAAAAAAATATATATTATATTTCTAAGAAGCCGCGTTGCGCAGTTGGGTAGGCGCTAGGCTTGCCTTAAGCAAGTCCTCGGTTCGAATCCCGCGGGAGCCGGAATTTTTCCGCAGCCTTGGCGATTGAAATCGCGTTCGGTGAGACCATTCACAGTTGGTACCAAATTAATTGTGCTCTACTCAGAACCACAGACCTAAAATATAGGGTAACACGGTCAACACATCACCATGACACAACGGTTGCTGCGCAGGCACAAAAGGCGCGCTCCAACTTTGTATCCCGAATCCGGGACAAGTTGAGCACTGTACCGCCATATGCAAGCGCATAAAGCACCAGCCTCCACACCGTAAGATAACAACGAGGTTATCGATAATACATACAATAAATATGTTACATTTCTATATAAAATGCGAACGGTATTAATGCTCGTACTCAAACCAGCCATACTCGTTCAGTAAAACTTTACTTTTCTAAACTACTGTCGTAATTGTACTATTGTCAAATAAAAGTTTTCTGTGTACACTAAATCCCATTCCCTAATTGAAATTAATAATAAATTTGTTCATGTGTTCCACAATCGCAAAAGAGCAAAAAGATGAGCAAAAGCATTTCCATTT
Organism: Agriotes lineatus; assembly: GCA_940337035.1. Lineage (NCBI taxonomy): Eukaryota > Metazoa > Arthropoda > Insecta > Coleoptera > Elateridae > Agriotes > Agriotes lineatus. Next base: position 66,369,540 of record OW679199.1, on the reverse strand, counting down.
TAACACACGTCTTTCACTCTTCATGCACGTTCACAGAATTAATGCAGTTCGTCCCGCACATGACCTCAAACCATACATCTTCGGCATTATTCAATTATGCACTCCGCATAAGTGCATAATCATCTGTAGTATCTGATCCAGGCTTTACGCAGTCCTAAGTTGATCTAATATACTTATCGCAGTTTAGCCGTGAATGCATTATCATAATGAACCATGACACAGCTGTTATTTCGTCGCCTTAAACCAAGCACGACTTGCGTTCTCGGCTTTCATTTTACGCTGACAATTTCATCTTCCGCCTTTTAGAAAATGCGGGAGGATAGCGTCGACTGCTTTTTCCAAATCCCAAGCTCTCAATCAAGGTTTTTTGTCTAACCAATTAGAACACCCACGGGGTGTTGCGAGTACACGTTTTTTGCGTGTCCATGGGGCGTTTTGTCACCCAGGGCGTGAATTATGACGTTTTGCTCTCAGCATGCAGACAATCAATCGAGCCCCATCCAGAACCAATCACCGATACCCTGTTTTATTTTGAATAAACCATATTTCAGACATCTGACTGATGTGTGTGAATAAATTAGTGTCATAAAGCATCCTGGATTGATAGTTCATTCCAGAGGTTAAATGTGGCCATTATGTTTCGAGCATCCTAATAAATTCACGAAAAAATTCCAACACAAAGCACTATAAATCAGTGCAACCCGGTCCAATAAAATATTCTGACAAGCGAACATCTCGAATAAACCTAGAAATGCTGCCCGATAAAATCTACTCCAAATTTAAAGCAGTGACTGGCAAATACTTGGAATCGTCCTCCGACATTCCGGGAGTCCTCCGGTACGGATCCGAGATATTTTACCTATCCGATAAAATTTGTTGGCGACTTTTACTCATAAATTACGTCCCGAGTTCTCGGAACGGGCATTTTCTTCGAAATTCTCCGTGATACCATAAATCCGAAGAAAATTATGTGGGCCCTTATCTCGGTTTGATATCCATCTGGGCGATCATAAATTCAAAAGTCTGCAAAACTGCCTTCGCGCCGCAAAAAGCGCAAAACGAAACACGAGTATTGTTCAAATCTGGATCGCTCTCGCGTAGGCGGATAGAAAATCAAACATGATTGATTCGCTGCTCCAAAAACACATGCTCGCCTTGGACGTGGCCGGAGATCTGAGAGATGATTAACTAGACCACAGATAGTGAAAAGATAATGGCCTTCTGCACCGTGTAAGACAATATCGGGCAGAGCATCTGACAAAGCACCTGGTGTTAAGGTGTCGTCCAGCTTCGGTACCTGAAATTGTACAACCCCACTCGAGATACAGATACGTCAAAAACGCACTTCGGACGTTCCAATTTTTTAGACAAGGTGCCCCACTGGGTGGGTGTGGGAACGAACCTGACCCACACTTGTCATCAATAACCGGTGACATCAATGGCTCTTGATCAAAACGAGTGTCCTTATTTATTAGACCCCATTTCTGATGAAACGCTATCGTTCTGCCTCAGATTCGTGACTTTTGGGCAGGTATTATGCCAACATGATTGGTCTTTTCTACTGGAGATTCTTTCCTTGGAATGCTCTTATGGCGATACACAGAACTGCTACATCATAAGAATTTTTGTAATTAAAAAGTCATCTTTGCTACGCTAACCCTCAAGTGATGTTGATAGCTTACTGAAGGTTCTGTAAATGGCGAATATTATTTAATTTTTGCAATTCGTGGTATTTTTAAGTATTCGTACATTTTACTACATGTTTGTTATTAATTTAGAGCAACTGTAGTGTTTCACTTCAGGATTTATGTGGAAGATTATATAATATTGAACAGAAAAATTAGTTTAACGTAAAGCAGCTATTGCAGTATTTGGACGATTTGAATCTGATCATTTTAAGGGTCAATTGGTACTTATACTATAATGAGCAATATTTTCTGCTTGGTTCTTTAACTGTGGTGTAACACCTTCAGTTGTTTTTTAGATTTGGTATTTTGTTCTCTGGAAAGAGATGAGATGGTTAACTACAGAACAACACATTTAACTTTTATTTGTTTTTTTTATAAGGATCTACATTTAAGAGACATTTACCGCAGTTGCTGTTGAAGTTACACAATTTATATGTGAAGAATATCTGCTCGTAAATAAGTTCGTAGTATCTGAAGATAATTTATGGTATAAACTCTAAAACACTACTGTTGTAGATAATTATTTGTGGTTAAGCTGATAGTCTGTTTATTCCTGTTCTTCTTTCTTTTTTGCAACTTTTCTAGTGATATGTTTCATTGTGGGGACAGATATTCATTCCACTCATTTCGTCTTCTTATAGCCCACTCATTTACTTCTTCAATTTCTCCGAATTTACTCACTTCTTACTCGACCATGTCTCCAATATTTGTCCTGTATTTACCGTATATATTTGGTTTAAGCTCTATGTAGGACATCATTGGTCTTATTTCTGATTTGTGGAGTTTTGCTGTTGACTCTTTCAGTAAATATTTTTTATGTCAGGCGATGCTATTTCAGCATGAGCTTGATGTGTCACCTCTCAAAAAAGAGTTCCTTCCAGTACTGGTAATTGTAATTCCTAATCAGTATAAATCATGGCTTGTTATTGCTATTTATTTCCAATTTGCCACGTATTATTTCTATGCGTATTATAAAAAGTAGTTTTATTGTGTGATAATTCTTGGTCGAACTTGGCCAATCTCTGCAGATCGTCCTCAGACAAGAGTCATGTGGTCAGTGCAGCATACAATTTGGATTCTTTTGTCCATTTGTAAGTTATTTTAATTAGTTCCTTCTTAACACTATTAAACAAGAAAGAGCTGAGTGAATGTCCCTATTTTCTCACTTGTAATTTTCAGTGGATGTAAGTTTTACCAATGCTACTAGTCCTTTTGAAATATTACTTTCTTTCAGTAGCTTATGTTTACTCTAATTCCTGCATCTTTTTATTAATTCCTTTCTAGTAGTGTTTAAGCGATTCGTTTTTTAAATATGCGTATGTACATATATTTGCAGGGAAAGTTTATGTTTTATTAATTTCGGTCTTTCCATTTTTATATTTATTTCAACTCTTGATCTTACCATTTTGTGGGCCTTTCCGGTATTCATGCTGTTTAACACTATCACGTCTTTTACTATGTTTTTGTGTCAAGATATAATATAATCTATTTCGGTCTTTGTTCCACTGTTTGGGCTAATCCATGTTCATTTCCACCATGTTTTGTTCTGGAAGAAGGTATTCATGGCACAGAGGTTTAGATGTTTCAGAAAATTCAGAACTGTTTGTTTGTCCTCTGGGGTATCCTTCATCTAGTCCAAAGCATCCTCTCTTATCTTCAGGTCTTCACGTTTTAGGGTCCCTAGATGACGAACAACAGCATTTCTGTCTGTTGTCGGTATAATTCGAAAATTATTTGATGGAGGAAGACGATATTTTACATGCAGATTATACGTATACCTGGTATAAAACCGAAAAAATGACGGACAAATGTATACAGATGAGCACCTTAAAAAATAAAATGTTGTTTATTTTTGCTGAGAAATAGATAAAAATGATAATTTGCACATAACTCAGGCTTTACCCTGATAGGACCCAACAGGTCCAAGGTACATATTGTAAAGAAGAAAAAAGGGGTTAACAACAAATACGTTGTATTTAAGGTAGCCGCATCTCGCCTCTGCGAGGGGTACTCTGTGGCCGAGAGCAATAAACGGGCTATTGTTGAAATCGCATTCCCAGGCTTGTTCGCAGGCGCTGAAGATTAAATCCCACCGCCGGAAATGTTTTTTTTTATTTGAATATTGTAAGTGTTTGCTTTTATTGATTAAGTATTAATAAGAATGTGAAGATATTTTCACCCCTCTTTTTCTTTGATTTTTAAATTTGTTGAATTTCACAATGTCATCTTGCGAGGGAAGTTCTGTGTGAAGCTCCTTGCAGATTTTTTGTTAGTTGTACGTTTAGATATACTACTCTATTTGAGGTACCTCCATATAGTTTAATTTTTGATGCTATGTTTCGATTTAGTATGAATCTTATCCCTCCTGCGTTGCAGTAAAGCTATTTTCAGAAGTTAGCGTCATGTATTTTTCCTATTTTTTTTATAACTTCTCCTACTAGAACAAGACTGAATATGTAGTAGCTAATTTCGTAGCTAGGTTCCCCATTTCAGTAGACGACAGCACAGCCATACGCTAAGTTGGCTAGTTTAAGCACCTACGTACAACAATGAGAAAAAACGCATGCGGCCAGCAGAAATCACCAACCGAATTAACCAAGGTAAGAAAATTATAGGATGCTTGAACTGTGTCTGGTGGCACAAACATTTATAAAATAAAACGAAGTAGCATATAGAAAAGTCGGGACGCTTAAAGCAGCAAATTCAGTACTATGGAGATGGAATATATAAGGGTAATTTCAAAAAGGGAGAAGCTGGAGAAGCGGCACTGGATAGAATAGGTGTGAGACAATTAAAATGGTTCGGATGTCATCTTCGTATGTATTAAAATATATGGTCACAAATAATGTTCAGTTGGACACAATCTGGCAAACGTGTATGGGGTAGACCGCTACGGTTCTGGAATGAAGGAATAAGAAACACAATGCAGAAAGGAGGTTTAGTAGAAGAATATGTACACACTAGAAATAGATAGCGTTTGGTTAGGGGATGGTAGTACTAGCAATTGTAGGTTGTGAAATGCTTTGCTTATATCGGAGAACGACGCAATTTACTGGAAATCCTGTTGTAGTGGTAGTTGCTTTTCATTTCTTTTAAAGATAGGGTTTGCTATGCTTAATTTCTATCTTTAGGTACTTTTGAAGTCTTGATTATTTTGTGTATTAATTTTTTCATTTTGTTCTTCTAATATCTGAGCAGTTCATTGTTGATTGCGTTTGCTCCAGGTAATTTTCTATTATTAGGTTTCTCTTTGCTAATATCTTCTTTTTCTACATTTACTATTATTACGGTTTTGAATTTGTGTGGTATCGTTTTCTGTTAGTTATATATAGTTTGCAAAATACTTCACTCCAGTTTCTCAGCTAATGTGTGTAGCTTGTACATATTATTTAACCTCTTTTGCAATATTTTCCAGACTTGGTTTTGTTATCTGTATCATATTAAAATTAATTTGGAATTTGTCGGTACATCTTTCTCAGTGCTGCTAGTTTACGGTGTTGCTACTAGAAGCGCCGCATAGATTTTCCTATCCCATTCCGACACGCACCTCCAATAAGCCTCTATATGAAGATTGATGTGGTGAACCCTAAATAACCCGCTCAACCCTGTCAGAAATCGAGTGGCCAACCCTTCATGGCAGATATGATCAAAGGGGGTTGTGCTTGTGGGCTAACTAATTAGCGTAAAACGAACAAGTTAAAATAATACACAACAGACTAGACGGACTGAAGGAAGATGAAAAAAGAAAAGATACTCCTTAAAAAGAAGTGGAAGAAGTTTTAAGATCGTCAAGAGTCAGAAGATGGCAAAATAAAGCTTCAGATAGAAGATATTGTTCGACTGTTTTTAAGGCGTGTTGGTGCCAGAACAAGAAGCAGAAGAAGAAAATCCTTCTTTGCAGTTTTATTCTGGCATTTACTACTGCATTTCTGCTTGTATTTTAATGATTTTATTCTGTGGCATGTTTTGATGCCTTTTATTTGGTATCGGCGAATTGCTTTATTTGGGTTCATGGTGCCTTATGTTTTGTTGTGTTGATCTATAAACTTTCCTCACTTTTATTATTATTTCTGTCTGCGTTCTTTACATTTGTTTTTACTTCCAGGCGTTGCATTAGTTAATTATTATATTAATTCCGTCATACTCTTGTTATATTCGATATATTAATTTAATCCTCTTTTGTACACTGTTCTCTAAATTTTTACTTTTGAATGTGTATGGGTATATAACAAAAAGATATGGCCACTTTCAATAACTCGTTAAAAATTCTAGTGTCCAATATCCGTGACGGGTGGATCTCTGCGTTAGTTAGTACTAATATATTGTTGATTCGTGACTTCGGGTATTCTATCATGAATATTTGCATATCTCTTTTTGATCCAAAATTCCGTAAACATATCACGATGGTCATTAGTACATATAATAATTATAATGGTGAGGCACTAACACCCCATGAAGGAGCTTGGTCTAATATGTTCGCCAAATCTCTGTTTAACCTTTGTAGATAGGAGTTGTTAATCGGATATTAAGGTCTCTCAAGATTACTGTTGAATCATTTCTGGGAAAGGTACTCGTATAGATGGGTTTTTGTAGTACGTTATAAAATCGTTCTCTAGGTTATAAACTCTGATAATGTATGCTTGTTTATTACTACTTCAATTATTTCTCTTATTCTAACAAATATCTGATTTTTTTATAACGTGGTAATATTTCTAATGTATCTTATTAGAATAACTACACCTTTTTTGTTCTAGTACATTTGTCAACTACGCCTCACGATGTAGCTATGGTGGGGCATAATTCTGCTTCTTTTCTTGTTTGCTTTAAACATTTCAGGAAGATGTTTTTTGTTTCTTTTATAGCTATTTCCTGGTTATTTTGATTCAATGGCTGTCTGTTTCCATTTCCTAGTCAAGATCACGATTTTTCCATTCTCCTTTCATTCGTTGTCTTGCAGCAGTTGTAATAGTTTAATCTGTTCTATTCCGAGTCTCGGTACTGGTTCTAAGAGGACTATTGTTACGCTCATTTTGTCGTTTTGCATGCAATATTTGAAATAAGTAATTAGATTCTACTTTTCATATTTATTTCCCAAATTTACAATACATTTTCCCTAAATGGGTATGCAACCCTATTACAATCATTCTCAATTTTGAATAAGGTACAGCTGTGTGTTTATCAGTTTAAGCCACACTTTGTATTCCTCAGTTTTTGTGATGGTCCACTTTCAAATTTTAGAACTTTAATAAGTTGAATTAGACTGTTTTTGAGCAATCTTTCCGCCATTTCCTGGCAAGTCCTGTTTCGTGTAAGTTGGATCGCTCCTTATGGGGTCCCTGTCTCATCGGTTTTGGTAGCCAACTTAGGCTCTGAGGGGCATCGTAACCCCATAACCCGTAACCCCGGTAATTTGGGTTATATTACCGACATTCGCTTTGTCGTTGACGGATTTGATTGGAGGGCCCTGCTCTGCGCACTTGACTGAACGATTTGGCTACTCTACATCTTAAGGTTTGTTGCCTACGGTTTTCTCCCTTTAGTGCCGTAATCTACCTGGACATTTGTATTTTTAGCCTTTCTTTTACTACGCTGGAAATGTGTTTTTACTTGGAATGGTTCTCCGTATTGGTGTGATTTGTTTTGCTTCGAACATGCGGTGCATTTACGAGTTTCGTGCTGCACATTCCTGTGGCTGAGATTTGCTGCCATTCCCCTGTGATCTCCGCATTGTAACACCTAGGGAGGATCGTCTGCAGCCCGAGGCGAGGCCGTCTCCATGGCCAACGAATTGCCTGGTTGCCACGTTCCCCCAGCTCGGCCACGTGCCGCGTGTAGCTGAGGTTTTTGTAATGCTTTACTTATTGTATTGTATGTTGATTTGAGCTTATAAGTATGATCGTTTTTAGAGTTGCTATATTAGTATTTTGCGTATTGCGATTTGTGCTTACTTGCGTAATTAGATATTTGATTAATTGGTTTAATTACCCGGTTGTTTCGCAGCCACGTTTTGATTTGTATTGCGGCTGCTTTTGTAATCATTGTGTACATGTGTTTTTCACGCGTAACAACCTAGTGCATTAACCTCGACGTCAATTTGAGTTTGCTATAGAAATTTCAAAACTGCTGTGGCTATGCTGCCGCTTACGTGATTATTACTGTGTTAATTAACTGCCCGTTTCTAAACGTCGAGTTTAGGGTATAGAATGACCGCAAGTAAGTGACTTGAAGCTTCAGAGGACGCCTTATGAATTTCTTATAGGTCCTAGCACCCCTGATGAGATCTCATAAACTGCAGGTACCGCCCCGCCTAAATGTTGTTTGCAGTAAAGTCAATTTATTAAGCTAACTCTTGGCGTTTGAACGTTGGCTTTACTTCGTACTTGCGCTGTTCGCACCCCTTTGGTTTGCACTCCGCTTAACGGAGTATATTTTAGTATTTAGAGCTTTTGGTTTTGATCATATGTTAATTTAGTCATGCCACGTGTTGTGTCAATCTCACTTCACGGTGACCGCCGCTGTATTTATGATTAGACTTGCATCTGCATTTATTTATTTGGTTTGTGATTTGAGCAGCATCTAGGTGATTGCTAAGCATCTAGCGCCCTTCTGGCTAGACTTGATTTACGTAGCACTATTTGTTGTTTTATAGATCAACTTACGATATTTATTTGTGATATGTATTGGCTGTGATATATTTAGATTGCTTGTTGATTTGTTTTATATGTATATTGGTAGTATGTTTCTTGTATGAGTTTGTCGTTATTGCACTATAGAACCAAATTCTGAATGAATATTGTTACTAGTTATTGGTTCTGCTGTTATTTTGCTTTGCCTGGTATATCTCTGACCTTGAGGAGGTCTGGCCCAAGGATTTGTCTACGTCAATGACCTGGCGCTCTCTCCCTTAGTTTCTTTTTAGCCTTCGCTGGAACCCCGACCCCTCGACTAGTTAGTCAACCTAGGCCGATATTTACCAGCCGGCAAAATACCAAATATAACTTTCGCCAACAGGTAAGGGCCGCCCTTCGCCATTCTTCGTTACACTAGGTTAATTCATTTGCAGTAAAGCGTCAATCTGGTTCAGATAGACTTTTTAAACTTCCCCTTGTTTAGATCCGCCGTGTTTTGCCCTAAAGGGGCTACCTAGAGCAACATATTGCTACGGTCGACAAGCTACGCTTAGATTTCTTCTTACTTTGCCGTTCTTTGCTCGCTATTCTGGCTAACTCTGTTCATGCGTCTCTGGTTATTTACATTTTGGGGTCGTTGAACTCGTATTTGGTCACAACGCTCAATTCTTTTTAAGCAATTTGTCAATCTGTTTTCGGGCCCGCTAACGTGTTTACCCGGGTTCTGCTTTATTTGAGGTGTATGTTTGTTTATTATTTCGTTCATCGTTACAATTAGGCACCCGGGTTACAAATTGTTGAACCGACCACCCGATGTTGGAAAAATCGAGCTGCTACATTTGTTGCGGAATTTTGCGGAACATTTACTGTTGCCCCCGCCGTAAATTTTAGAAGTTTTGTAAGTAATTCTTTGCCACCTACGCCGTTTGTTTTTCTTGTGCAGTCTTAGCCCTCCCTTTCGCTATGAGAATCTAAATACTTTTACCAAGGTAAACCCGAACCTGTGTTCGTTGTTTAATCTAAAACTTATACTCATGGGCTTCTAATCGAAACGTGACTCCAGTCTTGCGTGTGCTATTTTGAACTAAATGTCTGCTTATCGTGGTGTTATTGTATTAACCCCTTGTGCTTAGTTTTGCGGCGTCACGGTGGTCTTGTAATTATTCATTAATCGATTAAGAGCTTCATTCCCACCTAAATGTTTAACTACGTTGTTGTGCTGCGCTAATGTAAATATTGGTTCTAGTTGTTGTTTCTGTTACTGCTCCTAATATAATTTTATTTGAAGCATCTTTGGCTATATTAATGGCAAATGTAAGTAATTTACGTAATAAACCATTCCGAGTCTGTTTCAGGTCGTAGCGAATTTAGTTACGCAAATATTAATGAGTTTATTAGCTTTCATAGGCTACTGGACATCGGTTGCAATTAAGACTCTATGACATCTCCTGGAATTTGAACACCTATTGTTAATTTAGAAAAGAACTACTCGCCGCTTTCGCTATAGCTAGTTGGCCCGTTGATATACCCATGTAGCCTGAATGTTGTTTTGGTATGCTTTGAAGCTGATTTTTATTATTTGAGCTTTATTTGTATGGGCTTTATAAAAAAATCTAATCAAATATTGGTTTAAAAATAATATATGATTATATTATCTTATGCTTTTCACTACATGTTCAATTTAATTATGTAGACCTTGTTGCCCTTCTTGGTTTAATTATATTTGGAATGGCTGCGAACCAATTCATCGCATGGGTATTTTACAAATGTATACTTATTAGAGTTCGGTGCAAGAGATAATTAACGTAAACGAACAAAACCAAAAAGCGATGGAAGACGTATGTATCGAAGATATACGGTGAGTTCATATGGTGGAAGTTTGAACTTCAAGTAGTAGATTCTGTCCATTGCAACTACTGATGTGTGTGCCGATGCATTGTCATGGCGAAATCGGTTATGCCTTCTTGGTTTGATTACCCACACCTTGTAATACATTGGAATAATAGTGCCCAGTAATTTTTTCAAGATAGTCCTTGAAAATTATGCTCTGCGAATCCCACTAAAATATGCAGCCACATTTCTCTTGCTTCCTCTCAAGTGTGTAGTGGGGGGCCCAAACCTCAACAACAATTATTAATCGGCCCAAAAATTCTTTGGATTTGGTCGACACAGTTCAAACTCCGGGATACATATGCGTTTGCATACGGTTTTGGTCCAATGAGAGCAATCAGGGCATTCATTGCTTCATCATCCCCATTTGTTCGTCGTGCAAAATTTTGTGCACACGATTAGTTGAACTCTTCATACGTTTTGCGGTCAACCAAAATGTATTTTCTTCACAGCTCGTCCGACCAAGTTGAAACGACCATGCAAACTGGTTGAGAACTGCATGTAACTTGGACTCTTCCTTTCTTTCTCACGAAAATTATGGCTCGTTGACAAACTACGCAACAAACCTACCTGACATTTAACATTTCCTCTTTTAAAAAACTAAATGGCGGATAGGGAATTTTGTTAATATTGCTGCCATCTAGCTCTCATTTACCGTAACTACTCTAACAGCCTTTGTAGTTAAAATTACCTACTCATAATAGCTCAACATTAGAATCGATTTTAGTTTATTGGTGTAAATAATGTATTGTTTTCTCAACTATATAATTATGTAAGTAGGAATCTCAACCTATTGACTAGATAACCAACGAAGTTAAAGTACCTATCCTGTTTATAAAGGTAGTATACATTTAAAGTTACTAGAAGCTGTCAAATTTAACATTCTGGTTAATGTTACTGTGGGTTAAATTTATAAGGTATGTTACAATATTGTAATATTGTATATCAACATAACCTGGATAACATATAATATGAACTATGGGTTGCCTAAGTACTGTTACTTAATTTCAAATTTAAAAATATCTATTTGCTTATTCAAAACCATTAACAATATTGTTAATAGCGATGATAGTGTAATAATAAGATTCGATAAATAAAAATGCCTGGCAATATATTATTATTTTTCAACAATGATTAATATCTCCAATTTACAGCCGAAGCATCTCTGGCAATATCCATGCACGTTTCGCAAAGTTTGCCGCGTTTCCCAATCTTTGCTTCACATACGAAATGTCACGCAAGGATGGCACACAATTAAAAATTCGTTAGGAGAAAGGAGTACAGTTCCAAACAAACACGAGCGGCCAAATCCGTACGGAACGCATCAGAACATAATCGGATTTTACAGAGGTTCTGGTAATTTGGCATTTTAGATAAATGGCGTTTCTGTGTTTACCTGGGCAGCTGCGATATATTTGAGCATTTGGATGAATTCCTTTGCCTTGTACCGACCTGCTCGAGGGAATCTTCGTCACTCCAACAGTTTTTTCTAACTCTAAATTCTGGAAATTCGCCTTCAAAGGTCAACACATTCGGTTTTAAAAACATTCACTTGTAGCCAGCCGGATATCGATATCGATTTGATTCCGTCTTTATCATTACCATAAACATCCCGCACAGGGATCCGATACTGTCGTGTTATCTGCACTAAATCGGATGAGCTTGACTTTATCGGCGGATTTGCGGAATGACTCATTGATAAATAGAAATATGGCTTACCTGCTTCGCCAAAGTTAGGCTTGAATCGGAAATTTATAGTTTTAGAAGCTTTTCAGAGAATAAACGTTAATTTATTATTTCGTTGCAGTAAGTAATCATTAAAAAGATTTATATTGTCGCAAAAAATTGTGGACTCCCCTTATATGGATTTTAGAGTCGCACCTAAACATTTTTTTAAAATTGAGTGTACATGCAGATAATATTGGTATGAATAAAAGGAAAACGATACACATTTATGAAACGCAGGTGTTGTGAATGTTAACTGCATATCATATTACTTACGTATATTATTGATTTTCAACCATATTTTAAAATAGCTGTCACCAAACATTATGTAGAGTACACACAGTCTTTCAAAAGATTGGGCAAGATCGGAAATACTTATTTTCTAAGGATTTATAGCTATTTTAGATTATTATAGAAAACTAGTGTTTTCATAGTGTGCTCTACAAAAAAATATTCATTCCTAATGGCTGCACTAGCTTGTATATCAATCATCACGACAAATCATAGGATATCTTGTAGACAGCTTTGTTTTTGGGCCATGGTTCATTGCTATTATTGCTATTGTTAGATTGATGTCGACTTGATCCCGCTACGTAGTATACTATAGTCTTGGAAATATTAGACATTAGGCGAGATAAGCAATTATCAGTGATCCAGAAAGCGCATCAGGATAGCCTGGGATACCTATTTTTCACAAATGCTTTGCAAATTCGATCTCTAAGAGCGGGGGGAGGGGCAACCACCATAGTTGCAATTTGTGTTGTTGTGAGTTGGTGCTCACTGCTCTGGTTTGATTAGCATTCGGGTAATAGACCATCAATGCGGCAAGTATCCGTATTACAGGTAGATCATTGGCAGTACATTTGAAGATCATTTCTGATCCAGATATTCTACTAGATGCTACGTGGGAGCATCGTGGGGACCGGCAGATCCCTTGTAAGTACTGTCATCCCACACGTATGCTGCCATATGTAGTAGATTTGGCAGACCTCCCGAAGTGACAAATTTGAATTTCGCTAAGTCGCCATCTGTAATTTATCAATGGGAGCCGATTTGAATCCAGGAAAGAATAAATTAACTTTAAACCAAAATAACTGTTCTAATAATTTCGTTTCAAAATTCAACGTGTTTTGTAGTGTTTGGTACCTTATTCTCAAAAAATGTTTATCATTTACTCTAGTTACTGAAGTTACTGAAGCTTATTGAAGAATACTTTACAAAAGCAATTAAAGATAATAGCCTAGTTTACATACATGGTTCAGATCACACAGGTCATGAAGTTTATTCTGCTTGAACGATACAAATGAACCAAATTGAAAACAACAAACTACTGGCAAAATATAACTCCAAGCATAAAAAAATGGTAGTCAGATGAACAGAATTAGGTGCATTTGGATATAATAAATCTTAAATATCAAAGAACAGTGACTATTACACTCTCATACTTAAACTTTATTATTGTTATAACACCATAGTGAAGCATACGAATATCTAAAGTTTTTTCACGAGGCTGCTGATGAAATGAGCGTTTCCACGTCGCAAACCATCTGTATCCAGTGCTGTGTATTGTCTCTTTCTTTTGAATTTGGTAAACTTCTAACTGCTGGGTTTCTCACGACATCTTGCTAGTGATGAAGTCATAAAGTTAGCCTAGACTTGGTAGTCTTGTAACATTAGATCTTGCATTAGATTTTAATTATACATAAAATGTATTTAAGTTGAATCTAGCTTTGCATCAATTCGACGCTCAAACAGGCGATAAGAAATCCTATCCGCGGTGCGCAAAGTTGCGCTAATGACCGATTGCGTCGTTCCCCACTCCAATGAAAGCTAAGACCAGTACCCCGACAACGCGGCAGAAAAGGAATAAAAGAAGATTGCATTGCCAGTCCGAACAACTTGAGATTACCTATCCTGTCCAGTCCTGATCCTATTCCTCTCCTACCGAAGGACACAGCGGTCTGACAGGCTGAACTGTCTAACGGAGTAGACCTCCATCCCTTACCAGTCCAGGCTTCAAGGGAGATGACAGGTTAAACTGTTAGCCAAAGAAGTTTAAACTTTCCGTATCACATCCTTAAGAGCAAAGCCGCTAGAATCCGATTTAACCTTGATTGGTAAACTTTTTTGGGAAATCGAATCCCTGAGGCTTTAACCCTAGATTGATTGGCTGTACTGTCTTGCAGGGCTAACCGATTAAAGTCATTCCCGGCCGCATAATTATTAAACGCAAAACGCGGAGTTGCGAGAGGTTATATGCAACGCATAACAACATTTTACAAATAATTAAACCTGTAGGAATTACAGCATCTACCCCGTCTGCAAAGCGACTGCAGTACGGCAGCTTTCCCTCAGAAACTCACCTAGAGGGTCCGTTTATAGATGCTTAAGAACGTCTTGCTGGTGTCCGAAGTTCGAGCTCGCTTTCCAGGATTTCATTGCCGGCGGTCTGTCAAATCAAAGCTTCCTGGCTAAAAGTGAACGAATTCCATCTGCAGGATTCGACACAGCGTTCGCTCCAAGAATGACGCCTAGCCTTCGTAAGATACCAGTAACCTCCGCACCAGTATTTAGGCACTAACACCAACTCCAGTTAACCTTTAAAATCGTAAAAAATACCGCATAATTGCATCTAAAACCACTGTAAACAACTGTCAAACGTCGTGACTACCATAAGAGGCCCGCAATACTCGCCGGTGCATTGGGTTGCAGCCCGACCCGCGAAACCAGACACCGTTTCAGAAGAACATGGTAATTTTTAAATAATGTACAATTCAGAATTATTTTTAATTAATGACTATTTTTGTAACTAGCTAAAAACATTATATTTGTGTTGGTAATTATTTGGTGTTTTTCCTAATCGATTATATATTTGAGTGAACGTATTTCTCCGATTTTGAGCTTAACCCGAGGTATAAATTTTTTACGCCCTTAGTAAGGGCATGTAACGTCACAGTCTGAAAATAAACCCGGTGCCCGGACTTGGTGACCGTAGTCTGGGGGTGAGTTGTTCTCGGTGTTCTTAATTATTCTTAGTTATAATTCTGGGGCTTGATGTAAGCTGGGGTGGATTTTCCTCGTCAATGTAGGCTTAAATAAGCCATAATTAATTAAAATCGACAGTGAATTGACACAATGCCAAATGGACAGTATGCTGACCGGGGACACAACGCCGACCATGTACGCAGTTTCGACCGTCTTCTTCCGTCGGCACTACGGCGATTGTGGAAACAACACTGACCGTATGCATGGGTTAATAGTGAGTGTGCGTTGTTGAAGCTTCTTTATGCTATCTACTTTCAGTTTTCGATCGTTTTTTAATTTTTTTGCACCCATTCCGTCACATACGTTTTCAATATGTAGACTCAAGTAGAGGAGACAACGCCGACAGCGGATAGTACGCCGACCGTGAAGCAAACGATCACAGGCTGCAACTAACATAAACAAGCTAGAACGAACCGCATCGTCTTTGCACCACTTCAAACGGCATTGTGTCCACGGTGGACGTTGTGTCCACTGTCGGCGTATTTTTTTTTTCAGTCGGAGTTGTGTCAATCTACTGTAGATTTTAATTAATTAGGCTTATTTAAGTTTCATAGTAACTAAAATTCTCAAAAATGAGTGGTCAGGCGGTCGACGTCTTGTCCAAGATCGGCATAGTGTACACGGAAGACGGTCGATGTGGTGTCTCCGGTCGGTGTTGCGTCAAGTCAGCGTTGTCTCCAATAGCATGTCAACCTATGGATGAAAACCACCATCTGCTTTCTGAAAATTTCCACGGAAACGTTTCTGTAGATTGGGACAGTACACGGAATTGCCCATTGTAGGGGTATTGCAAGTGCTCAGAACTCGATTCTAGTAAACCCAGACCTTGCGCTGGCCGTGGCCGCACGGTATTAAAATGCCCCCTCAACTTGATATTTTATTTATACCTCGGGTTAAGCTCAAAATCGGAGAAACACGTTCACTCAAACATATAATCGATTAGGAAAAACACTAAAAAATTACCAAAACAAATATAAGAATCTTTTATGTGTGGAACAGGATAGCACTCAGGGAGAGTCCTGGCATTTAAGGAGTGGAAATCTGTCTTCGTCGTCCTTTTTGGCTACCAAATGCGGCGTGGCAGACCAGCTGCTTCTATATGGGCGGGCAATTCCTTGTTCCAACATGAATTGTAACTCAACTATGCCTGCGGGTAGCCTATCTGGTTGCAATTAATGGCACCCACAGCGCCCACTTCCAAACTTCAGTCACTATCTTCAAGCTCGCCACGTTGTCTATTAGAAGTTTGTTTTTCGGTTCACCAACAAACCAATATGGTTTGAGAAGTACGCGCCAACGACAGACTTGCCAAAGTCCGTTGCCACCAATCTCCACGTAAAAGTTCTAAGTAACTTAGACCCGAAACTTAAAATTACGAACCCATAACCGTTTATATTAAATTTTTACCCCACATAATTGATAGTCTTGCCGCCTTCGAGGTACTAGTGCCCACTAAAAATTGTACTTTACTTACATCGGTAATAAACAGATACGGAAATTCGCTGGTAAGGAGTCACAATCCCTCGTTATGCACTCACTTGGGCATTTTTAAAGATAGATCACTTACACGGGCGGGTGCATTTGGTGGTGTTGGTTTTAAAGCGACGGTGGTACCAACAGGCCCTCGACGTCCTAGGGCTGGTGTACTAGCACTCTCCACAGCGGTGGCAGGTTGTTGGCCATATAGAATATTTAACGATACTGCATACGTGAATATACATCACGTCGGGGTCACCACTTTATGTTCGTGCTTTATTCACACACAACGAAATAAAATACATAGTACATTACAAAACTAATTAATGTCTATTTCTACAAGTCCAGTCACATAGGACCAAACAAATAAACAGTAAGTACAATACAAGTACAATACAAACTATGAGTTAAAATTTCTTAAATTATTAGAACTGCTAGAAAAACAGTTAAGCACATTTGGTACCCTGTAGTGATGACACTATTTAAAACGTATTCCAATTACAATAATCATTTTATAGTGGCAAATCGAAAGTTATATCTGACGCATGTCATAGGGTAAAGCCTTCCCACGAACCATTGTGACGACTTGTCATGTGTTTGTTCAATGCACAGTCGGCAAGATATGTGCCCCAAAAAATCAGGTACTATGGAGTTTTTCTGGATAAAGAAGCATTTATCTGTGCGCCAAAGTTATGGCTCAATTGATGTGATGTAGCGGTAATTTTGTTTTTAAGATTTCTTTGGTTATTGCAATAGGAAGACGTATTAAATATTGTTGGCTAATTGCTAACAATCCAGAGTGTCAAATCTACTTAACTGTTTTTCTTGGAGTTGCATTAAATTAATAAATTTTAGTTCAGATTGATAAAATTGCATTGGATATTTATTTTCTCCAATTCTTATGTCAACAAGTGAAGAGATAAACAATGTAATAAACCCCATAAAAAATAATAAGAGCGCAGGTGAAAGTAGGATAACGGCAGCAATGATTAAAACGGGAGGAGAGCAACTACTAGAAAAAATCGGTGAATTGAACAAGCTAATTTGGCGAAAAGAGAAAATGCCAAACGAATGGGCAAATGCTTTGATTTGCCCGATCCACAAAAAAGAACTAATGCAATGTGAGAATTAGGGGAATAGTGCTGTTGGATGTGTGTTACAAAATTCTAGAGCAAATAATACGAAAGAGATTAAACATATACACGGAAAGAGTATTGGGGGAATACCAAACAGGTTTTAGAAGTAATAGAAGTACGATAGATCTAATATTCACTCTAAAGAAACTTCAAATCACTAGCTATGAATATAAAGTAGAACTACACGTGCTCTTTATTGACTTTAAACAGGCCTATGACAGTATAATAAGAGAAAAGATATACGAAGGAATGCAGCAACTAGAAATACCGGAAAAGTTTATCAGTTTAACAAGGATGACACTAAAAAATACAAAGAATAAAATTCTATGGAATGGGGAAGAATTTCAGGATTTCGAGACAGGAAGAGGTATAAGACAAGGGGACCCCTTATCAACTTCACTTTTCAACCTGGTGTTGGAGGTAATAATGAGAAATACTGGAATAAGAACTGACGGGACTATCTTCAATAATGAGTACTAATGCATGGCATATGCGAACGACGTCACAGTTACAGCAAGAACAAGAAAAAAACTAGCGAGAGTCGTAAAGAAAATAGCACAATAAGCAAAACAGTATGGGTTAGAGATGAACCAAGTATATGGTAATGGGACAAACATGGAAGATGAAAGGAGAAGAGAGAAATTTGACGAAGGAAATAACCAATAAAGAATACAAATTCGAAAGGATGGAAAAGTTCGTATACCTAGGGACAATTATTGAGGAAATGGGCACGAAGAGCAAGAATTGCAAAAGGAAACCGTAAATACGGAAGCCTGATTACGCTCATGAAGTCAAAAAATGTGTCAAGAAAAACAAAAGACAGAATCTACAATACCGTCATAAGATCTACTGCCACCTATGCATGCGAAATGTAGGTACTGAACAAGGAGGAGGAAGAAAAGATGAAGAGGGTTGGAGGTGAAGAACAAATCGTGAAATAGAGGAACTATACCAGAAACCTGACATCATAGCAACTATTAAGGCGCAGCGAATGAGATGGCTGGGACACCTGGAAAGGCTAAGTGGAGAATGGTTACCAAAGCTAATCCCACATAGAAGACCGATAGGAAAGAAAATTAAAGGCAGGCCCAGAAAAAGATGGATAAGCAGGGTGGAAGCAGATATGAAAGAGATGAAGGTTTGAAATTGGAAAGAAGCTGCAAGAAACAGAGGAGAAAGGAAGAAGATAGTGCGGGAAGCCCTTGAAAGAAGATGGTAAGAATAAGTTAAAGTGGATTAATTAATGTAAATGTAAAAGTGGAAATAGTAACATAAGCTAATTAAATGAGATATGATGTAATATTGAAATGTACGCCTTAGGCCTTCATGGCCTGTTGTGGAAATATAATATAAATATAATTCTTATGCGCGCTCCTGTTTACAAGGCCCTGGAGTCCCGGATTTCAACATTTTTATGTATTATGATGTGCGTAAGCTGCTGCAAAGTTGTTGTTGCAAAATGTATTGTGGTCTAGGTCCAAAAAATAATTCGTTCTTGTATGTTGATAAGGGATACAGTTTATAGTTTTTAAAATAATTCATAAATACGATTTTCGGAACTATATTTCATAATTTTCTATAAACTGCAATTCAAATTCCAAATAGTGTCACAACACACGATAAATCAAAGCTATAAATTAGAATTCGTTTATAGTCCTTTATTTCAGTTTTGAATAAATTTTAAAGGCTGGCCTTGTTTCTTCATGAACGCTAAAAACGTAAATGTAATCCTTTGATCACCTTGGTGAACTTTATTAACTAACCATAATAGCAATGTTAATAACTCATAATGTTTGACTTCAAAGAGATAATAATATTCATTGAATGACGATTGATTTTAAAATGTTACGTCTTTACACATTTTATTGACCTAGTATTAAATTTATTATGTTTATGGCGTGTTATAAACTAGCATTAGTTGATAATATTTAATGCGCACCTCCTACGCACATTTTTGCGTGGCGCATATTAAAATGAGAAGTTCGCATGGTTTATTGATTTAAATGTTAGCTTTCGCCTGAATGATTTTGACGTTTTTATTAAGCATTCGATCCATTAGTCATTCTATGGTTCTTTGATGTTTGAAGGGTTTTTGGAAATGCTAGTTTATGGGACCTATGCATAATGCGGGCATACATTATTAATATTTAACGGTTTGGTTTAATTGCACATTGTTTTTATATCAAATGCGTGGTTACTAATACTTCCTGGTTTTACACTACCTACTATGTATTTCATAATTGACAATTTGTAAAATACATTTGGAATCGATTAAATTTTGCTTATTAAGGAGTGGCATAGCAGAAAAAGTGAAAAATAACAATTGTTACTCTTTCATTGCGATTTAATATTGGAAAGTATCGCTACCTACTTAACTTATTACAATTCAATTACCGATAATTTAGTTAAATGTAAGGTTCCTACCGATATTAACGTCATCGAGTTTGTAATCTTACCTCCTTAAGTGATAACAAGTTTTTAATGTTCTTGTATTAATTTGGAATAATGTCGTTAAAAGACGTCTAAATAGTTTTTAAGAGCGATTAGTTTCAATAAAATAGTATTACAACCATGACCCACAATTTAAAAAGTAAACATATCAGTAACTTAAATACGTTACATGGTATTGTTGACGTAAATGTTATTAAAGCGGATAATGTGATTCGGAATTTTGTCGAATTTTGTTGAATGATTGATTAGAAAATTTTACTGAGTGTAATGGGAATCTGACATAAAGTCTAAGCTTTTCCATTTATATTTTATCAACAAATCAAAAACGGTTCTATTAATTTTATTATGTAAAATAAGGCGATAACTGATAATGATCTTCAATAAACGTTCTAAATGTTAGAAGATTTGAAGTCGCAAGAAGAAATATTAAATAAATAATAAAGCATGTTTAATTCACAAAAATTTCTAGTAAAAAGAAATAGCCATGTAGATGGAATAGTAAGTTTGTCAAATAATTGATGATTTTTTTGTAGCAGTACACATTTTATATCATAAAATCGGTGGCTTCTTTCTTTGTATTTATGTATATTTGTTCGCTATTTCCTCCGAAGATACTAAAACCGATTAAATTGTGTGATAGTTTAAAATTTTTCTAATTTTTAGACTTAGATCATAGGCCGGTTTTTATTTTCAAGAAAGTAAAGTAAAATTAACTACTAAACCCTTAATGTTTATATACCATTATAGCAGCGCCTTATCCAACAAAGCATCGTTGGTTCAGTGGTAGAACGCTCGTCTGCCACGCGGGCGACCCGGGTTCGATTCCCGGCCGATGCATCCTTTTAATTTATATTAATGAATCTCTCTTAAATTAGCGAACCGAAGCGTAGCTGAGGAGATTCACTAGTATAAAATATTATACTACGAATTATGTTCAACTAAAACCCATTTCTGGCCCATAAAAAGGTATTCAACAATATAATTACAAATAATTGCCGTCATAGGTAAGGCACCTATGTTCATTATTTTATTAACTGACGTATACCCTACTCATAGAATTCTAGTGTCTGCTGATTGAAGGATTCTTCCACGTTTTGTATTTCTGCATCCGACTGAAAACTCCGATCTTTTAACGCTATTTTCAGCGGTTCAGAAATATTCACATCGCAAGGCAATAGACCTGACTGTACAACACCAACAATTGCTGAGATTGTTGGAATTGTAATGCAACCATTTTTTTCTAATGACGCCCTTCCCACATGTCATCTTCTTATCTGTTGATGCAGTACACGGTACGGTAATTAATGCAGAGGACGATCAGACAATATATTAGTATAATTAACTTTTTCATTATTTTGTACCGTCCTGTATCCGCTTGTTACCCAGGGTAACATCTTCCTTTGCATCCTTACAAACTTATTTTGGTACACCTTTATCTTGCTGAGGTACACCATTTAGTATGGTTGACTATACCACCGCGTTTAGTACCTATTTTTGTTACTACGTACTTGGGCTGCATCTCTGGCATTACCATCGGCAGTGCTGCCACTATAGTCTTTGCATACTGTACTGTTTTCTTTAAGTGCTCAACTCACCATCCCCTTTCGCTGATCATGATGCCCAGACAACACACCGATTTCTTCTGAGTGATCTCCACGTTCATACAGTTAAACTTAACACCTTTAATTA
This sequence comes from Agriotes lineatus, assembly GCA_940337035.1. Lineage (NCBI taxonomy): Eukaryota > Metazoa > Arthropoda > Insecta > Coleoptera > Elateridae > Agriotes > Agriotes lineatus. The sequence continues at coordinate 66,347,811 of OW679199.1, read as the reverse complement.
TCACCGCTTCTGGCTTACTAAGCGCCAATTCTAGGTGATGTACTTGTATCCATCTGTCTGCTATACAGGGTGTAGAAATGCTTTACGCACCATAGGGATTTCAATGGTAATTTTTTCATATGAAAATATTTGCTTTCCTAATTATTTTAGAGCAAACTTGTATGGAAGTTTTTTGTAGAGAAAAAAATTCTGTATCCATTTGTGCCAGCATTTGTCATTTTACATTTCGGAAAACCGAAAATTTAAAGAAATAAAATTGCCATTTTTAGACAAATCAGTGGTGCCTTGAAATTATTGAAGCATCTCAAAGCATCAACAAATTAGTTTTCTGTTTATTTGTTTGCATCTATCAAATGTAACTGCAACCATGGCACTTATTGCACCTGATCTGCTTCCACCATACCACCACTTCACAATTTGCACTGATTTTTGAAAAAATTATAATTCTAGTTTATTTCATTATTAGGTTTTCTGACGTAAAATGAGAAAAATGATGGCAGAAATAGATGCAGAATTGTTTGCTCTACAAAAAACCTAGTTACAAATTTGCTCTAAAATAATTAGGGAAGAAAATATTGTCACATGAAAAAATTACAATTGAAATCCGTATGGTGCGTAAAGCATTTCTACACCCTGTATGTAAGTCTTTGTTTGCTCTTGCCATTATGTTCTCTGTATCTTCTGCTGTCACTACTAGAACTAGATGGTTCGCGAACCGGATGGCTTTGATTCCCTGAGATCAGTTTTGTACTAGTACGCCGTCGACACTAGGTTCTACAAAATGGGGTCCAGCACTGACCCCTGAGGGACACCCGGTGTCACTTTAATCACTTACCTTTGTCTGATTACTTTTAAGCAATCGTCCTCAACCAGATTCGTATTATTTGTATTAGATACTGTGATTTGTTTCTTCGTAGCAGTTCTTCAATTATTGCTGTCGAGGATGCACTATTAAATGCATTTTTAACGTCTAATGTAACAAGGGTTTTCCACTTCCTGCTTGCACTGTCTATTACATTATTGTTTTTCCACTAGTCCTCACCCTTTCTCTTCTATTTCTGTTTCCAGTTTCGCTTTCAGCAGGCGTTCATACAGTTTGTTTACTGTATTTAGCAGACAGGGACAGGACGGGACGGGATGGGACGGTACGGAGACGGGGACGGAGAAGGGGACGGGAACGGGGACGGGGATAGGATGGGATGGGATGGGATGGGATGGGATGACAGAAAATAATTAGTCATTATTTAATACACAAATAACTAACCTCGCGCGAACTAAGTCGCGGGTAACAGCTAGTAAAAATATATAAAAGGTCAGTTTCTTGATAATTATGAAATTAATAACCAAGATGCTAAGAATGTTAGGTCTCTAACAAATACAATTTGCTGAGTGCTGGTTTTATGTAAGAAAAACACATTTAATAAACCTGTTAACAAAAGATGTAGCGCAGGAGCGCTTTGCTGTAGTGTTTGGTCAATCTGCTTAGTCCTGCTGCAATTGGAGGACGTTATCTGCAGAGTCACCGAGAGGATGCAATTGGAGGTGGCGTCGCGTAAGCAGAATGACTACTGCTGTGTTGGAATGGTAATCAACAGGCAAGCCAGGTACTTGTCTTATATTACATGCAACTAAACTACAAAGAAGAGCAAACACTTTGTTATTGTTTGCGTTGTTAAATAGTAAATGTGTAATTGAGGTTACGTCAAAGAGTAAACAGTATTTGTGCACGAATATCATATAACCAATTTTCCATTGGATCTAATGCAATTGAATCAACTTATTGTATTACACAAGTTTATAAACCCAATCTGATTGAGAAGTTCGTGTTCTACCGAGCCAATGAATTCATATAAATATCTAATAATTAAAATAAAGAGCAGAATACTTGGCTATCCAATTAAATTTCTATATTATATATAGCTACAACAATATAGATCTGAAAATAATTGTATAGAATTCAAGCCCACATTTATTATACTATATTGCGTTTCAAAATCATCGTAAAAAATTGGATAATGTTTGGAAATAATATATGACTGAATGCATTTCGGAATTTCGTGCCTTTAGACAAAATATCTTTAAAAATGTTATTATTAATTAAACAACATGATTCACAATCACATGTACATAGTTTAAGGGGATAAAATGACTGCGGCTTCAATTTTCATTGCTGATTTGGATATTTTACAATAAAAAAAATATTTGAATCCAGTGTATCTGCCAAACCTATCTTTAACTTGTGAAAAAGCAATAAGAAGTTCGCTAAGTGTAAATTTGAAAAGATATTTTATCTCTTCGATATTTAATTTTAATGGAAAGTTGTATAACATTAACAATTCTTTGCAGAAACATATCCAGAGAACTCGCTCATTTTTTTAAATGTTGTGTTGGTATAATTGTCAGGTCATTTTGTATTTTAATTAGCCACCTAGGCTTTAGGGCAGCGTGCCCGTATGTTAAACCCTTTGAGTTACTTATTTGGCTTCATCGCCTAATTCCATAATAATGATTTTGCACATATTTGGCCTCAAGCGCAGTATTTCTCGTCATCCGGGGCACCCCTTTGTTGGTACTTTGACAATCGGGTGTTAACGCTCGCAGGATTTCCGAACCTTCTAGAATTTACGCTGTTGGTGTGACTGCGAAGCCTCGCGCTGTCTTCGTTACCGGCACTTATTTGTTTTATTGGGCGCCTCGCCATTGGCTGTCTTTGTCACCGTCACTTATTTGTTTTATTGGGCGCCTCGCCATTGGCTGTGTTTGTCACCGGCACTTATTTGTTTTATTGGGCGCCTCGCCATTGGCTGTCGAGAGTCACGTGGATACACTATTAGAAAAATATCCTCAAAGAGAGTTTGGAAGTAAAAGTAAAAGTAAAGATAAAATAAAGAAACGATCGTTTTGTTCGTCGTGGTTTTCGCAGTTTAACTGGTTGGAATACTGTGCCAAAATTGATAAAGTCTACTGTTTTGCCTGTCGGCATTTTCATAACAACTTAACACTTTGTCAGGTCATTTTGTATTTTAATTAGCCACCTAGGCTTTAGGGCAGCGTGCCCGTATGTTAAACCCTTTTAGTTACTTATTTGGCTTCATCGCCTAATTCCATAATAATGATTTTGCACATATTTGGCCTCAAGCGCAGTATTTCTCGTCATCTGGGGCACCCCTTTGTTGGTACTTCGACAGCCGGGTGCTAACGCTCGCAAGATTTCCGAACCTTCTAGAAATTACGCTGTTGGTGCGACTGCGAGGCCTCGCGCTCTCTTTGTCACCGGAACGTATTTGTTTTATTGGGCGCATCGCCATTGGCTGTCGAGAGTCACGTGGTAACTCCGTTTTGTCTCACGCTACTTCGGGCGTCGTAACGCTTTTGGCTCGGCAGTTCAACTCAGGCCATTGAACAAGGGAGTTGTGTGTCGTTTAGCGGCGATCTCATTACGCCAAGGCGTAGGTGTGATGGAATTCCACGCCCGGTTCTACGTCGTCACGTAAGGGAGTGTCCCCTTTAGCTCGTTGTGCGAGGATCCCGTTGAGGTAGGACATGATTGGGCTAGCTTTGCCGTCGTAGCGGCGTTTGTTGAAGCGCCAGCCTTTGTCGCCATTTTGGGCGCATCCAGACCATTCACACCGTCGGCCCTTTTAGCGGCGAATTAATTGCCACAGGCAACCTGTTTCCCGCTAGCTGGACCGCATGCCGATCTCTTGGGCCGTCACCAATAAAACTAAGGTATTTGTAACCATTGAATCATAACCATTGTTGCGGCGTTGCTTCCGCTTGTACGCTCGCTTCGCGGGGGCGTATTTGTGTGCCGCGGTACTCCATGTGACTAACTTCTTGTGCACGAGTTTGCGCCTAACCATGTGAATAATTGCTGAACTCTTGGCATACGTGCTGTAAGGCGGCATCGCCAGTTTGGTCGCAGTAAAATTGCATGTGCGCGAACTTGATGTGAAATCATGTGCTTTGCTGTGTTTGCCCAAATTATCATGTGAGCCAGATCACTTCTTATCAGGGCGGTGCCATATTCGCCAAGTTTTGTGCGAGACCTTTCGTATGTTAGCAACGGCGTCGTGTTCGGCTCGTTGAGTGTTACACGAAGTTATCGATCGCGTGGGCGGCGTAGCACCAGCTGTGTCATATTCTAAATTCGCCTGCGGGCGTTAGGCTATGTAAGCCCCCTTTTCGGCCAAATATATCTCAGTAACGCGGCCCCCTTTTTGCCTTGCGAATTGGGTTTCTAACTAATTCGCCGCATCTCTTTGCGGCGCCGGATTCTGCCGACAGCTACGCTGTTCGCGTCGCCTTTGCTGTTGCATAACTCGATTTTTATGAACAAACGTTCCCTTTGTGGGACTCATATGTCAAACTGCTCTTGATTTTGTACAGTTATGGGTGTTGTTTAGTAACAGTAGTGCGCCCATCAGGTGATGCTTATTTATAAGAATTAACCCAATGTTTGGGGCACGCTTTGCTGCCCCAATGTAAGAATTGAATAATAGACGCTTATCTAATTAAGAGACGCTTTATTCTTGGTCGATTTGTGCATGTTCTGTTTCAGCGTGCGCCCATCATTGAGAAGATAAATGTACGGTGGAGCCAGTGAGATCAGAGCGTGCAGGTAAGCTTGGTGGTGACATTGCCGTGGCTGAAAGAGCCCCACTTCATGATCTAAGTATTTTTGCCATCACGAAACCGTTGTGTGGGTTTATAATTCACGAGTACCCCTATCGACGGAGTGTCTTGAATACTTCGCCCCCGTCTAACCGCCCAGGCCCGGTTATTCGGGTTAAGACAGGTTTGGTGGCGCCCTCTTTATTTTACCGTTATTTACCGACCCTCTGGCCGTTACCCTTAGATAATCTCGTTAAGGACCCCCCCCCCTCAACTCCACTGAAAGTCTAGCCGGCCTATCTTGTTGCGGCTGGGTAGCGGCCTAGGAGAGATTTCGTCCCGATTTCGTCCATTACGGCACGCGCCGGCCGTTTCGTTTATGTATGAGCCGGTGCGGTGTCGTAAAGTCAGTTCAAGACCGTAACATAATAACTGCCGAATGGACCATTTTGACGTACATGTTGCAATCGTATTCAGATCACTTAAACGCACCAAAATTCTCGTTTATGTCTCTTTCTGCCTGTCATCCTTGTAATATAAATACCTTTATACTGTAATGGTTTACCCGCAGCAATTCTGATTGTCTAATTAACTAAATGAATAAGGTCACAATGAGCATAGAGTTGACTATTTTATTTATTGCAAGATAATCGGTACTTTACATTAATGAATGCACTTAATGTGGGCAGCAGTAACTAACAATTTGAGGGATAAAAATTAACATGAGAGAAGGTTGGTAGGTGTCAGAAGGGTTACGTTTAGAGTTTCAGATATGATAAATGCTCGGAAGGACCAATTCAATTTAATTTGTAACTGACGGATTTGAGCTTAGTAACGTCGAACATAATGTGAATAAAATGATACAGAATGATTTTCTAAGTACAGAAATTGTATGAGCGTTATGTATTAAAATTTGATAAGCCAGCAAACGGCAAGTTAACTGAAAGGTAAACGAAAAAAGAGTGCTAGTAAAGCAATAATTGCAATAGAGCAATGGAAAAATGTAAGGCAATCGATCGAAAGACAATTAGTGACATTCTAAAAGAACTCAAGTGTATCAGTGCATTATAAAACAAAGTGAAAATTAAAAGCAGAGCAAAGTGTGGTGACATTTATCTCAAAAAAGGACAATTTAGTGAACTTGCAAAGACATAACATCAAAACTGTAGTCCATAAGTTTAAACATATAATGAAACTCTTTTAAGCAATTGTAAATCTAGTTGCTTAGTTACGAGACAGTTAATGGGCAGGAGGAATCAAACAAGCTTACATTTTTCATGTTGGGGGCAAAGTGAGCTCCACATTTGTTGTATTAAGTTGTGAATCAAAAGTTATTTGCGATACCAGTTTCGTGTTATAGTTATTAACCAAGTTGCTGGGTAGCTGTGGGTGTAATTTTATCAAGTATAGGAGCTTTCAAGATAGTGCAATTAGGCCAGCAAGTTTCCACCTGGTGCGTGGTTGAGTGTGATCCTATCTCGGTGACGATTTTGAGGCAGTTCCAAACATCTGAAGGCAGATCTTTTTGTGTTACATGGAGAGGAGGTCTACAGCTATCCCTGGGTAGAATAATTAGAACCAGCAAGTCATATCCAAGCGAGTATTTGCCGTGGCGTCCTTCCAGTGTGCCAACCAACAGCGCAGCACCTCTTCAAAAAAGGTAGGATTCCATAAAAACTAAGAGCAGCAGCCTCATAGAAACTGGGGTTCGTCAAAAATAGACCTTTTCCAAAAAGTCCAATGTGTTTCCAGAGTCCCAGATTTATCGTGCTTCGAATAATTTAGTTGGCGTCCCTAAAAGGTGCGAATTGAGGCAGCAGTTGCAGTTTTTGCCGGAAATTGAACAAAAGCGAATCAAGTGTGGATTTACGTCACACTAGAAACAATACGAGGTAAGCCGTTGCTACGTTACAGAATTAATCGTATTTACCTGATGCATTCTTGCCATTTTGGTGTTTAAAATTCAATTTTACGTTATTTTTGCACTGACGGATCATCTTGTTTACTGCACTAAATTTAGAGGTTATTTAATTGTCAGTTGGGAACAGTGCGTTTACCCTAATATCAGAAAGTAATTGTTATACAACAAATTATTTGTCATGCAAATTTTTCTACTTATTTTATGAACCGCCCCACTGAGATAAGAATTGTTTCATGTTCACCGAAGCTAAGCCCTAATTTATTGCAAATAAATAAAATAAGGAAAGAGCAATAAACCATTTATTTTTGGTAATAAATATTACATTCTTTTAATTTGCCCTGAGTTTGACAGGAAATTCTTAATTGAAACTTAACAATCTATAAAGTGTAGTACCCCTTGCCATAATTAGAAATTTTATACTTTATAAACCCTATTATTATTTATAAAGCGAGGCTACTATTACAATATTATTTAAAAAATATCTCCTTAAAATAGTTACTATTTACAGTAAGACAATTAGATTGTGTAACAATTAAAAGCATATATAGGGTGCCCCTAAAATGTGCCGACACGTCCAGTGTCATGGCTTAAAAACATATTGTTGGGTCCAAAATAAGACCATTTAACTTAACTCATCTACATCCAAATGCATTTCAATAGGCAAATATTCTGTTCTGTAGTTCTGCTAAAACAAATAAATCTGCTTATAACAGTGGAACCTTTGGATCAACTTAGGTGATATTATGATAAGCTATTTGCTATTATTGGTGGACCGATATTAGATAAAAACATAAATTTTTAATTGCAGTAGCAGGACACAGTTTCTCAAAATTTTTTCTGTCCGGAATACCCGAATGGAGTGTCATATCGAATATCAAAATCAATTTAAGCGTTCTACTATTGATTGATTGTCAAGATATACATGCATTAATAAGAAATCACGTTTTTAACTTACAGTAAAAAAACATGCACACATTTTTGGTCATAATTTGAGATTTATTAGTTCCTCGATATGTGATTCAACCCGACCTGCAATTGGGTATCTTACCATATATATTCTTGGCTGCGTGTCTCCTTTAGCCCCAATCTGCCCGTTTTATGACTTAGGTCGAAAGCTTCGCCTTCGAGCGATTGCCTCGTGCGTCGCTTCCATTGTGGTTTAGTAGCCTTACCTTTAAATAACCACCTGAAAAATTTATGGACATTACTGCGAGTCCACTTAGACCCGGTCTATGACCCTCCGCTGTGCACCTGACACCCACAAGCTCGCACACATTCCTCGGTATTTATACCAGATAAGATCTTATTATATGAGAAATAGCTGCAATATTACAGTAAACTTCACGAGCATACGTCGGGTATATTTTACAGGAAATTGTGTGATTGCTAATAGCCTCCTTACGCTTTCCTCTAATTGTGGAAACAGCGGATTCATATGGTTCCGGATTTTTGAATCGGAGTGTGGAGGATGGTTCGACCCGTTTGAGTCACTTTCTCTTATTTCAGCAAACGAGCTGATTTGTTCCTTACGATTTACAACCATTTTGCTGAATAACTCAGCTCATTGATTACCCGATTGTCTTTCCTGCTGAAGGTAAATTGCTACCCTAAATCAGTCGCCAGAGCTAGAAAGTCGCGTTAGTTTCGCTTTTTATTCGAGCGTACGTGCCAAAACCAACATAATGTGCGAAATTTCATTTGCAGCGTATGTAAAACACACATTGCAACAAGTTGTAACGCCTTGTACTCCATAAACACCGCTGCATATATAGGTGTTGTCACGTGTTGTACTATATTGTTGTGCATAATTTCAACACATGCTTTCGCCTACTCGGCTATTAGACAGAAAGAAATGTGAGAAAACTCGCGGTGTTTAAGAATTCAAGCCTTGTTGCATAAGGATCCTCTGCAGAAAATTAATCATGGTTATCTTGACAATTAACTAATGAACAACAGACCTGCAGAAATTTGCAAGTGCACACGTCGGCGTTGCTGTTCCGCTGTTCTTTATTCCTTTTTGAATTCGCATTCTGATGCAACCCGGATAATTCTGAATTATGAAAATCACCGCATTATTTTACTTAACAGGATCCTCGCTTCCACCACGCAAGCCTGGCAAGGAAGCAAACGTGCCTACAACGAAGAAAGAATGGAACAAGGAAGTTCTTGTTTCTCGGTTGACTTGTCATAATGAAGGAGAAACAAATCGACTTGTTTAGGAAGACGTTCTAATGATATCATTTTCGATGATGTAATTGCAACCACGGCACTCGCTAGGTGTTAAAATTCTGAATTGAAAGTGAAATCCGCGTCGGTGACCTTGGTTTCGTTTATCGTTTATCGACGAGCAATTTTGACCCAATCTAATCGCTTAAAGCTTGCATGTTAACCTCGATATCCGACAAATTAGTACGAAATCGTGTGCGAAATGCTGAATGCGGGCGATGTGAAAAATGCGTTCTATTAACTCGTGCCTTAAAAGTTCAGACTTTGAAATATAAATTGAGATTGTTCAGAATGATCTTGTACGCAATTTTTCTCTTTCAAGATTTTTGAATAAACCAATATCAATAAAGAAAACTATATATATAAGCATTCTAAAGCGAAATATATTATTCGTGTATGTAAGAATAGGAGTCTAAGACAGGAACAATTATTCTAAGAAGCTCACTGATTTATAAAAAAGATTTATCCTGATATTACCAAGAATCATATAACAATAGCGTCTAGTTCCGTTAAGAATACACCAGATCAAAAACAATTGAAATCACAAAAAATCATGTAGCGCTAGTCATGCAAAGTCTATTAATTTAAAACGTATATCGGTATTAAAAAAACCTACTTGTATAATTAAATAATAAACATACTAGACGAATATCTTTTGTTAAAAAATATACACGACTAAGTAGGAATCTCGGTACGTATCGACTCAAAAAAGATAAACTTTTGTTGAAGCTGAATTTTACATAAATAAGTACCATTCCTGCATAACTTTTTTCACTTATAAAATATGTTTTTAACTCGTCGGTATTTTATCCACCACTGAAAATGTCTGGATCAGAACAGTAAACTTTCCCTGACTCAATACAGGAAAAGCAAGACTACGATGTCTTTATGTATGTATTTATTAATGTATGCATCCCCATGGAAAAACAGAAACAGGAGCTGTTTGATTTTATTTAATTTTTATTGTCAGTATTAGCCGCAATATGCTAAATTACTATAAAAGGGGTGTAGGATCATTAACTTTGTATTATAATTGCTTTATTGTATGATAAATAAACCAGTAGGGCAAATGTGTGACTTCGTATTTGACAGGTCTATAACCTTAAAATTGCAGGTCTTCGAAATACAGCGTAAATTGAATTACAAACACCGAAAAAGGCAAGACCACATCAGGTAATTGTTGCTAAATATGTGACGTGGCTTCCGACTAACCTGTTTTGTTTCAGTGATGCAACCATACGCTCTGATGTGCAACTGTTCTAGTTCCGGCAAAACTGGCAAAAATCGGATTCCAAACACAAATCTAAGGGACGCTATCTCGATTATTCAAATCTGAACGAATCTGGGCCGCTGGAATCACGTTCAACCCCTCGGGAAATGTCAGAAGAGCCTATTTTGGGCTGCTCCACCTGCTTCCTTTGAAAGTTACCTTTTGAAGTGGTGCTCCGTTACTGGCTCGCAGAATTAAGAGACGCCACGGCTATTACACCCTTGGTGACGACTTCCTCCTCCAAATTTCTCCACCCAGGCACTCCTGAAGGGCAACTCCAAATGTAGCACACAAGGTTCGGGCTTGCCGATGTCTCGGATCAATTAAAAGGGGCTCCGAAGTTTGGCCCGGCTCAACGACGCACCTGATAAATTCTTTCTGGCCTAATTGCACTTTATTGGGAACTGTTATGACTTGGAAAATTAGCCACAAAGATGTACTACACACTGGTGACTATGATTAAACACAATTTTGCCTCAACAAATAACAGCCTAAATGTTACAAGCTTCTCTCAGATCTCTGTTAAAAACAATTGACATTCTCGTTTCCAGGCGATAACTATTTACATTTGCTTATAAGAAATAAGGTTTGGTTTACTTGTTTACTTATGGACTATAGCTTTGAGGAAATGTTCTTGCTTAATTACTAAAATGTCTTTTTCTTTGAAATTCTTCACATAGCACTTTGCTCTGCTTTTAATTCATTTGGTTTTAATTGCACTTACTTACATGAGTTTATTTAGCACTGTATCAACTGTCTGTTTTCCGATATCTTGCCTTATTGCTCTATGCTATCTTTATTTTCTCGTACTACTTTGCTTCACGTTACCGTTACCTTGCCGTTTGTGGCTTATAAACCTTTAATACTTATAACGCTCATAACATTTCTGTACGTCGAAAATCATCTTGTATCATTATTTAACGTTATTCAACTCAACCCTGTCAGCTACATAAATCAAGCTGCTTTTGCCATTCCAAACATTAATTATGACTGAAACTCTTACGCCCGTATTCATAGTCGTTCGCCAGCGGATCGCCGGCGACTCGCCAGAGTTTCGTTATGAATAGTATGTTGGCGGCACTGTACGTCTATGTCAAATTCGAGGTTAGCAGGTTATATTTTGTGTCAGTTTTTGTCAAAACTGACTGAAAACCCAACCTGATTACCTCGAATTTGACATAGACGTACAGTGCCGCCAACATACTATTCATAACGAAACTCCGGCGAGTCGCCGGCGATCCGCTGGCGAACGACTATGAATACGGGTGTGAATGTACCTCGTTTAAATTCTAACTTATCTCATGCCAACCGTTCTTACTCAAATTATAATTGCTGCTGCTCATATCAAGTGAATTTATTGGTGTAAAATTAATGACTTTCTTCTAATAAATAAAATATTCGATTCTTTACTCATTTTTGGACTTATTCATTCTTGTGTTAACTAGGCAATCAGAATTGCTGTGGTCAGTAAAGCATTAGAATATACTATTAATTGAGGTTGAATTTCAATTCGTATGTTTTTTCTCTAGTTTCAATTTGTTCATTCTTATGGGCTTTTTGCTAGGAGCAAACATTAAATACTTGTAAAGTGCGTGGCGATGATAAATGTTCTAAATAAGTAGCACCATCAAGTTAATCTTGAACATGATTAACAACCACTCTTATAAATCTGACGTTAACTTTAATTCGCTGTTAAAATAAACAAGGGCGCATCAAAATTTGTTTACTAATGAATAAAATGCCATAAGCACTAACGTTTTGATGCGCTTTTGTTTATTTTAACAGCGAATTAAAGTTAACGTCAGATTAGTGGCCTTTATAAGACTGGCTGTTAGAGTCATTTCGTTTTCCTCAATCTTTGGAGATTTGTTACTTTTGGTAAAAGCATATGCTAACTTGACAGCCTTTTCTTCATAAAACCATTAAGATCGAAATACTATCTCTGCAGTTTCGACAGACTATCAGCGTTGCCTTTAGTTCAAATAGAGCTGCGCCGTATTCTGTCCAATCGTTCCAATAAAGTAGACCATTGTCATTAACGCTTCTACGAATCTCCACACACATCTGGGTTTGCGTTACCTTCTTATAGAACATAGTTGTATTAAGCTCGTGTGATTTGGTAATTTAGTACTATTTTACAATGTTTTAGTTCTAACTGTCATAACTTAATATTTCACTATTTTGTAAAGGCAGAACGTTATTTTTAAGTGCATTATTTTTATATCACATCACTCATCTACTTAGTATTTGTTTTGATGAACCTCTGATCGCTACGTGGAGATTTAATTTTTATCAGACTTACTAGAGGCTTGCTCATGGTTGAAACAGACCTTAGTATATTCCTTGCGTGTAATGCTTGTTTTCATATTTGAGATATTTTCAAGATAAGAGCCGACTTGTATTATTATATGTTTTATTATTGTAATTAGATATAAAATTGTACTTAGTATAATCCGAATATTCGCAAAGCCGGTCCTGTGTTAGAAGAGTATTGTGAAGTATAATTTGCGTGTACAGCAGGAACGTGCGTACAAGCCTGTGAGCGGGACGGTGGGAGATTTCAACTTTCAAGCATATTTTATTGATGTTTTCAGGTTCAACATTAATCGAATGCAGTCTCAGCTGATGGCTGCACGTGTTTAAGACTCTCGACTGCATTGTGCAAGCCGCCTTCAGATAAAATAATTATAAGCAGCCGAAGAGAGTTTTAAAGTTGCATGCAACTGAAAAGTGTAGCGAATAAGCGTTTACGAGTCCTGTAAACGCAATTTACGTAGTGTAACTGTAAGTACACCAATTGTGCCATATTTAAAGGCGCATTCGAAGCTCCCATTTTGAGAGGCGTCAGCAGTCCTTGAGAGGCCTGTTTGCCATCGGAAAATCCCAGTATCACATACATTATACCAGTCAGGATCAATAACGCAATCTAAGACGGGCTCAATTAGGGGGCGCCCAGCACGTCTAAAGGTCAGTTTCATGCAAAATGTTTGCCGTTAGTGCTGTTACGAATTGCGTCGAACTACGAAAATATTTTATGGGTGTGCAAGAATGGATTATGTGTTTAATTCGGGCCTGATTTGAATATATGCAATGCGATCAGGGTCGGCATTAAGACATTATGACGTCCATTTCAAAGTCAATTATTTCAACATTATTTTAATATGCCTTTATTGACGTGTCATATACAGGCTGAGTTTTTTATCATGTAACAACTTGTAGGCAACCCATTATGCAGAAGCATGCATTATGTATGCTTCTGCATAATGGGTTGCCTACAAGTTGTTATATGATAAAAAACTCAGCCTGTATATGTTTATAACTTAAATGCGTGTAGATTCAGGTCTCTCGCTGGTAGGTTTTGTAAGATCGTATTTTCTTTTACTTTTATTGGTATTTTTCTATCTTTGCCCGTTTTGGAGGCAATAGATTGATGTAAACAAATTGGCTTTTTTGATGCATTGTTTAAAGTAATTTTCAGCCTGACAACACAATAGGGGAAACCAGATTCCTGTTTTGGTAGATAATCATCAGTCATAAGCCCCGAACTGGGAATTAAGAAGGTTTCATGTATTCACTGAGCTATAAAGGTAAAGATAAAAGGCAAATAGTTCTTATAAAAGGTAGTTTTTATTTCGTCGTAGTTGAGTTGCTTAGTATGCTGTTATTAATTGTGTGTGATACATTTAAATTTGTCTGTACAGTGTAAGAATTAACTGAATCTAGCGCTTAATTATAGGTTTTTGTGTTGCGAGCTAATTTATAGTTAAATTAATACAAATTCAACTGTATATTAGTTTCTTGTATTTATTTTGCGATTTGAAATTACAAAGTTTTTACCTATTTATTAATTGATTGATCACAAAACACCGACTTCATTTTTAGGTGACGAGGCGGCTGACCACCCTAATCAGGTCAGCCATTAGAGCCAAATCGTGTTCCAATGTTAATAAAACAACAGTACCTAAATAAGGGTAAGAGGTATTCAACCAAAATACAGTCACACTATGAGCAAAATATTAATTGACTAAAAAAATAAATTAGTAACTATTACTACTAGTTAAATAACGTTAACCAGACATAAGTTAGTTGTATCAATACTTCCAGCTGTGAGCGTGGCATTTCGGATTCATGTTAGTTTTGCGTTGTTTCTATAAATTGTACGTCTATGTTCTGAAAGATAAGTTTCACTGAGTAAACATTCTGATATTTTCTTGTAGCAGCACTAATAATTTTAAAATGATTTCATAGGTTTTCGTCCTTTTTCAGTACGTCACGAACCACTTCCGGAGTAATTTGTTACCTACATTTATATTTTTTGTCCCTGTTATGTCGCTGTCACGAAAATGATTACACCATTGGTGATATCAATGTCACACTAATCCAATCTGTGAACAATCTTTGGCCATATATTCAGAGCGGCACTAAATATTTTGAGCTTTATAGATTATTGCATCCGACTCAGAATTGGTTACCAAAACAAGAAAAATGTTTAACTGAATTTTATTTTATACGTTATCATTAGTGTTACTTCTCTGCAGTGGCATACCACGTATTCTTTTATGAGTATACGACTATACGAATATAGCCCCCCCCCCCTTGAATTTTCCAGTCTATTCTGCTCTTAGCCAACTGATGCCGATTTCTTCCTACTCTGTCTTTTACATCATCCAACTAGCATCTTCCTCGTCTTCCTATGCTTCTTATTTACTTTCTTCCATCACATAACGACGTTTTTAGTCCACCTTTCGTTTCCTTGTCGACTCACATGTCCCACTCATCTCCATTTAAAGCTTCCAATTATACCGATCACATACTCTACCTTCATTCTTTTCCGTATTTTCTCGTTTCGAATGTGGCCCCTTGAACTAACTTCCAACATAACTCTTTCAGTAACCCGTTGCGTTGTTCTTACTGTGTTACCCCATTGGCTGTAAGCGTTTTCCGAGAGCTGTGTAAGTCATAGACAATTCTTTTTTTTTCTGCTGTTGATTCTGTTTGTCTAGTCTAGATTCTACGAAAGATGGCATCTCCCTGTCTAACTGCTCGTTTAACTGTTGTTCTCCGTGTTACTGTCTTCTGCTGCTTATGTTTGTATTATTCCGTTGGTATTTTCCTATATGAGGTCTCTATATATTGAGTAAATTCTTACGTTGTTTATTCCTTGGAAGGCTGCCCAAAGTTGTATCGAGTCGAAAGATTTTTCCTAGTTCAGAGAGGCCAAGTTGAGGGGTACATTATATTTAGTAAATACTTCTGTAAGAATTTTTACTGTTCCTAGAGCAATCGTGCCTCCCATTGTTAGCATCCATTTAGTAACACCGTTTCTCCGGAAGCTCTTCTATTTCATATTCGAGTGAAAGCTTTTTCAGCTCATGCTTGGTGCTTTCGGGAAAGGCTTTAAAAACCCAAATTCGTCATTTTCACGTCTTTTTTGGTGCTGGATTCAGGTTTGGTTGAAGAATACGATTATCTATAATAGCTTTCGAAAACTTCTGTACTCTGAGTTTTTTCGTATTTAGTAATTAATTTTTTATTTTTCATCTGGTATATCTTCTGTCGTCCATGCTCCACTACTTAGGAATATTGCTCAACTCGATTTACTTTAAAGTTTGAAATTTACACGAGTATTCCCTTGGATCCCTGGCTATCTTATTTTGTCACCAAAGTGCCAGAAACTTTTAAGAACGGATGTGTAGGGTGCAGAGAGCGCTATTACTATTTGTGTTTTCAAAAATTTTTTAGAATTTTCAGGTGAAAATGCAATCAGAAATGCTCCAAGTGAATGATGCACTTTTAATATTAAAAAAGTAACTGTCCGTTGCCTACCCAGTAGAAAATAATGTGATTTTTCGCAAGCTATCGTTTACGCTTTAGAAAATAATTATTAAAACATTTTGGATACAATTTTAAAATTTTTGATATCTCTAGTTTTAAAATCAATACTCCCTATAATATCAACCAATGAAAAACGGTAAAAATGCACAGTTAAGGATATACTAACTTTTGATAATGTATATAGCAATGGTGATAATTATATACATTCTTGGCTAATGACTGATAGTCAAATACCTTCACAAACATCGCATTATCTGCTGAAAGTACAAGCGTTATAGCAATCACACTAACTGTACTTTTAATATTTATAAATAAACTGTTCAACCGTTGTTTATTGACTCGTGATATAATATAGCCGAATACAACTAGTGTTTTCTTGATTATCAAATCATTTCTGTTTCCACTCGATAAATTGATTTAGGCAATCACGCTCTCGTCACACTAGTTGCATTATATATGATAGTTTCAAATTTTAATATAATTGTAAATATTCTAAGTTCAGCACAAGCTGAGCTAAATTTAAGAATAAAATTAATATTTGTCAATTATGAAAGCCAATTATTTTCTTGACTAATTCTAAAAATGAAAATACTTTTCAACTTAGCTTTACCTGTATTTAACATGATTTAATCAGTTAAATTAGGTATAACTACAAATTAGACCCGAGGCATCTTTTCACTGTGCTTTTCAATCAAGACTACCACAACAGAGCTGGACATCATGAGTATGAGTTGATGCTCTTTGACAAAAAATGGTCATGGCCAAATTGTCAATTTCCAAACATTTAAGGATTATGCCAAAAAATTTCTATGATGGATCCTCTTGAAGAGTTCAGTGTCATCCGGCAAGTGAGATGATTGAGAAAAGATTATCGTGTTCGTTGGAACACCTAGTGAAGAAAAATATGGACCCGTTTTTACTAGCTTCAGCATATGGGCAGTATATTTAGAGTTAGATGGGTCCTTAACTGCACTCAGCTACTTGCAACACGAGGTCCTTCTTCTGGCATTTACTTATCAAATTGCATCAGCTCTAGAGGAGGTTCAAAAAATAATTAAAGGGAGCACTTATGAATTTAGATCAAGACTTTCTAACTTCAGTTGATATTTTATCTCGCCAGGAGTACCAAACGGATATAGGAATTATCTGTATCATCTCTGCAATGGGGACGGAGAAGTCACAACCGATGATTGGATTAAAGTGAAGGGGACGCCTGACAATTCCTTTCTGTTGGTCAGCGCAGTCAAAGAGTTGCAGCGGACTGTCATCACTACTGGACCACTTCCAAGACTAACCAGGAATACCTGAAGACGGGAGTAGAACAAAACTCCCGAAACGTTGTGTGATATACACCCCAGACAGTGGAAAAAATCCGATAAAACATAGCATTTCATTTTGTACAGTAGCATTTCCCAAGCACTTAATTTTCTGGATACCTGCTTTAGATGTAATATGTACCTTATCCCTTTGCACAAAAAAATATGCCCAAATGTTCTTTAAAAAATATCATATTGGGAATAGGAAACTTATGTGCAGTGTAAAGAAAAGCCAATGAACATACTTTGCATTAGTTTTGCTTTTAATTTTTACAAAATTTCTATTGCACCTGCCTAATTGACGCTGGTCCTTCCAGTTCTCTCAGGGGATGAACCTCAAGGCTTGTAAAGAAAAAATAGTTAATAACGGTGAAAATATTTCCTTATTCTCATTGTCTAAAGCAGCCGCTCGGTGTTGGCAGGAATTAATCAAACTTAATTTTTTGACATCTTAATCACAACTGAAAAATGCGCTTAAGCTCTCGAGGAGTGTGAAACGAACTACCTAATTATCCTGAAAGCACTCCCGCTGGCTTTCTTATACTTATCATTAATCTCCAAATTCATGCACACCACCAGCACTTTACACAAATCTCCCCGTTGCTAGCTTCATATCGGCAATTACTCAGCGTTTGCGTTATAAATTCCAGGTTTACTAATCACTCGGTGTATCAACCGCAGCAGAAGGAAACCGGCCGCGTTATACCAAAAACAGGATTAGAGGAGCGTATCGCGGACTGTATTTGTCCTAGCGATTGCTATTCACGGGACGTCAGTATTTGTAGTACGAGGATACATATTGCTCGTTTAATCCCCAGACAGGACGTATAGAGAATATAGCGATATTATAATGCAAGAGTCATATGAGACCGGACGCTACAGATCCCAATGTCCGGAGCGAGACATGACCGGCGTTAATTCGCGCTGAGACAATACCATGAATTATGGGAGTGGCAACCCTGCATTATAATTACTGCACATTTATTTTCCTCTTTATTATTGTTTGTACTTATTTATAGGTCTGCAGTTTGCTTTCATAAATTTTATATTTTTTAGCGGACGATTGTGGGACTTCTCCGGACAGGGTTGTCCAAACTCGCTATTATGTCAATATTTTCATTTGGCTGTTTGAATTGAGCACAATTTTTTTATAAAAAATACTTGATAAAGATAGGCACAAAATTGACAAATGTTGGAATAAACGAATGCGCTGTTTTGACCACTATAAGACAGTTTGCGGAGAAAATGATTATAGTAATAGTCATAGTAAGCTATATCGACTAGGAATAACAAATAGGTCATCTAGGAGCAATTATATTCACCTCTTTATATGGAAAAGACCTAATTGTAAAAAATACATATTTTAAAAGATAGAACTGTAGAGTGAATGAAGAAAGTATGGTAAAAAGAATTACTATCTATTAGCAAAGCAAGCATGTTTTTAAGTAACAATTAAAAAATATCAACGTCGTTACTTGTTAATTAACAACTGGTTCAAATAGGGTCCCGACAAGGGGTTGTGGAAATAAAGAATAGTTAATAAATTCATCTAATTGTTAAAATAGCAGTAATCGGATAAGGTCGCCAGGTTTAACAACTTACCGTGATAAACTCCGGTGAAGCATATGGAGTAGTCGAGCTGCGAAGCAACAGGCAATACCAAATCGTAAAGTAGGTAAACTTGACGGCAGAGTCTAAATAATGCGAGAAGAATACCAACTCAACATCAGTTTAACTACGATGCGCTAATCTAAAATCAGAATTTTAGGTGGCTCACCATAGATATCCAAAATTAATTGTGGTTCGAGCAAACAAGACAACCTGAGTAGCAATAATACCTCCGTGTTTATATATGCAAATAAATTTGGACTTAAATTGAAAAGATATAAATTATTAAAAGAGATTGGAAGCATGAATAGCATACGGAACGGATTCAGCAAATTAGTGGTATTGTGCAGTATCAGTGTAGTTTTACTCTGCAAAAGTTGGGGTACTTTCCATTTTTGAATATGTTTACGAGATGAAAGCCTTCCAATTTTTTCAACCGTTGCTCGTGCCGCCATCTTGAAAAATTGCGATCAAAATCAGTTTTCCGCATTATTTCCTTACCAGTGCATTCTAGGATAAAAATAGCTATTACGAATATTATAGAAGAGGTAGTTTTTTTGAAAAATGTTTTGTAAGTGAAATAAAAACCAAGCTGAGGCGTTCTAGAGTGGAGCAGATTAATGAGAATTTCAACAATACTCCTCTAATTTTTTATGATTATTGTTCATTAATTACTACATATTGACTGTTTCCATACTTAACTATTAAGTAGGTGCTATTAACTCGATTCCAAACCACCATTGGATACAGTTGAGTGTGCATTTTGTTTTCTGATATTCCCAGTAGGCCTAATTATTAATTTTTGTTGTCGCTTTGATGGTCCAGGTTAATTCGTTCTATTTCATCATAAAAATTTTGCAATCGTTGTCGGTTTGAGGTCCTCCAGTTAACGGGTGGTTTGAAAATCCCACCGTTTGACGGGCTGGGTCTCAAAGGCATTTTGTTGCTTAAAATACACTAACATGTTTAGTGTTTTGAATTCACTTGTTACCATAGTCTATTTTACGCTATTGAAAATAAAAATATATGCTAAAAGATCAACTTTAAAGTATCACCCATTACATAAAGTGTTACGTTTTTAACAGTGTTTACAAACAATCGTTAACATTTATAAAATCGAAAAATGTAATAATTAGCAATGGTGTAAATATAATATACAATAATCTATTAACTCTGAAATATAAAAATTGTCCATCTAAAGTAATGACACACAAAATTTGGTTCGTCAACGTGCCAAATGAAATTTTTCTGAGGAATCAATGAAACACGGCTGTTTATGCTTTAATCAGTGTAAACTATACAAATGCACTCACTTAAAGACTTCTATGGCGTGATTTTTTTGTTCTTAGGATATTTACATATTTTGCGATTGGTAAATTCCAGTAACTGCCACTAGTCGTACTCTGAAACAAAATTTTGATACTTTCCCTAAATAAATAGAGTCTTGCACTTTTACTCAGGAACTAAGAAAACAACCTAGATATTTAAAAAAAAAACGAAGTATAAGATGTGATCTTTTACCAAAAAAATAAGTTGAACAAAAAAAGTTATACGCCTAAACAGGTTGAGGCTTGTAATAGTACTTTTATTTAGCCCTTGCGTTGGGCACCGTAAACTGCAATGTGGCTTTTCCCGTGAGCTATACTTTACCGTACTGTGGATTTACGTTGCTTTTTGTATGTTAGTTAGCTCAGTCATAGGAGTACAACACCCGCTCTTACCTCAGTAGAGCTAAGGGATTTGTAAATATTGCTCTTGACGGGCGGCTCGTGATCGCCTATAATGCCGTAATTGTACATGCAAATCCTGCCAGAAATGAAAACTAAACAGTATACTGTGTAAGAAAACATTCGTGCATGGAAATACATAAAAAGAATACACAATGTTAATAGATAAATGTTATATGAGCTATGCTTAGTAGCACGGAACAGTCCACGGGCTTAATGTTGAATCTACTGGCAATGTTTAAATTTCGCCCTCGAATTCACTGAATACGGTCCTGACTCCAGTAGCTTGAAATCAGCTGAAAGGATATGTCAACAATGCACGCTTTGTCCGGGCTCTACTAATTTAGCAAGTACGCGCACGTTGCCTTTGGTAGTGTCCTGCCTCGTTGCAACTATTTCACAATGCGTTGCAATAGCAGTTAATTCCACATTACGGCTTTGGGTTTTCTCATTATTTCTGGGCCGTAAATTCACTCGTAAAATGTAATTATAGTAACTAAACTTCCTTTATTTCGTAGCAAGATGTCTATGAGATCAGCTGCGTGTATCGGCAAAGTCGACTGGTTTCCTTGAAGCTCGAATGGCAGTCAGAATACCATATTCTGGCTATGAACTGCAGCTGTATCTCGGAGATGCTTTCCCAAGCCGATACTTATAAGACTTCTCGTGGCGTCCCTTTGATTTAGGGTGACACACACACCTCGCTTATTGGCAGACGACTGCTTCTTTCTGCTTTAAAAGCGCGAAATTGCACTAAGCGCCTCATCACTCCGATACCTGCAGTTCTAATAGTAGTACCCGGGATCAGTATTCCGCTGGCTTGCACTTCACTATTCCAGTGAGCGGAATATACGTTGCAAGTTTTAAATACACAATACGGTTTAATTTAATTACTACAATGTAAGAAATACAGTTTAGTTTTATTACTAGCAGAATAATGATTGAATACCAAATGCCAAGGTGGCATGAACGAGCCCATTACAGACTGACAAACTAAACGCACTTACTGTAATCAAACGGTTGGAGTTGGATTATACAAAAATACTTAAAAAATACCTGCATTGAAAATAGGAAGGAACATAGAAGCTAAAGAATTTAAAAAAATATTTAAAAAATATAACAAAAAACCATTTTATGTAACCTCACACGCCCAGCCCGTCAATTGGAGCATCCTAAGAAACTGCGCGTTAATCGATAACTTCTTTCCTTCTGCTTTTTTTTCGTCATTGAACATAACGTCTGGCATATGTTCGCATTATTTTCTATTGCAAAATTGACAGATAACAGAGCTTTTCAAACCAGCTTTTCTGCAGCAACATTCTGTGTTGCATCCCTTTTTGGCATTTGCATCATATAAAATTGAAGAAGGCTTCAAGAACTCGATCTTTCGCAGTTGTCACTGCAATAATTGGTTTTATAGCTGTTTCCAGCCCCACTTCGGTGAACTGTTTTTAATATCATATCGTGCATGGACTTGGTGGTACGTCTTAAACAATTACTGTTAAAATTTTCATTAATCCGCTTCACCTCAAAGCACTGCAATTCGGTATGTATTTCACTTACAAACAAGATGAGAAGGTGAAAGCGCCTTATCGATACCTCGACACATTGGTAAAATGGAGTAGTTTTTGCCATGCGCTCTTTGGAAACAGAAACTAATTATTGCGAAACATAGAAGGTGAAAATCGGTTTAAAATGGAGTTAGCAGTTTGTCGTTAAGAGTGCGAATGGAGCAGAGAGTTCCGATAATGTGGTATTACAGATTTAGGGGTAAGAAAGGATAAACATTTTCATCGGCATGTTTTGATAACGTTTGAAAATATAGTGCTCTTAGCGAGATGCGAACTCGCGACCTTAGGCCTTAGACTTAAGAGCTTTGTCGTTTTTTACTTGCCCAACTTCACAGTGTAGTAACTTTACTGCTTAACTGCTATTACTGGTAACGTCAATACAAATCCATATATGTATATACATAGAAAGGAAACACTACGAATTTTACCCAAAAGCTTGTCAGTTCTTCGAATAAATTTCCCACAGAAACTGTAGTACACGACAGTAGTAACGCTTGTCTGGTTAGAATATCCAAAGCTGTTTATCTTTTTCTTACATGAAAGGTCTCTATTAGCTACTAAAGTGTTAAAAAAAGCTCGTAGGTATAATATGTATGGTAGAAGTATATGCTGTAATAAATATGGGCGATTGTTACTATAATTTTTAATATTAATTGCAAATTGATATTTTGTAGCTACTCAAAAATTGCTTATATAAATATTAGGTTTAAATTTAATTAAATTTTGAGGTATTGTGCCTTTTAATCTAATCGTAGAATGTTTATATCAATGGACTAACTCGATAAAACGTGAATCCTCAATCAGGGTTGGGTTTTAACACTTTTATAAGATAATAATTTGAGTAAATTGCCATTAGACCCAATACAAAATTGGTTAAACAATATACTTCCATAATCGCAAATGAACAATAGTTTACACTTTGATATAACCTAATTATAGTTACTATTGAGTAAAGTAACTGACTAAAATCTGTTTAATTAGGTAAGTTTTATCTTTCTGCATTTTTTGCATTAATTTGCATGTGATAAGTGAATCCTGATTTTAGGTACCTATTTGTTCACCACAGTAACGCCGCAGATGTGCTCCTGTTTATGGCGAGGTTACTTCCAACTGTAACGCTGGGATATGCAGATGAAAACCAAGTACCGCAGTGAAGTCCACACTCAAGAATAACTACCGTTCCTAGTTGGCTGTAAGCAACAGCATAGCGAACTCTTCAGTCCAGTTCTTTAGCCAGCGACAATACATTTTCGCAGACGAACTTCACCCATGGTCCCCGGTTGCACTCAATTACGATCCACTTAATTACGTATTGTTCGTGCATTAATTTATCTCTTGATATAACCTATATAAATAAAACACACTTTTTGGTCTTTATTCAGTTTACATATAAAAACCGATCCCAACAATAATAATGTTTACTTGTTGGAGCTCTTATTTTTCGACTTGTTCTTTTTAATTAATTCCTATTACCTACGTCTCATAATTTTTTTACATGAATGTCTTAATTCTTGTTTATGTATTATTCATGTGCAAATTTTCTTAAATCGTGCTCACGTTCATGTAACTATTGACATGTTTTATGTGAGCAAATTTAGCATGTATAAACATTATTCAGCATTACACATTTCTGCTTAATTAGATTACATTTGTATATTTATCTTTATTGAATATGAAACCGTCTTATATTGATCAAAAAGCAATCGGTTAACATTCATCTTCAGTTACTAGTCCCCCAAATGTTGTAACGTTTCACCCTCCTGAATTTAATTTTAGTACAGGTAATTAATTCTGGTCATTTACGACTTCCATTAATTTCCGAAAGGCCTCAACGTTTATTAAATTTCTACCTCGGGTTAAGCGCAATTCGGAGAAATAGGTTCTCTCAACTCAAATATATATAAAATCAGGAAAAACACCATGTAATTACCATAAATATATTGTGTTTAACTATAATTACAAAATAAGACGAATTTCGTAAATAAGTGATTTGTACATTAAAAAAAGTCAATCAATTCTTCTGAGAAATACGTTTTGTTGTTTCTGCTTCTTCCCAATTAACACGTACTGCTCGAAGGTTGTGGTCTTCACCCTTTGGCTGGAGAGTGGCCTCTGCGATGCACCTCTCGCGCCTACCGCGTCGTCGCTCAGGGCGATATAAAGCGACAAAATTTCCGAATTTGTTTACGTTTCTGGCTCTAACAAAATATGCAAAGAACAGAAGTACCTGGATTTTCTAAGTGGTGAATTCACAGGAGTAAGTTGTGGAGGTGCGCTATGGTTTAAATCCGGGCCTCCCGTAATAATGCAAAAATTAATTCTTACGTTTGTAATTAGTCCGAGAATGGCCGGAAAATTTTGGGACCGGCGGGCGTCCGTGAGCTTCGGCCGCGGCGCTGCTGACGTGCTGCGGGCGATTTCACCTTCTTGCTATAGCGGTACCCTGGGCCTTTGGGGAGGATGCTTCAGGAAGTATCTTACGTGGTTAATTACAGATATGTTAGTATATTTATGATTCGGATTGAACCACCTCGGTGAAGCGGTTCTGAACGTCAGGAATCGTGCTCAGGAGCCGAGCGATGAAGATTGCTTTATGCAAATTAATCCTACAAGAGAGGTTTAGTTGTCAAACTAGGATTTAGGCCTGGAGGATTCTAATTTTACAAGACAGGTCTATCGGCCTAGTAAAATCGAATACTCGGGGCTCTGCTTTTCAGGATGAGTTCGGTATAAACAGGTCTGTCTGCCACTTCCCTGAAAGCCTGGACTGGTAAGGTTGATCTACCCCGGTTGACAGGACTATCTGCCAGTTGGAGGACCCAGTTAGGAAAGGAAGAGGATAGTTCTGGAGAGGGAATCTCAACATCTAGGGGCAGGACTAGGGGCTGGGCCCCCTTTGGGCCTAGTGTTGCTGGTCGGGATCGGTGGACTCAAGAGAGTTCAAATGGAAGTGCAATCTTCTTTATATCCTTCAGGCGGCTCTATCGGTACAGCGGTTCTGGGTTCCCATGCAGTGGAGAAACGACGCGATCGGTCATTCCGCGCAACTTTGAGCATAGCAACATCTGATAACGCTTAAATAAGCGAGGCATAAATTAATACATTTTTTATGTTTGTTTATAAATTTATGCAGATGCTAGCTACCGCTAACGTTACCTGCTTCAAATTTAAGTCAATCATGTTCAGTAAACACCCAATTGCTTCTTATCTCGACATATAATTAACCTTTTTTTACAAATGCATTTGTTTTATATAATACTAACATGATTAATGATTAAATTATAAACAATTCTGTTATTTATCCAATTTAATTGTTTTTAAAACATAACTGCAGGATTACACAAAATCGCTTGTGGGTGCAATATCACAGCAATACCTAAGATTAAGAGATAATTCAAGAAGCATTTTGATTGTGATTTGTACACTATTAAATAATAGTTGTCTTTTGACTGTGTAAGGAAAAAAATGTAATTATTGGCATACATATTTTATATTGAATTATTATACGCTGTATGTAAAATTGTGCTAAAAGAACTCTCCATATACATATGAGTGATGTTTACAAATGCTGCTTCTATATTTCATATTTCCAATCCTCTTTCAAATTGAACAAGGTTTTAAAACTTTCGAGTGCAACCGGTGCTTTTGCTGAAGTTCAAATTTAAGTGCGTGCTACTTGGGCAGGTATTGGTAGAGTGCAGGGTCACGTTTTGTAATTCTTAATCTGCGATAAGATCAGTAACAAGTGGCAAGTGAACAGATTCTAATGGTTGTACCTTACAGTAAATCTCCCATCCGGTTCGAGGTGACGCTCATACAACTCCGAAGATCATAGTAAAGATAATTATTACTACAAGAGTGCGGGAATTCGACTGCTTTTTCCAGCCGCATTTTTCATCCGGCAGTCGCGACACTTTCTGCGTATTTATCGGGAATTGTACCGCATTCCACGGTCACATATTCCGCGGAATAGGAATAATGGTCCGGTATGTAACTGCAAGGGATGTAATAGCGGCAATTGGAAATGGTTATTATGCAATGTCAGAGGTCGTGCGAACTGTCCCGCGTAGTGATTTGTCGCGCCGTCTTGTTGCAAACGTGCCATGAAGTGACCGGGAATCGCGCCTACACTAATGAGAACATATAATTCATAACAATACACACCACCTTCGTTATTGTGTTGGCAGACTTAAATTATTAATCGCGCTTTAAATCGGGCAGACTGCGCCTTTGAGTCATGAGACTTCAATGAATCCCAGCGCCAAAGGATTGTTGTGGGTTAATTGAGGGTTTTGGCCATTTCATGCTAATGACTAGAGCAACCACTGTTGCATTAGTTTCACTGTAAGCCGTCGAAACTGTTTCTTCGTTCTAAAATAAATGGTGGTAGGTCTAGCGAATAACTTTGTCATTTAATTCCTTCACAATACATTTTCTTAATTAAATGAAATTATTGGTGTATATTGTAGTGACTCCACGTTGTATCGCCTATTTTAAGTTATAATTGACTATGCAATAATGATCTTTATGTATTTAAATGGTTTTATGTTATAACAATAATCATTAGACTTTAGCTATTACATCTGACTTTTACTATACTTTAGTTTATTTTCAATCAATTCTCTTTTAAAATTGATTTTTTAAATAACTTATTTGCCCTTTTATTATTATGGATTATCAATTTCATTCAATCGCTAACTCCGGTAGAAACACAGGTGGGATTCGCTCCTAATCTAGACTGCTTCTGTTCCTGAAATTTTATTCTTTTATTTTATGACAACTTACTTTCTCGTTACATTTACTTGTCACTCAACAAATATTAAATAGTAAGTACTTCCCTCATTAAAATTATCTCACTTCACTCTTTCTATCTTTTTATTTCAGTTTTTTATTTAAATATCTGTATTGTGTCACCCGTTCATGGACTCGACCCTCTGCTTTACCAAGCCAAACGCATCCAGCAATCTCACAAATATCTCTCGGCGTCGAAACAAATCCCAGTCCGAACTCCGCCAAAAACACCTGGATCCACGAGGACTTCCTGACCAAAACACGACGAGGAACCTACCAACTTTCTTCAGTAGTACTGTTAGCAGCAAATACCATCCACGTCGTCCTACCAAAATTCTCAATCCCCAGACGCCTTAGTGTCACGAACCTCGACTAGATGCAAGTTATAATATGTCACTTCAATGACAAGCTTGTCCACCCCATAAAACGCTCACTCTGCTAACAATCCCGATGTAAACCACTTCCAGTAAAAACCACTCCTTGTTATCCAATTCATATGATGCAATGTAATTTGACAATATACTCTGTTCAGCATCCTCTTCCAGAAATTTGCTTTTGTATATTATAACTGTATTACTTAGGCATTCTCACCAGATCCATTTATTTTAATCATCTTCTTCTTCACATCCTTTAACCTTTTAACATTTTACTTTTATTTTCGCCACGCCATTTTGTTTTAATTTAGAAGCCTTTTATACACCAAATAACTTTTAAACTTTTATAAAGGGTTTATTTTCATAATTTTAACCGCTTACAAGTTGGATTACATGTGTTTGAATCAAAATATTTTTACATACTGATAAATAAATATCTCCTTACTGATTTAGTTTAGCCTATATTTCATAGTCCAATACACTAAAACTTTATTTCATTTATCTAACATCCACTATGCTGAATGGTGTTTCTCGAATAAGTATTTGCCATTAATTCCCCACTTCATCTCAAATAATAATTAAATTATGTTAGAATCCTATGGTTTCTTTGTATCGTCATTTAATTGAATTTTAAATTCTATTTTCTTTCTTTACCAAATACATTTTAATAATTTTGATATCCTTTTTCATACTTAAATTCATCTTTGTAATTTTTAATACTGTATTCTTCTAATATTGATCTGATTTTAAACCCCTATATTAAAGACCATAACGATTTTTTTCATCACATAAGTTAAAGAGATATATCGGTGTGTTGTGTTATACTG
Source organism: Agriotes lineatus (assembly GCA_940337035.1). Lineage (NCBI taxonomy): Eukaryota > Metazoa > Arthropoda > Insecta > Coleoptera > Elateridae > Agriotes > Agriotes lineatus. Next base: position 66,319,731 of record OW679199.1, on the reverse strand, counting down.
TTTTCAATCACTGAAAAAGGCGTCTCTAATAGTGTGCACTGCTTTAAAGACTTGTTCGGGTATAGTCCGGTTTATGTAATTTACAATTGTGCTTATATTAGCTTGAAGCTGGTGTTTAAGATGTTTATTCTATACTAGTCTTCTGGTACCTAATTTCGCCGTTAATTTTTCCATTTTCTCTACTTTAGCTTCCGTATTCTAATTACTGATTATTATTCTTTAGCAGGCATCTTGATCTTCAGTTGTTTAAATTTTTTGTTTAAATGGAGATTTTAAATTGTTTAGTATTTTTTTGCATTAATGGTCATTGATGCTTTACAACTTGAGAAGCTACAAATGATTGGGTTTGTAAAACATGTGGGGAATTATCACTTGCGGACATCATGCTGAAGTTGACACTGATGCACAAAGAAGTACGCAATTTGGTTGAATAGCGCTATAACCGAATCGAAGATATGAGTACTTTTATAAAACAACAAGAAAAATATATCAACTCCTATTTAGCTTTGCTTGAAGTTGTGGTCAACAAGAACACTATACTGGAAAAGAAAAACTCTTCTTTTAAGCAGAAAATAAATGACCTCGAGCAATATTCAAGGAGAAATTGTGTTAACGTTTTGAAGTCCCACAAATGCCAAATGAAAATGTGTTACCAACAGATCGATGGAAGTCTTTTTTTCGGATATTCACATGATTGATGCTTGCCATCGCTTGAGGAAGTCAATATCTAATAAAACAAAACCAAAAGAAAACATCGTAAAATTTGTTGGAAGATTGTACAAGGAGGAATGGGTATTAGTTGATATGGTAAAAAGCAGTCATTCTTTGTATATTAATGCATCTCTCACGTCGCTAAATCGACAGCTGTTTGCAACAGGGATTATAAAAAGAAGAATATTAAATAACTTTGGTCTGAAAAGGACAGGATTTCTATGAGGGCAAAAGTTAACAGTAAAATAGTCGAAATTCAAAACGTTTCTGACATGTTCATTGAATAAAATTATGTTATTGGGGACTCTAAAGCTTATGTCTCCCATAACAAATATTGTTTCGTTGTTATCTATCTGGTTCAATATTTCTTGAAATTGTTCGAAAAATAGTTTCTACTTTCTTCTCGCAATTTACTAATGTCTGGTGCATATACGCTCACGATGTGCAATCGTCCAGTATTGAAGCTCAGTGTCGTGTGCATTAGTCTTTCATTTATATATCTTATGTCTTCGATATGTTGTTCGTATTTTTCGTGTACCAACAGTCCCACTCCTGCTGTAGCGCGTTTATCTTTTTCTCCGCAACTATATATTAGCATGTATGTATTGTAATAGCATATTGCTTACAGCAATTCTGGTTGCATAACTAACATACGAATATGAAAGAAATATTCAAATAGGCCCAGAATTGGTATTCTATTTATTGCAACGATAAGTTACTACTAAACATTAGTAATTACACAAAATATTAGTAGCAGTAACTGTAATTCTATAAACAGAGGTTAGTGTTTGAATAGAACAGTATCGACAGGGTTGCGTTCAGCCTCTTATTCAATATTTGTGCTCGTTATGGCAAGTGCATCTAATTTATGATGACTGACAGGTTAATATTGTAACGTCAATACAATATTGTGAGTTTGCTTAAATACAGAGAGGTTTCGAGGCGTTACAAAAGCTTTATGCAGTATAAGTAATGCAGCTGAAAGCGGTGTAAGAAGGCATAACATGCAAAGACCGTTGAAAGGCAACCTAAGAACACAAGAAAGACTACAATGCAGTGCTAAATAAACTTGTAGACCGGTGTTTAATTCAACATAAAGTGCAACAACAAACAAAGTGAGGTTAGTGTATTCCAGAAATGACATTTATGCAAAAACAATTTAGTTATTAAGGGAAAACATTGTATAAACTTACATGCAAACAACTGTAACATGTTGTTAGGATACTAGATGCTCAACTATTATTGTTTATAAGGGAAGCTAAACCAGAAGCTGTGCTATAATTTGGTTCCCAGGGTTGAAGTAATTATTTACATTAAAATTTAGTATTTGTCCCAATTGTTGGTTTTTTATTAATCACCAATGTGCAAAATCCATTTCTGCGTATTTTTACAAAGTTTACAGTGGTATCCAAGAGGGCCTGAAGTTTCGCCCACTTGCGTTCGACTTCCGGGACATATTTCGGCGGGTTTTGAGACAACGGCAAGCAAATAACAGTGTGCAGCGTGTAGATTGGGCCTTTCTTGTGCCATATAACCTGACAGCAGCAGCGGAAAGCACCACAGAAAGAAATTCCGGTCTTAGCGTCCGTAAGAAGCGTTCTCTAGGTACGAGGTCCACTTTAGAGCTGATTTGAAACAGCAAACGAGCTCCAAAAGGATTGCAGCAGTGTGATCAAGCTAGGGCAGACATCATTCAAGATATAGAGAGAAGCACCAGCCGCTGGAAACCTTCCAGAAAGAAATTAGACCCGTGGCGTCACCAAATTGTGCAGAATCCGTTGAAGAATTTGGCCATCAACAAAACAGTTACGGGTTGGCGCCATCTGTGACGTCAAAAGGAAGCAAAACAGGTTAACTAAACAACTTGAATGGTTAAATTACATTGGTATTTATTACTTGAGGTGGAATTATTGATTGTTGGTCGATTTGCGAACAAATTGCTGAACATTTTGTGCCTTCGATAAGCTCTCTGTACCATTCATTTTAGAGGTTAACTGTCACTCGTTAGAGAGTGGGTATTTGCTATACAAGAGCAAAAGCCATACTGTGTGTTACAATCGAACTCTGGCAGATGTTTGAGTTCTCACATGCTAGCCGGAGCAGTGATTTTGAATTTAGTTGCCAATGAATAAAATATAAAAAGGTCAATCGACGATTTATTTTTGCAATTAATGATACAATTCAGAAAATTTTTAATAAGCCCTAAGATTCAACAATAATTCTTAATAGAACTAAAACTGCTTGGTATTTGTTGTGACATCCTATTATATTTATATAACTTACAAACTTATCACGATGGCACCCTTATACACTTGGCACAAGATAGAGAGGAGTTCCAAATAATGGTCGGCAACCCCCAGTGAAAGCAGAAGGCACCTTAAGAAGAAGAATCACGATGGACAAGTGGGGTATCCTTACAATATGTATGTATGTAATATTGTTACCCTCTTCTTACCTTAGCGGTGTAGAGGCTGGTGCTTTGTACGCTAGCATTTGGTGTAGTGCTCAACTTGCCCCGTGTTACGAATTACAAAGTTGATGCAAGCATTTCGTGCTTGCTGAGCAACCATTGTGTGTTATAAGTGTGTCTTGGTGGTGTGTAGATCTTGTTACTCCATCTCTTAGATCTGTGGTTCTGAGTAGAGCACAGTTAATTTGGTGCCCAACTGTAAATGGTCTTTACTGAGCCCGATTCCAATCGCCAAGGGTGCGGAAAAATTCCGGCCCCTGCGGGATTCGAACTGAGGACTTGCATGATGCAAGCCTAGCGCTTTCCCAACTGGGTTGCTCGGCTTCTTCTATATTAGAATGTAGTTTTCGTATTTAGCGCAGCCTTTGCCTTTCTTCTTTGTTTATGCTGAAGTGCAGATGCCAATTTTGTGGATATTCATTTCAATCATTATTTCTTGGTTCATGAGTTTATACTCCTTATAGTGATAGCAATGCTAATAAGATCAATACGGATTTTGTTGATTCGGATAATTTTATGTCTTCGGTTAATAGTAAAGATGTTTTAGTTTTTTACACAAACAATACAAATAAGGCATTACGATGGAACTTTTGAAATCATTGCAGATACTCAATCTGGCTATAGCTGCACAAATGAACTTTTGAATATAACTGACGATATCTTCACTGCTCTAGACTAATTACAGTTATTGTGCTAGACTATTCCAAGGCGTTTGACACGGTAATTCATGTTAATTGCTATTCTACACTATATCGGCTTTGATGAAGTGCAATGGATTTTTTCAAAAATTATTTGACTGACAGAACTCAAACTGTAGTAGTCAAAGACATTAAATATTACTCGTTAATAATTACACAAGCAGTCCCTCAGGGATCAACTCTAAGCTCGCTGGTCTACATTATTTACATCTTTAATTTGAGTAGTGCAATAAAATCCTGTCAATATCATTTGTACGCAGACTATACACAGTTAGCTTATGCCATTGGTTCTGATAATATTTATGTTGCAATTTTAATAATACATACCGAACTTAAAAATCTTCTTGACTTTTTAGAAAAACACAACCGAAAGTTAATGCTACAAAATCTTACGTAATGGTATTTGGTGGAGTTAAAGTCCGGGGCATAATATTGCTATTAAAATAAAAAAATCAACATTAGCAATCAAAAAATGGGTAAAAACTTAGGTTTATTTATTAATGATAAATTAACATTGAAAAAACATATTTCTAACATTTTACAAAAATCCTACGTATTCTTCTTCTTTCTCTTATTATAGGCCAGTGGCCTGTTTTAACCACAAAGTAGTTCTATGGGCCCTCTTTATTCGTAAATCGCCCAGGTGGCTTCCCTTGCCCAACGAAATGGAGGTGGAGTTCCCTTGCTAGGAGTAACGACTACCACAGGTGTTAGTGTCGTAGCCGGAGACCGCACGATTGTTAAAATCCCGGTGTAGTCCCCGGAGATAGAACCCGGGCCTGCCGTCTGAAACACGAACATTTTGGTTGCTTCGCCATGCGCTATCAAAAAAAAATCTTACTTGAGTTTCAAAATGATTAACGACAACCGTTTGTTTCTTCAATAAAAATTAGACCTATACTAAGTAGCCTCTTGTTTTATCTTAGTTCAATTATTATTGTGACAGAGTATATGGGCCTTGCATATCCAGTGCGGACAGTAAACAAATTCAGCGTATGTAAAATGTACGCCTTAAGTTAATTTATGGTATTACGAAGTGTGAATACATATCACGTAAACTAAACGAAATTAAATGGTCAAATATTTACAATCATAAAAATAGCATGCAGCCACATTGCTTAATAAAATTATCTCAAATAAATAAAATTAAATTTAGATGTTATGTTTATAGATAGTGTTAATACCTACGCGAAATATAAATCTGATTGCGACTCCATATCACAACACTGCAGTGTCCGAGCGATCCTTTTCTTACATTATAGTTTATTATACAATTCTTTGCCAGACTGTCTCCAAACTGGTTCACCTGAGAGGTTTAACTCAAATGTGTTTACGATTCTACTGAATCAACAAATCAATACGTAGGGTAAGTGGAACAGCAGATGCTGCAAATATTAATCTCAACTTGGTAGCCTGAACAACTTCAAAAATGCAATTAAATTTTAGTTTATCTAATTTTTAACACTATATAATATTTGTTCTGTCACACATTTAATTGGTTACCAATAAATTTAATTATTATTATTATTATTATACATTAGCTTCCGTAAACGGTAAAAATAACTTTCTATATTTGCTAAGAATATGTAATTGTAACTCTTTGCACTTCTTTACTTTGATGTTTATTGCAATCCCGACGGTTTTACACTTAACTCCCTTGCTGAATTCTTCTTGCTCCCAATTTCACATATACATTTCCTTAAGCGACACAATTTTTGATTGAACCATTTTTAGCTAATGTTACTCTGTGATATTTCTTGGAAATACAGTTTTCCTCTGGCACGATGTTATCTCCAACATGGCAATTGGAGCAACCCATTGGGGGATTTGGATAATATTCACAAGGTTCACCTGGTGTGGCTAATAACTTGTTAAATGCAGATGCAAATGATAATGTATATCTTTTTTTTTTATTTTATTGTTATACAAGTTGTAATCTTGGAAGTTAGAAGGTAGAGTCATAAAAATGTTGTTCTATGAATTTTAATGGCAACAAGCCCAGGTGTAAGCAGCTGAGTTCTAAAATTTATGGAAGCAGATTGAATGGTAGTCTGGTTATTAATATTTCAATATTCCAATATCACAAATCGATAGGCAATTAAATGCAACCGTACGCTTTGTAGTAACTAAATAGGTGCCTGTTAACACGAGCCCCATCGTGAGATCGACGTTACCCCACAGAATTAATTGCCCTTGCATGCTATTTACTTAGAGCTGTTACCACCAACTCTTGTACCACTACACATTTACCTACTACTTATTGATTGTGTTAACTGCTTTACAACTTTTTGCCGTGCCAAAGGTCGAGCTTCTTTGGTGCGTTTCTCGAACGAAACACATTTCTGGACTTGCAAAACCTACTGCGGCATTGTAGTTCATCGTTAGAAACGGTACGTTTAGTAACGACCTGTTGAATAGGCGTCGCGCCATGGCTATAATGGAAGGCATAATTAGCGAATTTAATTATTACTACAACCTGCTGAACCTTCCTACGTCAGCTTGACGGCTGCTTGCGAAACGGAGGATGTTACATTGTGTATGATTCACAGTTTGTAACCGGAGTATTTTATAAATTATAATGGTCGGCTTATACGGCGAAATAGGTTGGAACAAGGAGAAGATCTAGAGGAGTTGTTTCGAAAACCTCGCCGGAAACTCGTCCTACGACTGAACTTGATTAAATCTGTATTGTCGAAAGGGAACGCAATTAGCTAAGAGCTGCATAATTGGCCACTTCCAAGGACGCTGTGTGTGTGTGTGTGTGTGGTTGGGAAACTCGTCTCCAGATCAGAAAGCGTCAGAAAGCCTCTGTGCATTCCTGGAGGCGAAAACGGGCCCGAGCGTGTAAACGGTACTTGCCTCTTAAATTAAGACCCGCACTGTTATTAAGGAATTCATCAGCGATTCAATTTAAACAGAAAAGTGCATCGTAGGAACTTGTAATTAAATTTCGGGATAAATATGTCTGGCTAAGTAGAGGCGTGTAGGAGGCGGGATCGACTAATTTATTGATTAATAAACTTTGGCTATCTTGACCAGCCAACCGGATATTCCTTTATTTGCAGATACGAGGAGGTATTGATAATTATTTAACATTGGATTTACCATCAAAGCAATTGAAGTTATCATTGAAACAACTATAATGTTTGACAAGTGTTCCTATATATATGCACTTTCAGCCGTTTGTATGAATTTGGTAATTCGATATTCAATAAAAAATTGTAATTTCAGAAAAGTAATAGGTACGTTGAAGATATAAATAAACACGAAAAAACTATATTATGAGGAATATTTAAGTAAGCGAAGGGTCATCATTTACTATACCTAACAAGGGAAACACATTGTGCTGCAAGAACTACTAAAGCTTTAATTTTGTAATTCCAAGCACATGAACAGATATTGGACCCAACAAACTTTCAGCTCCATAACCCCTCTTTGTAAGTCCGCACGTTGACCCTCTAATCATGAAGATATCTCAGTTTTTAAGCTGTCATCATCCCTGAAACTCGTTTCACAAAGGTGAGTTTTGAAATTCTCAAAGAAAAACCAATCCCAGGTTGCAACGCACTTGTGCTTCAACGCATTGTCGTGCTGTAAGACAATTTGTTTCCGCAGATTGATCTTAATTTTGTTCCATAATTCGGTCAGATGGTTGCAATTATATAGTAAAGAGTATTGTAAAGAAAGTCGATAAGCAATATCTCCCGAAAATCCAAGAAAATCGTTCATTTGTCTGAGCTTTTCTTGAGGCGAAGAGTTGGAAAACCGCCAGTCCATGTTAGCTCTGTAATTGACAGGGTTAGAGTAATTGATCTAACTTCTCTCCATAGTGACGATGAAGTTTCCAGAACCTGCATCGGTACGGACCAAGACTTCACGACAAATGGTCACTCGACCCTGTTTGTGGGAGGATGTCAGTATTCGAGGCACTTCATTGACTCATCAACTTTCCTTTTGGAAACCGTTTTCAACCTTCAGTTATTGCAGTAAAACGAACATTCCCCTTAGTTATGAATTTAATCAGTGCCCGGTGTTTAGCTTTCTTAGTTTCCAAAAACTATCACAACACATTATACTAACTCAGCTATAAAATCTACAGGAATTTCCTCTATAATCAGATTTTATTGGCTTAAAGAAAGAATAACGTTTGTTTGCTTGTTATGGACAAGTTCTAGCTATGCGAAGTACCATGTATGTACCTTAGACACCAACTTCTGTGTTCAGTTCGCATTATAGATATACACTCAGTAACATAGCAATAGAATTTGGAAATTTTACCTTGAAAAACAAAAGAAAAACACATTTCAAGGGACAACAGGTGCAAGTTAAAATTGAAGGAGAAAAAGTTAATATCAACACAAAAATTATTATTAAAGGGATAAGCTAGCGGATCAGAAGGTATTGTAGCTGAAAAGTTAAAAACTGAAACATCGAAACTGGTCAGACGGATCAAGCATAAGTTCAATGGATGGTTGACAACAAAGATGTTCTAGAAGAGTGAAAATAGATTTTATGTCCCAAATACACAAGAAACGAAATCAATTAAAATATGAACACTACAGGGGCATAACCCAACCAATGATGAGTCCACTAAGAGATCTAATCGAAAGGAGTATGTAGAAAACAAGGCCAAAGGGCAGTTGTTTTGGAGCAAGTAGATATTATATGGTAATATATTTTGCTAAAAAAAAATAATAGAAAAACAACAGCAAGCGAATATTACCTGCTATATATAGACCTAACAAAGGCTTAATATAGCATATACTAATAGCAAAAATGTGGGAAGCCTTACAAGAAGCAAACAAGAGCCAGAATATAATTAAAACTGTACAAGAACGATATTAAGGATCCATAATAACGACTAAAATTGGAGAGTGCATACTAATAGGTATTCAGGTAATAAAGGGAACCATGCGAGGATGTTGCATGCCTCCGACATTATTCTAGATGTATATGTCGTAGTCATAATGCAAAATTAGGCTTTTTACAAAATGTCTAGGGATTTTATAAAAAGCCGGCAAAACGCGAGCGAACAATAGAATTTTCGTTATGACTATACCAATTCAGGCAAATTGATAAAATGCCGGCAAAATGTGAGCAGAAGAATATATATCTCGTTATGACTGATTATTTTCAGGCATTTTACAATTTGCCAACAGCGATGTAGTCTAAACGCGCAGTATTGCGTTCCCGATACAGTTCGCGCCAACCTAAACCTAACCTCACATAAAACGTGATAAACTAAAACGTGGGCATTGTTTTGTTGTTTATCAATCAATTTGTGTTGATGAACATCTAGTCGTAAAGCGAAACTCTCCTGACCAACCTATTGTGTACAATGTACATAATACCCATGGAACAGTACTTTGATGTGTTAGAATGTCATCGAAATACAGGACATGGTGGGAGGGATAAAACGCTATTTGCCTTAAAAAATAAATATAAAATTCCCAGAAGAGCGATCGAAATTTTCATTTCAGTATGCTTGGACTGTCAACTTAAAAAATCGCAACCCCACAAGGGATTAGTTGTGCGTCCAATTCTTTCTAAAGATTTTAATGTTCGCGGGCAAATAGACTTGATAAATTTCCAATCTGCCCCTGATGGGAAATATAAGTGGCTTCTCAACTATCAAGACCATGCCATAAAATTTTTGCATCTACTCCCTTTACAAAGAAAACGTGCCGCGGGGTTGGCTATAGAGTTGGTGAAAATATTTTTGGAGTTTGCATATTGCAAAATGACAACGGCCGGGAATTTATTGCTTCGGTAATAGAAGAAATTGTCAGCTACTGGCCTGACCAAAAAATGGTTCACGGCAGGCCACGTCACCCTCAAAGCCAGGGTAACGTGGAAAGAAGTAACCAAGATGTTGAGAACATGCTTCGTTCCTGGATGTCCGATAACTCCTCCACAAATTGGTCCCTGGGAGCTGACCCGAAACTTGATTAAAATCAACAAACCTGCCAGACTGTGTAATTAAAGAGCTTCGAACAGAAGAGACACTTGAAGATATAATGCATTCTTCACAGACAAATAACACTGAACAGGACTTACAACTGGGTAATACAGAAGAAAATGCGAATGAGACTGTTAGTGATACTATTGTGTATTGTTACGCATGCAGTGACAAAATCACAGACAAATCTAAATTCACATGTGAGGCATGTAATGGTACAGTGCATTTGAATTGTTCATTTTTAAGTTCAGGGCCATCTTCAAAACCGGAAATAAGGATTTGTTGTCATTGTAGCACTGAGAATAGAATTGAAAATGAAAGACAGAAATCTTACTCTCACAGACATCCAACAAAAAAATTAAGTCAATTGAAATCGGATCATATGTTTATTTAGCAGTTCTTAAGGTAGATCGAGAACCTCTACATTCTAAGGATCTAATTGGAAAAGTGATGGACCTGAAAAATGATCTCTACAAATTAGGTACCTCTAAAGGAATTCTCAAAACTTGGTTTTCCAGAAATGATATTCAAGAATCCTTAGTCGGTTTTCAAGATGAAGTTCCTGATAAATTAATAACCGTAAGAGGGGCAGTTGCACATCATTCGCGATTCGGGGGTTAGGGGTTTCAAAAACGTTCCTGTAAGGTTAGTAGCAATCAGTGCAATTCAAAGAAATGTGCTTGCTTTAAAAATAACAATTTATGCTCTTTCGAATGTCATGGAAGTTCGACATACAGTAATAAGTAAACGTAGAAGCATAAAAAATATAAGCATATATTATTTTTTTCCAAAGAATTTGATTTTATGTTTTTATGTACTCCATTTGGTGCAATACTTTAAGATTACCTAACTGAAAGTTTATATAGGTATGTATTTTTAAATTGTGAAGTGGTTATTTAGACGTAGGTACGTAATAAAGAGATTTATTGGTTCTTGCCATTGTGTCATTCTACTGAATACCTAGTAAGTACCTACCTAGTTTAATTATTTTTGTTCTCACGTTTTGACTACATCGCTGTTGGCAAATTGTAAAATGCCTGAAAATAATCAGTCATAACGAGATATATATTCTTCTGCTCACATTTTGCCGGCATTTTATCAATTTGCCTGAATTGGTATAGTCATAACGAAAATTCTATTGTTCGCTCGCGTTTTGCCGGCTTTTTATAAAATCCCTAGACATTTTGTAAAAAGCCTAATTTTGCATTATGACTACGACATATATAAAACACGCATTACGTGTATGGAAGAGAATTCTTATTGTCCAATAAAAGTATGACCTCGAGTATATGACGAGGAAAGGTATGGAGAAGTAGCAGCAATGGGGTCTCCTAATGGAAACATTTAAAACAAATTACTTATGTGTTAGAGGTACAGAACATATTTCAAATTGGAAAATTAAAAGATCATGGCTTGCAATAAATATAAATACTTAGTAGTACAACTAGATAAGGGCGGCACAGACAGAGAGAAAATAACGCATAGAAAATGGAAGAACACCCTTAAAAAGACTAAATGAAATATGGTGGCACAAAGACATTTAAAAATAAAATGGCGTATCTACAAAACAATAGTGAGAAACATTATGTTATGAGATGTTTTATCGGATTTTTTCCACTGTTTATCACATGAAGTTTCGGGAGTTTTTGACCTATCCCGTTCTCAAATGAATGATCTCCTGGTTAGTTTCGAAGACTGATTTTTGTACGTCTTTTTACTTACACTCCTACCCCGGGGTTTGAACCCGAGACCACTGACCGCTGTGACTACAAGTCTGTCACTCTTACCACTAGTCCACCAGCGTGGTTTTATATTTTAGTTATAAGTATGATCGAAAGCTTTCAACGTCTAGAGGGCTGTGGAATTATTTTGTCAAAAGATTTTGTTGGCGGTTGTGGTAGTAAAAGTCACATTGGAATTTAATATCTGTCAGTTTAAGGTTATGTCAGGATTGTCATTTCAACAAATAAAGACATTCTTGTTGAATACATATAAATGTTAGTAACAAAAACAACTACAGCTATTCAAAATGATTTGCTGCATTTTCCATACACAGAACCGCATAGTGCTCGGCATTAAACATCCTGTAAAAGTTAAGTTTATCTGTCAAAATTGGATAGGTTATATTATTAAGTAGCTTTACTCAACACTGCCAACATAAATTAAATTTTAAAAAAATCCACAGCCCTCTAGACGTTGAAAGTTTTCGATCATCCTTTATCTAATAGACGTGTCTGTCCGGGACGCTGTTTTGTCTGTCTGGGACGCTGTTTCAGCAGCCAAACCGTAAGAGAAAGAGAAAAAAGTTATGAAAGTTATATGTTTGGAATGGTCATGTCAGGTCAGGAACCGAATTTCAGTCTCTAACACTAATTATTATCATAATTATAATCCTAACTTTTTAGGTTAGATTCTAGGCAAATTTTATCAAGGCGAATGCGACTGGTAGTTTGCTACCAACAATGACGTCATATACGTACATGTGGTGAATACGCGTTCTATTTGCAAAACGGTATTTTTTGTTTTATTAAATGAGACATTTGTCTCACTGGGCTGCTAGTATGGTATATTGTATTATAGAAAACAGAAGCATGAAGAATTATATAAGCATATAAAAGAAGTATTAAAGAGGCGGAGATAGACGTAATGAAAAGGTCCTCTAGAGCTTCAGGAAGAGAAGAATGCCAATCGAGCAAATTAAATAAATAATGAAAGCAGAAGAGATAATAATCGAGGATATACTAAGTATGCATATCGTTTGGTACGCCCACGTAAAAAGAATGACAGTATGCAGACTCCTTAAGACTGCCATGGAATGGCAAAAGAGAAGAAAAAGAAGAAGAGTGAAGAAATCCGGAAAGCCTGAAACGAACGAAATTTACAAACAGAGCAATGCCCAAAATCAAGTATAATGGCAACGAAGTATAGAGATCGTAGATACGTCTTTATATACCTATATATTTACATATCTAAATAAAAGCTTTTTCTTCTTGCTTTCAGCGAATCGCTGGTTTATTATTTTGGCAAACTGTTTATGGAGTCTGTCTTGGCTATATCGATTCCAGCTATCGTGCCATTGTTTATGGGATCTTCCAGAGATTCTCTTACCAAGAGGTTTTTAATTTTTCGGAATTTTTTCTATTATGTTGTCCGTCACTTTGATTATATGTTCATTCCATTATCTTTATTTCTATCTAGTCCACCATATTACGTCGTCTATTTTACATTGTTCTCTAATTTCCGACTTTCTTTGCCTATCCCACAAAATGTGGCCTGTTACTGTTCTTAACGTCTTCATCTCTGAAAAGCTATAGCTATAGTATTTAAAGGTATAGATCATCATATAAGATCGAAGGTAATTGTTAACATCAAAGGGTCGAGCAAGTAATTATTTTGAAGTATCTTGGATATGACTGTTTATATATACACAAATGAAGATGTCGATACCAGAATTGAAACGTGTCAATACCCATGTGGAACAAGCAGAGAAACACTTTTGGGAATGAGAAAAGAAACAACACTAGAGTTTTATAAAGTATTATCAGTACTGCACTTCTAACGGAATGGAATGCTAAACTTAGGCAACTAGACAGAAAAAGTATAAGAATTGAGTACCTATATACAACCTAAACGAGAATATAATCAAATACATGCGGAGATGGAAAGAACAGTTCGAAAGAATAGATGAGACTCGAACGGCAAGAATAATTATCAGCTTGTAGTAGAAGAAATGTTGGTTGGTCAAGAGCTAGATGAAAGGACATGACGTCGTAATAACAAGCCAGCAAGCTTGAAACATGTTATTCGAGGATGAAGAAGAAAATTGAATTTTGATCTACAATCAACTGTTTTTTTTTATTGAAAAAATTATCTGGTATGGCAGTTTATTAAGGTATGCTAAATACATTGGCCCTTTAATGTATTTATCATATTATCAATTGCTATACCAGATAACTTTTTCATAAAAAGACAGTTGATTGTTCTTCATATGTCACTATAGAAAAACTGAATTACCGCTTCTAAAAGAGGACAGTAGCTGGTCCAAAATGGAAACAGATCATGAAGTCTTGCTGAAATGTCTAACAATTTCGACAAACGGGTTGCCCGCATTGCTCATAATACTTCAGAAATGAAAACAAATATTTGAAAAGTGGATACGACAATGTTTAAATGCTAATGAAAAGCGACTTTACAGGAAACCCTTGACCTCTATAAAAAAACTTTGGTGACCTTTAGAATATAATTGTAACCATGATTTAGCACGATGATTCCCAAGCCTAAGGTGACTTGATGTCAATTTGACTTGTCCGTACCTTGGAAAGGACAAATACGTCAAATTGGCAGCAAGGCACCCTACCCAAGCCTAACAACAGTCAATGGAATGGAAAGTGTACAACGCTGCCAGCAAAGTTTTTGTATCTGTTTTCTTTTATATGATGTGGATAGACTTGACATATCTTTTAGACTTACTTTACAGTTCCAAAGCTGTGCAGTTTTTGTTGAGTACATCACTGAGTTCAATGCTAGAAATTGGGCTTCGAATTCTACGGATTTAGACTCGCCTGGTTACTACTCACTAATTAATATTCACAACAAAATCCAGTATTTGAAAAGAAAGAAATGTTTACCAAATGAAGAGGTTTTGCACTGCTGTAAATAGTTGGTTTACAAAGAAATATTTTTTCTAAAGGCTTCGAACTATTGTGCGAAATATGTACTGCCAGCATAGAGTTAGAGTTAAGACGCATACGAAATGGTATTATCAAATATAGCTATTCTTTTCTATGATGTGCCAACTACTTACCAATATCCCCTCGTATGATAGCATGGAGTGCCGTGAGCTTTGGCACAGTTCGAAACTGATTGAGCATAAATCAGAGGGCAGGGGCGGGCCGTTTGATTATTTGAGATCTGATACAGCAGGTTAAACATACATGGGTAGGAGCGTACGCAATTATTCATTCCAGACGAATCTTGAGCACGAGAATGCCGAGCTTACATTTAACATTGTACGTCGTAGATACACAGGAATTTAAATTGCAATTAGAAATATTCCGAACATCCGCGATTGTGTGAATCAAATTCCTCGGGGTACTACTCGTAAACCATTCGGAATAATTGATGAAAAACAGGATACTGCAATCTGCGCTACTCCATATTCGCTGAAAATCTAATTGTATCTGTCACGTGGGAAATATGTTGCTGAGCATTGATATGTAGGGTGTATTTTGTAATAATGCAAGCTCATCCTTCACAGCGCATTTTCTGTTTCACCCACAAACTGCGTGGGGCTCTGCCGTTGAAATAAATGAGAGACGATCGGGGAGTGTCTATAAAAATCGTGGAACAGAACTCTTATGACCATAAAGGTGTGAATTGTAATGACTGAATGTGAAGAGACACTGGGAATATTTACGGCGCACGGAGGATGACTGTTAAATGCAACCTTTGCTGTAGTTTTGTTGACAGTGTTTTCCTTATGGAGGAGTTCTTCAAATTAGCTTTGTCCTTTTTAGCTCGGGACGGAAGAAAGAGCGAGGTCTTCTTTTTCATGGTTTTATCAATCTTACTGAAATAATTTTTCTCATTATCTTGTCAATTAATATGTTCCGCTAGAGATTTCTTAGACACTTTTTATATAACCAGGTTAAGCACTCACTCCAAAACTACTTCTTAATTTTTTATTCAAGGATTCTAGGATTTATTACTCAATTGAAGTCGTAAAACCGGAATATTATAATTACTGTTAATTTGATTTTAACTTTCAGCGATAGGGATATGCTGGTATTAAATAATTCTTAAAATGGTTTTTCTACATCTTCCAATGAGCCCGTTCACATTCGTAAATATATACTTTTTTCTCCTACAAGAATAGCAGATTGTGTAGTTAGTAAGAAAAGTGATATATTACGGACAACTGCGGAAATTCCTGAACGAGGCGCCTGGAAGTAGATGAGGCATAATAGACACAAAAGTTTTATAGCTCCTGAGAATGCTATCGTCTTTATTTTGTGCAAAAAATACTAAACTTGCAGATCTCTAAGTCGTAACACCAATAGGGATATTAAGAGTCACGTGTAAGGTTGGAAAATTACATATTTTTCATAAATTCCAAATTAATTTGGAAAGGGTGCATTTCAGCGACTTCTACCTGCACTTAATAGAGCAAAAATACTCTTAAAGGACAACAAATATTAAATGTGATTGTTTTAAAATTTTATTTATGGACTTCAATGGGCAGCATAGCCTTAAGAAATAATTGTCTCTAGCCTTTGTTGATTAAGAAGCGTTGCTCCGTTTTTTTTGTACTATAATGATGATGAAGATGAAGGCATGCATCTCCGACGGAATAAAGCCATTCCTAGGAGCTTTTCAGATACATTTTCCAGAGTGGATCACTCCCTAATCTTCCATTGATTGGCCTATAGTTTATTATGGGATTTAGTTTCCTGTACTACTCGTCTTCATTCTTTGCTATTTGTAGCGTCTTCCTTTTCAGTTTCTTATTCCTATTACTTGAATGTCCTTAATGACATCGCCACTCCATCTAACTTTTGGTCTTTTTATTGGTCGTATTTCTATGGGGTTACATTCAGATAATTTTATTACTTGATCTTCATATTGCCTTCGATACATGTGTCTCATCAACTAAGTCGCTGTGCTTTAATAAACTTTGGTGTTCTTATCAATTCTTCTGCTTTTGAATATCTTCTTATTTGCGTAGTATTCCTTATTCGCAGCTTGTATTTCTACTCTTCTATCAGGGCCGTAACTAGGTAGTATAGGCCGAGTAGGCACCCGCCTACAGGCGCAAGCGGCAAGGGGGCCCAAAATGGCACTGAAAAAATTCTTTCGTACTAATCCTATAACATAAAATCGTCGCTCTCTTTCTTTCTTTCTTTCTATCTTTCTATCTTTGTTCGCTAACTCCTCCGAAGATACTGGACCGATTTAGTTGTATGATGGCTTAAAAGTTTGCTAATTTTTAGACTTAAATCGTAGGCCGGTTTTTATTTAAAAAAATACGAAAAAGTTTTAATTTAATGAAATCCTCAGAGCAGCGGAGCGGAGCGCCTGTCGCCGTGGGCTACGGTGTGACAGCTGCTCTCGCCGTGTGCTATTAGCTCGGGTGAATACCTATGTTCATATATCATCATAGCGGCGCATTATTCAAACAACCCAGGTTGGTCCTGGGGTAGAGTGCTCGCCTGTCACGCGGGCGGTCCGGGTTCGATTCCCGGCCGATGCATCCTTTTTTTAAAATTTATATTAATGAATCTCTCTTAAATTAGCGAAACGAAGCGTAGTTCGGGTGGCTCACTAATAAAAAATAAATAAACAAGTGGCCAATTTTGCAAATAAATTAATAAATATTAACGATTTAAGTTCAAATAATGCTAATTACAGATATAATAACACGAATTGCGCCCAATCTGGTCGATACATTACTTTACCTTGTACAATTTGCAAAGGAAATGTTATATGTCTACCAGATTTATTTTATAGTGCTCACCTATATCAATCAAAACATTAGAATTATTAGCCTGTTAACCCACCGCATAGATGGCCTTATTCTAATTATAAAAAATGTTTCCATTTTTAAAACAATGTAATATAACAGTGGCGACAGTCTAACTTCAATTTTTATCAACTGTTGGAGCAGGTCCATTGATATTACATATACAGTGTGATTTTTTAAAAACTTAATTGCAGCAGGGCCTGGATAGTCTGAATCAGTTGGCAATACTGAAATGTGTTGTTGGTGACACTGTAAGTCTATGTCAAATTCGAGGTTAGCAGTTTAGGTTTTGCGTCAGTTTTGACACAGACTGACGCAAAACCTAACCTGCTATCCTCGAATTTGACATATACATACAATACATTTCAGTATTTCCAACTGATTCAGGCTATCCAGGACCTAGTGCAATTGAGTTTTTTAAAAATCACTCGGTACAATCACTGCTTTGGGCTCATTGCTGATACAGTTGTTCATTGCAACAATCAGCAGAATACCACAGAGCGATTTTGAGAGTTTACGTGTTTCACTACTATGGCATTTTTCGCTACAATCACTTTTCCGGAAGAATTTCTTCAAATTAAATACTTCTGCGACCCTACGCGATGGTAGCTTTTATTAAAAAAAATAATTATCGAAATTGGCTTGATGCAAGGGTTATACTACGAGCTGACAAAGAACGCTTTGCGTTTTAAATATATTGATTATTATTACAAAACAGTGTGGCTGTGAATACAGAACCTTATGCTACGTTCACATGTTACTACGCATTAATTATTTGTTTATATTGTATTATTTTAACATATTGATATGTCTTTACTAGTTTTTGAACGCACCACATAGGTGGTCTTATTCTAATTAAAATAATTTTTGCATTTCTAAAATAAAAAAGCTACAAAAGAAAATGTTTCAAAGTCTTTAATAGAGAAAGCGCGCTGCAAGAAAAACAACTTTTGCTAGATCGAATTGTGGTTGAAGTCTTAAAAATTCTCTACAAAATAAGTAAAAAATACCTTAACACTGCTTATAATACAGAAACACTTAGTAAAGCGAATTACATGAATTTGTAAATTAAAAAAAACATTTCAGCTAGTGGGATTTGAACCCGTGTTCACTGATAACTGCATATGCTTATCGTTGCGCTATAAATGACGCAGTGGCTTTCGGATTTTAGGTACTCCATATGTTTATATATAGGGATTTGCAAAATGTTCTGCTGACTACATAATAATAGGTACTTTTTTTTAAATTAGAATTGTGTTTTCTAATCTTGTTTTCTGTTCTCATTTTATTTGTATTGTATTTTTCTTATTTTAACATTTAATTGTTTATTTTTAAAATGTTTGAATAAAAAATGTTGGATTTATTTTTGAATACCTACCTGTTTGTTTGAATACATTACATCATATATCCGGAGATAAATGTAAAAGTCATACAGTATCATTAGTATTGTTTGTCACATATATCGTTTTTGTACTAAGCGGCGGAAAAATGTTGGTTTACCTACAATAAAAGTTTGCTTAGTTACGGCCCTGTCTTCTATCGTTATCTCTGCTAAACTTTAATCCCAGGTATTTGCCTGGTATTACTTCTTGAAATTTATATTTACTAATTTGCATGTTGCTCCTTTTTTCCTTACTCCTCTGTTGCACCTCAAGTACTTGTTTTCTTTTCGTTCATTTGCTACCCTATTTCCTTTTTTTTCCAACTTCTCAAATATTTCTTTCATATTCCGACTGACCTGCTATTACGACCACATCGTCTGCATATGTTAATATTTGTCTCTCTTTGTACTGTTCGTTTTCGGTATTACACTAACTAGGGATACATTGAATAGGGTTGTGGATAGGACGTCTCGCTGTCTTACTCCTGTATTAACGTCAAAGTATTGGCTTAGTTTTAACACTTGCCGAAGTTTCTGTCATTGTTTGGTCAGTTTTTTTTATTTTAACGTAATCCCCATTTTTTTCCACAATTTTAATAGTTCCTTTCTGTCAAATGCTTGTAGAAAGTCCATAAATAAGAGCTAACTGTTAATTCCATATTCTTGGCCTTTTTCTATCATTTGGTTCATGGCGTGCAGGGGCATCCATTGTCGATTTACCTTCTTTGAAACCATACTGGTATCTTCCTATAATGTTCTCTGCTTTTAGCCTACCTTTTATTATTTTCTACATGGTCTTGCATGTTACATTTAACAGCGTTATCATATTTCTCGCATGTTTCCCTGTTGCCCTTTTTAAGCAAATGTATGATAATTTCTTGTACCCATTCTCTGGGAATTTTGTCGCTTACCCATATTTCTTTAGTTAACTAATGTATCATTTTATGGACTTCTTTCCCTCCTCCTTTAATCAGTTCTCTAGTTACCGTCCCTTGCCCTGCAGTGTTCCCGTTCTTTAGTTATTTTATTGCATTCACACGTTCTTCAAACGTTGGTGTTTGTTTATTACTTTCTTCATTTATTCCTTCTCTGTCATGTTCTACCACAACTGTATCATTTTCATTTCTATTTAATATTGTATCTAAGTGTTGCTTCCAAATATGTTTTATATCTACATTGTCAAGTTCTACTTCTACTTTTTCTCACTTTTCACTACCAGCTTACCCCTTCGGTTGTTAATCTTCTCTAATTCCTGACTTCCGCCATTTGTAAGTCTTTTTTCACATTACCTATCCACTACGTACATGTCTACCATTAGTGCTTTTCTCTTCAAAATTATTCTCCTTAGCATAGAATTTCGGCTTAGACCGCGTAGTATTTGTATATGAACACCCAGCATTTTCTGGCTTAATGTGTCTTGCACCTTGTGAAGCAAGTCGAAGGAGCGGCCATGGGTTCACCACTATCACCTGTTATCGCTAATATCTACATGGAAGCTTTTGAAACCAAGGCTCTCGAACAAGCGCAGCTAAAACCGACTTGCTGGTTGAGATATGTAGATGATACCTTTGTCATCTGGTCACATGGACGCCAGACATTGAATCTGTTTCTAAAACACCTGAATTCTGTACATCCCAACATACAATTCACAATGGAAGTAGAGGAAAATTGCAGTATTCCGTTTCTAGACGTCCTGGTGAAACGTAAATCAGATGGCAGTTTAGGACATGCAGTCTATAGAAAGAAAACACACACGGACAGATATCTAAATGCTGACTCACACCATCATCCAATGCAAAAAGCAACAGTTCTCCAGACTCTGGCGACAAGAGCCGTTCGTATCTCAGACGAGGAAAATCTAGAGAGAGAAAAGCTACATCTGTTTGACTCTTTACAAAGGAACGGATACACAACTACCGCCATACGAAAAGCACTAGACAAGACTATGACAAAGAAGGCTAAAGAAGAATCTCCACCTCTGGAAGGCTTAGCATTTCTACCTTACGTTAAAGGCTCAACTGATAAGATAGGACGTGTCCTGCAACGATGCAACATCAAAACTGTGTTCACGAGCAAGGAAGCTTTGGGCAACGGCTTCAGATCGGTAAAAGACAAGATTCCAAGTTTAAAAACCGCTGGCGTATATCGCATTCCTTGTTCCTGCGGCTCGAGTTACATTGGACAGACTGGTCGTTCCGTTGATCTAAGACTCCAAGAACACAAAGGCGATTGCAAACACAAACGCATCACAAAATCAGCCGTAGCTGAGCATACATTTACAAATGGGCACACTTTAGAATTTGAGCATGCCAGAGTACTTGCCAGAATACCTCATTACTTCCCGCGAGTGATACGTGAAGCCATAGAAATAGAAAAACATTCAAATAATATCAACAGAGAAGATGGCTTTAAACTTAGTAAAACGTGGACCCCTGTGATACACGATCTAAAGCATTACAACTACTGTGCGTCATACGGCCACGCCCCACGGATTACGTTGCACTCGGATGACCAACCAGCGTTACGGCACTCCGCGCGCCTGGCACAGAGGACTATAAATAGCTCCACACCGACCTTCGGTTCTTAGTGCGACTTTCACTCTGATGATGCAAGCTGCAAGGTCTTGCGAAACGTTAGTGAATATGGATGCACAAACAGCAAAACGGCCAAATCTGCCTAAGTATCCTCGTTCTCAAGATACTCAAACAACACGAGCCACCAGAAAGCATGGCCATCGCGCGGGTTTTTGCTCGACTTCACAACGTGCAAGGCACATTAAGCCAGAAAATGCTGGGTGTTCATATACAAATACTACGCGGTCTAAGCCGAAATTCTATGCTAAGGAGAATAATTCGAGTAACCGCGAAAGCCTCAAACAGTACACTCTTCAAAATTTTCTTTAAGGATAATTTGACTACCATTTGATTTGTCTATTCTATCAAAATGTCCTAGTCATCTCACTCTAGTACTTATTGTTTTATTTACTAAATTTGAATAATTGTACAATTTATTTAGTTTGTAATTGTATCTCGCTTTCCATCCTTCACTTCCTATTACATACCATAGATTCTTATTAGGATTTTTAGTTTAAGT
This sequence comes from Agriotes lineatus, assembly GCA_940337035.1. NCBI lineage: Eukaryota > Metazoa > Arthropoda > Insecta > Coleoptera > Elateridae > Agriotes > Agriotes lineatus. Next base: position 66,297,900 of record OW679199.1, on the reverse strand, counting down.
ATTCCCACTTCTGCAGGATATATAACACGTCACCTTGACGTAATTATACATTTTCACTTTGATTCCTGTCTAGTGCTTTCCTTCCAGCTCCCCTTAATTGCTTATGTGTTTCCCTTAGCTACATATTGTTTTATATTTTGCGTCGATGCCACATTCATATTCGAGGATGTGTGTGGTTCTGGTTCCAATTGGCCCACTTTTTCAATAGAGACTACCTGCCTCACACCCCTGTAATTTGGACATTAGATACATTTTCTTGGACCTTAGCTTATGAGTATCTACATTAGCTATATTATTTTTTTACGCCAAATTGTTGTGATATTTTGTACATATAGTAACTTTGCACCATATGTTATACCTGGCTTAATTCTATAAGATGGTGAAATTTTCTTCATGAACTTGTACAACTTTCGCTGCACTCCTATACTACCATATTTCACCATCTCAAGAGAATTTTGATATTCTGCCGGTGCTTTTTTTAAGTTTCTCATGGTCTTTGTCCATAGGGTTTTTTCTTTATCTCTGTAGAATACTGCTCGTGGCTGAAATAGCTTTTTGCACTGAAGTTTTTTGTTTGTTTGCGCCATGTATGATATTGCAACTAACTGTTGTTTTTCGTATTGCGTTCTCTTTTTTCTAGCCGACTTTTTAATCTCTCTGTTTTATACGTTTACGTTTCTCAGAAAAACCAAACGTGCTTGAATAACGGAATCAAATTCTTATTAAGAGCAACCCAATAACTTGAAGAATCTTTATATTCTAAAACAATACTATAATAATATAATAGATAATCCTTGTTTCCATTTTTCAACACTTTAAAGACTGAAAATAAAATATTACGATATCAGTGATAAACAACAATAACAAGAAATAAAAATGGAACAAAAAAATCTAAAAGTGAAGTTCAGTTATACAGAGAGAAAGTGTCTGCACCTTCTACTGCTTCTTAAATTCTTTAACTTATATAGTAATTATTTAATAGATTATACATATTACTGGTGAAAGAAAAAGTTCTAAAAGCAAATAAATATTCTGTGATGATTCCAACTCTTAAATGATTAAATAAGAACTATTATTTTCTTTTCTGTTATTATTTATTGATCGTATCATTTGAAACACAAGTTTCATACATATCGAGATGAATGCCCTCCTTGATCCTAGCTATCCACGCTATTCAATAAGTAACGTATCTTTTGGTTTACCTACGTTTAAGATGGTTGACAGATAAGGTTTGTAATCTTTCTGATAGTGTATTGTATACTTTATAAACGCTATACCGGAGAACACGTTAAAATGTAGCTCTTTTATGTTTATTTTTTTGAAATAAGTTTTCTGAATACTCAGTAATATAATATAGCAGATAGGTTGCATGTGAGTGTTTGTAACGTAGGATGGCGAAGGGCGGCCCTTACCTGTTGGCGAAAGTTGTATTTGGTATTTTGCCAGCTGGTAAATATCGGCCTAGGTTCGCTAACTAGTCGAGAGGGTCGGGGTTGCAGCAGAACTGAAAGAAAAACTAAGGGACGGGGCGCCAGGTCCTCGACATGGACAAATCCTTGGGTTGAACCTCCAAAAGGTTAGATATATTCCAAGCAAACCAACATAATAGCATAACCAGTAACTAGTAACCGGATTTATTTCTGCTCTGGTTCTATAGTGCTATAAAAGGCACACATAAAATAAATCTACAAACAATACAAATATATCACAGCAAGTTCATAAACTCACATATAGATATCACAAGTTGACCTATTAAAAAAGGTAGTGCTGCGTAAACTAAAATCAGTCAAAGGAGCGTTAGATGCTTAGTAACCACCTAGTTGTACTTACTATTCAAATATAAAATTAAGAAACTCAGAGTATAACTATTTTCCAATACAGACGCAGTCTCCATAAAGCGGAGATCTACACCTCGCGTAGCATGATTAGAAAAATCTGCAATCCAATATATAAAGATCAAAATTATTACAAAGGCTCTGTGGGGCAGAAGGCGGTCCAAGACGGGACTTGGGGTACGAACAGCGGAAGTGTAAAGAAATGCCAACGATCAACCCCGAGAGCGGGTTTACTAAGTTAAATTTACAGCAATCAAAATTTAGACGCGGCGGTGCATGCAGTTTATGAGATCTCACAAGGGGTGCTATGACCTATAAGAAATTTATAATAGGTTCTGTAATAACTCAAGCGGTTCACTTCCGTTCATTCCTGACCCGAATGAAAACAGCTAATACTCGCGTGGGCGGTAGCGTGGCCGCAACACCAAAATTGACAGAAGGCCAAATCGCAAAACGAAACTAGGTTAAAATACTACACGATGCTATGTACAGTTAAAGTGATTACTTAAGCGGCCGAACAGTTAATTAATACAATCTAAAAAGGCTGCCAAAACAACTGGTAAGTACTCTAATCTAATAAGACCATAGTTACGCAGATAAGCACAAATCATAAAGCAAAAACTATTATATCAAGGCTATAGGTCGAACACACAGATACATAATTACTACACCATCAAAACTAATTACGCAGATAAACACACAGCATAAAACAAAAGATACATTATAATAGCACCGCCAAAACTTTCCAGATGCGACGTACGAGATGTAGGGTTGGAGAATGCGACCAGGCAATGCGGTTCGCCGAGCAGCTGGGAAAAAGAAGTGCGCCCTGAAGGAAGATCGCAGCTGCGGGATCCTCCCATTCCAGGAGTAGAGATGCCATGGGAGATTGGCAGCCAACACGCAGGCTCGCAAGTGCACGGACCCCAAATAACACAAGTGGTCCTATGCAATAATTCCATACGGTACAATACAAAAAGGCTAAAAGAATATAAATTTCCAGGTAGATTACGGAGCTAAAGGGAGGAAACCGTAGGCAACACACCTTGAAATGTAAAGTAGCCAAATGGTGCAGTCCAGCGCGCAGAGCGGGGTACTCCAATCAAATCCGTCAATGACGCAGAGAATGCCGGTAACATCACACAAATTATCGAAACATTCCAAGGGGGTTACGATGCCTCACAAATCCTTTCAAATTGAAGTTGGCTACCAAAGCCCTTATAGGGGCCTATAAGGAGCGATCCAACTTACACGAAACAGGACTGGCAAGGAAATGGCCGAAAATTTGTCTAAAAACAGTCTAATTCAACTTATCAAAGGTTCCAAAATTTAAAAGTGGACCATCAGAAGAACTGAGAAATGCAGAGTGTGGTTTGAACTGATAAGCATATAGCTGTAGTTTATTCAAAAATTGTGAATGATGTCAATAGGGTTGCCTTGCCAGTTAGGGAGATATATACTGGGTCTTTGGGAATAAATCTGAATAGTAAAATCTAATTAATTATTTGAAATATTGTATACAGAACGATAAAATGGACTTAACATGTTTTTCTCCCACTTTTTAAATAGTCACGTTGGCGTTTTATAGAATTATTAAGATTTTTAAATGACATACAGTTTTCTTTCTTCCTTGTTTTAATCATTCTAGTTTTGCTACTTCTAATTTCAAGTTTTCACTTCATCACGTATTTTATTGAATGATCACCATGAGTCGTTAAATTAAAATTTAGAGAAATCTTACTGATGTTACAGTTTTTAAATCAAGATGTTAAAATAATACATGAAAATTTTGATACAACTGTTACAGGCTTTCACATTTTACTTACCGTAGGTTCAGTGCTCTATCTTTCGCAGAAGCACAAGGCTCATATACGTTATGGAGTAGACGGGTGCAGTTGCGGTGAGCATTAATGCATAATGTAAACGAATTTATCATTTGATTGGTGATACGTGCCATGAATTATTATTTACGAAAATATAAATATTCCCGTTGGAGCTTAGAATATTTTATTTATTGTGCCACCATTGTAATGCACTATACCAAGAAATCAATGATGGGAAAGTCCGTAAGTCACAAGGATTTTTCCTAGGTCGAAATTCAGGGGTAACAAGACATTTAGCTGCGTAGCTTGTCAACGAAATTAGTAAATTTTTAATTCCCTCGTCTGAAAGACGAAGGAAGTATTGTAATCACGAAAAAATCACCTTTCGAGATTTCTTCAGATCTTTACGTTTCAGGGTCCCTGGATGACGAAAAACAGGTTTTCTCAATTCCGCCTGTCTGTCTGTCTAGTACCGGTAGAATTTCAGACGAATATATACATGGTGAGCACTTTTAAAAAATAAAACTTTGTTTATTTTTGCGTTAATGTTGAAATAGAAAGGAGTAAGTAGTACTCAACAGATACAGGATAATGTCACTAAAGAGTCGAAACGTTTCAACAATAAGGCCGGCCCTTTAAATAGAGGCGAGCGCCGTACTCATTTCAAATAGTCTCGATGGCGCAGTTCGACTTGTGTATGCAGTTACGATTTCTACGCAGGTGCGGTTACGATCGCTATGCAGATGCGGCGGGTGCAAACCTTAGCAGGATATTTTTCTTTTATTTGAAAATTTATTTAATTTATTATAAACGTGAAGATATTTTTACTCCTAACTTAATTTGATTTTTAAAATTGTTTAGTGTCACAATGTCGACGAGGGAAGTTCTGGGTAAAGCCCTTTACAGATTTTTTATTTTCGAGATAGCTTAGTTGTAACTATGAAATGGCTTTTATTGGTTTATTGGTTAATTTCACTTAGTTGTTCCTAAATTATTTATGTCACGGATTTTAATTAAAAACCATTTGCATCTAAGAACCATGATATAGTATTCTAACACAGAATTTGTAAATTCAAGTTTATATGCTATTGTAAAAAATATTTCGGAGCAGCCTGTACGATATATACGTAAAAGCAATGCTGCATTGTATTCTTTCGAACATTCGTATACCTTTTTTAGCGTGTAAAAGACGGCCAAATAACGCCATAATTATTTAAAACCTGCATCAGTTCACTCCGCAGTTGATTTATATGGAAACGCATTGCCCCAGGAAGGAGTCTTCATTGAATACGCGGAGCGCTGCTGCTGTGTTACGGGATGAAGGCAATTTTTTAGGCTCGCATTCACTTGTAGATAATTTATGCCTTTTAGAACAATGAGGAAAACAATTAAAATTCCTGTACTTGCGTCCCCGAGATTAATGACGGCTGCCCGCTTTCTGAAGTTTGGTGTCACTTTAAACCGTGGTACCGAAATTGACCAACACGAGCGAGGTATCGAATGTAAGTTCAGATATCGAACGCTATAAAAGGATCTGGGTGTCATATAATTTATTGGAAACATCTCGTATTACTCACTGAAGAGACGTGACCACCCATCATGATATCACTTCCAACATCGCCTAACCGATGCCTAGTCATTCACTCGCTTCTCATCTGCCTTGGGCTGATATCTCTCAAAGCTGAGCTTTTTGGTTTACTATCAGCATAAAAACTTTTATTGCCGCAAATCAGATCCGCTGCGTGTTTTATTACTGGAAATCGAGATAAGATTCGGATTTCTACATTTTACCATCAGTGTAAAGTTTCAGGCGCTTTGTTTGTTTTTGGGATTTGTATAATTATTCTGCCATAACAGGAATAATTTTGGGCACTTAAACTGATTACTTATTAATCGGTTTTGGACGGCAAAAATTACGCGCTGCCCGCAGCCAATGACCCACATTATTAGCGTAATAAATAAAATCTTGCAGCAGGTTAAACCAATTCGGTGTTTTGCGTGCCCTGTACTTAATTTACCGCCTCGGATAATCACTTACCGTCTTTGGTCGTTCTCGTTATTTGTTTTCTGGGGCAGTGGCGTAGATACAGCTTTGGGAATGTTAACTGAAGGTGGGGTTCCCCCATTACCCATCATCTTACTCTAACCGTAGGTGTGGGATCTTGCTATTTTTACAATGTCATTTTATATTTTTTCTCTGAAATGTATAAGAGATAATTATATAAGAAGAAGAAGAAAAAGAAATATTGCAAGTATTAATTTAACAATTTCAATTCGAATCACACAAAGTAGAATTTCAGTTTCAACGATGTATGACTGAAACAAAAGGGCTAGTATCAGTGATGTAAGATATTGCTCGTGAAGGGAAGTCCATAGGTTGGCAACAAAACTACAGACAAATTTCAATTTTATTTTATTGAAAAACGTAGCAACAGTAGGCGAAGGGCATGACTTTTCAGAATCAATATCGATGCTAAAATGGTCTCTCAAATGGAAATTTGCACTCAAAATTAGTCTTCTTCTGTTAGTCTCTCATTATTGCCGTTGGTAATTTTCTAGGATTCTCCTGATGCTGGTCCTAAACATTTAAAGACACAAAAGTCTTTCCAAACAATTTTGTTACGGCCCGCAAACGTTTCTGAAAAGCTGTATGATACGTTGCAAATTGATGGTAAACACCCAGAACAAATTCTCAACAGTTTCAAAATTGCCTAATTAGTTATGATTTCGTGTCCACGTCAGCATTCGTCTCCAAATTCACACATCGACTGCTTCAATTCTCTCTCTCTTTGTTGGCTAAAGTGTTTGGTCGTATTAGATGTTGAATGGTCCTTATCCTTCAATATTTGGTTAGGCTACCCTTCCCTCCACCTTTGTTTTGCAGCTTCTGGTGTTACTTACGTTTTTTTATATTAATCTCTACACCCATCCTTCGACTTCTCGTGGCAATTAGGATAGCATCGTCTACTTAGCGCGCACCATTGCAGTTATGTAAGGCTACCCATGTCGATTTACGAAATTATTGCCGAGGGCCGACCAACACCCGATGCTCATTTTGCGACGCCCGCAAATTCTATTCGCTGCTTTGTAGCCAGTGCTGGACCCGTTCCAGTTAACATTCTTCCTAGCGCTCGGACTCTCTGAATTTTCGACCGTTTAGCCACCACTCAAGTATCGAACTCCACTCAGCTAAGTGTCCATTATTAATATTGAATCTCATAATAAAACTTTTTTCGGTGTGGACTTTAGACGTATACGATCTAAGTATGTATTCTACATATATTCCTCAGAAACTAAATGGTTGTCGAAACTTTAGGCACTATTTTCTTAGAAAAGTTTTGTATTATTGTATGAAAGTCGAATCGGTAAAGACATGCAGGTGTTTATTATTGGTTAGGCGCCACCTTGGTTACTTGGGAGAAGGCCGGAAAGGTTATAAAAATTCCACCAGAGAAAGCTTCGACTGCGACGGTGTAGTAGATGCTGCGTTTACCCCCCGGGCTTGCAAAGCTATGTTAATCTGGATTCATGGGGTATTTTATCTGTAAACAATGCGAATCTGCAGTGCGCTTCACAATTAAAATCGACCGGTAATTTAAAACCTATCTAGACAACGTGCACATGAAATTACTATTAACGGGCCCAACTGAAGAGCGGCGCCGTAACAGATAATACGTTCATTTTCCTTAAAGCGTTTTACAATTTTAGTAACGTTCTATTCAGTGCATAGGATCGGAACCATCTTAAGGCCAAGACAGCGACTATACAGGAGTATTCTTCCCCCCATCCCACCTCAAACTGCTGCTGTAATTTACCTGTAAAAACGTATTAAAATATGAACGATAATTCTTATACGGAAAATTCTATGCTAAAACATAGACACATTACAGAATCAACAAAAATATAGTAATAAGAACAACAGAGATTTAGCTGGGTGTAGTTCAACACTTGCCGCTGGTCGCAACGCTGGAGGCAAAATTTGCGCGCCTCGTCAAATGAACAACGGGCATCGCTTGGTCCTCAATAACGACTTCCAGGGCTGCATCATGATGCGAGAATGATACAAGATGATTGCAGTGCAGGGCTTCAATAATTCATTAAATCTAACTCGAAGGTAGACATGATGTCTCACGAAAATTCGAAATGAAATTCCTGAGTGACACAATTCACACACCACACGCAAATATTGCTTTATAGCTCTTGGCCAATTTTATAAATAACTAGTCCAGCCAACGCCAGCGGGCGTGACTCAAGCATAACAACTCTCGATTTACAATTAACCTTTCTGCTTGGAGACGAGTACAAGACTGAAGGGTTCCGCGCGAAGAAACGGTTGAAATGTTACCCTTTTTCTTTCTCTGACGTGCAAATTATAGACGGTAATGTAACTTTTCAAATTACTGTAATATTAAAACTTTCCAAGAAATTTTTAAAGCAGAAAACACATATAAGGTACGGAAATCTGCAGGTTATAAAGAAACACATAATAAAGGAAGAGAAGAAACTAGGCTTAAAATCTTATAACAAATTAGATAAACGAAGATAAAGCGGAAAGTAGTTTCTAGGTAGCACAAGAAATGCGGGTTCTCTTGGTTTCGTAGTATAACTTCACTAAACTCTAATTGCACTATAACGCCCTATAATTTAAAAGTAGCGGTTTCTAGGTATCAAACAGTTGGTGGAAGAATTCTACTTTGTATAGCACATAACCCGCACTATGACAGAAAAATAATAAGATCTTAGTCAATATATGGAAGAACGCAAATGGAAGGAAATGAAGAAATTGAACCATTTTATACCTTGACAAAATTCTGAATGCAAAAGTCTCAGCTAAAAACTACCGTATGGGATCTAAGCAATGCAAATAAATATAGGCAATATACTCAAGTAACAAAGTAATTGTCAAAGCTTGCTCAAAAATGTTATGGAAATTCATAGGAAATAACACTTTTGTTTCAAAAATTTTTTGTCTGCTATATTGCTCAGTCAACAAGATACTGAAGACAAACGGGAGTATTTGCTTCATAGATTGGTCATAATCGCAAAAGCTTTTAGCATGATTCAACCGAAAATGTTAAATCGCCCACAAGAACCACTACGATGTAATTTAGACATAAATAGAAAAATCGTAGAACACACGAGGTCCTATAAATGTAATATCGAAGTCATTATACGAGCCATAGAAACACACCTAGTGAAATTCCACGCAAGCCAGAGATATTACACAAAGAAATAAATATTTACAAAACTAGCAGCAAAAAGTGGCCCAGCACCCCCTACCCCCGCCCGTTCCCCGAAAAGATGAATCCAAAATTTTACATCAACTTTGGTGGGAGAGCAATGATATCAAAGCATGAAGAGATACAAGCCCTGAAATGCTTATAATGGCAAGCAACCATGAAGAAGAGGAAGAAAGAGATATGTTTTGGAAATCCATTACACGAAGGAAGAAGAGTATATGACGTTAATATAGCATTATAAAAAACGCTGTCTCATTTCAAAAAGCAACTTATAACTATTGATAAAGTGGTTTAAAAGGACGAAAAAAATAATTTTGGTTTTGTGTCTGTTCACAAACCTTTCTGTGCATTTTACTACATTGTGACTACGCCTATGTTCTCGGGAACCGCGCGAATGGCACAATTTTTAGCATGAACGGCGTTGTTATCATGCGAGCGCTGACAATAAATCAAAAATTCCTGCAAAAATCGCAGAAACGGCACGCAACCATGAGCTTGTAGTTTATTTGCTAGAATTGGTGGAATGCAGCGGAAGATGCGGCATGAGATTACGATTACCCGCTTACTGCGATGCGAATTGCTGCACACTCGATACAATTCAGCGATATTTATTTCCCTGTGCCGTGGAACGGATTGGAAGTTGGAATTCTGGTTGTGTAAGACACCGTTCTTGCGTTTTCAACATCCTTCAATACGGTAGTGATAACTTTCATAATACATGATATGTGCATTGTATACAAATACAACTCTATTGCGCCTGACGCCCTGAGCATTAAATTATTTATTGCATTTAGGAATATCGATGGAATCGCGGAATAGAAAGCTTCCACGAATGTCCAAGGATTATAAAACAAAGTTTTAAGGTTTCCGTACAATACCCAGGAATCGGTTATTTATTGGGATTATTAATGCCGTGCCACTTTTCAGACAAGTACTAAGATAGATGGAGCAAAGTCTAACATTTTAAGAGAATCTTGGTATTTAGCTGTAAATATCCGTGCTTTAAAAATAAATCAGTTGAGTGGATGTGTTAGATTATGTCTAAATCGGTTTATGTTTCATTAACTTGTACAAGGAGCTCATATTTCAAAAAATTGCGAAATTTCGATTCACCTGAGAGCTCCGCGCTCCCAAGGCGGTGAAGCTACCTGAAGTAGGAAATATCCCACATTTGGAGAAAAGGTGGTTTGGGAAAGTGAACTATAGAGAACATCACCTTCAGGCAATTTTTAATTTCAGATGCTGAAATATCTAGAAAAGGGTTTTTGGTATTATTGAGCAACTCACTTACTACCTTGCAAGTAACACAAGAATACTCCATCTTAAAATAGTCGAGATGCAGAAAAGCTGCACATTTTCACTATAATAAATAAATAAAATGTATTTTTTTCACTTACGAGAACAAAACTTATGGATGAGCTAAACTATTACCTGTTTTCGAAAATGCGGAATTTATAGATAAGCAAGCTATATTTTCAAACGTTTTTCTATTATAATAGTTCTTTCTTATCAAAATGATTTTTTGCTGTCATATTTGACTTGCAAAAAAATATTTGAGTTTCGTTTTCTAAATGGCTTTTGTTTATATTATTATTATATTTAGCTGTAAATACCCGTGATTAATTTATATAACTTTTTACTGAAATATATTTTGGTGTATTCGTTTGTTAATTGGCTACAAGTACTCTTGTTGGGTTGTCGGAAAGTTTCTTCGCTTTACGGTAAAAAAGAATAAATAAAATAAGCTTATTTTATTTAGAAGAATATTAGATAGCTAGAACATTACGTTTTGTTGGGAAGTACAAAGCTTCTAATTTAAAAAATCACAGTTGTATTGGGAATTCAAGTTTTTTATATTTTAATTGCCTATAAAGAATGTACACTATGCCAGGACAGTTATTAGTGATATAAACTGGTGGGAAAAAGTTATGGATATAAAAAGAACACGTGTATAAAGACATTGTTTTAGAAATTCTAATACATGTGCTTTATTTATACATAATTAAGTGCAATGTGCAACTAAAATAAACACGTTTTATAGGTTACTTTAGAAATTTATTTTAAGAGACGTATAATGTAGTAAAGCCATGTTTCCAGTAAAAATCGAAGTTCCTTTGCTTGTGTTATAATTTGAGATTCAAAAGTCGTCAAAGTACAAACATTCTATTCACGCTTTAGTAAAACCCACATTGGCAAGTTAATGGCGACAACTGGAAACTTTTATTAGAAATAGAAACATAAAAAAGTAAATAATACATATCAACCGAGAGAAACGATGCACAGCGATACAGAAGAAAAATGTTGATAAATGGTGGGGTGCTAGAAATATAGAAATCGTATTTTCAACAGTAATTATTGGACCGGCCATAAAAAATGCCCACAACAAGGAAAGAATCCTCCGCAATATACAACCCAGCCAAATGTGTATAGATGAGGTTGAAAATTGTATACAAAAATTAACGAATAGCAAAACCCCTGTTAGGGTAAATTTATAATTATGATATAAACCAGGCTACCACTTTAAAACGATAAATCGCGAAATTCAAGTGCCGTTCCCGCCAACTAGGTTACGATGTGACACTATTTTTGCCAGCTATACTCGCCGGGCCCGGCGTGGTTCACTTCGATATTCATTAATTATGGCCACGGCGTGAAAAATTGGATAGATTTCACCGGCTTTAACTTATCTTCAAAAGAAAGAAAAAAAGAAATTGCCCTTAAATCCGGATATGAGAACAATCTGTGTATTGACAGTGCTCGTGTGCGACGGTCAGCGTCCAGCTACGTCGGACCGTAATTAAATTCCTGGCAGCAGCTATGAAAGAAAAGCATGGCCTAATTTAATCTAATTGTATTGAATATGAATATAAGTATGTATAATTACCACAACTAAACCGTTCGAAAAGGTTGACCCTATACATATATAATAGCATAGAATTGTTACAGACCGCTAAACGTACTTGACTAAATCAAGTACCTATAGGTAACTTAAAGGAACTAAATTTTTTGATTAAATTACAGCGTTAAACTGCGCCATTTTACCAATGAGCTGACCACATCACTGTACTTTGGTAGCCCTTAAAATTATTAAACACAATACTAGTAGGACCCTAGCATCCGGTCTGTGTGTGTTCGACGGTATTGCTGGGGCACATTCAACTGCCGACGAAACTTGTATTCGGGCGGGGTAGCTTCCGATTACTTATTAGATGCGGGACGAAGACTTTCATCGGCACAAGGTGTCCTTTGCACCGGATTCACTGCTTAATCCCCACAGGAAAATGAAAGGCATACCCACAAGTGGTAATTCTTAGTACACTTGCTTTCTCAAGAAAAGCTGGCACAAGAGGAACCATTTACTATATCCGCCTAAGCTACTTGAAGATTTTTTCTCCTAAAATGGAACTCTCAATGACCGACAACCTGGCACCAAAACTGCTGCGTAAAATAATTCTATCAGCAATAGGTTCGATTTAGGTACAGTGCTCAGCTGCTGTCGATTTGTTGATCTTATTCTGATTCTTGACTTGGAAGGAAAGGTAAAGGCGATCAGATGATTGCCTCCCATTGATCGATTGTAACACGCCAGTTTTTTCGCTGCACTTAATTGGTGAACAATACGACAGATTTATCGATGGGATTCTGGAAAGTCCTGGTTCAGGTTTTTACTGATTCGCGAGATGGCAGCTTGAAACTTGCAAACAAGGGATCGATAGTTGGAGCTCACATGATTGGGGCCAGGATGACGAAACCGTACAAATGTAGCATGTCATTAGCTTGCAGCTGATTTGCTGACATTCGATAATCAGCGCGGTACGCAAAAATTTGGCGACTCCCTGTCGCCTTCGCATCAGATTTTAAAACAACAGTGGCCTCGTTGCCAAAATTTGCTAGATCAACGAGACCGTACCATGGGTAAGAACCCAATGCCCTACCTTCTGCAGGTATGTATTATGTATTGCTGTGCTTGGCATTCCAGGCTAATTACGTTAGCGTGATAAATTCATCTAACACACTGGCAGAAGTAAGCAAGTACGGGGGAGCTGAGGTAAACAATCACATACGAGGAGGTTTCAAATATAATTTCTAATTTAATATTTATTCAAAAACAAACACAAGGACTCGAATGTATATCATCTAATTTTTCTACTCAGTCTCCTCTTTTAATAACCTGGTGCCATCTTTCTGTATTTCACGAGAAACAAATTCTTTTGGCTGCTGTCATAGCCATTCCCGAACAATTTCAATGTCTTCTTTCTTATAACGAGGTATTTTCCTCATCAAAACACTTTTAACGGTAAAAAAAATAAAAACTGATGCAGCAAGGTCCGAAATGTATGGTAAATGGGGCAGCATGGTTCTTTTCCATTTTTGAATCGTAGTCAGCGTATGAATAGCGAAATGTGGTCGAGCATTATCCTGTAAGACACTGACAGAGAACTCGCATTGTTTTTCAAATTACCCCTACTGGTATTTATTGCAAAAGGAATATCCTTCACTGTAATTCGACGATCGTTTCAAATAAGTGTATTTTACTCTGTTAGCATTCTTTTCTTTGTCAATGTTTTTGGACGGCTAGAATGCGGTTCGTTGTCTGCACCTTTGCAGCCATCTTTAAACGCTTTACTCCTTTTGTAAACGCTTATGTGTGATAGTGATTGCACATGAAACTGTCGATTAACTCTTACACAAATTTCTTATGGTTTGATATCTTCGTTGATAATAAATTTACTAATAATGCGTTGTTCAACGCTTGAATGCACTCCCTATTTACTCATGATTGTCAATTGAACGAAAATGAATTGTGACGAATTAACGACTGAATAAAGTTAGGACTTGCTCCAGCGCAATTAATGTATACAAATACTGTGCATGTCTGTGCATTTGGCAGAAGTTTGCTGTCAAATGATATGTAAAGGTTATGTAAAACAGTGTTAATACATATTAAACTTGATATCGAATTACAATATATTTATTACGGAAACAATATTCACATAATACATATTGGAAGCAACAACAATCACATAAGGAATGTGAAAGCATAAATTACGCAAAAGACAAAAGGAGGAATAGAATTAGAAATGGAAACTGTAAATAAAGAATTAATAGGTGTTTGAAGTCATTTGTCAAAATTGTGACATGCATTCTAGTGTTACGTTAGATAAGACAAGCAATTGGTGTTGGTGCTGATTTTTTCAAAACTTTACCAAATAATATCAGTTTTGAAAGTTATTTGAGTTTAGTTGAAGTTAGGGAAACATAAACCGGCAGATAAATTTAGTGTGCAAACCATCAGCCTGAAAGGGTTGTTACTATATACAATTGGAGAACTTCGGGAAAGAGTTCGCCTGCAGATATATGGTGTTCGAAGTTGTCAACAAGGATTAAGCCCGACTTTTCCGGTTTTCTAGAGCATTATAGGTGGTTCTAAGTGGAGTAAGGTGCCAAGCTACAAATGGGGTGCTGTTGCATCTGGCCTGAATGAGCGAGTCATCATCATGAGTTCGCAGTTCTTTGAGGTATCTAGTTGGCAGACAACTGTAGCTAGAAGAGAAATTGGACAGCAGTTCCGAGGAGCGAGAACGTCTGGGGTTGCTGAATTATAGTCCTAAAGTAGGGTGCTGTGTCGGCAAAATCGTAGAGGGTCGATAGTTGGGGTTGTGTTGCAGTTTGTTGCCATGGAGAATGTATAATAAAAGGTGTAAAAAATAAAAGCCTCCCAATAATACTAATATACTGACTCTAGGGTAACACTTATTAGTAAAGGGGAATTGGTATCTGTGAAAATGATCAAATTCTTTCGAGCCAGTTTGAGAAAAAAGAAGGTTCGATATTTTTGTGGTATTTTGGCTTAACCACACCGCACGATATTTTCTGATAAAATCAAATTCTAGTAGCATCATTCCAAAGCTTCATAGAACACCTCCGGAAATTTTCATGGAAATTTGCCTTTATGAAATTTGCACCCCCCACCAATATGGGAGAATGTTTAGGTAGATAGTGATTATGGGGTATCACTTATCAATAATGTCTGTAAACATGTTGAAAATCGTTAGAGCTAATTTTTAGGCAACAATTTTTTTTTTTACATTTTCGGGGTATTTGGGTCTCGCGACAGCGAACGCTGCAACGCAGTGAAACCAAAGTCTGTTGCCATCGTTTCAAAGATTTATAGAACATTCTATGCAATTTTTCATTAGAATCCACTCTTAACTTTCACCGGTATGTGTGGAACAAACGTACATAGCTACGTACTCTGAAATGAATTTCCGCCCAGTCGTTTCGAAAGCCCTCGCTTCGCTCGGTTAATAAAGAGAAATATTGCTTACCTTATTAAATAACTTGTAGTTGGTTGTTTTATTCGTTATTCAATTGTAATTTTTTTGATACCAACGATGGACCAATGAAAATAAGAAATGGAGTAACTAGGGGTAGTAGAACTTACTATGCATTACAATAGACGATGTAATCAATAGGTATATAGAGAGGAACTAAGGTCATGACATTCAAAACCCTGATAAACTCGACGGTCATGTATAGAAGTGAAACATGGAGACTGACAGGACATAGTAAAGACAATTATTAAAAAAGGGGATACCGAGAAGGATTTATGAGCCGATAAATTAAAACAGCAGGTGGCGAATTAGATATAATTTTAAACTTGACGATCGATACAAGGAACCTGCAAGAGTGGTCAAAATACAGCGGCTCAGATGCCCAGGCTATGTAGAAAAAATAGAAAAGCACCGCATACAAAAGTAATTGAGAAGAGGAGAAACCAGACAATATAAACAGAGGAAAACCCAGGACACGCTGGTAAGACAATATATAAGAAGATATAGATTAACTCTCCCATGTAAGAAACTGAAGAGAGGTGGCGGCGGATAGAAACAAGTGAAAGCGTCGACTGAAGGAGGTCAATATTTAGAATGTATTGTGGAACCACTAGAAGAAGACGAAGTCTTCTGTGTACTGTTATCGATATCCCACTTTTAGCTCTTTTGTCTTTGCCGACGCTGCTGCATATATGTACGTAGTTCCTTATCTTTCCAATTCATTTTCCATTTGTTTTTTGTTGCACTACAAACGGTTATATCTATGTTAATTCACTGTACATTCAATGTACTGCTATGATTAATTTGCAGTGGCTGTTTATTTTAAAAGACTTTATAATCTCAAATGGTTCGGATCTCTACATTTTAGAAAAAATTATCTTGATTTGTATAAATTGTAGGAAAATTTGCTATTAAATTAATTATTGTGGTTTTTTTTAAATAAATTAATTGTAAACGCTTTGTATATTGCTGATTTAACTACTGGGATCGCTACAATACAGGATATTGTTTAAGTAATGGAAACTTAATTCAAAGCGTTGCTTAGGTGATAACAATTGCAGTAAGTAAATATACGTCACAAACAAAACACTCAGAGGACTGGTCTGCCGGAAGTGCACAAAAACCGACGCTACTAAATTCAGTATTTTTAGGATAAACTTTCCTGACCCATTTCTTGCTTTTCCAATGGAAACTAGGGCTTAACTCGGGTCCCTAGCAAGTCCCACGATGTCTGGGCCCCTCTTTCTTCGTTGGACTGCAGATACAAGCCGTCGAACGTCCTGCATAACGACTCCTGTAGATCAACCGCTGCGAAATACCCCCCCCCCCCCCCCCAATTCAGTCGTCGTCCCACACGAGGAATCCAAATGCTTTACACGAACGTCACTGCCTACTTCTAGGTCACAAGGGCTCCAATTACACTGCTCGAAGCTCGTACACATTCTATGAAAACCAACCAACATTCGATGCACAAATTAAACCCTTTTTTAAATTTCTGCAGCAGAGTTGCTGCTAATTACTGCAACCTGCTATAGCAGTCACAAAGAATATGAAATTAATTTCAGACACACTGAATTGGGAAAATGGTATTTATTGACGTATTAAAAATTATTTATTGCGGAAGTCAAAATTAACACTACTGCACAGCTTGGCTTCCTTTCACCAATTGCTTGTCTTTGATCTTAC
This sequence comes from Agriotes lineatus, assembly GCA_940337035.1. Classification (NCBI taxonomy): domain Eukaryota; kingdom Metazoa; phylum Arthropoda; class Insecta; order Coleoptera; family Elateridae; genus Agriotes; species Agriotes lineatus. Next base: position 66,280,981 of record OW679199.1, on the reverse strand, counting down.
ATTGTTTTTCCTTATTTCCAAGCCTACTTTGATTACATTTTGTTCAAATCAAGGCTAACAATATTTTTAATAGCGCTTCGCCAATTATACAGTTTAGAAAATTAAACTGGCATATTTCGGGACCATTTTATAAGATAATATTTGATATGCGTGAAATACTATTAATTGCTATTATAATCATAAATGCCTAAAATGTGTTCATAGCAGTACCTACTTCATAAAACCCATTTTGTTTGCTTATCCGTTTTCCATTATTTCCGTTCGAGGCCCGAATCTTGAGGTGCTGACTCATTGCCTTAACCACCAACACGCAGGATCAAGAAAATTGTTTTAGTGTTTTCTTTCTCTAGACTGACTGCCTTACAAAACTAAAGTGCTGACTGCTTTTGGCTCTTTAAACGTTTTGGCCATTGGGACATTTTCATCTGCCCTTGGGATCGTTGACCCGTTTCACAGGAAATCAATGCGGAAAAAAGGATAATTGGGTACAATGATGTAAGAAAATAGGTGTGGCTTAGAACGTATCCCCTAGATAGTTGCCTTTTAGGACAGGTAAGAGATTCCCTGGGTCTATCCTTCATCCAGAACCCAGATGATTGTATATGGACTTGATAGTTCCAATTAAAAACAATACCAAGAAACCTCATTGCCATAAAATAGAAACATAAAAGCTCGCACGCGGGCTGACACTACGCCCACAGCCACAATAATGCAACAACTGCACTCACTGAGTTGTAGTTCTGCACTGATTAGTGATTACCATCAGTGTCATTCAGGACACTACTGCTAAGCGCTACAACGGTTCATGGAACTGTAAGGAATTATTGCAAAGATGTTCATTAAAAATGTACGATTGTATTGTAATACCATCCATATATATAATCGACTTGTCCGTCTGGGACGCTGTTTCAGCAGCCAAACCGTAAGAGATAGAGAAAAAAGTTATTAAAGTTATATGTTTGGAATGGTCATGTCAGGTCAGGAACCGAATTTCAGTCTCTAACACTAATTATTTTCTTAATTATCCTAATCCTAACTTTTTAGGTTAGATTCTAGGCAAATTTTATCAAGGCTAATGCGACTGGTAGTTTGCTACCAACAATGACGTCATATACGTACGTGTGGTGAATACGCGTTCTATTTGCAAAACGGTCTTTTTTGTTTTATTAAATGAGACATTTGTCTCACTGGACTGCTAGTAACATTATAATGTGTTTAGTTGGCAAATAACTAATATGATTAGCTGTAATTATACTTTCTTAGTAAATTTATTCTCTAGGCATTTGTTGCAAGTTCATAAAATGTTAAACTTGAACTAATTGAAGGAAATGGAAGCAACTGCCTCGTACTGATTGTAAGACTTTTAAAACTAGTTCTAGCGAAGAAATTTTTCGTTAACTTGAGACGTTCCTCAAATGGGTTACAGTTCAGTACATTTACATTTTTCTAAAAGGACTGAACTCGTAAACTGTAAACTGCATGTGATTTTTTATCTTTCTTTGGACCACTTTTTCTTGAAGATTGCAGATGTTAGTAATTATTTCGTTTGTTTACTTTATCATAATCTAACTGATGCTTGGAGTCCTAAAATTGTACTAGCATTTCTAAAGTGTATTGGAATTGCGCGTTTTTACTACACCGGAAATTTGTTTTTTCTTAGAGTTCTTGATTAAGCGGCAATGTTTACCTGGCAACTCTCATCAAAACCAGGAAATCGTAAAGTAACTGGATGAGTTTTTGTTTCCTAAAGCTTATTCACGGAATTGCTCTACTATTTTGTCATCAGGTTAGCATTTGGCTTTTTTAGTCATTAAATTTAGATGACGGAAATCTCGAAACAAATGGCATCATCCCGCAGTTCCGTGTTGGTCATCATGGTTTATTATAAATCACCATGGAGGAACACAGCTGTGTATTTGAAATGTTTGAGAAATTCACTATATGTAATAAAACAAAGAAAAATGGTTCAAATATGAAGAACCGGTTCAGTTTTTTAAATTAGTTTCCAAGGATATCCAACATCTTATACGTCTTTACGGAATGCTGTTTATGTGTTTATATAATAGAAAAAGTATTTGTATATAATTGATTCTAAGGAAAATATTAAAAGTAATTAAGAACAAAAGCAAAAATAGTCTGCGTTCTGTAAGCGATTGAAACATAAAGTGTTGAAAGCACTAAATACGAAAAATCGTGAGCATCTAATTACGTTCGCGTTCTTTTGCGCTTTATATGCGAAACATTAAAGCAATGGTAATAGATCCGGATTTTAGTAAGCAACGATAACTCGGTACTGCCGCATGAAAAAATTACGTTATGATTTATAGCAGACGAATTATAGCCAAGGTTACTCGGACGTGTTACCTTAGATTAGAATCATTATTTATAAATTTTACACTTCATGCGGTGATGCAATTACATCAACAAACATGATGATATTATTAAGCAATCTGCTGGGATAAAGCACAATTTATTGCTTTTTTAAGATTAGATTTGCTTATTATTAATAATTACCTCAAGTAAATTGAAAGGTTTCTTGTGTTTGCGGTGCATTTTTGAAGAGCCGCTTCTCCAGTCGTTTAAGACGAATACATATAAAAGGTGATGCTTTCAGGATTATAAATAATATACCAGCAGCATCAATTTTTCAAATTGTGTGAATAACAATAGATCGCGGCCGAGTTTAGGATGCGCTCTATTCATGTAATTCTCGATTTCTGTGAAAGTGTGTGACCTTTCGTGCGTCCTTGTATTATTTGCAGTAATCAGTGCGAGTTATCATCAGAATTAATTATAATAACGCTGTGATATTTGCACTGTCTCGGCTCTTCTTTGCATACTTATTGGTTGTGCTCGACGTGTTAAGTTCAAATACGGGGCGTGTCAAACGGACAGAATACTGTTTATTCATTCAAAAGCTTCTAAAGATAGGATAAACCGTAATTTTACGGTGAGGTCGAATATTGTAGACATTTTTCCCTAAAAGGTGCGTTACCATTTATTTAAAATAAGAATGACTCCAAACCCGTTTCCAAAATAAAAATTGAAGACTAGTTAGTACACTTTGTAATTCTTATGGCGACGTTTGTTTACATTCTGGAGGGTATCTAAGTAATAAATTACTTAGCCACCATGTCAAAGTTGTAACTGAAAGTTGTCAACAGATATGGAGGTATCCATGTATTAAAATTTTTGAATTTTTATTGACATCTATGGATTGATACTGACAATTTGTAAAATAGCCCACGTGCAGCCATAATACAAGGTAGGACAATAGGATTGACCTACAGGGTTTTCCGATTGCTTTTCACGATATATTAATTGGGACACTAGGGATATAACTGTTCAATACATCTCATAAGTTAATTAAGAAGTTCACGTTTTTGTAAAAAATCACCCAAATACGACTCCATTTGTTGTATGTGTTTTGTATAAATGCATCACACTGTATTGGGTTTCACGTTCTTCATTATATTCCCACAGCATCAGAAGATAGTCCCTGATTGATGCAATACCCAATCCATTGCTTATTTTCCTGTTTCGCCCTTTTGCAAATTCTTTATTTGACAAATGTGGAAGGGAAACTCAATAGGAAATTGTTCTGGTAAAAGGGTACTTAACTGATAAAAGGTGAAATATATTTGGTAAACGTGAATCTCCTTCGATAAGTGGGAAAACACAACAGATAAATGGTGAAAAGCAACCCTGTAATTTCAACGAGTTTTACATTTGAACTTTTATTTAACTAATTCAATAAATAACACGTTTGCGCTAATTTATAATCACCAAAACTAACATGCCTTAAATGTCCTCCATTGACATCTATACACTGCTGTAACCTAACCGTGAAATTATTCACTATTCTCTCCAGTAAGTCTTCATCGGTTCTTCGTATTTTTTAATTCCTCTCTTAGGTTTTGAAGACAGGATTCATAAAAAATTAATTTTAAATAGCCCCACAGACAAAAAGCAATCATTAAATGATTTAGAAACATGTCTCGTAAAGCGTTGAGACTCACTCTAGCTGTGCGAGCCGTAGCCCCATCTTGATGATGTAATTGTACGTTAAACGCTCTGAAAAAAATTGTTCGAGTCTACAAAATGCCATGGTGCATAAAATTTGTATTAATATTCAACAGTATTTTGACAGGTAAACAATCGCAGCGTAGCAATTGCATGCATGGCAAGTTATTAAAAATGAGTCAATCCTGTTGTCCCACCTTGTACAGGGTGTCCCATTTTCGACACTTTTATAGGGTATCTCCGTAATTATAAGTGCTATCAAAAAAGTAATATAGGCGATTTATTTAAACTTTATTACTTTAAACCACCGTAGGCTACGAGACAAAGGCTAATATCCTAGAAACAAAACTATGTCGACATTGTAGCTGGAAAGACATTACACAATATATTTTAACAGACAAAGGTAGAAGAAATAGTTGGCACAAGAAAGTAAATTAAAAAACTATAGAAACTTTGAAACGAAATAAAAGATTCAGATTAAGGGAAAAAATAACGGGAACCATCGCAAATGTTCGAAAACCCCTCCGTTGTTTTCAATGCGCTCTTTACATCTTTTTTCGAATGAATTTTAAGCATGCATGATGTTTAATGGCCTCATGAATTCTTTGATCAAGTTGTTGTCGGGTGAAGATGACTTCTTTATAAATTTTATTGTCCAACACTATAGAAACACTATAGAAAAAAATCTGGAGGTGTTAGATCCGGAGATCTTGGTGGCCACCTTATAGGTCCATGTGTTCCTATCCAATGGTTTCTAAAGTGAGTATTTAAATACTCTCTTATTCGAAGAACGTTATAGGTGGGGGCGCCATCTTGTTGAAAGTAAATCTCTATTACTTCATTTAAAGGAAATCACCAAGGATATCGAAAAGGTTTGATTGGAGTATGTCCAGATATCTATCTGCATTTAAATTTTCTTCAAACAGCTTTAGGCCAGTTTATTTTGAAATAAAAAACAACTTACATTTACCCCAAATCGACCTTGTTGAGGAACAGGTCGTACCATGTGTACCAGTGACAAAATTCTAATCTTCTCACATCATCACCAGGGTGCAAATATTGGGTAATATTAACAACATAGGGAAAATATTTATTGGACGTCAAAATTCTGTGCGCCGTAGATTTTGAAATTCCAGTTTCAATTTCTATTTTTCTGACGGAGGTAGATTTTTGTTCCTAAAATTTCAAAGTGATTTTAGAGAATAAAATTAGAGTGTGTGCTTAAGACGACCAAACAGAAGTGAAAACTTCATCAAGACGAGATTCCTTATTAACCTTTCACAATCTAACATCCGCAAATCGCAAATTCAAGAGGATAAAAGAATCGATCCATTAAAAGCAAATACACTATACCTTTGGTCATATTTTAGTATCTGGCTTTTTTTCGCTGACTGCATCATGAGCGTTGCATAGCCGAGTCTGACGGGTCAGTCTCATTCAATACCCACAAAAAGTGCTAAACGCGTCTAAAGGAGTTTTCACTTCAATAAAAGTTGAGCTACTACTATTCAAAGCTATCACAGGATGTGCCATTCTTACCTGATTATGGGCCTCGACAAATCCTAACACGCTTATTTCTTCATTTTCCTTGATTTCTTTATTATAAGTTTTTGATCGCGGCTTCGTAAGAGAACCGTATGTTTTTAAATTATGTTCCAGTCGTCGGAATATGTCCTTAAATGGTTGCCGTCTTTCCGGATAGCGAACAATATATAAATGTTTCGCCATTTCTTCGTTTTTTCCAGTTTCAATATAAACTGATATCATATCAAATTTTTCAAAAGGTTGATAAGTCATTTTCACAAACGAATATGTAAAAATGAAATCGACGTTAAATGTTAATAACAACTAGAATGTCAACATAGCTTTGTTTCGTAGCCTACTGTGGTTTAAAGTAATAAAGTTTAAATAAATCGCATAGAAAACCAATATCATCCACCGTGTGTTCTATTTTTGAAAAGAGAATTTAATATGCTATCTTTTTAGATTAAAATATACAAGGTGTTCCATTCACAAAAATTAGATTAGTTCCGATAACTTTTTTACCTGATCCCGTATACTTATTCTGAAAACGGCAGATTATTCAATAATCATTATAAAGAAACCTTTCTTTAAAAGATTTTTCAGTATCTCTTTTAACTAAGAAAATACAGGGTCATTCTGAAATTGACATTTTTTTGATTTTCCCCCGTATCTCTAAGCGAGCGAAAATTTTCAAATTTTGATTTTACCATTTTAAGTTTGACCCCAAAAGAGCACATGACGCCTATATTACTTTCTTGATAGCACTGACAATTACGAAGATACCCTATAAAAGTGTCGAAAATGGGACACCCACATTAAATTATGCTAAATTGTATATATAATACTGTTTTCTTTAATACAAATATTAACCTATATTCAGTTACCTATGTTGAGCTTTAAGGTGATCGCTATCTTTATTAAGATTTTCTGCTACAGGTATATCACTGGTTGGTGTACATTGAACACATACCTTGAACATAAAGTTAATAATTGCGTTTGAAGATCTATCTGCCTACGTTAATATGATTTATATAGTTTTATTGTTTTTGTAAACAAAGAAAGAGGTGACGACAACAGATTGATAAGGACACTGAAAAACTCGAAACCTCTCGGAAAGAGAGGACCTTCCTTTCGTAAAACTATAGGTAATCTACAGTGAAGAAGAAGCAGAAGAAGAAGAAGTAAAAATGGCAATCAAAGTCTCAAAACGAGAAATTAGTAGATATTTGACTTATATTGTAATTTGTAATTTCAAACTAATCATTATTTTACTATAATACTAATACTATAAATTTATAATTTGATCCAACGGGGTCTCATTTATAATATTTTTATAATACAAGTATTCGACGCATGCGTCTTACTGTTTCCTTCATTGTCAACGTCCAAACAAGAGAATGACGGTTGTGTACATACAAAACAATTTTCCTGCTAATTCTGCAGGTAATATGTTCAATTAAGTGTCTAATATGATATCTTCACGTTAATTTTTTACCTTATGTCAGGAAATGATGCTTTCAAACCATACCATTAATCCGTCTTGAAAATGTATTTGCAAGAATGTTACAATTATCTTGCTTTAAAAAATTATCAGTTATTAAAAAGCTGAGTCAGTTCTAGTTTCACATATGTAAAGTATTTTGTTGATTTTCAGCTTTAAAATTTTTTAATCACCGTTATGCCTACAAGGTCATTATCCCAGCACTTTATAACAGTTAATGTTAACTATATTCTTAAACACCGATTTTACTAATTTTAGTATTTTCTGAAGAAGCTACGTAATTAACATTCAAACGTAAATTTTTATATAAATGTCCTGACAGAACCTAAGTTTTGGTGTAAAGGATTTTACGTTGAAAAACAAATGGCTGCTAACCCAAACAAAAGTAGTTTTATTTCAAATCATACCACTTACCAAGCGCTATACAAAAAAAATTTACTATGATCATTTTCCTACCTACAAAGATGAGTTTCAAACTTTAATAAATATATTTTTTCTATAGCAAATATTAAAGTGTGCTTTAATCGACTCAAAACAAAAGGCCAAGTGTTACTTTAACAGCAAGTGTAGATACGGTAGCACTTTAAAATCAAGGGTAGATAAAGTAATTTAATTTTCTAACTTTAATTTAAATAAAATATTACAGCTTCGTAGTATCTTAGCAACCCAATCTAGGTACTCAGATTTTAAAATGTGATTGACTTTCCTTATTTTTTTGAAATTGTTAAAATCCTTGCTATTGAAAAAAAAATGTATTATACACGACGATAAAGTTATTACTATCCACTCTTGAATCATTTACGTCTCGACTTCGTCTCGACGTTAAACGATTCACTCATTGATAAAATTTAACTTTATCGTTTCGCATAATTAACTACTATTTTAATTACATTTTCCAATTAAAGTCTTTGCTCTAAATGAATATACAGTAACAAATTCTACATATTTTCTTATTAATAGTTTTAACTGTTTAATAATCGGTCCCAATAGCTTCAAGAGCGAATAAACTAACAGGTGATTCATTAAGTTACGTAAAAGTGACAATAGCTACGTATAGTACAAGTGAATAAAGATACATGTTATCCATGAGGGGAAATCTTTAGCTGATATTTACCTGCTCAGCTAATTTCCTCAAATGGATAATAGCTATTTATGGTACAAGTGTGTTATATCACAAATAATCCACGGGAGAAAAGTTAAGCCCTCGCGGTGGCCAAGCCGAGAGGAGTCTTTTCTCGAGTGAATTATTTGTAATAAAACACTCGTGCCATATAAAACTTTACCCAACAACGCCACAAATATCTAGAAAACATAAATTTTGTATTGATAGCCGTTAAAAGTCATAGTGACAAATAGGAAATCACCTAGTGGTCAAATAAATGTATAATTCGAGTCGCCTGTGATTCATGTTGTAAGTTTGGCAGTAATGAAGTGTATTGCCAGTCTATGCCAAATTTGGGGTTAGTAGGTTAGGTTTTTTTATTATTTGACACAGACTGACGCAAAACTTAACCTGTAAATCTCGAATTTTACAAAGCTCAACAGTGCTAGCAACACTACACTAGTGAGTCGCTTGATTTTATCTCACTAGTGTGTTATGGGTTTTATCTCACTAGCAAGTTATGGGCCACTTTAGAGACCAAAATTGATCTAGTAATGGCCGCATAACTGGAAGGTGTTGAATAAAGTCTCTTATTTACCTGTGGCATATAAAAATTACTCAAGCACGTTTAATAAGTAATTTTAAATAAGTAATCATATTACCTGGTTGCGCACTAGTCAGCACGGTAACATGTATATGTTTTGTTAGTTGCTATGAGTTTTGGGATAGTTTATTCACTAGTGAATAAAGTGACATTTTATTCATCATCATCGTTAAACTGCTGCTTTACCATGGAGATTATAATACATAAAATACAGCTTTCCAGGTAAGTTTCGCTAAATATATAAAATCGTAAAATCACGGTCGCCTATCTCAAATACAGTTGGTATTTGTTGTAATACCTCTAAAATCAATGGAATATTTTAAATATTTCGTTATATTCTATTATAATAAGTAAATGGAATAAGTAATTTCAACTTCAGCTAATTTATTATATATGTCGATGTGCTTTTTTTAAGTCACCAAATGTTTCATGCCCGCCATCGTCTTTCAATAATTAAAGGTTTTGTTTTTTCTTAAACTTTAGAACTATTTTTTTTTGCAAATCATCTGTTGGAATGAATGCAGTGGATAAATTACGAGTTTTACTTGTTGGATACTCTGGATACCGAAATTATAATAAATAGTGTCTTTTGGAGTAAATACAGTTTTTTCGTTTGGTAGCTCTAAATTAAAGTTTTAAATTACTTATAAATTCCAAGTTGAAGCTATTATTTGGAGTCGTGTTTAAAATAGCAAATAAGAATTCCAAATGTTTGTGCATAAATGAATTATTTTTTTTTAGAAATATTATTTTAACTATTACCATTAATACGTTTTCAAGGGGCTGCGTACGAGCTACCTGTTAAGATACCAATTGAATTTTACACGTAATCAAATGCGCATAGCCGAAGAAATGGCCCGAAATGTGTTCATCACCCGAAAAGAAATTGCGAAAGTGTGACTAAAATCTCCAAGCTATTTATTTATCTTGTAGTTGCATATTATAAACCGCGAGCGCTGGTGGCGCGCTTTGAATTGCAAAAGTAAAAGGAATAGTGGGCATATTTCTTATTTCTAAATGACATGGGAAACGAGTCGTTCTCATTCCACGCAAAATAAGTTCAAGGGAATCGTTAAACTGCTCGTGAATCCAAGTTGGTAGCACGCGCCAGTTTCCATTGTAATCGTGTGCCTGCCTACACAATCCTTATAATCGTTTACGTACACGGTTTTCCACATCAACCGACTTGCACAACTCGCCACTTACCAAATTACGATCTGTTTTAGAAATAAAATTGCTAAACACCTTGTAATCTGAGCACCCTGTGGGTTGCTCAAACGCCCATTGGAATCATTAGTTATTAAATATGTTTCAAAAACATATGATGGCCATGCATTTTCATGGAAACCATCATCTGGGATTAATGATCATGTGCTGATGAAATTTTAAGAAATGGGAACCTACTACTTAATATGAATAGTTTAGAAGTAAAGCACTTTTATTGCTATGAAAAATATCTATCTCCTTTAACGTTTTATATCAAAGTATAATACACAGGGTTTCTCTGAAAGGTATAAACAAACCAATTTAAATAAAATTATTTAAATTTCTTCGCTTGTATGTCATCGCGCTTCAACACTATTAAAAAAAAGAATGTTATAAACAATAACAAAATCCCTGAAGCAATTGATTTCAGAGTTGGTCTTTGAATTTTTGTGGTAAAAACCAATTAGATACCTTTTAGAGTCATGTGATCTATTATCAGTGTTGCGCAGTTAGTCGATTTTCGTGTGTTGTTTACCATATTTTATTACTCCTATAAATGTCAATGGTTTGGTGAAATACTGCAATTATTGTTTAAAGTATTTTTTTTCTTTCTTATTCTATTTGATAATATGGTAATTGTAAAATATCGGCAACTGCATATGACAAAATTCAATAAAAATCGAAAGTACGAAAACTCACCGAAGGGGTTAGAAACATCTAGCGATCTAAGAGTAACATAAAAAGTAAAAAGAACAAATATGGCTGGTTGTAAGATTAGTAAACAATAGAGTTACTGGAAAATATTGATCACGAAGATGATACTAATTTTGTACGTAACGATAGTCTAAAGCAGAAATACAGATGTGTTCACATACTGAGAATTTCTGAAAATTAAATAGAAGAAATTGAAATACCTTATTACTATGACAATTCCAGTGACGTACATCACTTACATCTAATTGTGTCCTGTCATCTGTCAAGCAGAAGGTTAAGTGAACAACTATAGTAATTATCTACATGATTTTAAAAATTACTTTTGAAAATCGTACGACACTCATTAATGACCAATAGAAAAATTAGTTCACGAGCCGTATCCAAGACAACAACAAAATTTCTTGGAAATTTTTTTTAGGTAGACATTACTTCTTTTTAGGGTTTGTGTCGTTACGATTTTCTTACCGAATCTGCATTCGAGCATTAATTCATATCCGGAAATTATTTTTCATGCATTCAACAACGTCCTAATTTGCCCTCGCGTCCCGCTCGGTCAAATTAATACGACGTTGTTGGAACGCACTCAAAAAAATTTCCGGTCAGAATTAATGCTCTTATGAGATTATATGTGAAAATTTTAAAATTGGTACAAATACATTCAATTTTGGAGGATCTTATTTGCTCCAAGATGTACCATTCTAATTCACAGATTTTCCGTAACTTACTTTGGCAGTTCAAAGCCTAGCATTATTGTTTTATACATATTATAATAAAAATTGCTCCACCATTGAGTTTTATTTCCTAACAACCAATCATAGAACCAACGAAATCCCCTCCATATTGTCTATATGTGAAGACAGCTGTACACCTTTTTAAAATAAAAGATGAAGCAGGCGATTTTACCTAGGTAAGAAATTGCGGGCATCAGAAGATCTTTTAATCTTTACTGCACGCGAAACATAGAAGTCCTTGTCGGAAATTTGACATCATTTCGAAGGATAATTATTGATCGACCTGTTCCTCGGAATCCTCGTATTTAACGTAATTTTTGCGTTACCTGTAAGTAAAGAAATGTATGCATAAACTGACAACTGCTTTCGATTTAGTCTGTACAGTACATAGCTCTTATTGCTTGAACTGATTTTTATAGCCCCTCTTCAGGCCTGTTGTAGGTTTTATAATTCTTACGCTATACCTTGACTGAGGCTTGCTGTAACGGCCTTTTTTAATTTCGACGCTTAAAGCCTAATTTTTCATTGTGAGGTCTCTAAGCGTGCACCTTTTTTCGGATACATTTTGTTAGCTCTACGTGATTTAGGTGGGAGTAGAGCTAACTTTACGCTAAATTTTAAGCGACGCAAAGTCGAATTTGGCTTCTTCCGTTTCGCCTTCGGCGAAGAAAGTTGTGAGTTCCATTAAATGCTTCAAAAATCGCCTAGCAATGTGGGAGCCAAGAATTATTTGTCTTTTGCGGCATGTGAACTCTAGGGCCCTTTACGGCTGGTTTTCTATATATTTTAGTGCTAATTTAAATGGCATTACATAAGCGTTGAATTTCTTCCTGGGAAACCGCAGAGCTACCCCCTCGCAACCCTAAGAACCGCCGCCTAGACCTTATTCACGCTAATAATATGCCGAGGATTTGAGCTAGCCAGGGCAGCGATCGCCTTTCGTTTAAGGGTGGCACATTGCGTTGCTTGCATAAAGAAAGCCTTGCACACATCGCATATTCCCGTTTGCTGATTATACAGGCATAGTAGCTATATCTTGCTTATATATTATACTTACTTAGAAATTTTTATTTTGTTAGTTTGGTTTTAGCTTACTACAATGCCTAACCCAAAAAAATTAAAAAGAAAATCGTACGACACTCATTAATGACCAATAGAAAAATTAGTTCACGAGCTGTATCCAAGACAACAACAAAATTTCTTGGAAATTTTTTGTAGGTAGACATTACTTCTTTTTAGGGTTTGTGTCGTTACGATTTTCTTACCGAATCTCCATTCGAGCATTAATTCATATCCGGAAATTATTTTTCGTGCATTCAACAACGTCCTAATTTGCCCTCGCGTCCCGCTCGGGCAAATTAATGCGACGTTGTTGGAACGCACTCCAAAAAATTTCCGGAAAGAATTAATGCTCTTATGAGATTATATGTGAAAATAAAAGCTAAGAAGTTGCAGTTAAGAATTAGTGGCGTAGCTATGGTAGGGCAGTTGAGTGTGGTGCATATTGGCCTCAATTCCAACATTTTTCATAAAACATGAAAAACATCGAATCTGTGATATAATTTCTGAAAAAAATTAAGCACCGAGGGCTTTTGCCCCCAGACTCCCTACCGTATACTTCCACTCCCCAATCTTGTAAATAAGTGAATATCCTGCTTTCCCTTATTTAAATTCTGGTCAGTTTATGTAGACAGCATATAGAAATTATAAAAAAGGCAAAGCAAGTTATAGAATCAGCTGGTGATTTATATTTAGTTACTAAACGTTGAATTTTCAGAAAATATTGCTATTGTCTTTTTATTCTCCCGATAGGTTGTTTTTATTACACAATTTTTACCTACATGAGCTATCTTCCGGCGTATCCCAGGCGAGTGACTACCTTAATCCTTGGAATTCAGAAATAATACGTTTGATAGAGCATGATAGTTATTGATTTCTATCATCTTTCACCAAAGGAATTTGTTTGAGATAGATTCTGATGTCCAGCTTTTATGCCATTTCGTTTGTGCTGTTCCACGTAGTTGTTTTGTATTTACCTTCTGACTCATAACCCTCTTTGCAGACCTGGTGCTATCCATTCTTTCGTCATGAGCTCGCCAGAATCGTCGTCTTAAACTGCTTCTTTTTGTATGCTGCATATTTCGCGGATTGTGTCATTTATATTTTCTCGAGTGTTATGTGTTCCATTACAGCTCAGAGGGTTTTCATTTTCGTCTTAACTTTGCTCATTTAACTTTCGACTTCGGCAGACGTAGGAATTTGTCTTACACAGATCTTATAGAACATTGCTTTACCTTCAGTACTGATGTGCTTTTCTGATGTTATTTCGCATAGAAAGCTTGATATCTTTTATGACTTTAGATGCCTGTGTGCGGACTTAACTATTTATATTTTTGGATATATCATATATGTTTAATTTTGAATTAAACAGATATAAATTTCAGTCCAAATTTACGAAATATCGTTTACAATCTAAAAGCCAGTGTTGTTTCGCAATCAAACGAGTAAAAGGCCAGAAAACTGCAACTTGCAAATCGCGCAAATAAACGACCCACTATCTCGAGTTCAGCGTACGGACTTGCAAACGCATGCGGAACTATAACAGCTTACCGCCTGCTGAGTAGTTGTTTTGTAATATTAGAATCGTTCCACTAACCTACACTTTGCACTTTGATATGTTGTTATTTAGTTAAGCAATTAATGTTTGTATAAATAGGCCGTTTATTTTTGTAATAAATCAATCGACATCTAATGTTTGATTCATTCGCAACGTTGCTGCCCTCTTCCAAGCCATAATTCATAAAACGTGAGGCTGCGTTTTAAAGGGTAGCAACATCATCATCTCTTGAAGTGCAGTCTCATTCATGTGCTTAAAAATTAGGGATAAAGAACCAGTGCAACCAACAGAAACCTGATCCAGCCTCCAGGAATTTCTGTTCAATATACTAATTTGCCTCTAATCATGTTCTGTGAAGCTACTAAAGACTGAGCCTTCTAAGTAGATCATTTCAAGTTGAATGTCTTTGATATCGTTTTCAAAACGGCATAATCCGCATACCACATTATTTGTATGTTGTCATTTGTTTCATTCATGCTAGTTATTTTTTGACCCACTGTTACATTAAACAGTATGGAATTCAAGTTGCATCTTTGTCGGATGCCTATGGAAAAAGGCAGTTCTGTGCTCATATTTGCCTTCGGTTTTTATTAGTTTTTTTTATTATGTTAGTAATATTCTTGCTAGTTGCACCTTACAGGCACTTTTAGCACTTGTTTCATAGTAACTGTTATGGAAATGTATATGTTTGGCCACCATTTACGCGTATATCTCACACTTTACTCTACCTTCTACAAATTTAAAAATATAGAAAAGTTGCTGCTCGCTTTATTAAAATACTTGTTGAAGTGGCACATGCCTTTATAAATTTATGTTAATATTAACATTGATCTATAGAAAAAAGATATCATCTTTAGAAGTAACATCATCATTATTTCTTATGTATACTGTTGTAGTAGCAACTGCCTACCAGCTTAACAACGAATCCATATAGTATCGAAAATATTCAGCAACCCTTCCATATTCTCGGCATGTGAAACACCAGTATTCTTTCCATCAGAGAATACATTATTCAGTAGTTCTTCTTTTTTCTCTTTGACGTGAACTTTCTGATGAAGCTTGGTGTGCAAGGTCCATATTTTCGGCATGTAAAAACAACTGTAGTACTTAACGACCGTGTTATATATTCGACAGTACTGAAGTGCATTGTCGCTGGCACTGTCAGTCTCTGCTAGGCTTTGCGTTAGTCTGTGTCAAGGGTGATGCAAAACCTAGCCTATTTTGACATAGAATGACAGTGTCACCAATAATACACTTTAGTACTGCCAAACGTAGAAGACAAATCACAGCATTTGGACAGAAAGTAATCTGGGATTATTATTTAATAAACAAAATAATTTCTGTACTATAGTAGGCTATTTTTTCAACCTCCGATTCGATAGAAATCAAAACAAAACTGAATAGGAAACATTTATTGGATAGAAAAGCTAGGTACATCTCTAGGCTACATTTCCACGTAATCGCCATTTCGATTAAGGGACTTGTCATACCGTGGTCAAAGAAGGTTGCCACTTGGTCACTTAGTCAACTATTCACGTTGACTTTTGGCTTCTTCTTTAAACTTTCTGCACCATTCTTCCACACGACCGTAGCTGATAAACCAACAATGAATTTTGAGTGCATTATGCCTTTTAGGAGTGAGACTTCGGTCAGAAGATAGTGAATTAATTCTTACGATGCGCAGTTCCGACTTGGCGGGTACAGTACGCAGTATTTTGTTTTCTTCTGGTTGAAAATATAGACCCTGAAAGGCAAACTTAAGCTAAAAAAGAGGTAACTTTTACGCTTACACAGTACGATATTAGGATTGTTGTCTAATAATATTAATATAAACTTGAAGTGAACTAGTATATAGGATGAGCAAGAAAATTAAAACGTAGAAAGTGCAAATTCCTGTAGAAGTTATTCGAAAATATCACATCACTGCTAAACATCGAATAAAATACATGTATTTTGAGGGTAACGCAAAACATTGAAATTTATAAATATTTACTTCCTGAAATTAAGACGTGTGGAGGGCAGTGTATAAAGAATCACTAATGGCGGTACTTTACATTTAGTGTATTCATCTAGCGACCTTAGGTGTGAAATAAAAACGTAAGTATATGGGGCGCATCCGGGTTTTAGTAATAGTCTGCAGAAGAAGTGTGTGGGGTATTCGCACCATAAGCTATAGATTTGGAGGTCTTCTTAATTCACATTGCCTCCGTAGTTTAATATCGATGGTATGAGTTCATTTAGAGGAATTATTTGCTAAATTTGAAATAAACGTTGATCTCTTTCCATTTTTGAAATTTGAATTTGTATTGGCCATTGAGCTGTGACTGAAACATTTTTCTGTCAAACCCGATCTTACTTGCGGATGAACCCACCCAGGAAGAAATAATGTTTGCCCAATTGAGGAATTTTCATACAATCCCGTAGAACAATGCGTCTTCCACTTTGGATTCAGAAATAAAGCAGATTATCTGTTCTCACAAATTTCGTAAATTTGGTAATGAATTATTAACGTATTAGTATTAACCAATATATTTGTACCTTTTGTGTCGTTTCATTCAAAAGCATGTTATATTCGAAGCATCTCGTCAGATGATCATCATTATTTTCTTTCTTTTCGAAATGCTGAATACAGGCTGTGTCAACCATACCGTTTTCCCATATTAGTTAATATCCAATATGAAAAATTTTACTCTGTAAACATTGGCGTGATTCTATCTTGTATTTTACCGATTTTTGAGAATTCACCTTTATCCAAAACAATCTTTTATGGGATGCGCTTGAATTAATTTTCCAATTTCTGCCCACTCCCCACTTATGCCTCTATTTAGCAAGGCAATTAAAGCATTCGACGAAATTCCAAGAACCATCGGGCAATAATCCAAGCAATAGAAAAAATATAGATGAAAATATGACATTTGCAAAAATATTATTTTCTTTATTTAAACTTGCTCTCTAATTCTTTTGACTCGATAAATCCAACAGGAAATATGTTCAACTTTAGAAATGGGCATTTTTAATATCGTTTTGTATTTTGCCTGGGGACGTTGTTAGTGGAGTCTACTTACTAATGGCTTCAGATGCATTAACAATACTCTACATTTCAATAGCGATAATTTTACATTTATGGTGATCCCTAAGTAACTATTAGCGTTTCAAACTATTACTCAAACGCCAGTCATCTGCATGACAATATGCAATTTTGCATATTAACAACAGGAAATCGCAGTTATTTTCCAGCTTTAGCTACAGCAAAATTGCAATTTGCCCTACAGAATTAGGCAGCGTCATAAAAGCTCGCGCAACAATATCCAGAACCGGACGATAAATAACAACAATGGAAAGAGCAAGAGCAGCTCGAGCTGCAGGACGAAGAAGATGGTGACGTGATTCTCATTGTCACGTGCGAGTTACACGAGTAATTTAGCGAATTATTCCACTTCTTGCAATACGTGTAGCTTGTCAAGGGTCACCTCATTAGATATGGAAGAGTTAAGGTCACAGCAACACAATTACTTCGGAACGTGTGTCGAGGAGCCAGGTGGATGGTTATGGGATAAGCTGCAAACTACCACCTTGGTGCAGAATGATGTGGCGGTGCACCTGCATGCATTTATTTTTATATCTGGGCGTTAACAAATTAAACTTTCGTTTTTATTCGTATAAGTGTGTATTGATGGCCTGCAGTTTGCAATTTTTCGTTATTTATAGATATAAAGCTTGTACCACTTTTACCCCTTTTAATGGAACTAAGCAAATACAGGGGTTGTTTGCAAACTTTTAGTAAAGCGATATTATAAAACCTGTAGCTCTTCAATTTTCTTCAATCAATTTATATTTTTTAGCCATTTTTCTTCCTAGAAAATAGTTGATATTAATTAATGATACAACATCTGATTCACAGCTCTGCAATTTTTTGGGAACGTATGAAAAACTAATATATTACACTGAATAGAGGCCTTTAAGCTCTACGTGCATATAAAAATATGTAATAAACGGCCCTCTTACCCGCTGTATTGTTATTTGAAAATAATGATAATATTTAATTCAATTCGCCTATTAATCAATTATCGCCTTTTAATGAATTACGGCTGCTTAAAATGAGATTTAATATTTTAATGCACAAATAAATGGTTGTATGCCCTTTTTAATATTTCATTCAACTGCAAAATTGAATGCACTAACTCATCAGCAAAACATGAAACTGGCTCAGGTGGGATCAGAATTGTACTATATTTTCAAGTTTGATCTGAATTTAACTATCTCAATTCAAAGTCGGTAGTTCAAATATGCGGTCCTTAGTAGGTAGGTCAAATAATTGTCCAACTGACATATGACACAAATTTGTTGATGGTGCAAGAGTGCGTATCTGAACCTTTTAAATCTCATGGAAATATTGCGAAAAATGCATCAGGTAGGTCATTTAAATTTTTCCCGCTTCTAGCAATTGTTCTTAAGACACTTGGCTTCTCGCTTGATTTGCAAATTTTAGTAACGCCACTCGATTTTATGATATTTAGAACGTTGCTGGAGCCCCGGCAACGAACTAAACTTCCTAGCCAAGCTTTGTTCTCGCGTTATACTGGCTTTCCCGGCTCTGAGACTTAAATTGCAGGCACCCTACCTTAGTTATAAAACTTCGGCTCGCTTCGCAACGTAGATGCCCGTAGGTGATGCTGCACAGAATTCCTGCTGGAGGCGGTCACCCTGGTGGCCCTCTTGCAGACTCTGCAGACGTCTTGGAGTACAGGCCTCATGCTCGGGATGCTTTCTTTGTTCGGGAACGAGGCTGGAAAATCCCAGTCGAAACGGCTGCCGATGTCCTCGAAATGGGATCGTAGAATTTTCAAATTTAATTGTGGTGTAAAGCTACACAAACACTCTCATATAAACACTGACACATTGGCAATAAAATGCAATACTTTTTAACTTGTTAATATGTTCGTTTATTATTATAAATTAGTAATTAAAGGTGGAGCAAATTACTTACAAACTTCAAGACAAATTAATTTCAATTGTTCTCCGTTTTAAACAATCTAGCATCAGGTTGCTAAGTTACAGAAATAGGTTTTGATACAAAAAGGTTACAAAAGGAATAAAGTTTGATACATAAAATTAAAATTAACATTGCTTAAATCTAAATTATTGTCTTTACCCTTATAATTTCAATTGTCTCTTTGCGATTGCACACACAAACCTTATTTTAAAAGTCACCGCTCTGCTCTGTTTCATTTTGTTTTTTAAATGCACTAATTATTTAGTTCCACATTTTTATGTCTCTCGCCACAATCTGTTACCAATATTTAACAATTGTTTACCTTTCTGCTTTGACTTAATAAACGCACTCTCTGTTAAAATTGCAGCCAACAAACCATTTGTGTTAAATAAATATTATGCGGTTTGGCTTTGCATGTACACAAACCTTTCATTTTAAATTATTAATTCACTAGCCAATTCAAAACCCCCTGAACATGCCTTGTCTTAGCTTGCCTTTTCTACTAATTATTGGTTCTCGCATTTCATTATCAATGCATTTACTATTTTACTTTTGTTTAATATTGCAGTTATTTAAAATACCTCAACTCTGTCCTTATTTGTCAGTCGATTATTCTGCACTACAGTCAGAGCCACGTCGTGGAATTAATACCACTTCAATATGTCACATTTGTTTGAAGAATATGAATTAGCACAAAATTTTATACATTTTCTCCAATGTAACCGACATTGTCCTCCAATATAAATATTTGAAAAATGGGCATCCTGTAAATAGTGTGCCTTTTGTATCTGGGTTTACTTGCACTGAAGATTGTAACTTTTTTGCTGAAATTTAAAAAAAATGTTTATTGTTAATTTAATTTAGATATCATTTTAGTCTACGCAACATCCATGTGGCAACTTATATGTTTCTGATCGTGACCCTGACACTCAACACTGTAAGACTAGAACAAAGAAACAGCCTGTGAGTGCACTCATATGAGACTGCTATTATGACGTCACCTTGATAATATCGTTGGCATAGTTGTTATATATAAAATTATTATTCAGATTAGTTTCTTACATTTCTAAGGTAAAAATACTTTTCACTAAAAAAGTGCAAAATTGAGGACAAACTTACATACCTCCAAAAGCACGTTGCAAATACTTATAGTGTGCGGTATTTAGTTTCTATTACTTTGTACTAGGAATATATTCACTTTTAATATAATTTTTGTTAAGAATCCGGAAGTTAGTTGTGATGTTATATTTTTACAATTTCAGTATCCTCATAGTTTTGACTGCTGTCTTCGAATGCAAACAGATTGCAACCAATTATTAAAATATGCCAGTTACACGTGTCCATAGGTTATACATATATTTTAAATTGGACACCCTGTATATTACCGAGGAATCAAATAGTCCTTCAAAAGACAAATTCAACGATATAGGGTTTGACGGATTTATTGCTTAAAAAGTCTTAAAAAACTAATTTGAAATAAATTAACAAGAACACGGTGTAAATAGAAAATACATGAAGATTGGATACAAATTACTTTATAAGATGTTGAGGGGATCTAGCAGGCCACTCAATTTCGCCTCTCCTCCCTATCCACTGATTTGGGAACATTTGGTTCAAAAACTGGCGCACCTGTAAACCAAAATGAGCGGGGGCGCCATCTTGTTGAAACCGGATTTTGACAGATAAATCCGTCAAACCCTATATCGTTGAATTTTTCTTTTGAAGGACTATTTGATTCCTCGGTAATATACAGGGTATCCAATTTAAAATACAAAAGTTGGGTCACGTGTGAGTATATATGTCTATATACTACCTCAGAAACCAGTCTTTAGAAGAGAGCGACGTTAAATTTGTTTCGCCATCGAATGCACATCCAGTGAACTGCTTATCCACGGATTCGAACTGAGTACTTGCTATTTGTAAAACCTGGAACTCTACCCACTGCACCACCAAGGTGGTGTTAAATAAAACCGGCTATATTAAGATCAGACGTCAGACAGGCAATCAAGAGACTCAATAGCAACCAGGCTGTCGGCGCCAAACGAATTGCCGATGAATATAGGTAGGCGTAGAGATTATGCACACTCTGGTCAAAAATCTGGCAAATCGAAAATTGGCCATCTAAGTGGTGTCAATCCATATCTAACTCGCTCCACAAAAAGGAATTTTTTAAGGACTGCACCATAGAACAGTAGCATAGCTTTGGTATTTCGCGCAGGCAAAATAATGCTGAATATAGTAGGTACATGAGAGACTAAAGTCCTCCCTCCTAGCAAAACTGTCAAATTCTCAATGTTTGTCAAATTATTGAAAGGGTGAACTAGCCTAAATTCTGGCTCATACTTGAACAAATGGACACCTAACCACCTTATCAACTTGATTAGAAAGCTTTGTTATATTAGCACACTGTCTCTCAGCTTCTCTACAGAAATAGGCTTTAGACAAGGTTGTCTACTGTCTACCCTCTTATTTAAAAGCTACAGTAGACACCTTGTCCAAGAGGTAACAGATTTTTGTAAAAGTTCAAGATCAGTAAAAAGTAGATGCATTAGTAACTAGAGGATGATACGACGATTATAGCTACAAATAAAGATTATTTAGCTGAGATAATGAAGCGTCTGAAACGGATAAGCAGAAATTACGGCTTAGGCGTTAATCGCAGTAAGTCTAAAGTCATTCTCATTGATCGGAAACACTCTTACTCTAGTTTTTAAGCTAAGTCATTAAGCTAAATACGTTAAGGTGGACCTTATATGCTCAATTGCCACGTATTTCAGAAATCTGGACCACAAATAGCAGATAATCGATAATCTCTCACCGTCGACGCGAATTGGGTTTACTAGTTCGTTGTTTTCGTGTTGAGAAGATAGAGAAGGCAGGGAATACGTAAACTGCTAAGACTTGGATTGTGCCCTTGTCGCTAATTAAGTCACACCGGACTCCAACGATCGGTTGTGTTCTGACTCGATCACTAAATTCGCCAACTCCTTTCAGTTACCTTCTTCGTGGACCAGCTCTGCCCCAGGTCAGTTCCAGCGTTTCTGCCGTTCAAGCGACCTCCGTTGAGCGACAGCTTCGCTCGAGATCAGATGTTAACCCCTTTTCCACCGCATTAGATAAACATTTAAAAGCCTCTCCCAAACCTTGTCGCTTCAAACGGCAACACTGTTTCTCCTGTACGTCAGAATTGTAATACACGCATTACGTTCCAATTGAGCAAAAAATTGCACGCTCTCCGGCTACCACGCTAACACCCGTGGTAGTCGTTAACCCCTATTAAAGGAACTCTTCCTCCATTTCGACGGGCTAGGTTATCCAACTACCCTACGTACCAGTAATGGAGGCTCATAGAACTACTTCGTGGTTAAAAACAGGCCACTGGTATAATAAGAGAACGAAGAAGACGTTTTAGTTACTTTTTCACTGTACCAATTTTGCATGTCAATTATTCTCTGCCTGTTACTTACTTCCCCTCTTAGATAGAATAATTGGGCATAGATATGCAATAAGGAACCAACCCACATTTTTATTTTTGCGGGTTTCGGTGCAGTTCGACTAAATAAAGTTCAATTTACACGTGCAATAAAGAACCAGTCCCCCCTGTCAACGTTTTGGCATTGAAAATAAACAAGACCTAACCCACAAACTGCTTATCTCGTTTTTTTATTTTGCAATACAGAACTAACTGCTTCTATAAATGTAAAAAGGAACCAGTACTCCTATTCTTTGGTTTTATATTGCATAATAGCAAATCTATTACCAGTTCCCGCGAAAAGAACCAACTGTTGTAATAATTTTTCGTGGTTTGTTATTGCATAGTGGCACATTTAATATCAGTTACTAACAAGCGAGCAGTTTAGATTAGCAAAATAAATTGCCGTATCTGCACTAATTTCAGTGTTTAACAATAATGCTCAATGTTTCGAGGTAAATATTTAGTGCCATTAGCGCTAGCAAAGAGAAAAATTATGATGGGGGCGTTTTTTTTACACTTTTCTTCAAAGCTGTTGTGTTCATCATAGTCTTCTTTTATAAAAATGCTAAACGGGTACTCTGCAAATATTAATTTTCTTTATGTATAGCAAATCCACCTTTGTATTTCTTTCGGCAGGTTTCAATTAACCTTGTGAACTTTTCCATAGTATATAAATGATGCTGTCTCTTTAAAGTGTACCAAATTCATCATCGAGGGAAAAAACTTGTTGCCGGAAACTAGAAAGGTCAAATCAATGTTTTTCACTGAAGAGCGTTTATATAATAGCTATTTACAACAAGTGCTAAAAGTTGAGGTTTATGCACGAGACATGTTATGAAACGAAGCCGAAGGCATATACCGTTTTTAGCACGAGTTGCATACAATATTTTTTCTACGACCTTAAATTTACTGTTATTAATCCACAAATGTCGATTTAACAAAGGTTTGCATCTACGACAGTTATAATTTATGTCATAATAAATAGTAGGCCTTGAGGCGCAGGTGAATGTTTGTGGAGCCAGCACTGTCAAAGTCAGTTATCAAAGGTAATTATTAATACTACACATCTGACTGTATTCATTACATAGCGCTTTAATTTATTAAAAAAAAAACACTTTGCCTCTAATGAAAGAAGTAACTAGAACAACTTTACAACTTCACTTCCAGTTCGAAATTGTGGTTTTATAACCTCACTTCACTTTATACTACACATGTGCTAAAAGTAAACAGCTGATTTCTTTAAACACGCTAAACTATAAAACGTCACTTTTAGTGAAACAAGCTAGTGCTAAAAGGCCTACTTTTAGTAGTGGTCGTAGAAAAAATAGTTTTTAACATTAAAACAATGTTAATGTTACGATTCTGACCCACAAGAGTCTCTCCACAAATTGAGTAATTTAACATCGTTACCTATACATTTCAAAATACCTTTTCTTAACGCAGCTTCTACTTCCTGCGCCCTCTTTCCGGCTTTCCCTTCCACTCAAAGGTAGCAGAAACATATAGTTAACGTTGTTAAAGAACTTAATTTGTGGAGCACTTCTGTGGCGGTCAGAAGCGTAACATTAAAATTGTTTTCATGTTAAAAACCATTGTTGATAAACGCCCTTTTCCAAAAATATATTTTTTAAACAGTGAAGAACGTCGAAATGGTCAATAAAATACGAGAAATCGGCAGTGAAGTAATCCATCGTTTTACGACTTTTTGTAGGTGTGGCGGAGCGACAGATAAACGTCAACATGTTAAAATGTTGTAATTTCATGATTTCTCGGTTTAAGAAAAAACATAATCCACCCTCGGCACTGAAGTTTCTTTTTATCCCTCCTGTGGCTTATTTGTCGTGGCCCTATGGGCCTCGGCAACTAAACTTCGTGATCAAAAGTTAAACTCCACTGCCTTGGTATAGTATTATTAGAATCTCGTTTCCGGCCACAGTTTTCTTTACAATGATAATGACTGATGATACGGAATACACTTTAAAGGGAGAGCTATATTTATATACTATGGAAGACTTCACAAGCTTAATTAACGAAAACATCTTTGATTGTAGAACGAACGAAAAGAGAAAACTTTCTTTCAACGGAGCGATTGGAAAACCATAATACAAAAGTGAATTCGTTACACACAAAGAAAATTTTAATGTACAAAAATTACCTATTTGGCATTTTTATAAAAGAAGACTGTAATGAACACAACAGCTTTGAAGAAGTACATTTAAACAAAAAAGGAAAATATGGGCAACCATAATTGCAAATTGACTTACCCCAACTCTGGCAAGATGGTAAAGCAATAAGGGGAAAGAGGTTAAATGGTATTAAATCTTTTTTTCTATAGCATATGTTAAAGTGTGCTTTAATAGACTCAAAAGAAAAGGCCAAGTGTTACTTTAATAGCAAGGGTAGATAAAGTAGCACTTTAACATCAAGTGTGGTTTACTCGTTGGTACAAGGGAAACATTTGCATCCTTATTTCAAAATTTTTGTAGATCTAATGGAACAGGTAAAAACGTTTTAAAACAAATTTGGATAATATGTGTTAAATACGCAGTGCTTATATTAAAAAACCCTTTATACGGGTTATCTATGACAAACTATTCCTAGTTTTTTAGTTGTTAAGGGCCGATTCTACAAACGAAGGATCAAGTTATCCCGGGAATAAATACCCTAGACACCATTGTTGTAACAAAGAAAACTATGACAATTATACCTCGGATAGCTTATTCTAAGTATACACTTGCATTGTAGAATCGACCCTAAATGTAGCAAACTATGTTGTATAGTAAGACGATAAATAAATCTTTCTCACTCTAATTTTGTAACTTTTAGATAAATTAAATATTACAGCTTCTTATTATCCTAGCAATCCAATCTAGCTACTGAGATTTTAAAATGTGATTGACTTTCCTTATTTTCTTTTGAAATTGTTAAAGTTCTTGCTATAGGATAGTATATCACTTTACAAGGGATGTAGGTAACATTTACTCTACCAAGGGCGTTTGATGCTTGAGTGAGCGCAGCGAACGAGGGTAGCAAGGTGCGAGGTAGTGTAAATCTTCCTACATCCTATATAAAGTACATAATTTTTTTCACTACCAATATTTCTTTATGTAAAGTAAATGGTAATAGCGTAAAATTATTACATTTTCTAAATTATAGTAGCCTATTTCGGAGCTTGGGGCGTTGTTAGAGTGCTGTGTCCTTTTGTTTGACAGTTATAAACGCACTGTAAAAAATGCGTAAATACGATTGCGAGTGCTGCTTTGTTAGCTTTGTCCTTGTATTATGATGAAACATGAATAATAGTACGAGCGATAATGGTTTTCTTCATGTTAATGAAATGGAAAACACGGCAGTTATAGTAAATGCGGGATGTAAGTAATTCACTGCTCTAGGGAAGTAAGTACATTGTCATGGAAACTGTAATAATTTTTGTAAATGATTCCTACATCCCTCAAATCAGACAGTGTAAGGATCACTTGCAAGGAAGGTAGTGAAAAAAATGTATTAGACTCGATTATAAAGTTATTACTATCCACGAGTAAATCGTTTAATGTAGAGACGAAGTCGAGACGTTAATGCAAAGTGAATGTAATAAATTCCATATTATTTCTAAGAAATTAATAAAATTTGTTTTCCTAGAAATTAAAATACGTGTAGTAATAAAAATGTACTTATTAAAGTACTTTCTAATTCTATTGTTGCCATTATTATTATTTGCTTCTTATGCACATACTCGTATACATTATACAATAATAGAAAACCATGTCACTAAGTTTAAAAATGTTTTTAAAAACACTTTTTTATTTTGGATTATATAATATGGATCTAGACAACAAAATTTAAATTTTTTAACAAAATTTACTGAACATCTGATTATAATTCATACCAAGAGCAGGAAATAAATCTTATACAACAGTTTGACTCAAAATTAAGGATATGCCAACAAGAAGGAGTTTATAAAACCACAGGCTTTTTTCAACATTGTGTTTGTGTGCCTTGGTTTCTGATTGCATACCTACGTTCAATTATTTCTCTTCGAATTTAGCATTGAAACTGCAACTGTGTTTACGCAAGTGTTTGCCTAGCAAGCACGAATTTTGAGCTCTCCCACATAAGGGAAGGCTGAGCGCATTCTAAGACGTCAGCTGTTTTGTGGCCAACCTAACTGGAATCCACTGATCACAGAATATAATTTTTCCCTGTATGATAGTTTAATAATGGGCTAGCTGATTATTTTACTTGTATTACTATGTTATGTTCATTATAACGTTTCAAGTGTGCCATTTTGTTGGCCTCTACTGTGTACATTCATATGCAGTTGCAGATATGAGCATATTTTGCAACAAACAGGAAAGGTGAGTCTAAACATACTTGCTTTGAGTTGGGGGAACGCTACATACACATTTAGGCAAGAATAATACAATTCAGTGGCGCCCGGCACGTTTCTTCAAAATTTTCTTAAGTAGAACCACCGATGTTTTTACTGCCTATGTGTGCATTTTTGGATTCTTTGCTTGTCGTATATTACTGTCTGATTGTAACTGATTTCTTTACAGCACCCTCTATACATTTTTACATGATAAAATACTTAACAGCTGTAATTTAATAAAATGAATACAGTTATGTCTATGAATTTTATCATAAATGCATATTTGTAAGTATAGAATGTTGGATTGTAAATTATCGTATTAGTTAAAACATCTTAGGCCGTTTGCATTTCAACATGATATTATATACCTCAGATTATATGAAATAAATTTTGCTGTGGAATGAAAATATTTTTCACAACATAAAAAGAAATTCTTATGTTTCAGCTTGTCAACAAGGAAGAGAAAATATCTTTGTTGTACAGTTGTTTCTTTCTACTTCGTTCGAATATTGTTCTATATATTAATTAATTTTTGCCTCTTGTAGAATTTTTTAAATCTTCTCTTCTTATTTTGTTTACTTTTTTATAACGTTTGATTTTCTTTGTAATGTTTATTTCTTTTTTCTAAAATTTCTAGTGCTTACTGGCAAAATGATGGCCACTTACAACTGTTTCTAATTACACAATTCAGAAGAGTATGTCCTCTTTGCTACTTGTTAGCCTTTCTGTTAATTACAGTAATAAAAATAATGTACGCGCGAGTTTTCTTACATAATGCCTGGTTTTGACATTTCGACCTAATAACTTCCTTGAAGCGTTTTTGTTTGTTTCTTAAATCGCTTATTGGCAGTTGAAGGTTCTTTTTTCTTGGGGAAACTTTTGTCTAGTTTTTGTTCTCGTACTGCTCTTCAAGAGATTTGTTGTAGCTTTTTAAGTCTGAGATGACAAATGGCTTGCAGCAATTTATCATTTTAATATTCGTGTTTTATTTTTATTTATATTTTCAGCTATATCTTATGTTATATTTATATGTTATTGAAAGTGATCGCTGTTAGACAGTTTTAGTTTTCAACAAACAGTAATCATTTCAGCTGTAAGGTAAAACTACTAAATTAAGAAACAGGTTAAAACTGGCATCGAAGCAGTGGGCGGCCAAATTTAAAAGAAACAAAATTCCACTTGACAAACCGATTGAAAGTTTCGATTAAAATTATTTATATATTTAAGCTTTGTGAACTAAAATAATCCGATCATAGAGAACAATGGGGTGCTACGCCCTCAGCTGATTAGACGAAATCCGACCGTCTCGGAGTAATTCTTAACACCATTGTTTTTTAATTTCGACGGGGACTGGGCAAGGACGCGCCTGCATCAATTTCACCTTAAGTTTCGGCCACATTAAGTTACCTAATTTAAATATTATTAATTATCGTTATTACTTATTTATTCAAATTCGAATTAAAATTCAATTAAACGGACACTAGAGCCGACGCAAATTAGAAGTAAAGGCTGAGCTGGCTTCCTTGGAAATTTTGAAATTTGGAACATCCTTACAGCTACAATCGGACAGCTCGCAATTAAAATATTTAAACGGTCATGAGAACGTTAACTATATGGCAGACGCGAATTTTCAATAGAGGATTTAGGTCCGGATAATAGCAAACAGATCTGAGGTTTTTAGTTTGCGTATCGCTACACAATAGTTGGCGGCGAGCAACCGGCAATTATACTGTCGGAGTCGCAATAAGTGATAATTTTATCGTTTAAGCCTGACGGTACAAAGGGCATTCTTTGCAACCCATATTCGTAGCTGAGCTTTAATTGTGAGCGGAGCGTTCCCACGAAGCCAATGCCAACTTTTACGCCCGTTTTAAATTACAATTCTGCATCTATCACTGCTCTTGGTGATGAATCGTCGAAGACATTACTGCTAATTTTTAAACATCTCCGACACTCCCCGTGATACGGCAGAACAAATGTATCGCGGCTTAACAAAAATGCCACACACGTCGAACTGAAGCAGCTAAGTGCTACAAATAGCATTCGGCTAAGGCCGATCGCACAAAGCGCTCATTGTGCTAACGTGCAGCTCATACAAGGATCGCCATTAGACAAATTTCGCCCATTTCAGGAGATCAAATAAAAATTGTAGCGCACATCCTGTGTGTCTGAATTAGCAGCTATTTGCTGCGTGAATGCCAAGTAAATTGGTCTAGTAGCGCAACCTTGGTTGGCATTACTGGGGCAATAAAGTATAAACCAAGCACATAATAGAATGTTGGCTCCAATTGTCCTGACAAATATGTAAAGCCTCATCTACATACAATTCCTTGTAAAGTCCAACTAGTATAAATTTACTAAAATAACTGTATTATTTTGTCTTTAGCGAAGCGTGTAATAGTTCTGGATGCAGTTATACAGCTTCTTTAGGGTTATAGCGTAACATCAATTCTCCGCAATTGGAAGGTTTGGTAAATCAACTAGACTTGTGCTTATAATAGAAATCCAGTTGTGTGTCCATAACGTTTCTTTCTAGGAAACTTTGCAACTTTCTCGTTACTTAATAATTACTTATCTACCTAGCCACTCCCACTTCTATCATAGCCGTTGAGGGTGTTGTTTTACTATTCTTTGTAAGTGATAATCTTATTCTTTACGGCATTCAGAACTGACTAATTTTGCATTGGTGACGTAGATTCCCAACTGCCTCAAATTATGATTATTTTTCAATTGTTGTTACTTGAACCATCTTAGTGTTCCCCATTCTGATGACATGCTTATTTTGATCTCTTCGCCGCTTTTTGAGTCTGTATATTTACAAACCCTCATCACCAACGAAGGAGGCAGCTCCGTGAAAATTAGACGAAACCGCGAAGTGATAGGAAAGATTACATGAGACTTGCAGAAAATCTAGAAACACAGTGACAGTGCATCAAGAAGATGCTTATAAAAATAATCACATTCCCGATTATGCTATAGGGGACGTGGGCCCTAAAAGCTGGAGGTACTAAAAAAAATGATCAGCTCTCAAATGTAGGTCTGGAGACGAATGCTCCGTGTTTCATAGACAGCGCGAAGAACTCAAGAAATTATGAGCCACAACGCCTGCCATAAATTGTAAGGGGATCAAATATAATGTACACCAAATTAAACCATGCATCCCTAGCGCTGTCCACCAAAAAATTTAATGAACATCAAAAAATCTTAATGGAACCCAAATTATTATACTTCAGAAATTGAGAACAGCACCACTAAAATAGCTATGTTGCGTATTGTTTTACCATTGCTTACATTTTAAATTCCATATGTCTATCAATTTTACTAAATGTTCACCAAATTTAGAACGCTCAAGTTACGCGTCCGTGCTGTACATAATAAATATTCGCGCTATCCATTTATATTTAGTCTTTCTCGAAAAAACTACTTGTGCGTCAAATAATTATTCTGTTACTCCAAAAATGAAATAAGCTCGAGCATCTCTCCTTGTCGCTTCCAGACAAACTTCTTGCGGGCTTCAGCTTGCAGCCGCACACTGTGTTTGGTAGCTTTTACAGTGAGTGTAACCAGTGTATTGCCGTATGAAAAAACTTAATAAGTTTTATTTTCATTTTTGTTTTGTGAAATTTGTTTTAGATTTTTATATATATACTAGCGGACCCGATAGTGTTGTCCTGCCGCTGCCTGCTATCAGTGGGTTCAGCAAACGTTTTTTCGATATTCGAATTTTCGATTTTTTTCATTTTAAAAAACATTGGGGGGTGGTGGGGGCGGGGGTGAAATTTTGGAGAACTCGACAGACGTTGTTCTGCAGGGTGCCTGCTATTAGCGAGTTCAGCAAACGTTTTTTCGATATTCGAATTTTTGACTTTTTTAATTTTAAAAAATATTGGGGGGTAGTGAAATTTTGAGGTTATATGTTTTGATATGCGAGAAATCTTTAACAAATTAAAACAGAAATTTCATCAATTTTTTTTTAAATTGCCTAGAACCAAGACGGTCTATATTGTCCAGGCCATGACACTGGCTCTGTTGCCAGATTGTGTGCTAGGCCATTCCAAGACACACTAAGTTTTGTTTGTTTGAAATATATTTGACATTAAAAACTATTTTGACAAGACAGGTTATATAAGTTCCAAAAATGCCTTTGAAGTTTTACGTACCAGGCTGCAAGTCAACTTACGCTTCATCAGTTACTCCATATGTTAGCGTGTTCAAGTTTCCATCTAATGGAACAGTGGCACAAAAATAGAAAGACATTTTGCATTTAGAGAACTGGCAGATTGGAAAGGCTAGTGTTGTGTGTGAAAAGCACTTTAAAAGAACAGATATAAAATGTAATAAAATGATGAGACTTGTTCTGACTGTAATATCACTAGCTTCCAGGCAAGTTAATTTGAAGAAATTACTGTTTTAGACTAAGTCAAAATTAGTAAAGATTTACTTGCAATGGAGAATTAGGTACCTACCTATTAGGAATTGTTTTTAAATCGAATATTACGGTGAAGTGACGCACTGCGATGTAAATAGCAGTGATTTTATAATTTTTTTTTAACTGGAATGCATCACAATGACAGGGATAGTGCACTGACAGATTGTTTATTTAGTGACCAAAACTAGTAATTTTTTGTTAAAGGTTGGTGAAGCCATGTTGCCAGATTGTGGTAGGCCATTCCAAAAATCACTTTATAGGCCCAGTGTCATGGCCTGGAACAATATAGACCGCCTTGCTAGAACTATATAAAGGCACTGTAGCTAGAACTAGAGTTCCTATATGTACTAAGAGTTGAGTCATTGGATCCACAAATCAAGGACAATGTGATGTAGCAAAGATATATTTCATTTGTTTTAGTTGAAACAAGTATGCAAAAAATTTAAAATTTGCACAAATCAGGTAGTTCATGGTTTGTGGATCCAAACCAAGTCACCCTACATGTCCCAACTCTTTTATATACAGGGACTCTAGCTAGAACCCGATTGCAGCGCCACTTACCGGGTCCAATTGTAAATCTAAACCATCCAGGGACCCACTTAAACACAAAATTCATTAAAATTGGTCCAGCCGGTTAGGAGGAGTTAAGTTACATACAGACGTACAGAAGAATTATATATATATATATATATATATATATATAAAGATATTGATTTATTTCCAAGAATTCTTCAGACTTATTTCTATGTCCTCATTAATAAACAAGACCTAATAAAACACGATAGATTTTTCTTATATATATATATTGATATTTAGGCCAACAAGAAATATAAATCTGGGTATACTTTTGAAATTGAATGTGGTATAAAATACAGTAAACATTGTGTATTTTTGCCAAAGAAATGGTGTTTTTTAAATGCAAAATAATATAAAACGCCGACGAAAATTAAATATCTGGGTATCATGTTAGAATTAAATGCGGAATAAAATTTGGTGAACATTTAGCATTTTTAGCCAACAAAAGTTATTTTTAGGAACAAATAATATAAGAGACTAGCATGATGTCAATTTTTGGTTGTCGCTCTAAGATTATGTATTTTCTTAATTTTGGTGAGCATTTAGTATTTTTGGGAAACGAAAGTATTTTTTTGTACGAAAAGGTTGGGTAAATTTGGTAGACTGTTAAATACCACCCAATTGTAAGCCAGGGCATACTGAGACTCGTTGAACACATTACTCAGCAAACAACAAAGTTTTGTAAAGGTTAATCGTCTTTCACTGTACCGAAAGGTACCAGGGCTTGCGAGAGATCCCCGAGAAGGTGTTTAAACCAAGACAAAAGTGCACCCAACAGTACAGGTCATCCAGCTGTAAAAAAAACGCGAACATAGGCAATCAAATGAGCTAGAGTAGAGTTTATGGGCTTTCTATGAGTTAGATAGAAGTAGATTAATATGTGATTAACATTTAGTATCCAATACTGAATCCTAGGATACTAGATTTTAAGACAATGTATATACCGGGTGGCCATAAACATCTGAGATCCTGGTAGCCATGGAATTAGCTACTTATAAATGTTGGTTAGCATTATAAATATTTCAATTATAATAAGTATTGGCATGAAATGTAATAAAATGCAAATAAGAGGAGGGGAATGTGCCCCAGATTCTGCAGTTTAGCCTACGACTCGATTATAAAAATCTCCTGTTCTAACTTCAATACTTATTGCAATCTGTAATAATTTTTGACAGATAGGAATTTTAGTTGTGATGACATTAATGAGATTTAGTTTAGTTGGATTCATCACTGTTGATTCCAAAGGTAATCTGATATCAGATATTTATGGCCACCCGGTATGTTTCTGTTTAACGGATACAAAATCCATAAATGGTATTCTAGCTCATTTTCTGCTCATGTTTAAATTATCCATCACCAATATGTAGAAAGGATGCGTTAAAAAGTACACAGAATTAGAAACCAAAATGGCTAGCCGAGTGAAGAGATCACTACTCTTCTGTAAAGAAGAAACGAAAAATAATAGTCTAGTGTGTACTTCTTCCTCGTATACGAGTTTCCTTTCGTATCGAGTCGTGTGTGGCCTAGTATGTATCATTCCTAATCTTTTTATTTCGGTAGATATTAATAGTCTTTTAGTTATTGCTGTACCCGCTCTTGCCTCTCCAGCGTATGTTATAATGTTAGAGCACTAGTCAAAATTCAAATAGCCGCTACTTATCAACACTATGTCATTACTGTTGAACAATCAATCACAGATGATCCTAAAGTTTTTGGTCCTACATCAATAATAAACAGGGTACTACGAGAATACCGGGAAAAATGAAAAAAGATGATGTTGAATATAAAAATCCCCAAGATATTGTTAATATCCTAGGTGAATGCTTTAGTAGCGTATACGTATACGTATATTGATTCTACCGTTGCTCCTGTTAGTCATAATGTTGAGTTGAGTAGCTTATCTATAAACATATCTACTATAACTGAATATGAAGATGTGTGCGCATTGCGTAAATTGAGCAATAAGATGACTGCAGGGCTTCATCAAATACCTATCTTTGTTTTAAGGGATGGCAGGTACGTTGTTAGCAGGCCTCTTACGACCATATTTAATGCGGCTCTAAAATACTCTATGCTTTCAGATGAGCGGAAGCTTGCTAGAATATGTCCTGTTTGCAAAAGCGGTGATCAGTTTGATGCTATGAACTACAGACCGATATCCGTTCTATCCAACATTGCGAAGATTTTTGACATGGTCCTGTACATTTGTATTTACGGCCGCATAAAAAATAGAATTTCGCCATATCAACAAGGTTTTGTTGAAAAACGGTCAACTTTAACGAATTTATGTTATTTAACATAGTCAATCTCCGAAGTTGTAGACAAACGAGGCCAGGTCGACGTGATTTATACAGATATGTCAAAGGTTTTTCACCGTATCGATCACGGAATATTGCTGAATAAATTAAGCTGTCTGGGATTTAGTCATCCACTTATGACGCTTTTCAATTCTTACCTGACGAACCGACTGCAATATGTCTCATATGGTGGATATAATTCTCAAACTTGCTAAGTCTGGAGTGCCTCAGGGGTCTAACCCTAGACCATTGTTTTTCGTGCTTGATGTCGCATATGATATGAACTGTGAATTGCCTATGTTCGCTGACAATATTAAGATTCTTACTTCTATTGCGTCTACTACTGATTTGTTAACCTTGCAGCATAATGCAGATAAATTGTGCCAATGGTGCTGTTTAATCAAGTTGCATTTAAACACATCTAAATGTAAATGAATGTCATAGTCGAGGAAATCTAATCCAATTAATTGCAACTATACAATTAATTGCGACTCTCTTACACGCTGTTATACAATTTATTAAAGATCTTGATGTGTTGTTTGATTGTAAACTACGTTTATCAGTACATTATTGAATCTGTAGCAGCTGGCAATAGAATCCTAACCTTTGTCATCCGAAGCACAAAATCACTTCGTCAACCAAATTCAATAAAAATGGTATACCATTCAATTGTTAGAACTGAGATCGACTACTGTTTTGTTATTTGGAATCAGGCATGAATATTATAAAAACATGTTAGAAAGCATACAAAGAAGAATGTTAAAATATCTGTGGTTTAAAGTCAATCATGTGTATCCTGAGCGCGGTTTTGATCACACTATTCTACTGAATACATTCAATTGTATATCGCTTGAGTCTCGTGGAAAACAAAGTAGCTATTCTTATACAAATTACATAACTCAATTGATTGTTCTACATATTTTTGATTCAAGATTACCACTCCGAAATTTTTATACATTTTATCTTCCGGTTACTACAGTTAACACGCATTTTCCCACAGAGGGAAAATAACTTTTACGAAAAATACATCCCAAAATACGATACGTTAACATTGTTAGGGGATCTGAGTGTAAAGCTTGACAAAGAAGAGATAAACAGTCCAACTTTTGGAAAACATAGTAAACTACTAATAATAATGAATTAATTAATCTAGCCACGACTGTAAATATGATTATAAGTATGACACACAAAGAAGCCGGGTAGTGCAATTGGGAAAGCGCTAGAGTTGCATTAAGCAATCCTTGGTTAGAATCCCGCAGGGGTCGTAATTTTTCGCAACCTTGGCGATTGGTCGGGCGCGGTGAGACCATTCACGGTTGGGCAGCAAATAAACTGTGCTCTACTCAGAACTACAGACCTAAGAGGTAGAGTAACAAGGTCAACACATCACCAAGACACACACCACACACAATGATTGCTGCGCAAGCAAGAAAGAAGTGCTCCAACGTTGTAACCCAATTTGAGGCAAGTTAAGAATTGTACCGCCAGACGCAAGCGTATAAAGCATCAGCCTCTACACCAGAAAGTAAAACTGAGGTCACCGATAATACATACATACAATACAAGTAGCACAATACTTTCCACACAAAGACGCACATAAAACAACTTCAAGATCATCAAATGGAGAAGTGGAAAATCAAACAGGCATTCTCATACAAGCAAGACACGCATTATGTGTAATTGATTTGGAAAGCTATAGAGGTGCTAATACAGACCGTTATATGGTTACAGTAACAAACAGACAACGCATCAGTAAAAATGACTCATTCATTGCACAAGACAGTGCAAATCTATACACAAACAAATTATAAAAAGATGGTGTGAGAGAAACTGTGAGAAATAAAATTAACGCTAGACTAGAAAGTACGTTACTAAAAATTAATGACATGCCAGGGACAGCTGGCAAACGATACAAGAAATGTTTAAGAAATAACACGTGCGGAAATTCGGAAACAATTAAAAGAGAATGGAGATAAATCATTGTAGGACAAAGAATATGAAACAGCAACAACTAGAAAGAAGGCAGCAAAAGCAAGAAAATTAATGATACAACAGAATACAAGAGCAAACAGGGAAAAGTATGAAAGAAGAAGACAAGAAGCATACAGGTTGATAAGAAGCAGAAAACGAGAGATCTTTATAAAGAAGTTAAGAATATGAGGAAAGAATTATAATATAACCCTATTATCCTGCCAGAAGCATTTTATGGAGCTGCTTAATGAGTAAGTAGACATGTGAAAATCTGAAAACATGCTGCCAGAATGGAATAAAGCAGCCAATATACATAAAAGGCAATACGTTAGACTATAAAAGCTACCGAGTGATAACTACCTATACTGCCTAGAAAGTGTTTGCCAATGTAATTTATCAAAGATGTAAGGAAATAACAGACTATCAAACAGTTTTCAAGACTCTTAGACCTACTATAGACAATATCTTCTACATAAAACAAATACTGGAAAAGAATTGGGAACACAATGTACCATGGTATTGTCTCTTTGTTGACTTTAAGACAGAATGCATGGAAAGATACTATACAAACATCAGAGATATGGGTATTAGAATTTGGAGAAAAAGTGATGATAGATAAAGCGTCGTGGAAGCGAATAACGAAGAGAGTAACTATCCGAATAAGATAGAAGGTTGCAAGGAAGAGAGACATGTTTTGAACATTTGGTCTTGCATTTATATGTTGTTTAGGTATTCGTTTGTTAAGCCTCCATAAGATGAGATTCGTATTCTATCTACAGCAGAATGTCAGCGTAGTAGATTATCTTCATTTGAAGGTTTCTTCTTTTGTAAGTTTGTTCCTTACTCGTGTTCTGGTGGTGCTATTTGTGTTTTGGTTTTCTATGATTCACATTATTCGTGTGGTGCTGTGTCTGAATGTATGGCTCTCCAATCTGTCGCCATTCTCTGTGTGTTGTCCGGATATATCCCCCCCCCCTCGTTTTCGGGAGTCATTTGGTCACCTTCCTGCTCTATCTGTTGTCTTCGGTTGTTTATTTTAATTTTGTTTTTTGTTAAATAATTATAAAGCTCTACAATATTTGACGTAATTAGTTTATTTACAAAATTAGCCTGCGTTTATCGTTTTCTTCTTAGTTCTAGATCTTTATTTGACCGGATCCTTTTCATTTAGTATTTTCCTGACTAATTTCACATCTAATACTATTATGGCTTGCACCATTCTGTGGTTGCAAGTAGTAATTCAGTTAAAAACTGTTACATCGTATACTATGGCGCTTTTGCCTGTGATGATAAAATCTGTTCCATTATACGTTTTTCCGCCTGGGGCTCCACCACGTCCATTAAATGTGATTTTTTGCATTTTGCAAAAAAGTAAATTGTTGCTTAATACTATATGTTTGCAGATGTTAGGCTTCCTCCTTTTAGAATTTGGAGCTATTATTTCTATTGCCGGTGAATGTGACCTTATGATGTTGTTTTTGCAAGAAAGTGTATTGCTAATACGGAGTTAGTTGCGTACACAGCTCCGTTACCATATCTTTATGTTCAATATCTGTTGCTTTATGGCGTGTTTGCTTTAGTCCTTCTGTTACTCCCCAATGCGTGCAGTCCGATCAGCCATAATTACGAGTCTATCAGGGTGTAGTGTTTTATATATCTGTATTTAGAGATAGTCATAGAACTACTCAGTTTCTTGGAATGGTATGCTAGCGTCAGAAGCATATACTGATATATGGAGAGGTTTGTATTTTTCGTGAATCAGTAACGCTAGACCGGACGCTACTTCATTGTCGTTATCTTTGCCACCTAAGGATGTAATTTTGATATTATATAGTACCCGTTTATATTCTGTTAGTTGTATGATCGTACGTTCTGTGTGTCGTTATCCTGGTGAAAATTGATTAAAAACACAATTAATACATTTAGAATTTGCGCACCGCTAATCTCCCGTTGCAGTTGGCGCATTTCGACTCTACCTAGATGATAAAATTCCAAGGAAGGTAAAATGTTCGATTCTACACGTGTACGGCCTTATCCTTCGAGGTCAGGGCAAAATTCCAATACAAAGATCTTGATCGCTCACGTAGGCTCCGTGCCTTTATCACAGCAATATAATTCTCTCCGCACCGGCCCCAAAAGATAGTAGAAAATATATAACCCAGCTGCCATGCTCCTGAAAACTTAACTTAAACCCGGCATCCCAGACATGGGGCCTTATGCCTCCAGCCCGCCGTACAGCAAACTCACGCTCGAAGACAGTCGCCGTCCGCACCGCTGACTTGACCTGAAAATCCCGAGGGGCAGTTAAGGCCTCCAGCACATGTCCCTCGCTACAAAGCAGCCCGAAGCTTTGTTAATTTGAGATCGCCGCCCGTTGTCGCCACTAGTCCCACTTTTACCAAGCTTCGCCTGGAAATTTGGTTCCTCAACCCAGAGCTCGCTGGAATGTCATCTGTCCTGCGTTCTCTCCCTGTATACCCTTCTGACACGGAATTCTGAGTCAGGAAGGGACACCTTCCTCGACATGGCCGTCATTTGGACCATAACCTGACTCAGACATGTATTTTCGCCTGTATAACCGCCACTGAGGAATCAAAACCAGCACCCGACACGCCGCTAAAGTAAAAGAGACATGCTTTTCAGCAGTCTTTATCGAAAACAACTCTGAGGTTAACTCATCCGATTAAAGTAATTCCCTACAAACTGAGTCACTAACAGAAAACTTCTTAATGGGCGAAACTTTTCCCTGAGAGCCGTATTACAGTCTAAACCACCATTAAAACACCGAACTGGTTAGAAATCAAACTGCCATATTTGTGCACTAATCGTTCTGTTACAGATCAATGCTCCACTTTCAGTCTTTGACACTACGCGACTCCGACCAGGGGCAGATCAATAAACCAGTTTCAGACGTTGCCACGTCGTCCAACTCAATAACGCCGTCGGACTAGTGTCTGTCCACGAGGCCGAAGGAATCAATTTATTGTATTATGTCAATAAAAGTGTGCAAACATTCTCCTAGTTTAGAAAAACATTTGATGTGTTTATAAACGAACCTATTTATGCATTTATGTCCTTTATTTGGGCTTACTAAAATAAGTAAATGAACTCTCGCCCTGTGTTGCTACCAAAAGGGAATCCAATCTTCTGGATTTTTGAAAAAAATTAGTATAGCAGAAGTTTTGAAAGCCAAAAGTATTGTAGAAATGGAGACTATTATATTACATCTTAGTTGTTTGTGTATCAATTTGTGTTTATTCCGTATTCGTGCGCTGGTTGCTTTACTTGGTACGATCATTTCTCATACTTCTTTTTTTCTAGGTCGACTTTGTCATTCCAGAATTCATTTCGGCCTCCATTTTAGTTTCTTTCTCGATTTAACCCACTTCCCAGGTGATTTTCACTACGTTCTCTCGAGTTTCCACAACACGTTTGAGCCAACTTAGGTACTTTCTATAAATTTTCCTCTGCATTGGTTTGATGCACAAGATCTTTCTTGTAATTTGTTTATTCCAGTAATTCTTCTCAAAGACCACATTTTCGACTTGAGTACATATTTTGCTTTTTAACTGTATGTTTAGAGTGCAAGATTCATTTCCATACATACACCTTGGCACGAAGATGGAGTTGCATTTTTGTTTAGATCTGCTTAGTGCCATAATCCCTATTTCTGATACAAGCGTTAAAAGTGACTGTTTCGTTTTTGATGCTGTATTCATAATTCTTTCTAATAGCATCAATAATGCTCGACGCATATATTTAATCAATTTATGTTTACCATTGTCGACTCTAATAATTTTCTACCTTTATTGTAGAATCTCCTGGTGTCTCAGCTGCCGGAGTTCCATGTACATTTTCAGTTTCTTGATTAATTATTATTATAGTTTTTTGAGCCCCCATACCGTATCTGCTTTATATTATCCTGTTCTGGTAATAAACGTACCGTCGTATTTTGAGATATCTTAATGTATCCGGTTTTTCTTTCCTTAAACCTCTTAGAATTCAGTATAATAGATTACTGCATCAGTTGCTGGGTCTTTTCATCTTCCTTCTGCTTTACTTTTCGCTTCCTTCATTAGAGCTGTGTATTTTACAGCAGTTATTATTGGTGCTTCATATAATTTCAATAATAATTTTTTGCACCTCTTTGAAAATATTGTTC
Organism: Agriotes lineatus; assembly: GCA_940337035.1. Classification (NCBI taxonomy): domain Eukaryota; kingdom Metazoa; phylum Arthropoda; class Insecta; order Coleoptera; family Elateridae; genus Agriotes; species Agriotes lineatus. The sequence goes on along the minus strand of OW679199.1, from coordinate 66,240,687 downwards.
CACCATAATGTTGGCTACCTTGCTTTGTTTTGTTTTGACACTCTCCCTACTTACACTGAGGCTATTGTAATAATTACCTTAAACTTGGTCCATAGTTGTTCAAAGTCCTTCAATTTTAAATATGTTTGCGTTCTTTGGTTCACCTCTCTATTTTTTTGTCAATATAGCCTTCTACTCTGTTCTTGCGATCTGTATGTCTCAATATTGTTACGTTTATTTTCATTAATCTAATGTTTCTTTAATTTATTTTATTGTTACAATAATTTTCTCATTATTCCATGAAAATTATTTACCGAAGACTGCATCGGTATAAGTACATATTTCTATCAACAATAATAATTCGTCGCTTGTAATGATAAATAAATCAACGTATTCTGCCTTCCCATTGTTTAAATAAATGATTGAGCAATTAGTAATTACGTTTTAGAATAAATTATAGTTCTAGTTAAGTAAACTTAGTGATAAATAATTTGTTGTAATAATTATTGTGAATAGGAATTTCCCTAACTTTGAGGTTTTCACCATTTTCATCATCCTGTATAATACATTGCTTACAAACAAAACGACACGACAATTCAATAATTATTCTACTTATCATATTTTCTTCGTGCAGTTGCAACATTGAATGGTAATATCGCATATTATATATGGTATATTTTTAATCCATTCTCTGGCAGTGGTAGTAATATTCTAAAACTTTCCCAACGCTTTCATCTTCCATTTTCACTTCTGCTGGTGTTAGTTTATGACAAATTTTACAAATCTGATGGCTCCATTCTAGGTGTTTTCTTCCACTTCTACTATATCACTACCACTGTTATTAGCTAAGTTACCAATTTTTGACACCATATGATTGTATATGTACATAGAGTGTATATATCTATCGTATTTATAACATCATATTTTTGAGCACTTGCTGCATTTGTAAGTCATGAAGTATAGTGTACTTAATAGGTCTTCTTCTATTTGTTTATAGGAATACGTGAACAGTTGTGAGTTCTGATTGTATGTATTTGGGTATTTTTATTGTTTTTTTATCATATTATCTGATTTTTGAGTTTTTGATATGTTCTGAGAGAAATCGTATTCTATCTAACCAGCGTGGGGGTAGTGCTCGTTGCTTTTTTTCTCTTAGATTTGCTCGATGTCCTATGACCAATATAGTTGAACAGTATTTCTGAAACAACCTTCTCCAGAACCTTAGCGCTTTTTATCTACTGATGCATAGAAAGCTATTGCGAATAGTGATATAAATATATATTAAGTGATCCAGTTTACTATTTCCTATTGTGGGCTGATCATTGGTGATCTTCAATATTGTGCTCTTGCTTGTATTGATCTGTGAGTTTACTTATATGTGATCAATACTGTATTAGCTGTTCATGGTATTCACAGAAACTAGAACCGTTATTGTAACCAATAGTAATTATACTATTTAGTTATTTTGTATAAAAAATACTGACATAAAACTAGCATTGTGCATACATTGACTTTAGGGTTCACAATAGCAATATATCAAATTTAATACACTAAATTGGGAGAGCTACAGGTATTTGATTAAAAATGTTACAGTGAACCTGTCGAAATGTCACTGCTTATAAATCGAAAATTTCAGAGCAGCGATTAATATGTTCGACGTTAATAAAGTTTAATTTCATGCCTTTATGCATAATTTGATAAATACCTTGTAGACTCTCAACACTTAAAAATGATTTATTTTGCTCTGTGTCGCTGCGCTTCACCTTTCGACTTCAGTATTAATTTATACCTGTGAGATATCTATACCCAGGAACTCATGTCTGTAATTAACTAAGCGTTTACCATTATTTACTATAGTGTGTATACAGTTATCTACAATAACAAAAATATAAATCACTGCAACAATAACCGCAGAGGCCGCTTCCTTGATTTATCGAACTCGGCCCGCCGGTTTTTACATCCAGATTTGATTAATATAGTTGTGCCAATTAAATTTAAATAACTAATGTGAAAAATCTAAATGTCAACGTTGCTATGCAGGAATTTCTACAGTGTTTGATAAATATTGAACGAGAAAGTTCTCGGGTTTTCGACAGCATCTATATTAGATATGTCTGAATAAAAAATGGTTCACATTTAATTTCTTGAATTTATCAGTATTATGATACTCCAGTATCACCAAATGTTGGTTGCTGATACATAAATTTTGCATATTAAATAACTAATATTTTAAAGATTGCATACATTTTAAAGTGTAGTGGCTTCCATACTTAATTATAAATTTAGCATTAGCTTGTTGCATTTGATGGCTAAACATGCGTAATACGGTCTTGCCTTGTGGCTTTAATACAATAAATTTAAATAAGAACACTAGAGAATACGTCCTCAATTATTGATAATAATAAGAGAATGCTTAAAAATAATGTGTGATATGTTTATATAATATGGACTTTGGGAGAACATTGCACTTCCCCTAAATACGTTTTAAGATATTTATATACGACCGGGCAGAATTGATCACTTTAAACCGTCTCTTTGAGAGCGTAATATGTCACTTTACAGCCCAACAACCATAAAGTACTTTTTCCACTACCGGGAGTAAAAGTCGGTTTCTATAGCATCAAAATTGTGGCAGAAGTAAAACATTTACTCCCTAGAGACTAAATAAGACAAAAATTTCCCTAGGGAGTTTTCATTATGACTGACACAACAATTATGTCAAATTCGAGGTTATCAGGTTAGGTTTTGCGTCAGTTTGTGTCAAAACTGACGCAAAACCTAACCTGATAACCTCGAATTTGACATAATTGCGAGCTCTTGTCATAATGACTTACAGTGCCACCAACTTTAAAATTTACCATAGGCTACTAATTTTAAAATAATTGTAACTAAAATGTCAATAAAAAACGGGTTTTGCATTTTAAATCTTCCTGCAACGTGATAAAAATAGTATATGCAACTCGGAGAAAAAGCTATTTTGCTTAGGTGCAATTTCTCTGCCTCATTGGATAATCTACTATTACGGCCAGCTAAGGGACACCAAGCTGGCTGTAAAGTACCTACTTTACGACAGTCTCAGGACGCCTTGTGCTCTAGTCTTCACGTCGCAGGCTATAAACGCCTGCTTACGCCCTTGAAATATAAATAGCTATTTTATTATACGGCAATTAATGTAACAACTTAAGAGTGGGTTTCATTATCTAATATAAGTAAAATTAAGTATCAATGTTTTCAAATAATTTATTGAACTATTAATTCATTAAATTGTTTGTAAGGTGATTATCAGTGGTGTATTAAAATTGATATTTTTAGAATAATTCTACAGAGAACAATTTTAATCGGTTAGAGCAGGTTATTGCGGTTTCTTTTAACAATAATTTAGTTACTTAATTCAAGAAAATGAAAGCAAGAACATAAATCTACGAGTGTATTGTAACACGTATGCATGCTGTAAGAGGACTCTTTTTGTATTATATTGAGACATAAAGCAAAACCTCTTAATTTTCTAACACTTTTATGCTTCTTAACCTAAAAGTTGTTTGATCTGATAACACGTAAGCTTATGCAATTCTTTTATTATGTCGTTATATTTTTATACACACTTCTTACAAGAATAGAGATATAAAAGCAAAAAAAAATGCAATTTGACGATGAGGCTTGATCAATATACAATAAATTAGAAACATGGAAGAACATTTCAGCAATATAAACGGTATTTAAAATACAGCTATAGGAAAAACCAAGTTCGATAGATGCAAGAATTAACGTGCAGAGAATTAGCTAGAGTGACAGGAACATTGAGAAAACTAAAATAGTATTCAAGGTATGTATGAATACCAAACGAATAACAAAACGATAGAGGCTATAACGTGTGGGAAAATAAAGTGGGAAAATCAAAAGGGTGTAGGCAGATATAGTGATAGAACTGGGACTGCTTAACGTTGCTGCACATTAGTTACTCGCGTTTTAAAATTCTGAAGTAAATTCACTAGCAAGATTTAACTTTGTTTAAAACTCGCACCATGCTCTAGGTCACCTATAACGTTACACAATATTATTCAGCAAAATCCGTCTACGCACTTGGGAACAAACTGGAAGCTGGGCATATATATTTAGAGCACCATGGAATAAAACAGATTCAATAAAGGAAAATGGAAATATAAAAAAATATGGAAAAGGGAACGATTAACCCATAAGGGTAGTAACCGAGAAAAACGAAGAAGTAAATGAATTCTTGTCGGTGTTCGAAACTATTATGGATCTAAGGATGCAACCGTTAGACTTTGATGTTAGGTAAACCACTACATACGTATGATGAATAGAAATATTGCATTTCTAAATTTTCACATCAAATTTGTAATATTGTAGGAGTTCTAATCTTGAATTAGCTAAACGTGTCGACATATAAGGACGCAATTTTCCACCAGTTACATTTCTTAGCAATTTTCAAATAATTTCAGAAACATTCAAACATTGTAGTACCCTTCAACCTGTAACAATGAAACTTCATATCAAACCAAAGGTAGTAACATACACGATTTTGACAGCAGTGATTAATCCTAACGGCAAGATAAGTGAAACGTCCAGTTTAATCCATCCGTTGAATGTGAAAACTGTATATTAGCATCACCTCGGCTTGATTAAGCACGTGGAACCTGTTTTAGTTGAGACGCAGTCTTCAAACTTGCAGATTTTTAATTACCGGGCACGCGTGAGAAAATCCGCGTTTTTGAGATTCTAATTTAATCAGTGCTCGCTAATAAGAATTTCCTCAGGATCCGGTTGGTGTGATTTAGAAAGTCGTCAATTAGTGTGCGATACTTGCGGATTGTTTATAATTAAACAGTCAAAAGTAACGCTGCAGCCTTCTCGGCTATCATTCAATGGCGTTTTTAGGAACTTATTTGTTTGACGCGTGACAGCACCTTATTAATGTTTGAAAGTCTACAACAAACAACCTTTGATATAATTATAAAAGAATTTATTGTTCGTAATTGTATTGGGAGGAAATGTAATTTATACTGTGCTGTCAGTCAATGCATTATCGGCGGCATATATTGCTTTCAAACACAAATGTTAATTCTGTCGCTATCGCTAGAATCGACTTGTAATGAAATCTTATTGAAGCTCCGCAATTTTTTATTGGATATCCAGCTCGTACAGGCCGTTAGGTGTCAAAAATTGACACAATGGTGAAGAATGCAGTGCAACTAATCATCCCGAAACTATTCTGTATCTTTCAGATGCGATTTTAAAGCGTGTCTGTGCGAGAATCTTGACAGTTCATTTCACAAGTACAACTCGTGCAGACGTCTCAAAATGCCTCGCCTCTATTTACACTTACATCGCTGACCGTGTGAAAGAATATGTATGTGCTAAAACAATATTCATTATATGACGGTGCACAATCTTGACCTTGTATTGGAGGGGTGTGTCTTGTAGTGCAGGTCTTGAACTGTATTCTTTCCACTTTCGACCACTGCCTGTTTGTGTGGGTTGTTTTTCTAGAGGAGGTAGTTTAAAAATACATGCAGTTCTGATGAGAAACAGTTAAGAACTAATATTTACAATAAATCGGGTTACAGTAAGCATTCAATAGGATGGAGGATTTACGTTGCTTCAGGTCTCCAGGGGTCCACTGTATTTATTTTCGTGGTTTTAGAAATATCTGTAGAAACGTTTGTCTGGTCATATCAAGCGGCAAATAAACATCAATTATAATACGTAGCATAATATACTTCAATAGCTAGTGACATGTAGGCTAGAAATTATAGTGACTGATATCTTAAGCATCTTTAGATATCACATACACGGTTGTGTTACTTTAACTCAGCTGCAGTTCAACTTAATTTTCCCCAAAGCCTTGTAAAAAATTGTTCAAATGCAATCTCAATTTGCACAGGTTGTATGTAATTGATATTTTGGATATACTAACCCTTTTTCATTGTCTTTGTTCATGAACGTAACGCTTAAGCTCACTTTATTTAACCTAAATTCCTTTAACGTGGATATAATTATTTTTACTGAAATCAAATTTAGTAGACTTTGATGTAACTTTTATGTGATTGATTTATTTTTCTACGATTTATTCATTAAACTATTTTATACGAATCTTGTATTATTATTACATATGACACACCAGTTCGACAATAATCATCGTGGCCTTATATATCAGGATATCATTACCGTTTCCTATCATTTTAATTTATAATTACCTTTATTTGAACATTTTGGTTCTAATTTAGGCTCTAGAACCATAACAATAACTGTGCCCAATCCAGTGTATTCTCTGTTGTGTCTTTAGATACCTTGAAGCTTCGCTGTTTTCTTATTTTCCAGTTGTACACAATTTCTCGTTCCCTTTGGTTTCTTTCTTTTCTGTCCGGCTTAGTTGCAATCCTTCTCGCTAGAGCGAAGGGTATAATATATATAGTATGAAACGAGATTTGACCACATTTCACCTGAGCTCAGTGACAGTAGTTAATAATCTCTCGATGTTCAGCCAATTGGTACGATTGTATATCTTGTAATATTTGAATATAAGTCCACATTTTAGCTTATTTGAATTTCAATACATTTAGCTTAGGCGCCAATATGCATTCGGCAGAATTACGCAACGTGTTCGCTTGCACAGTAATTTTGAAAACCTGTTGGAGGTGAAACGTTTTACGGCCGGATTGGGGCAACGCTCAACAAAGTGCATTCAGCGCAGGTCTCTGAAATAATATTCCAACTTCAAGAGCTTGGAAGCCCGGAATACAACCACCTGAACTACAAGCTGACAGCGTTCCCAGCTAGGCGATGACTTCTAGCAACTGGGGTATTGTTGAGGTTGAAATCAGAATTACATCTAAACAGCGATCCCAAATCTTTTGTAGCAAATAAATAGTACCTAACCAAAACGCTGTTTGTACACGACGTAGATGAGAGTGAACTAATCTCAACTATTTCATCACTAAACTCAAAAGCAACTTGTGGTATTGATGGTATTTCTACGGTTCTCATTAAGAAATGTGCAATGCTTATAAAAACTCATTTATGCCATTTAGTTAATGAATGTTTTAATCAATCTACTTTATAAGAAAGGAGATCCCGGTGATTTGTCCAATTATCGACCGATAGCATTGTTATCTTCGTTCTCTAAAATAATTGAAAAAATTATAGCATCTCGTATATTACATTTTTTGCAAAAACGTCGTGTACTTTCCAAAAATCAACATGGCTTTAGAGAAGAGCACTCTACTAAGACTGGCCTTATAAGTTTATTAGAAAACATTTATGATAATCTAGACAATGGCAGGCGTGTAATGACAGTTTTTGTGGATCTCTCTAAAGCGTTTGATTGCGTAAATCATGATATCCTTTTAGATAAGACAAAAAATTTTGGCCTGCGTGGTAAAATAAATAACTTATTAAAATCTTATTTGTCGAATAGGGAACAATTAGTTAGCTTTTCTGGGGTAAAATCTGGAAAACTTTCACTTAAAGTAGGGGTTTCGCAGGGAAGCGTTCGCAGTCCACTGCTATTTCTTCTATATATTAATAACATGGATTCCGCCTTAACCTGCAAATTTACCTGTTTTGCTGATGACATAACATTATTAATATCGGAAAATTCTGATAAAAATCTTGTAGATAGAGCTGATTTGGAACTTAGAAATTTATTAAACGTCCTAAAAACTATTGAGCTAACGGTCCATCTAGATAAAACTATGATGATGCAATTTTTCACAAAAAATTTCAAATCTAATCATGATCTTACATTAGCAGTATCAAATAAAACGATTACAAATGTTAAAGTTTTTAAATTATTGGGCATAAATCTGGATTTTTCTTTAAAATGGAATGATCATATAAATGCTATCTGTAAAAAACTACCAAGGACTTGCTTTGCTCTTAATAGAGTTACTCATTTTGGTGATATCGAGATTTGCAGAACTTTTTATTGTTCAAACTTCAGTCAGTTCTTAGATACGGTATCATTTTTTGGAGTAATGCTACCAATCTAAATCGGGTGTTTGTCATACAAAAGAGAGCCATTCGCAATATATTTAATTTACGGGAGTCGTGCAAAACCATTTTCATCAATTACAGTAATTTAACTCTTATTAGTATCTACATATTAGAAATTTTACTGTATGTTAAGTCTAATAGTATTAGTAAATTAAAATTTTTAAGCGAGCACCATCAATATAGCACTCGTTATGGTCGTCTCAACTTAGAGCATCAAAATCATGGCCTTCAATTATATAAATTCAGTCCTTGGTATATGGGTACGGTTCTGTATAATATACTACCTGTTAGTTTTAAAACAGCAAAATATTTAAAAAGGATTTCACTTTAATTCTCAAAAACAAAGCCTTTTATACGCTAAATCAGTTTTTAACATTTAAATTTTAAAATAAATTGAAGAGCAATAAACATAATGTAGTTTTCTAGTTTACCTGTGATAAATTTAGGAAATTATACACTGTTTTAATTTTAAGCATTTTATATACCTATACGTTTTATTTAATTCCTTAGGGAACTTTTACTGTTTAATTTATGTATTTCTACGTTGTCTTAACTATTACATGTGTACAGTTAACAACTTTTATAATTTTAAGTAAGCTTTTTTGTGACTTCTCTAACATCATTGTCTGATCGAGAAGACCAATAAATTCATTATTATTATTATTATTATTCATACACCAGGTGTAAGGCTATGGATTAGCAGTCTTGTATGCCAAACTGGTAGGTGTTTTTCATCGTTTCGAAGCTGTGAAAATAACGAATTGCATCGTATCGTGTCTCAAACCAAGGAACGTTTATGTGCGCATTCCCATTGCTTTCATGCGTGACGTCAAGCGGCACCTTGCAGCGTGTGGTTATCAGGTTATCCAGCAATACACCGCGAGCTGAATCAAATCTGGGTTTCTGTGCACCAAATGGTAACGGCGGACTTTCACGTAATTTAATTTTCGCGCGTTAAAGACAGTTACTTCGGTGACTTCTTAATGTTGCTTAAATATAAATGTATTCCAGATATAGTAATTACACTATTGTTTATTTGCAAATGCGAGTAGAGAACAGCTAAGATCCGCAGGTTTGCTAACACCGTTGTGTTTGAAATGGTCACCTATTCTAAGGTTTAATCATGTATTGTCTTACATGTGTCTTTAAAAGCCAATATAATTAATTGTGAGCAGGTTGCTTTTTATTTGAATAGCAGGTTACACTTATATTTTCAGTTTGTTGTGTTGATTTGTCCGTAACCACGATTGGGATAAAGATACGAGGTCTCTTGCTATACTCTGAGCTAGATGGCAAGTAATTTACAACAGTTAAGCACCACCACGGTGTTATGAAATTACTTATTACAAGTTTTTTTGAAACAAGTATCTTTAAACTATTTACTAATACTATCTTCATTAGCTTTTGCACTTGCTGTAATTACAGCTGCTACAGTGATTGTGGTTAATACTGGGCTCTTTTTAAGAATTATCCTATTATGTACCGCGAAAAGTATCTTGAAAGAAACTGTTTCTTTGTGATTTGCACAGGATATGCCTTAATATATTTTATTAGTGTGTAAAGCTTTTTCATGATTTTTTTGCACAACTAAATAAGTTTTTAAATTTAAAAAAATTAAGGAATGGTCAGAACTTCCTGGGTGCTAATAATTTTGCTTCACATATACCTAAATAAATAAAATACGGACTATACTAACATAACTATTTAATATTCCGAACGTGCACAAGTACAAATTGATAAGAACAACCGTAGTAATGCTAATGCGATTGCCGATATAGCAATTTTTTAAGCTTTTAACTAGTTGGTTTCCAAGCATTTCGAAACAATAAGCTGTCACAGATGTTAATATTCTGCGAGGAATTGACTTGTTTGGAAGGGCTGAGAACCCTGGATATCTCTATCTTGGAGGTATTAGGAATTTCGTAAGTTGTTTGCAAAGACTGTTACGTACGCGTACTGCTGATTCGAAAAGCATGTTAGGTAGCAAGTCATATGCAAAACACGTATTTAATGTGCGAGGTTTAAATAGAAGGAATTCATAAAACCAGTGTGAAACTTGTTGCAAGTGATAAACATTGAGAAAGAATTATTTGAAGATAGAAACGGCTGGCATATAAAATCTACAAAAACCTGAAAAATGTGGAAAGGAAAAATATGTATATCTGTTTTTGATGGTTACCTGTTAATGTAAATATAGTAGCGTAACGATATTATATGAATATATATTTAAATTAATTGTAAGCCTTTAATCTGCCATTACATAGTAGTTGTGTAACTATAGGTAAATGTCTCGTGGGTTGTTACCAATTAACAATTACCCTTTATACTTTATCCTAAAGTGGAATTGTGTGTGGACTAGAATATATATAGCTTAAACTAATACTGTTAACTACAACTTAACTTGCAATACCAAATGAATCTGTTATGTAGGTCCAACGGATTGAACCTCTTAAGTCCTTAGCAATAATTGATAAATCACTAGCTAGAGCGTTTGGGTGTGCACTAAGCCTGTCGTGATAAGTAACACTTGCTTTTGTGATGATTTCAGTAACTGAGTTTATTCCGAGGTCTCTTCTAATTTTTTGATTATGTCAATAGTGGTATTAGCTACAGAGCCCTATAACTGCAGACCATATGTCTAGAATGGACTTAAGATTGTTTTATAAAGAATAACCTTGTTGTCTGTTGAAAGTTGAGACTTGTTACCTATCAATCAGTACATTTGTCTGTGTTTTAAGCCTAACTGTTTTGTTTAAGCCCAGACATGTTTTTTCCAGGTAAGTCGACGGTGCAGGTGTATTTTCAAGTACTTAACAGAATTTGGTTGTGCTATCTGCTGGTCATTGAGATTTAGTAAAGGGCAGGTTTCTCGCCTCAGCTTGAATGTGACATGGCTGAATTTACCTTCATTCGCTTTAATGCGCCATTTTATGAGCCAGTTTTGTATGGCCCTTAGGTGAGTTACAGATTTCGTGATGGGGTCTTGAATGTCTTGATGGGTTGCTAAGATGGCTATGTCATCTGCATATGTTGCGAATGTGATATATCTTGTTGTGGGTATATCCGCTGTGTATAGTAAATATAGTAGTGGCCCTAGTAAGCTGCCTTGTGGAAGCCCAGAATTTACTGAGAATAAAGTGGTGGTCTCGTCATGTATTCTCTTCTGTTAGTCAAGTACGACTTGATTACCTGGTAAAGGTCAGCTGGAAGGAACACAAGTTTATGAGATAATACACGTTCTTTATCAGTAGTCGAAAATTACTTGAATTAAGCGAAGACGCTGTAAAACTTACGACCCCTCCAGAAAAAACATTAACAGCGTATTATGCATTAGAACATGCCTAATGCGGATAGCGATCATCTAAAGATATGTACAAACGTTTGCATGATCACGAAAATCTTCTTTTACATTGAAAAATGTTAAAAATGTAGGGTCTTACGGTATTACAAGCTACAGATATCTACCTGAGAACTGTTCAACAAAAATTTGATGAATGAAGTTTAAGGAAAGTAAAAGTCGTTCAACAAACGTAATGTTGAGAATTTTGGCAATTTCTGTGAATGGTATAAATAACGACTTAATTATTAGTGATAATTTTTAGCATATGTTAGTCAAACACCAATAAAGTTTTATCAGTAAGTAACAGAGTAAGCAGCACTGGCAGTAGCTACTTATACTCTTGGCAATTGGTGAACTACATATTTTCGTATAAAACATATTCCGTCTTCAAGTTCTTCTTTTTCTTCTTTATGGGCCTGTTCTATCATACTAAATCTCCCGCCAACCCGATGTCCAACAATCTAACCATCTACAAGGTAGTCTTCCTATTGATTTGAGTGCTTATTGAAGTTAAAGACAGATAGTTGCTTTAAAACACAAGATTACAGGAACAACATTTTAAAATATTTTTTTCTGTTTAGTAGTAATACTAATTCCCTTACTTATAATAATGTAAATTAAATTATTACCATAAATATGTAATTGTCTATAAAATATTATAATTTACTTCCATGCTGTTTTACCTGCTTTTTAGTTTTTTTAGACAGTTATCTTAACTCGATCATAATAGCTGAAATTACCTGTAATAAAAATTATGGCGCGTAAAATCCAATGCAATAGTTGCTACCTTTCTAAGCCCATGTTTTATCACTTAAATATGATGATCAATTAATCAATTCAGGAGAGTGCGTCAAGTCAGCACCAGTCAGCTTAGCCGATGGTTTGATCAAAATTCCCTTTTCCTCGGACGCAAAATTAAGATTTATTGGCGTTGTAAATTAAAAGTGCAAAACAAATTATTAATTTTATTTTAAAAACGTCCATAAATCACCAATAAACGAGCAACTCATTTAAAAATTCCCCTAACGTTCCCAACACTTTAAGTAAATTAAATTATAATGAAAAATCTAGCTAGGTTGGCAGAGCGTATCCAAAGAATATATTACAAGGAAAAGGATTTCTAATGGGAGGCAGTTGGCAATCAGAATTTGGGAAAAGACAGTTGTCATATTATAATGTCCACACTAAAATAAATCAATTCTCTATTAATTAGCCATTAGCACATTAAACGCTTGTGGGAACAAGCTGTGTTTTAACAGGTACCAGCATAGTTTCAAAACTAATTAACAAAACAAATACACATCATAGCGAAGTTAAATATAATCACTTCTAATTAGAACTTCCGAGGTGTGTTTTAATCGAGTAAATTTTCAAATTATAATTGGAGAACAAGAAACCGCTAATGACACAGAAGAATCGAACGATACAGGGTCATTCATGAAAAAGTTTAATAAGATGGGAAGGATGTGAGAAGTTCGACTTTGGATATATCTGCTATTACAAGTAATTCCTCATTAATAAAGCGTATTACATTTGTATCTGTCTCCAGGGCAATTAATATCTAAATTAATTCTACCTAAACGGAGAGCATAAGACTCGATAATACCCACGCAAGGTAGAAATTCGTACAGGGACTTACCTTGGAGGGACATACAGGATGGCTCATGTGGGGTGGCACGTCGATTGACCCGTGACTCCAGGAGCACAAAACGATAAACACGAGCGATTACACAAAACAACAAAAACGGGATCAGTTGACCGACCGTTCACCAACTCGTCTTAGGTTCATCTCCCGCTAGGTGGGCCACTGACCCAACATTTAGGGGTGGCAGGAGAGGGGACAGTAAGCCCCATAACTCGACGTTCCACCAATAGTGGGTACACTTACCGCTAGGTAGAATTACAAACTACACTAAATTTATGTACAGCTATTTACTTGTATTAAGAATTACGAATGAAATAAACTAAACTAACATGATTAAAAGCTAAATACCAAACATTCCGCCCACCAAAAAGGCCATGCATTTTTCTATCCGAGATCGGTGATGGTTACTGGGAGGGCAAAGGGCATAATTTAACCACCGGGCGCTGAAAGCTACCACTGGTCGTTTTAACCGTGGCTACTCGCACCACTCCATCCATACCAGGATGCACCTTTTCCACCCTGCCGATACGCCACTGCAGAGCCGGAGCGGAATTGTCTTTAATCAGAACTACTAGCCCCGGTTCCAGGTTTTTGGTGGGATTTAACCACTTCGAACGCTGTTGGAGTGTTTGTAAATACTCCGAATGCCATCGCCGCCAAAAATCCTGGTGCATGCGTTGGAGCAATTGCCATCGATCCAGACGATTGATTTTTAAATTGGTCAGATCTTCGTCTGGGACAGCGGAAAGTGGTTCGAGAGTTAAGAAATGCCCCGGTGTTAACACTGCAAGATCGTTGGGGTCTGCACTAAGCGAGCACAGGGGTCGAGAATTTAAAATAGCTTCGATCTGTACGAGTACCGTGAGAAATTCCTCGTAGGTCAGAATTTGATCGCCTATCACTCTAACCAGATGGGACTTCACTGACTTGATTCCTGCTTCCCAGACCCCTCCCATGTGAGGGGCCGAAGGGGGGTTAAATGACCAGGAAATGTTTTCATACTCGACCGCGTCCTTAATGAATTTAATAATTTTTCGATTGGCACCGATAAAATTAGTTCCGCAATCACTAAAAATGGAGGAACAACGGCCCCGCCGAGCGACGAACCTGCGCAACGCTGCCAGACATGCATCGGTTGATAATTCCGAAACTAATTCTAGATGCAGGCATTTAGTAGCAAAACATACAAACAAACATATGTAAGCCTTTTGTGGCGCAAGACCCCGACGTCTACCTAACCTGATGTGATATGGGCCACCCATATCAACTCCTACGACTGCGAATGGTTTAATTTGGGTAATCCGGGTAGCGGGAAGATTCCCCATTGGAGGTGTGACCGATTGGGGATTAACGCGAAAACAGCGATTGCATTTCGAAACACAACGACGAATTGCGCTTTTAGCAGCTATTATCCAAACCTGTTGCCTCAATAAATAAAGTAACGTCTGAGGTCCGGGATGGAAATAATCTTCGTGGAATTGACTTATAATCAGCTCGGTCAGCTTATGATTTTTGGGCAATAGAAAAGGGTGTTTACTGCCATAGGAAATATTAGCATGAGCTAAACGACCGCCCACCCTGACAATTCCTTCGCAATCAAGAAATGGAGCGAGTGTTCTAATTGGCTTGGAGCATTGTTGATTTAAAGTCAATCTTCGAATATCATCACGAAACGATATGTGCTGAACATGTTTAATTAATAGATTGAGGGCCCTTTGTTGTTCACCTACAGTGATGGACCCGAATCGCCGTGTAGTAGCGTTGCGGCAGTTGTGCACGAACCGCATGCAATAGGAAATGATCCTTTTTATTTTCCGTAACGATGAAAATCGAGACAATAATTGATCGCAATTAAATGGATCAAATGGCTCATCGTTCACGGTTGTTGCCATCAACACAAGTTTGCGTTCTTCGCGTAAAACTGATTCCATGTCCAAGGAGTTTTGATCTTTTAGGGTAGGCCATTCGTCAGAATTTTTTGAAAGCCAAGAAGGGCCGCTCCACCATAAGGGGTGGTTCAGCAATTCCCGAGGAAGAAGTCCCCTGGATGCGCAATCCGCGGGATTATCAGCGGAAGGAACATGGCGCCAAGAAGTTGCTGGTACGCGTTCTTGAATGTAGCTAACGCGATTGCTAACAAATGTTTTCCACCGATGCGGAGACGAATGAAGCCAAGCTAAAACTATCGTAGAATCAGTCCACGCATAAATTGCGGCGAAGCTAACAAACGACGAGTAGGACGAGTAAATAAAAGAAATTAGTTTGGCTAGCAATTGCGCCCCACATAATTCCAATTGAGGAATTGGTCGCCGTTGTAAGGGGGCAACTTTGGTTTTAGCCATCATAAACCTCACTACTGATTCATTCGGACCGATTACAAATCTAAGGTACACTATCGCGGAGAAACCGGCCTCTGAACTGTCAGAAAACCCGTGCAACTCACAGTTGACATAATTCGCAGGAATTAATTGGCGATGAATTTTGATGTGAGCTATGTCCGCTAATTGCGACTTATATAATTCCCAACGATCAATTATTTCCGAGGGAGGCAATTCATCCCATCCTAATCCTAGACACCATAAGTGTTGTATAAGCCGCTTCGAAAAGAACGTTAACGGCGCTAAGAAACCGATGGGATCGAAGACCCTTGCGACTTCCGATAGGATGTGCCTTTTGGAACAGGGACGATCAATAGGTTCAAACTTGAATCTAAAACTGTCACTTGATGGGGACCATTGTAAGCCAAGGATCTTCAAAGGGGAGCAAGGTTCACCGGAATCGAAAGATACCATATTCTCTACCAGATGCGTGGGGTCTAGGTGGTTGGTTAACGCTGGAGAATTACTAGCCCATTTCCTTAATTCAAATCCGCCACAACGCAACAATTTTATCAGTTGATCCTGTAGGATTAAGGCCTCAGCCACGGAGGAACATCCAGTGGCAATATCGTCGACATAGATATCTCTTCGAATGACAGAAGATGCTTGGGGAAACCGGTGTTGCTCGTCATCAGCTAATTGAATAAGAGTTCTAATTGCAAGAAACGGCGATGAAGTAACTCCATATGCGACCCTATTCAAGATATATTCTTTTATAGGCTGATCTATGGAAGAGCGCCATAGAATACGTTGAAAATCACAGTCTGTAGTCGAGACGATTATTTGGCGAAACATGTGCTTAATGTCGCTAGTCATTACTACATTATGAGCGCGAAAGTTTAATAACACAGAGACTATGTCTTGCTGCAACTTTGGCCCAGAATACAATGTGTCATTTAGCGATAAGCCATTTGAAGCTCTCGAGCTGGCATCAAAAACTACACGGAATTTTGAATTCGTCACACAATGATGTGGAATGTAATAACATTTATCGGGACGAGGATCCGCCGATGCGAGGACCATATGCCCTGTATTAATGTATTCGTCCATAAAGTTGACGTATTCCCTTCTCAAAGAAGGATTGTGCATAAGGCGATTTTCGAGCAATTGCAGCCGCCTTAAGGCGATATCGCGCGAATTGGGAAATTTTGGATTTTGCACCTTGAACGGCAACGAAACGACATATCGACCAGTACTATCACGGGATACCGTAGATGAATATAACGACTCGCAAATGGCATCCGCGGCGTCGACCGTAGATATCTGCGGGGGTTCTTCTGTTCGCCAAAACGCTTTCAATGTGTCATCGAGGGTTGGAATTTCGACCGATGTCAGATAAGCTTTAGCAACTGCGTTCGACGCGGGACCAACGCATCCATTAACAACCCAACCGAAGACCGTGTTAAGTGCTGCGGGTTCATTTTGGGACGTACTCAAAATTGCGCCAGGTTTAATCACGTGTGCATATATATCGGCACCTAGCAATAAGTCTACTTGACGGGCCCGATAAAATTCGGGATCAGCTAATACTAAGCCAGAAATATGATTCCATTTAGAAGGGTCAATGGAACTCGCAGGTATATTCCCGGCAATTTGAGGGATTACATGGGCCTTTATGCTAAATACAGGCACCGGCTTATTGCTGTAACAAGGACGAAGACAACATGTTGCAAAACCTGCAGAAAGCAAGGCCTTTTCAGAGGTTTCTGAACCAATACCCTGAATAACGGTTTTAAATGGTGTAAGTGTTAATCCCAAGCGCCTTAAACCCTTTTGCGTGATAAAGCTACCCTGTGAACAATTATCAATGAGACAGCGCAACTTCTGAAAATTACCGAGAGCGTCTTGAATTTCCACAATAGCCGTAGAAAGTAAAACCGATTCGCACGACAATACGCTCGCACAAGCGGTTAGGCTCGTTTGCACCTCGGGGGGTGGAACAGTTACACCGACCTCAGCATTCGCCGAACTTTGGGATCTTGCCGGAAAATGGAGCATCGTGTGGTGTTTATTGCGACAGTTTCTACATACTGATTTTGATGGACAAGAATTACTCATATGGTTAAAGCGCAAACAATTCAAACAAAGACGATGCGATTTGACCATTTCAAATCGCTCGTGTGGCGTTTTTGCCGCAAACACAGGGCACGCATAAACTGTATGTGCCAATTGACAAATCAGACATTTCGAAGTGTTTTCGCTACCTGAAGTAAGTTTATTATTCGAGGATTTATTTACTAAGAACGCCGATTTAGTAGACGGCTTTGCAAACAGGTGTTTGAACCCTTTGTTGGCTGAGTTATCAACACTTTCCAAGACGCGACATTGACTTTCAATAAAATCTTCTAATTGTTTTAGCGTTGGAATGTCCGATGCCTTAGACCTAATCTCCGATTCAAATAATTTTCGCGTATCTGTATCAAGCTTATCTAAAAGGATGCTAAACCACATAAAGTCCTCTAACGAATTAGCAATGTTTAGAGCCTTAAGGGCCAAACGATTCTCTTTAACGTGGTCAAAGAGTTTTCGCAGGTCTTTCGCGGATTCTGCTTTCAATTTTGGAAAATTATTAATTGATGTCCAATAGTGATTAGCTAATCTACGCTTATCATCGTAGCGGTCGACGAGTGTATCGTACGCGATTTTATAATTATCTCCTGACAAAGGCAACGACTTAATAAGATTTAATGGCTCATTTTGTAAACAACTCAAAAGGTATTGCAGTTTTTGAATGTCAGACAAATCAGATCTAGTATGTATTGCACTTCGAAATAATTCGATAAAACCGGTCCATTGACTATACTCTCCGGAATAAATCGGAAGTTCCAGTTTCGGCAAACGGACGTTATTAGAATGATTGAAGCTACGATTCGAAGAATTGTCATTAAGATTGCTAAAACTCGGGGACGATTCATTATCAGGAAACAAAGAAAAATAAATAGCTTCAATACTATTAAAGGCATCATCAAATTGTTTCCTAATGGCCTCTTCGGATGCTAGGTCCGGATTAGCTTGAGTGGATATATTTTGAATAATTGCGCGATGCAAGGGTTGAAATTCATCATAAATCGACTTTGCCCTGTCAAGTCGCCGTTTGAATAACGGACGTAACGCGGTTTCTTCCTGAGATGAAGAAGCTAGGTCACGAATTTCCAATAATTGATTAATTAAAGTACTGCGGAGTGCCAAATTCATTTTAAGCTGATTGGCCATGATTTATTGGTAAGCGGCGGCGGAAACTGCAACAAAGGGCTATATCCAAAATTCAAAACTTTGAGGATCGACAGCCGCCTGCAGTACCACAGCAATAAAAGCAAAAGCAATAAAACCCAACCGTTCTACGATGGTCACTTGTTGACCATATGCCCGGCGCAACCAAACTAGGAAATTCCGAGAACGAGCGACAATGGATGCAAAGATGCGGACCAAATTAAGCATAAAATTAATATGTGGGACGGCGAAACGTAACGACATACGCAATATACACGAATCAATAAGTTAAATCAATAATAACTCGTAAATAGCTGTACCTGCGCTGGAGCTTTGAATTTGGAAAATAAACGATATCAAAATTTGGAAAATTCGACAAATTTCACGCGTTTCTACTACACAAAAAACGGATAATCTCAATTGATTAGATCCGGCTCGAAGGACCAGAAATGTATCTGTCTCCAGGGCAATTAATATCTAAATTAATTCTACCTAAACGGAGAGCATAAGACTCGATAATACCCACGCAAGGTAGAAATTCGTACAGGGACTTACCTTGGAGGGACATACAGGATGGCTCATGTGGGGTGGCACGTCGATTGACCCGTGACTCCAGGAGCACAAAACGATAAACACGAGCGATTACACAAAACAACAAAAAACGGGATCAGTTGACCGACCGTTCACCAACTCGTCTTAGGTTCATCTCCTGCTATGTGGGCCACTGACCCAACATTTAGGGGTGGCAGGAGAGGGGACAGTAAGCCCCATAACTCGACGTTCCACCAATAGTGGGTACACTTACCGCTAGGTAGAATTACAAACTACACTAAATTTATGTACAGCTATTTACTTGTATTAAGAATTACGAATGAAATAAACTAAACTAACATGATTAAAAGCTAAATACCAAACAGTTTTATTAAGAATGCTGTGTACATAAATTGACCATAGTTACGGTAACATCTTTACTTTAGTCCCTAGGGACTAAAGTAATTACTTAAGTCCCTAGGGATCAAATGAGCTACTTTAGTCCCTGAAATGAGTGAGTAAAGTGCCAGCTTAAGTCCCGAAAGTGCAAACAATATTTAATTTTCCAAAAATGTCAGTCATATAAACTGGTTTCGTTATGGACAGTATGTTAACAAAATTCTCGGCATCTGCATCTTCTTTCAAAAATGCCTATATTTCCTGCCTAAGCTCAAAGATCCGTTGTCTAACTTTTCCACGTGATAAACACCGAGATTCGCAAAAAGTAGTAGTGCTGTATGGTCAGCGCCCATATCATCGCGCGTTAAAGAAAATAGTCTTGCTCGTAAATGCCTAGTTTTTATATAATTTACAACAGCAATTACAATTGATAATTAAAATGAAGTAGTGTGCTGATTTTCTTGGAAGCTAGTGATTCCCTGTGTATAGTGCAGTGATGCCAAGTGGCATTTGGATTATTCTTGTATATAAATGCTTGTAGACCTTTATATTTTCCTGCAATCGCCGGTGCCCCATCAGTAGAAACCCCAACACAGTTTTTGTACTCCATGCCAGAGTTTACTATATAATTATCAGTAATTTAAAACAGATGCGCATCGGTAGTTTTTTCTGAATGTCTTTGCAAAAAGAAAGTTCTGGGTTATAGATGCATTAACGCAGAAGCGAACGTACACTATCAAATTTGCACCTTTCATAATATCCGTTGCCTCGTCTACCTGAATTACAAATAATTTGTTTCTAAGTTTCAAAAGAAGCTGAAGATCCTCTGGAATATCATCAATACTTGGCTGCGCGATGTGCAACTTTATGAGATGCAAGTGGAGCGTCTTCAAGCAACGACAAAACTGTGTTAAAGGCTAATTCCTCATTGCAAACCTCTTTCAACTTCTTCACAAAGAAATCACGATATTTATGTTCATGATCTTTATGTTTTGCTTGCAAATGCAACTTTAGCACTGTGGTCGCTGTTCACCACTAATGACTGTATTTACAAAACCAAAATTGAAATACTCGTCATAAAGTTTTGCTTTGGGAGTGTTGGCAGCTTCTTATCTACAGAAGCAGATGTACTCGCACGCTCAAAGTTACGTTTAGACCGGCTTAAACATTTTTCCATGCTGGAAAAGAATTTGTACAAACTTTAAGTCACTTAGGTTAGGTGCAACAGAGCACAAACGAAATATTACGCGTCTACTCGTTGCCACTCTCTACTAAATTAACCTAACTGAAAATGCATCATGGTTTTATGGTTCTGTCCCCACCATCACGGTTTCTCGACAAATCTCGGGAAGGTTCGAGATTTCATCTGGATAAAAGGAGGGCATGAATTATAACACCTTTGAAAAGGGGGCTCCAAATGCTAAAAGTTTGGGAAACGCTTCAATAGCAGGGCAAATATTTTTTCTAGCTTGTTAGAATTTTTTCATATTAATGTAGTACTTTAATTAAAAAAGAACCTACCTTTCCACACTCTTGCTAAAATAGCTATGAACTGAATATTTCCCAACTGTTTTCAAAAAGAGTGAAAAATAAAGGTACTGATGTAAAAAACTGACTCCGTAGAAAAAATATTGTTTCTGCCACGTGTGGAAACTCGGTTATTTCACCACTCGACGATTTGCTCACCTCGCTGGAGCTCGGTCAGTAAACATTCGCTCTGTGGTGAAATAACCTTCGTTTCCTCACTTGGTAGACAGGCAGCTATTGTCTATTTTCCTGAGAAAAAGGTTACTTTTCTCATTAATTTGAGTTAGGAAATCAATTTCATTTCTGCACTAGTAAAAAAGTATTTACTTTTTGCACTAGGGGGAAAAGTATACATATAGGGTTAGTAAAACAAAGTTTTGTGTTAATTTTTCGTTGGAAAATAAATAAAATATTCTTTAAGTGTGTGAATTGCAGAACGTAGCGAAGCCGAGTAAGAAAATGATGTATTTTTCTCACTTATACCGTAAATAGCTATTATTCTACGAATTGAACTCTTTTAGTAAATATTCGAATATTCCAGTTCATCAATTAATGCAGCTGATTTTTTTTATTTCTTATAAACTATACTATTTCATGTATTTAATTTCTTATTTTCACTTAAAAATACACAAAATATAACTACGATGTAGTTTTTAATAATTTTTTTGCGAAGTAGAATATTTACACTTTCGTCTATAATAGGAATTAATTTAAAATGGTGTAAATATTAAGTACTCCGTATTTAGAACTTATAGTTTATTTTTTGTTTTGTAGTTACTACTTACTTAAAAAAAAGTGTGTGGTAATAAAGCTCTTAGCCCACTGAAAATTAGTGGAATAAGTGACATTTATCTACCGCAGATTAAAAAAAAATACAAGCAATAAAGTGAATAGATATAGTGTTGATTTACCTACAAAAATTATTATTTGTATATAACAAATTAGGGCAGCAAATAATCGAACGGGAAAATTTTACGATTGAAATATATGGTCCAACCGGTATACAGTCTGCAGTTATAAAAGGAAAGAAGACGCATCGATATAATAAAAAATAGCAACATCAATTTTTAGTATCTACTGGAAGCTATCATTTCTTGTCTATCTAACAACCGCTTTATACGTTTCCCTGGATATCACGACACGCTGTACTCTGCGCTGAGGTTTCTTTATCACGAGTTATTCTTCTAAATCTAAGGCTAAAAAGATATAACCTTTGTCGGATCACAGCATAGCGACTGTTGCGTATCTAACTAGTTTTATACTAAACGCCCAAAGCTTTCAACGGTAAAGGGTAAACTTTTGTTTGTTGATCTTACAGCAGTTTGTTTAGATTAGATTTTGCAGATCCGCGACGTTGATGTCATTGTTATTTCAAGCCATTGTCATGTGCTAAAATACCTTCCAACAACGATGGAGATTTTTAGACGAATGGAAAATCAAGGGGAGTTTTTCCTTACATTTCTTTGAAGAGCACATAAAAGAGCTTTTCGCGGGCTGCAAAGGAAACGTAGCTTTCGGTTGATCGCAGAAATATATTTATAAGCATCTGTGACATGAGACGAACTGTCCATTGTTACTTCTGTTTATGCGACATCAAATACAAGGTTTTTTACTCGAGCAGGAATATTGTTATTTAATATTTTTATATTACACCAAATAATGTTTGTTCAATTAATAATGATACATAATTTAAAATTGGTACAACTGATATTTAGTCTTTTAATGTTCCTGTAGTTGTAACCATAACTAGTTCAATAATTCTACAAAACAAGTCCAACGAGCTTTAATAGGACTTAATTACATTTTAGTAATCGATTTGTTGTTAAAGGCAGCCAAGTTACTTTTTGGGATAACTAACTTATGTTTCAGAGTTCTAATGTAATAGCTAACTCTCCTAATTAACTAATTACATCCAATTTTATCAAGTACCTTCTAACTTGCCTAGCCCTTTATATGGAAACTTCCTTATGGGCCCCCTTTTATAGTGTCACAATGGAGTTGTAAGTAGCATCATGCAATAAAAAAATCTGTAAAAGGCTTTACCCAGAACTTCCCTCGTCGACCTTGTGACACTAAATAATTTTAAAAATGAAATTAAGTTAGGACTAAACATATCTTTACGTTTCTAATAAATTAAATAAATTTTCAAAAAATCCGACAAATTTCTTGCCACTCTACGGAGTCCTGTTCGTATCGTTGGGTTTCAGCTGGCTTGCTCTTCACACCGGGCATGTCTTAAGAGAATTAATTATATTTTTAACATCAATAAACCAATACAGATAATTATTTCACTAAAAATGTCTTTATTCATTCTTAAACATATCATACGCAGGATGTATATATTTATGTCCAATAGTTTTTACGATATACGTCGATGCCTCGCCGAAATATGCATTTTCTGTCTATTTCAAGGTTTGAGATTTACGCATTTATGCGGCTCGTGGCCTAAAAATCAAAGGAAAGTAGAACTAACAATATTTTAACACTTGCTTATGCAAATTAAGTTAATTATCAGATTTAAAAAAATACCGGGGTGGGAGTCGATCTACATCACCTGCGGATACAATCGTCGATAGTCAGATAGATTTAAGTGGGCCATGCAGGATCGCTGATATGTGTGCGACGCGCGGCTCTATTTAAGCGAACGGTGTTATTGTTGAAACTTTTTGAATTTTTTGAGAACTTATCTTGTATTTGTTGGGTTATATTTTTGTCAAGTGTAAGGCCTGCGCTATGTGCAAATTACTACATTAATCTATTTCCCACTTAACGCAAATATAATTGTATTTTTTAAGGTGCTCGCCCTGTATATATTTGTATGAAATTGCACCAGTTTCATGCGAGGTAGATATATAATATGTATGGAAAATATCGTCTTCTTCCGACGAATACATTTTGAGCTATACTGCCAACAGACGGACACACCGACAAACAGGCAGACGTAATTGAGAAAATCTGTTTTTTGTCATCTAGGCACCCTGAAACATGAAGATCTGAAGAAATCTCAGAAGGTGATTTTTTTGCGATTACAACACTTCCTTCATCTTTTAGACGAGAGAAGCAACAAGATATTATAATACATTTTAGAGGTTTTCTCAACACGGCTTTATTCGCTTTGATATCTATCATCCAAGCAGAAGAATTCAATTCCCTGCTGAACGAAGAGGCGGTACTTTGTAAGGTTTTCAAGGGAATCGTTTACCCTTAGTTTGGATTTATGTTCCAATCATTGTATTCAATAATTCCTAGTCTATTTCACTATGTTCTTTACGTAACATTGCTGCCAAATACAAAATTATTATTGTTAAAGTTTATAGAAACTGACCTAGCTATCGATATCAGTTATCAGCTGTACTTCCTGGTTTACAGAAAATGATATCAGCTTTTGCTTTTCAAATGGCATTACATATTTCCTTGTGCAAAGTTTTTATTCCTCTATTTAACCATATCCATATGTATTTATACTTATTTTGTAGTGTAAGGTTATAGGACCTCTCCTCTTGTCTCTTAACCTTGCAGTGGTCGCGCCAAGTCTCACAGACCCGATGAATACGTTATTGAGGGGGAATTTGTTAAAGGTGGTGTAAGAGGGTTGTACGTCTACGTACCTTCAAATTTTTAGAATTAGTTGCCTCCCGATAATCGGTATAAGCACAGTTGTTAATGTTTGTGAGATATTTGGAAAAAAGTCTCTGAGACTTGGCCCGACCATTTACGTTTGTTAATTTTTTTTGTCTTCTTGATTGTTTTTACATTGAATGTAGCTGCAATTAACTCACAAATAATTTATGTTGCAAACAACATCGACGTTAGTATACCAAGACGTCAGTATATACAAGAATTAGCTTTGATTCTAAAAAATGACCAATTGCATTGGCGATCACTACTCAAAAGTTCTCCACCGGAAATCCATCTAAGTAGAGAAGAAGTAGCTGGAACTTCTTCAGACCATCCAGTAGATGACCCTAATAACCCCACAATTAAAAAACCTTGCTTTTTTCCAAAAAAAGGAGGAAAAGAAAAAAATTTCGTCAAAAAAATTTGTGTTTTTGCATGCAGGATTTTTTTGCACTAGTTGTGCATCCTTGAACCAAAATGACGAAAATATATTGTTTTGTTCTACCTCTTTATTTTAAAAACATTGTTATGTCCATAAATGTATATAGAAAATTAAAATCTTGAAATTCATCCGAGGCTGTGTTTACTATCATGAAATTGGCATGATTTGCAAAAACCTTTAAAAAATAGAAAACAGTAAATAGAATAATATTTTTTTTAATATTAGCAGTAACTAAAATATAACTGAAAATCTTAGAATAGTAAATAAACATCTCATAATAAAATTTATTGTCATATAAATGGTTCTTAATTTTTGGGTCTAAGAGGCTTGGCGCGACCAGCCGTGTCATGAAACTGGGCGCGACCACTGCAGGATTAAAAAATCTGGTGTGATACACTCACACAACTTCCTTTTACAGTGTTCTTATAATTAGTAAAAAATTTCATTTTAAATTTTTAACCATTTGTCAAAAAATTTCAAAAATTACAAATTCTACAAGAACGGTACAAAATAGAGCGTTAGTTAAAGAGACAATTTTTCTCTAAAATTTTAAGGTGAATTCAAAAATGTAATAATATACCGGGTGTTTTATTTAAAATAGGAGTTAATAAAAAAAATAGAAAAAAAAACAAAAGAAACCCACTTTAGAAGTATTCAACTGAAAAATCACCTATTTCACATCAATAAACATTAAAAATGTAGTAAAAATGTAAAGTTTAAAAAAAATCGTTGCAGCCGTTTTTGAAAAAATCGAAAAAAACTGAAAAATCACAAGAGTAAACACCTACTTCCGGTTATGCGATTTTCTTAAAAAGCTTGCTGTCTCATCTACATAGTACAAAAAACTTAAATATGAAGTTTCAACGCCATACCTCTTTTCGTTTTTGAGATATTCTGTTCACAGGCAGACAGACAGACACACACAGACACACAGACAGACCAATGAAAAAAAATATGTTTTTTGGGTTCAGGGGACTCTGAAACGTGAAGATCTGTTGAAAACTCAATTTCGAATTTTTGGGGTGAATCCAATACTTCCTTTATTGTAAAAGGAAGTAAAAATATAATAACAATATTCAATTATTATACACACAATGGCATTTTTGGGAAAACCGTTGAACGCTGTTATTAAAAATATGGTGTGATACACGCACACAACTTCCTTTTACAGTGATCTTATAATTAGCCAAAAATTTGATTTTAAATGTTTTAAGCATTTGTCAAAAATTTTCAAAAATTACAAATTCTGCAAAAACGGTACAAAATAGAGCGTTAGTTGAAGAGACAAATTTTCTCTAGAATTTTAAGCTGATTTCAAAAATGTAATAATATACCGGGTGTTCTATTTAAAATAAGAGTTAATAAAAACAATAGACAAAAAATAACAAAAGGAACCCATTTTAGAAGTATTCAACTGGAAAATCAACTATCTCACATTAATACACATTAAAAATGTAATAAAAATGTAAAGTTTAAAAAAAATCGTTAGAGCCGTTTTTGAAAAAATCGAAAAAAACTGAAAAATCACAAGAGTAAACACCTACTTCCGGTTATGCGATTTTCTTCAAAAGCTTGCTGTCGCATCTACATAGTACACAAAACTTATACATGAACTTTCAACGCCATACCTCTTTCCGTTTTTGAGATATTCTGTTCACAGACACACACACACAGACAGACAGACCAATGAAAAAAAATATGTTTTTGGGATCAGGGGACTCTAAAACGTGAAGATCCGTTGAAAACTCAATTTCGAATTTTTGGGGTGAATCCAATACTTCCTTTATAGTAAAAGGAAGTAAAAAAGGGATATTAAATTGCGATTGTTAATTGACAATTACTGCGAACAAATAAACACTTGATGTACTTTATATTTTACAATTTACTGTTTAAGATTTATTCATGGAAAAGCCAATTTACATAGTTTTCCTACATTTTGTCCTTTCTTTCGAAAATTTGCTGCTTCCTCTGGCTTGTATTCCTTTATACTCTATTATGTCTTGGTATTCAAAAATTTCAAACACTTTCTTCTTTGCCTTCTATATCTGTTTCATCCCACCAATACGAACATTCACTGTTACTTTCTTGCTCTCCTAATGCTAATGCTAATCGGTGCATTTTTCAAAAAATCTTGTAAACTAGAAGTTTTTGGTATAGGACATGCGGGTTGTAAAATATGTAAAATGAGACACTGAAGACGACTAAGCAATCAAATATGGGGAGTGCTATTTGAAAAAATTAAATTATGGCGTTTGAAAAGCTGACGTGTCACAGTAAAGTAACCCCACTAGGCAGGTAGGTATCCTCCTCGACAAATAATATTCTAGAAGGTTTTTAGGTATACAGGGAGTCCCAGATAGATATCGCAAAAATTAAGTGCCCTATGATTTTTTTAAATAAGCGTTTGCAAGAGAACGTTTCTACAGAAAAAAATCGAATTAGTCCAAAACCGCTGCAGCAAATTTACAAAACTGAGCTCATTTATAAAGCTTAAAACAGAGAAGAAGAAATATGTGGAGTGTAAAATAATTTTAAAAACTACACTGTGGCTTCTTGAATGCAATGGCACTTGATTAATTTCAATATATTTAACGGCGTAGACGCAATTGAACTTTCCCGTATTATACACTCACCCTGTATACAGGGTTATGCTTCTTTTTGTTTTAACTCATGAACTGTTACTTAAACGAAAGTAATATTTTGCACGTAGCTTAAGCTTCTACCCTTGACGAAAAAGGGCAATTTTGGACCCAACATCTAAAAAGTCTATAGTTTTTCAAGATGGCGGCAATTTATCATCCTCAGTTATTCAGGACTGTCTTACAATCAACAATAGACTTTAGCAAACGTCTGTGCCAAGTTTCAAAACTTTCCAATTTTTTTAAATTTTTCTCTGGTCTGGGCTATTTGTCAAACTACGGAATACTGGTCTAAGTGAAATCCCGACAGCTTCCGATATTTTCTCGCAAGTCACTCGGCGATCTTCAAGAAAGACTGCACAAGTATCACAGTTCGTTCATCTGTTGTTGTTTTTGGACTTCCTGGCCTTGAGTAATTGTCTATGCTGACACGCCCTTTACCAAAACGAGTAGCCAAACTGTCTGCTCACCACAAACTTCAAAGCACAATGCATTTTTGTGGGGTTGCCACGTGAAGGTTCAATCTTGATCTACGGTATTTGATCTTCAGCCGTCACCTTACTTGAAGTGCAAATAGACTACATTTACAACAGTTGTTAATCCAAAGCAGCGTACACTAGGGAAGCAACGAACACAAGTGCTTCTTTCTTGTCTTCAGCTGCAAATTTGGTCACTTTCAGTGGGATTGCATCAACTGACTGATCAAAATTATCTTCGATTATAAGCGTTACAATCCTGTTAGACACACAGCTTAGTTTGCTCTACTTTTTCATTTATTTTATTCTTAGTTTTTGCCACTTCTTTCCAGTTTTTACTCCGAATATGGCTGAATGTTCTTCCACTGCGTCGACCCATCTTCTTTTTAGTAGTCATTTACTCATTTTACTTTTTATCATTTTCCCAATATCTTTTTCGTTATTGTTTCTTCTACACACATCGTTACACGGTCTAACCATCTTATTCATTGAGAACCAAAAATGCTGATAATACACGGTTCTCCATAAATTTCTCACCTATTTGCTTCTTTACCTCTATCTCCTCCTTAGGATCTATCTTTCTCATATATAGAGTTTTTATTAATGTTTCTAGGTGATTGTTCAGGTGTCAACCCTGTATGTTACTGTCGCGTTGGCCGGATCATACATTTAATTTTTGTTTTACGCAACACGTTTTTTTTTAATTAAAGACCGACATTAACCATCCAGAGCTGTATCGAGCAATGCATGCCTTTGCTCTTTTTTTATTTTTTTTGTATTGCCTGTGCCCATTTTTATTATGCATATTTTCTCTACTCTATATTTCTCTTCTTGTTTCGTTAGTTTGCATATTCTCGTTGCTAGGATCTCTGCTCCATATTTTAATCCTTAAGCCTTTATTTAATTTTTCACCAAGGCCTTTATGGCCCTTTATTATTATGATTAAGATTCCTTTGCCATCTAGTGGTCCTTTTTCTGTTTGATCAGCTATCGTGTGTTCGTGTAGTTCTGCGTCTTTAGGTTGTACATCTTGTTCGTGTTTATTTGTGTTCAAAACTTCTCTAAAGAATTCTGCCCATCTCTTCATTTCTGCCGTTGCTTCTCATATTGAGTCCCATACCTTATCTCTACTGGATATAACCTGTTTTCGTATTTTTAACTACCTGATAAAAATTTCGTACTTCTTTGTTGCTAATATTGTGTTCTATCTTGCCCAATCTTCGATCTATGTAGTATTTTTTCTTTATTCTACAGGATAATTTTTCTCTAATTTTTTCTTCTCTGTACCGTCTCTTGTTTTTTCTGTGTACTATTTTCTGTCATTGTTTTCGAACTTTTTTTTCTATTTTTAGTACTTTCCCTGCTGTTTTTTATGAACAACTTTTTCTATTTTTCAATGTTCCCCTATAGTTTTACTAATATGTCTTCTATTTTTGTTTCATACCCTTGTTGAACTTATACTTTCGCAATATTTATGACATCGTAGTCACTTACTTTTTCACTTAGTTTTTTCTTTAATGGTAGGTTATTACCAAATATTCAGCTTCGGCCTAGCACATTAAATTTTGAACAACGGGTAACAAAAGGGGCACACATCAAGTGTGCACAACAGCACTACAGTTATTGCACAAATAATCAATCTATCCCTACGTGAATTTCAATGGCTAACTCAGTTTTAATCGGTGAGTGGGGGATACAATTTTTACAATTAATCAAATCACAATATGTGTAAGGTCTAATTTTAGGCGCCAGGTTTGACAAAGCCCCAAAGAAATAAATTACTACGATTCAGTATTTAAAACCTAATAACTAGAATCGCACGGATGCGTTGCAATAAAACCTAACTGTTGCTATTTTTGCTGTGGAGAACCTGAATTCTTAACACCTGTAATGTTGCTTCAAAAGAACAACCAATTAACATTACAATCAAAATATTTGGTTTATTTGCATTAATAAATATGGACAACAATTAATTCTGTAACATGATCAATATCAACATATTAGAAATACTTAATTCGCATGCAATAATCTGTAGAAATATAACTCCAAAGATTATAAAATGAAGAACACCGGTCCAAACTTTGAAGCCGCGACAGCAATACAATATGAAATAACAGCATATACAAAAATTTATTAATGCAACAAGTCAACGTGACATAGCGAGTAGTATCGCCTACCCAAATAGTAAATATGTACGATCAACAAGTAATACACATAAAATTCTTAAATGGCGTAGATTGTAACCATATTAGGACTAGCAGTTCATACAACTTTCACACATTCTAACATACGATAGTCATAATAGTGCTTACCCCTATGTCCCTTTTTGGCATAAACTCTGCCACTGCTTGTGAGATCAAATGATATATAGATTTACTATTGAAAAGTAAACGAGTACCTCTCGCTTGTATTACGAAAATTGCTAAATACTGAAATAAATAAAATGCTAGCTCGCGTCCTCCAGCTAGAATTGTAGAAATGGCTCAAAGTTCCTTTATTAAATCTCTGCTAGATGTAGCGTCTTTGATTGACGATGTGCCTCTATCCTGGAAATGTGGTTCCTGTTGCGTTAACAGATAAGGCTCAACGAATTAGCAGGTGTGCGCCATCGATAGAGAGCATTCCGAATTTCTTATGAGCAGCCCAAAATGGCGGCATTGCGAGGAGCACTAATAAATGTTAAATACATAACGCATTAGCGAAAAATCTAAAGGAAACCTAAGCACTCAATAAGTTAGTAAAACGTCGAATATTTTCTTCAATGGAAGCGCCAATAATTACAAGATTCTTGCTACATCCGGTTTCTGACTAATAAAATCCATTTAAAATGACATAAGTGAGGGGCCAGTTGTCCTCACTAAATAATTAACATAGTCGAACCGAAAAATCCGTAAACCAACATTTACGACGAAAATCCTGCCACGTGCAGGAATTACAAGTTCGGTTTCGATTTGGGCCTAAAACACGACCGCTTCAGGTGCTTTCTCGAAAAGAAGGAAGAAATGCGCTGCAAACCACGGCTGCTCGCGCAAACGAACTGCGTTCTTATATCAAAAATGCAATCGACATGCGTTCGGAATCATAAATAGTATACTCCAACTAACGCGAAAGTAAACCTTAACAAGGTTCTCCGGGTTATGCCGTGGTCGTCGATTTGAACTTGACGTTTCGGTACTCATGCTGTCAGCTCCTTATATACCGAAGAATCGTTACGGTTGGCTGCTCATGTAGATCTTGCATTTTATTGGACTTGTCGTTTTTTAGCTTGGTTGCTCACGTGAAACTTGTTTATGTTTTGCAGAGCTACCTTTCATGTGTTACTAAAGCGATAGCCGTCTTGGCGATTGAAATTGTTTGGATTTTTAATAATTTCTAGGAATTCCCGAATAACATGATGGGAATAGTTTTTAGTGCTGGTTAGTATGTCTACGGAGTCGTAATTTATTCTGTGGTCCCCTGGTCTAATAAGTGTACTGCGATGGCTGATTTGTGTGGTTTTTAAGTCATGTGTGGCTCTGGTGGTTTTTTATTCGACATTGGATGCTTCTTCCCGTTTGTCTCATGTAAGATTTGCCACAATTACATTGAGCTAGTAAACCCCTTCTGTCGGAAGTCTGGGAAAGGAATATTTGTTGGAGGATATCAATTGTCTCAACAACGACATAACCTATCAAATTTATTTCTACGCCAGTTTGCGTGAAATATTAATGCAAAGAACTGAAAAGCTTTTTAACGGGATCTGTCGCGTTTCTTTATATGTCTTTATCGATTTGTATTCTTGTTACCAGTAATAGTAGTTAAGTTGTAACGTAACTACGATGTAGGTATGGTCTAGTGCAATGCATATTCCAGTAACAAAGCAGAGGTCGTGAATGATATCTGTATTCGGGAAAGATTTTTTAAAAATAATCTTTCGATTCGGATGCAAATTTTTATTCTATTCTCTTGTTTAAATCTGAAATGCTTCATTCTCAGCGCTCTCTGCCATCTCTCGCTCTTACACTCTCGGCTAACGGTACGTGTTCATAAATCGCTGACTCGATTATAAACCCATATCCTATCGACTAAGCTTCCCAGTAATTAATTCCGTCTTCCTGTAAATTCTCTTTATCCGAAGTCGTCGCACACATAGCTCGATTATGTACATAACACAATATGATAACAACCTGAGTACATTAGAATAGAATAGAATAGAATTTATTTGCTTATTTTTAAAAGCACATTTCTTTAAAATAAGATACAAATATCTGTTAAATATAAACCAGACACAGTTTTTTTACGAAGACTACATAAGTGTGACTTAAAGAGCAAAGAGCAAAAAGCTAATTGAAAAAAGGACTCTATCCCAACACTGTACCGAAACGTCGATAAGGATCTTGCGCCATCTCATCTATTTTTCTCTATCTTTGTCCTCCGTCAGCGCGTTTACATTTGACATGTCATTGTACTACACCTGCCTCTAATGCTCAGAATTAAAGTTGACAGCAGCATGAATTAGATTTTTTTCACTAGAAAACCCGTACCCAACCATCTTCTTTTGTCATTGCTATTAGAAATTTTAATTTTTTATTCAAGAAAATATAATTCTATTTTATGAAATCGCTAGTGAATTATTTTTCGTGAGTTGATAATTATTGAATATTATTTTTATGTATAAAATTCAATTTCTTTTCTATAATAGATTTTAAAGAAGAATATAAGAAGAAATATAAAAAAAAAACATAACGAAGTACTTTATCCTTCCGGTTAAAGTTTAACTTTAGCTACGCTAGCATTACTTTATATATCCTTGCGATTAAAGTGTTATTTGATCTACTATTTTGACTCGCACAGCGCACACTAACATTTGCTATAGAAAAATTTATTTTCTATTTCTTTTTGATCTTAATTTGTTTTTCGTGTGATCAGTACTTTCCTAATATAATGTTCCTTTCTTGTGCGACTCTTCTAGGTTCAGTTTCATTGTTCTTTTTCTTTTGTGAGTGTTGTTATCGTTAATTTTTCCTAAAGTAGTAATTTAATTGCTTTTTGACCCAGTTTCTAAAACTTTGTCTATATGCCTAATATGTATTCTATCACTAAATCGATTTACAGGGTGAGCTACTTGTATCGTATGTATCCGAGAATTTACCATTGTTTTGAATGGAATGATTTTCACATACGAAAAGGGTCAGCAGCGTCAGCACCAGCGTTTTAGATTCGTAATAAAGGAAATATCCTTATTATTTATTTATTATAAGTGTTTTCAGTCAAATTGATTCTATTAACGATTCTTAATATTGTTTTGCAAATTACAATGTGATTTCGACGTCAGGTACGTCCCTGGCTCTAGCTGTTCGTTACTGTAGACCAAAATGGGCGTACACTTATTTGAAAAAACTTAAAAATTAGGCCATTCTCCAAAATTCAACATTGTTATGTTTTCGGCAGCAAAAGTCAATGCAATTTAACATATGGAAATTCACTTGTTCAGCTGTCAATTGAAATCTCTCAAACATTTTTAAATGTGTAGCAAATTAAATCAAATCGTCTTATCGTGTGCAGAATTTGATACATAAAATAGAGCAACATTTTGTCTACTTAAGGAAATGCAAAATTCTGAATTTAAAGGTGGATCTGGTGCAACGTGGCATGGCCATAAAGTATTTACGACTTCGTTGCAGTTCATGCATTTTCACTCACCTATCTTCTGTCTGCTGTAAAAAATCGGGAGCTAAACGCAGACCGGGTTTGAAAGAATATGGAAACAAGCTTTCAAGTGCAGTATGCGGGAACGAGACACCTATAAAACTGAATGCTTTGTTTTTTATGTGTTATGGGTGGTTGTATAAAATGTGATTTTTCCTTTTTGTTATGTATTTTGTTTGTCTTTGGACGCATTCAGCTCAATATTGTGTACCTTCGAAGATTGTCATACTATATTTTACGTCAAGATTATGATAAGTTCTATTTTCGTGCAAATCTAAATTAACATAACTATCTAACATTAATAAGCTCCGTCGCAATTAAATGTAATACTGAAGAGCATTTAAAAAGACCACAATGTTGGTTCTACTACAGCTTTAAAGTTGAATCACACTAAAATTCAAAAATAGCTTGGTGTTTTTACTTAACTATTGAATAGGCATGTTCTTATTACACTAGTTGCCATAAAAAATCAAGGTACTTGATTACTTTATACAGAATTAAAAATTAAAAATTATTTAACTGGTTTCAAAAGTGTATTAAAAAATAATTGTTCTATTGTGTAGCTCTAAATAATTTCTAGATTCTTTAAAATCCTAATCACTACTCCCTGGCATTTCAAGAGCTTTCAAGATGATTGCTATTTGTACACCTCCACCAAGTCAACCTTTATGCATCTAGCTCGAGACGTAATCGTACAGGAATAACTACGGTTATGAACCGCAACAAACGTTAATGGTGCTCGTTGGAAAGTGCGAGGGGAGGGGGGTGTCAGCTTGCGCTAGTCGGAGCAATGGAAGGGTACGGGGACACATTCAAGTAATTTTTGTGGGCGCCACTTGATGTGTCAGCTGGATGGACTATATCATTAGCGAATGTTTATGGTCTGCGAGAAATGTGTGGTTACCTCCAAGATATAACTTACCTTACGAGATTTTTGGAACGCTTATTTGACTTAAAGAAACCACGTAACTGCACTCTGCTTTACGAATAAGTTACGGAACAGTAAACTCTATTAAGGTAATATTCAAAAAAATACATTCGCGCCGGTTACAGAAAGTATCAGACCGTAACAAAGAATTTTGGCCTGCTCGTAATCACATCACGGGATAAGAAAAGCCAAAATTATTTTCGCTTGTGATGTAATTCCACAAGGAGAAGCAATTTTGATAACCTGCGATAACCCCGCAATTCCTAAATCTGTCACACATAAACCTTTAGTTCAACATATTTAGGATTGAGGTTAATCCACCACATACATTACTGAAATATTAACACAACTGCAACTTAGCTAGATACAGTAAATTAGCTTTAGCCCTAAGCAAAAAGTTGGTGGACATGCAAAAAGTTGGTGGACATAGAACCCACTGGAGCGACAGCAAATTTGTCCGCCTTCCAGGCTCGACTTTTTAAAAATGAATGGGAAAGGATCATTCATACTAAATCTAAATTTAGCATTTGAGAATTTTCTAGTGTTTATTTGCAATTGAAAAAGCTGTTCCTCTAATTATGTATATTGTAGTAAACATTATTAACCATACAATAGCGACCGAGGGGTAAAGCTTTTGAACTTGTAATGCGCAGGTAGTGAGTTCGAAGATCACGCTCGGGATATTGGTTATATATCACCCCCTTTGGCTACTATTTTAAATTTAAATTGATTTACGACAAGTAATCAAACCAAAAGTGCATGTATCTAGCTATAGAGGCACGCGGGCGCGGGCCTATTCTGAAAGCGTGGGTGCTTCTACCTAGATCAATTCTGGATGATGGTAGAATGCAGGTAATTATTATTATAAGGGCGTCCCTGGATTTGATCTTCTTGGCTTATACACAAAAAATATTTCGATTGATTTCTATGCTTAGAAACTTCACATTGGCGAATGGTAATAATGGTGTCGATAGCAACTAATTTTGAACTCCTATATAGATTTACTCTGTAGAAATATAACCACTAACTTATTAATAAATAATACCTAACTTTAAACTGTATCAATGATTATCAAATTTGAAACTAATATAGTGTTCTTTTTTGTTGTGTCACTAAATTGTAACGTAACCTAATCACAAACTTTTTACTTAGATAGTTTTTATTGATTAATCTTTTTTATTCCGCGGAGCATTAATGAGAAATGTTAATGTTAAATTTCGGTTTTTATTGGCTTGTATAGGTTACCATATATAGCAAAATATTTGTAATAATATCCGCTTAACTTTTAGTTTTATATGTAGGTAAGCTCTAGCTGCTAGAAGGAAAAGTAAGAACAAGCGGGAATTACTAGTTCTGTAGGAGCTATAAAAAAATGTCTCAAGATCTTAACAATACCGGCATGAAGGCACACCAAGCCTGCAGTTCAAAGTTGAAAGGGCTTCAACCTGGAAGGAATGGAGGGCTTCCTCCTAACCTGGAGAGATGTTCGTTGTGTCAACAAATATACAGACATTCTTAGCTGGGGCACGGGAGACCCTCGGAGATGTTCGCCGGCACGACAGAAATTCGGAAAATCTGACCTGAAATCACGAACGACCAACGTATTTTAGCAGATCGAAGTTTTTATTTTCCCTCCGACAAAATAACGACAGACCACTAGATAACTGCAAGCGCAAGCGTGTAAAACTAAACCAAGAGGACAGCGTTCGTATGCCCGTGCTCTATGTCGGCCGTTACTTCTCTCTTAAAATGGGAATCTTTTTCACAAGTAAAATAACTGGGTCTTCCGACCACAACGAGCATATTGAACCCCGATCAGCTTCCATGACGAGAGCCGGGCGGGTTCTTAAGCAGCCTGACCCTTAAGATGTTATCTGGGACTGAGGAAAGAAACTGGTGGTGTGACATTTTTTTAAGTTGCAACTTCAACTAAAATATCGCCCCCTCCATTCTGGTCATGAAATATTGCTGTACTTTAAACATTTAAAATGGCGTAACAACGCCTTTAAGTATCTTTGACTGCTCATTCATAACTTTAATAGATTAGGCTACTCATTGCTAACAGGGTTTCAGCCTATAATAAAAGTAAGAAGAAAAGGAAAAAGAAGACAGAAGTTTTACGAACTTTTTTTAACGTAGATATTACACCATTCGAAATGTAAACACATTGATGTTTGATACGTGTTGTCTAACTTTATTAAAAATAAGGAATCATCAGGAATCACACATACTAAACAGATTTATTTTAATCTCACTTCTCTTTTATTAACTTTTTACTGTAATCTTAATGTATACCAATCGACTTATGTCATGGTAGTATACAACTGCTTTTGGTAGTTTATGGAAGTACTTTGATAGACGTATTAAGAAGTATGTTCATTAATTTTCAACATCGTATACGTAGAAACTTGACTGCAAAGTGCAACGAAAATAATTACCGACGAAAAACTTGATAGAACAATGTACAATATGTTTTATATTCACAAGTTAAACCTGAATTTTTCAATTAGTCAATAGCCAATTAACTCATAATAATTTAAGATAATCACATATGCAAAGTTCGTCTCATATAACATCACTTGCAATTCGAGGCATTTCCATGGTTTACCGAAAAAATGTGAGGTTACGTTAGGCAAAACTAAGCTAGAATACTCTAGGGAAGCCTATTATTCGCCACACAAGAAACCAGCAAACGATTAGGGCCATATGTTAGCTTTAGTGAGCACAGAATAACACACTTGGACAAAGTTTTGTGCAATACAGAGTTCGATTATCCTAAACTAAAGGTGCAGTGTAATTACGTTTAATAAGAGTGTAAAATCGGGTCATAACACCAGAAATGACACACTCGGAGAATTGGGGAGCAGATGGAGCAGTTGATGTACACTGGAAGCTGCTATCGGAAATGGCCTGAACTCAGATGAAAGCCGAGGTCCTCAACAACACAAAATTGATGCCAGGGCTGCAGAATTCAAAGGAAGTAGCTGGAGAGCATGTTGTGTGTCGACAATGAGGGACCTGTATTCTACACATGAGAGCTACGAATGTACATTTACAACAGTACAGTTAGAGTTGATGCGAACCGCTTATGCACTGGGTGAATTTTTGAAAGGATCGGTGCAAGTTGAAAGGCAGGAACATACGTGGAGGGAGTGTCTTTGTACATTTTGAAATCTTCATGCACTGGCAGGTTAGACTTTTTGTTTTCGTGCAAATTTTCTGCTGCAGGGTTCACGTTTTAGCTATGTGTATGCAGTCTCCGTTAAGATAATTGTACCTTGGTAGATAACATTCACACTTGCGCAGCGAGGTTGTGGAACTACTTGTACGGCAGTACATCTAAGTTTGGTGCGGGACATAGGGCTATTCGTGCTAAAATATTTTGACATGTAACCGGAACGGGTGGTGCGATCAGTTTTACGTTTAAACCTAAGGTTTTTGTGTAACTAATTAGTGTATCTTTTCAACAGCGACAGGCAATTGTTCATTTTATTTTGCTGGTCACTTGCGTCAATTAAGGCCAATTAATTGCGTAAGCATCTTTCGTTCTTCCCGGGGTATCAATAGATGCGACTCTGAATTTTTCGAAGACTTCGCCAACTTAATCCAATGGGGAACATCGCTCCATGTCGCGTTCATTTAGAGGTTGTCTTAAGTTGTTTTGTTTTTGCCTGTTTCACTTTTGTTGTAAAATTTGTTTTGTGAATCGGTCATTTACATGCAAATAAATAGTTGTCAACCGTATACGGTGGTTTTTATCCAAGTTTGGCAATGCTTTGTCTTGTTTGGAGCAGTTTACACAGCTTTTTCGAAAGATTTGGATGTTGAACAAGGTTCGAGCAGCGGGCATATTGGATATATTCAGCAGCAGTAACGGGCGCTAGCAGATTGCAGGAGATTAACTATCAGTGGCGTGGAGCGACAAAGGTTAGCGAAATTATTCTGTGCCATGTGTTCTTGTAGCACCGGTTGATTATTGTATTGTTGAGCTCTACCATAACAATCATGCTGGAAAAATGAGAGTTCAAGAAGGTTAACATTTAAAACAAAGTTTGCTCGTTTCGATATTCATTTAATTTTATTAATATGCTTCCAAGAACGCACGAACCAAAATGATTTCGTGTTTTATTTTTTCATAAACCCTGAGTTGCTTGTGCGTAAATCTTGTGAAAAATTCGCTACGTGTGCCCATAATAAATCAATTTTTCAGCTAAAGTCATGTATCAATATAAATCCTACTGAAATTTGTTTTGGTTATAATTATAACTTATAGCATCTACGTCACTAGATGTCGTACAGGGGGAGAGCCAGTTACTAAGTAAGTAACAACTTTAAAGCAATCTTAAGAGGAAAGGCTGGACATTTTTGCAAAATTGGAAAACTGATTTTTTCTATCCTTTTTTTAGATACAAGTGCAAGCACAACGTGCAATATAATTCTCTCACAAATTACGATTGTATTTGCAATTTCACTTATCGGCTGTTTAAATACTCCATTGTTCTAAAACTTTGACAACTTTCCGATGCCTAATTTGTATTCATGCGCTAAAATGCATGGTACGTACAATAAAATATTGGTTGTAATAACAGCATCAAGCAATTTTCTTAGTGCACGATAATACCCAGCTTTTTTATAAAGATGCAGTCTGAGATGAGCCTTCATTTAGTTCATGTCCAAGCGTCTCTTTATCCTTTCAGTCGCTCAATATTGCGTTTCAGGCCTGCATACCTTTCGCCTTCTGAACACATATATACTCCCATAAAATCATATTCGCCTTTCTCTGCTATTTATAAAATCTGGAATTGACATTGCCCCTCTTGGTAGAGTAACTTAGATGTTACACCAGTTTCCTACATTGACTTCGTTATTTATATCGCTGGAAGCAGTCATAAACTAGTAAAAAATTGCCGAGGCATAAAGTCGTAGACATTTTACGCTAGAAATATATTTTTCATAAACTGAAACTTCAAGCAAGCTTTAATTTAGCGTGAACCGATGTTTAACATCACTTATCCCCCGTCGAGAAAAAATATGCTGCGCAAAGCATTTTCCATTAAAATCCAGGCTTTCATCCAGTTCCTGCTCTTTGAATTTTCTTTCATTTAGTTTAGGAAATTTTAATTCCGCCCCTTCGCTATGCTAAGTTATTTTTTCTTAAAGTTAAATTAGCTACATTTGGAGCTTACTAATCGGCTTAGCTTTTAAAAATTTAGTCATATAACTGTAATTATCTGAAGGAAGATTTTCTTATATACTTTCTCTGGAACTCAATGTCATAAGAAGAATAGTGGTATTTTTTAGATCAGCACTTTCCTTTATTATCTTCTCCTGTACAAGTACAGTTTTTCTGTTTCCCATATTTTTATTACCAGATTGTATATTTTTACGTATGTACTTTTTATCTTTCCATATTCACCAGCTGGAAGTACAATCCGTGTCTGTCTTGTAATTCGCTTTATTCGTTATTCCATTTACTTCAATTTATGTTGGTTTTATAATTCTTTTTTATTCAGCATCTAAACTGCATTTTCTCTCTCTTTCTAGTTACTGATGTGTTTGTTTAACAATTTCTGAAGGTATTATTTCCAAATTTTCTTAATTTTGGATTCATGTTAGTTTTTCATGTTTAATTTCCCTAATGTTATTTTGTTTTTTTTCCAGCTATTAAACTTAAGATTTTTTGTAACAGTTTTGTATTTTCTGAATCTTGTTATTTGTGATCTCCCTTCTGAGCTCGTTAGATATTCTCTGATCTCTGATGTAATACCAGTTTCCCCCCTTTTTCTTGATTATTCCTTTACATTTATTTTGATCGTGTTCCTCAGATCTGTCTTCTTATTCGTACCGTTTACTGGTTTGAAGACTATACCATTTCTCCTTTTTTGTTCTCATTTATCTTATTTCTTGTACACTTGCTATACTGTAACATTACAACTCCTCAGCTGCTTGAAATAATGTTTCTAAAATTGGCCTAATGTTTGTTTAATTTCAAAATTGATTAAGTGGAGTTAGGTTTACAACCTAGATTTGTTTTTATTTGATTGAACTTGTGCTAGGTTTCAATCTGCATTGGGTTTCATATCATCAGGTAAAGTTCTTTTAGCATTATTCACCTACTATATTAAATATCTGTCGAATTTAAGAAAGTATTGTAATTTAATACCCAACGTGGGTTATTAACGTTTCACTTGCATCGCAGTGTTTTTTCGACTACGAAATATCCGTGCGGTATTTATCCAGCATTCTCATTTTATACAGGCAAAGCTCTGCAAACAATCCGCTTCAGTTTTCCATTTTAAAGCCCGGCCCAAATAAAATTAATATACGCTATACAAATAAAATTGAGATGCGCGTATTCTGTAAACAGGGAGCTCGTTCTAGGATGTACAACAACACGCCAGTTTACTGTTTAGCCCCGCGGCGTTGATGTTATCCAGGATGTTATCCAGCGGAGGTGGCCAGATTAGCATATTTCTTACTACAAGGGTTCTCAACCCTACCGCATATTAAACTAGGGACACTGGGGCGAACCAGTAAGATATAGCTGTAGAGCATTCCATTCTCGATCGACTCGAATCGTCGCTTCTCCTTTTTGAAGCTTTACGAGTTCCGCTCATTGCCGCTTGCCGAGACTGGGACTGGCAAGGGTTTTTACTAAAATAGAACTTTGCAAATTAGACGAGGACGATCCGCCGAGGCAACGAGTTCGTCTAAAATAAAATGCAAAAGGACTTCGGAGCAGTAAACGGAGGTACGGATAGTGGATAGCAAATTTCGGGGATAATTCAATCTGGCTGCCAATCGCATACTAAAGTGAGAGGCCGTGTAATTACAGGACGAATTAAACGGTTGATTAAACAGAAACTGATAATTGGGGTTGGTAATTATCTCTGGCCTGGCGCGAACGTGTTTCACCATTTGATATGCTCCAAACCGCAAGTTCTAAATACGGATAGTTTATAGTTTCAGACACATGATCTGAGCAAGCGGTGGCGACCCTGTGAAGGTGAAACTAAACTAAACTGACAGAAATTGGTGACCAGGGCGTAGAAGCTGACATAGCTGAACGAAAGTTGTATTATGTTGGTGCTACTATAATTATTGACTATCAACAATATTGAATCAGTTCCGGTCTAAGGTTTCCTAAGCATTAATTTTAGGCGACATAAAGTTGTTTTATATCAAAAATTATACGCCACACTAGTACTATTTAACAGTAGGGCGTGTGAAATACGATTAAAATATGAGATTATTTTCGTACGTCAGTACAGTTTCCATACAGTCGCTGAATATGACAACAATAGCGGTTCGAGGAGAATCTTGATGCTAGTATCAACCGAACGTATTTAAAATTGTACTTCCATCCCTTCATAAAGACAGATTCCGGCATTCTGAGAAGTAAATATTAGGCATATGGGCCGATCGGCTGGCAAGAATTAGCATCAGTGAAAAAAACACTTGCCAAGTTAGCCCTGCTATACCCAGATTACTCAACGAAATTAGTCGTTTGATATAAAAGTGTTTACTAGCAAGTTATACGTTCTCTTTTATTTGCAAATAAGTCAACCACTCGTTTATTAAGGTCTCTGATGTTATTAAGAAAAGTTTTTCCTGTCGATAGCATTCCTAATGCACTCAGCCTTCCTCCTTTCATTGAGTTTCTTTAAAAAGGCTGTAGACATGGGCGTTCTCACTAACACTTTTAAAAGTTGTAGAGTTTCTTGAATAGTTTCATGCAAAGGCAACGGTCACACAGCTGCAGAAACATCTCGCAATTCATCTCTATCATAAAATACCTGCAGTTCAGTTTTTAACATTTTCCAAAAAAGGATAAACTTTAAATGGTTCTCAGAGAAAACTGTCAGGAAATTTGTCACGATACTCGTTAATACTCTTCCACCACAAATAGATTTGTAGCTATTCGATTGTCGGTAAAACAAAATGTTGTTCTTATTTGCTGTATAACGAAATCACAAATTTCTAAAGCTTAAACATGATATGGACGTGAAATATTATTTGATGACAAACTTCCAATCAAATTCTTCCCATTTGTTACGGTACAAAACTGATTTTACATCTCCGATTAGGATTTGCCATTAACCTATTTCACGTTCGTGAAAATTTCACTGCTTGCTCTAAATACTCATGGACAGGCTCATAACTGCGGCTGAATACGCTCAAGGAGATGGGCGGGGTTTTTTGAACAGGAAGCCTTAGGGATAAGCGTGACGACATATACCAGATGTTGACAAATAAGAGGGGGCCACGAGTTTCGGGTATGGATTCAGACCCGCGTCTAACGAAAACCCGAAGGGCCAAATGGGGTTGGAGGGTTTGTAGCTTCGGAGCGCTCTGCAGACGGCAGCCAAAGCGTCGGAACCTACCTTGTCGCTCACAAGATTCGGCCAGGATCCGATTCACACAAATCATATACAGAATGCCTCTCGGGCAATAACATGACACAGTATTACAAGTATGTAAATCGAAACACATCATAAAGAAAACGCATCGGTAACATTTAACAAATCGGGTCTATTGGTCTTTAAACGCACACAAATATATCCATGAAATTTTAGAGTAATGGGTGCATCTTAACTGTTATAAACAATAATGTGAGCATATACAGCGTGCGCCGAAAGTAGAAGACAACGCTCGCTTTCTCAACTGTCCCTAACACAATAATCTGAATTTGTAAGAACCAGCTTGTTTAATTGTAGATCTTTTCTTAATATTTTCTTCGTTCTTTAGAGTTGCCTTACCGTTTACCTCTTCTTTTCTATATTCGCAAAGGGTGTGCAGATCCCAGATAGGTGTATAAAAGTACTTGAACTGAGCGATTAAGTGACGTTGCAGTGATCATGATCAGGTTAATTT
Organism: Agriotes lineatus; assembly: GCA_940337035.1. NCBI lineage: Eukaryota > Metazoa > Arthropoda > Insecta > Coleoptera > Elateridae > Agriotes > Agriotes lineatus. The sequence goes on along the minus strand of OW679199.1, from coordinate 66,197,000 downwards.
AATGGGCATAGCAGTGAACACAATTAATTCGCTGAATGATTTTTTCTCTTATTAATTTTTGTAATCCATATAAACTTTCCCATCATAGTTCAATATTTGCAGCATTTTGGCCTACTGTAAGATTTAGCGCGAAGCGACGCTGCACATGTTGATGCAGTAGCTGAAATTGAATATATAAAGTAACAATTAATAGCATGTAACAGGCCTCAGGCCGAGGTTCTATCGGAACAAGCTCGAATACTGGCTCGAACGTGGCTCCCGTTGACAGGATTCTTATCATATGTCTTGCTGCTGGCTCCAGCTACAGTGTATAAATTGTTGAAAAGCTGAGGAGCAGCATTGGTCAGGCTCGCATAAGTCCGGAAAACAAGCAGTGATGTAATGGTTCATATTCATCATACCTATAAAAATTACTGGTTTTTTGTTTAATATATAAAGTAAAAACTAAGTACAAAAACTGTTCCCTTTGGAACAAAGACATTCTTGAATGACCAGTCATTATGGTTGAGCCATGGCTCCTTGGCTCCTTTTAATCCCCACTGAATGATAATATCATTCACCCAGTAATTGTGTTTGTTATATAAAGTTAGATATAGTGGGCTAAATAAGTTATTTTAACCTAAAAACTGCTGACATTGTCAGTTACAATAATCTGCCAGTGATTTTAATTGCGAAATTGTATTTTTTGTGGTTTTGAGATAAATGACGTATATAACTAGTTCTAAAGTATATCGTACGTTCATGCTTTAAGTCACTCGGCTTTGTTACACTCGCACAGTATAGGCAACGTTTGCGACTTATTATGTAATATACGGTAATAAACGTAGAGGTATCGACAAAAACTGACATCGATGTGAAGGACAATGGGATATGGTTTCCAATCACGATGTGAAAATAATATTATGGGTAATGCTAATGCAAACATTGACAAAGAAGGTAATTTTCTGGCATTAATAAAAAAATAATTACATGGTAACACACAATCACGCTAATGTGGTACATAAAATGCTCTAAGTAAAACAAAGAAGGTTTAGCTATAATATTATTAAGATAAGATACTCTATTATGAAGACAAATCATATTACAAGAATTCTGTAAAGAACTACGGAACGTAAAAGGCAGCTTGAAAGCACGAACTATTAGTCTTAACCCAACGGACGAATCAGATAATGAGGGATATATTATTGAAAAGGGCAACACTATCTTAATTGTTAACTGGGTGAAATGGGACACCGAATGCTTCGTTTTGTGATAAATATTCCATAACTGTTTTTTTCATTCAGCCTCTTGTTTCGTCCGTCGTTGAACATAGGCCTCCCCTAAAATGTTTCATGTCTCTCTAGCTTCTGATGATTTCATCCAGTTGGTCGTTATCCTCTTAATATCGTCTGTCCAGCGATTGGGTGATCTTCCCTCACTTCGTTTGTCTGTTCGTGTCCATCTTCCATTCTTCATCCTGGCTAGATGACTTACTTAGTACCACTTTAATTTACTTACACTTTTGATAATATCCGTGAGCTGCTTTAGACTTCTTAATCCTTCGTTTCCCATTTTATCCCTGAGTGTTATTCCAATCATTGATCTATATATTTTACATTGGGTTACTCTAAGCATTTCTACTGTTCTCTAAGTTAATGTCAGCGTCAGGGTCTCGCTTCATATATCATTATCGAGAGCACACATTGGTCGAATACTTTCTTCTTTAGTTTGTCAATGATGATTGTTACCTTAAAAATCTTCTCTTGGTGGTCCATATTCCGCCCAGCTGAGATTTACTCTTCGCTATATTTCAGTTGTATGGTTATCTCAAGATAACTTGATCTTGTAACCTAAGCATATTTTTGTTGTTGAAAAGTCTATTTCTAAATACGGGATTTTTGGGTTTTTATTCGGTACTAGACTCGTTATAAGCTCTGTTTTGCTGGTGATTATTTCTAGGCCAACTGTCATACAAAAGTGTCAAGTTCAGTAATCGTGTTTACTATTTCTCCTAGGTCATTTGTTATCGAAACTACATCATCCGCGACAAGTAGGTGGCTTAACTGCTCTCCGTTTATCGATATTCCTTTTGCATCCCAGTTAAGCGCCTTGAACGCATATTATAAGTAGAACGGATGTAAATAAAGGTAAACGATAGCGTGTTGTTTTGTCTGAGTCCTCGTTCCACTTTTATAACGTTCGTGTCATCATGTAAGTATGATAAAAAATATTTTCATCTAGTACGGCTGTGGGATACTTTAAAATTTATAAAAGCAACTATAACTCACTTCATGTTTTAATCTTTTTCAATCACGAGTTTTGTATTGTAATTTCTGATATTTCTTCTCACATTACTTCTTATTTGTTTATTTATTTCTTTATGTTCCGGTGTACCTTTCGTCAAGGTTCTCCTGTTCTTCATTAGTGCTTTAGTCTCTCCTGCTATTTTAGAGTTTCTTATTTCTTGGGGTAACATGTCTTCTTGATCGCTGTGATTATATCTGCTTGAATTTCATTTTTCGATTCATTTACTCCCATCTTTGTTAAATTTGTCGTTGGTAGTAATTTGCGACTTGGATTTCGTGTTTTGTGTTGATAATTACCTTTGCTCTAATAAGTCTATGATCATTTTCCAAGTCAAATTTGTTTAATACAGTAGTATCGGCTATGATGTATTTCTTGTTATGTAATTTATTTCGTTTCTTGTATTAGATCCAGGACTTTTCCAGGTCCATCGACGACTCTTTGGTTTTTTGGAAAAGATGTTCATACAATAATAGTTTTCTTGTTGGATGTAGTTTAATAAGGTGTTACGTGTAATTTTACATTTAGATACAGTTAAGGATTGTTTGGATAATTTCTTAGCTTAAATGCATTCACATAGTTAGATTCACCTGCATACGTTAGGTGTAGCTTTGGTTGCATACTCATTTTTGCAATTTTTGGGACTTTTGAAAAATCCTTGTTTAGGGAATTTTGAGTAACAATTTTGAAAATTGTTTTGATAGTACGATTTCCGGCGACCATTTTTAAGTTTTCCTTTTTGGAGCTGCATGTGATCTTTGGAAATTTTCACTTAAGTGGATTATGTAGTTTCCATATTTCTTTGAGGAATCTGCCATCCAGAAATAGGAAATGGGTGTTATATTGCTAAAATGAATCCGATTGTATTGGGATAAATATATATTTCTGCAATTTACTTACTCGAGGCCGCATTACAACTCTGGTATGTTAATTTATGGTTGCCGTAGAACATTGTTCGATAACGTCTCGTATTTAGGCCTCCTCGTTCTAGTTTGGCCTCCTCGTCCTAGTTTGCTGTATCGTTCTCCGATTTTTCGGGATCCATTATGCCTGTGGCATTGGTGTTGCTTGACTAAGGCACCTGGAGCAACAATTCCGTTCCAATCCGAGCCCCTCAGCACATGTGATAGTTCGCATGCAAGGCTTCTCCCCATGGTGACTGCACTCGACTACGTTTCTCACCTGCAAAGTTAGATGAAGCCCTGACTCTTTGGAGGTTACTCAAGCTGGTGGACATCTTAATAGCTATCCCCCATAGCTGTTGATGTAGCGATCCTTCTGTGCACGATCCAGGTATCTACAACACCTAGTGTTATCTACCTTTTGGTGTTTATTGAACTGAAAATATCGTTCGTTATGGCACAATGATCTTTACTTTATGTATTGTACTTACCTAGGTATATGCTAGCGAAATTCATGTCGTTTTACATGCGAAATATTGTATAGCTTCGTTGTACATCACGTGCAATTACTTTGGTGTAATAGGATAATGTCATTTTATGCATTTAATATCTTTAAGTTTGGTAGTACTGCTTTGGTCGCATTCGAGCGTCAGATACTTGTCAATTTTCAAAATTGTTACTCAAAATTCCCTAAACAAGGATTTTTCAAAAGTCCCAAAAATTGCAAAAATGAGTATGCAACCAAAGCTACACCTAACGTATGCAGGTGAATCTAACTATGTGAATGCATTTAAGCTAAGAAATTATCCAAACAATCCTTAACTGTATCTAAATGTAAAATTACACGTAACAGACTTTTCTCCTCTTTCGTTTATATTGCCAAGTCGAAATTTTCCTCTGTTTCGTCTATTCTTGCCACACCGCTGTATATAAATATATAGACGTCGATTTTTATTTCCCTTTTTCTTCGTTTCGCTGATAGCACCTATAGAAATTTTATGATCCTTTAGTTCTTCTGCTATTTCTTGTTCTTTTGATGTCCATAACATAATATTCCATGCTCCGATTCTGATTATAGTGGAGTAGATCTGGGTTTGGAAACGAACTCTCTCTTTTCGAATTTTTTTTTATGTGATTTCATAGAGTCGGGGTCCCTCTTTCAGATGATCAACATGTGGAGACTAACGGAGGTGCGAAGGGGGGGAAATTACCGTTCAAAGATATCGGGAAACGGGTTTTTCGCGAATAACTCGCTGAGTTTCATCCCGATCGGAACAGTTTATCGGAGATCAAATGAAGGGCTAGCAAATGTAAATAAAATGAACTTTGGTTGGTCAAAATCGGTCCTGCGGTTCGCGAGATATTGCGTTTTGAAGGTCGAAAAACTGCTCCCGGAATTTCGCCGCGCCGGGAACTCTCTGCGGGCCGTGTTCACGTTTTTCGCGGGGAAGATATTGACCTAGCGATTTTATTTTTTTCTCTGTTAGGTAATTACAATCAAAATAGTTTGTCCAAATTTCAACTCGCTAGGTCAATTAGGAGGGGAGGGGGAGGGAAAACAATAAACAAACTTTGATCGAGGCGAACTTTTTTATTTATTGGCCGATCCGGGTCATCCAAACTGGAAAATTTTCGTTAATTTTTTCGCTGCAAGATGAGTCGGGGGTGACCAAGACTTTCGCGAAAATGGGGAAATGGCGGGCAATTTTCCGATTTAGAAAATTGTATTTCCTATTTTCGCGGTGAAGGTGTGGAGTGGGAGAAAATTTTTTTTGTCTCCAGATTGAAATTGTTTTGCCTTGAAAATTAGCCCCCTAAGAACCCGGTAGGATAATTATTAATGGAGGGAGCGAGATAAACGCGTTTTGTTCTGTAGAAGGGCAAGGGATAGGTCTAGCGATTTCGGGCTGAGCTCATTCTCAAGGTAATTAATTCGCTTTCCTGATTTTTTTATCGCAAAGCGCTATCTTGATTAGGGGCTGCACGCGCGCGTGATATGTTTATTAGGAGTTCCCGCACACGGTACACACAGACGAGAAGAGCGTGAATATGTATTTGTAAGAGAGTAGAGAGAGGAGAGGGAGCGCTAGGCGGTGACAAAAGAAATTGTCTCTCACTCCACACCTTCGCCGCGAAAATGAAGAAATAAAATTTTCGAAATTGGAAAATTGCCCGCCATTTCCCCATTTTCGCGAATATCTTGGTCACACTCATCTTGTAGCGAAAAAATTAACGAAGATTTTCCAGTTTGGATGACCCGGATCGGCCAATAAATAAAAAAGTTCGTCTCGATCAAAGTTTTTTTATTGTTTTCTCTCCCCCCCCCCCCCCCTTCTAATTGACCTAGCGACTTGAAATTTGGAAAAACTATTTTGATTGTGATTACCTAACAGGGGAAAAAAATAAAGTCGCTAGGTCAATATCTACCCCGCGGAGGGTTCCCGCCGCTGCGAAATTCCCGGCGTAGTTTTTCGACCTTCAAAACGCAATATCTCGCGAACCGAAGGACCGATTTTGACCAACCAAAGTTCATTTTGTTTGTATTTGCGAGCCCTTCATTTCGTCTCCAATAAACTGTTCCGATGGGCATGAAACTCAGCGAGTTATTTGCGAACCCCCCCCCCTCGTACCACCGGTAGTATTCCTGTAGTAATCATCTGAAAGAGGGACCCCTACTCTATAAAATCACAAAAAAAATCGAACAGAGAGAGTTCGTTTTTCGTTTTTTTTTTCGCCAGATCTACTCCACTATTATGCCTTCTTTCCAATTCGGTTCCCTTTTGTTAGCAGGGGTCGTTAACTTTAATTTCCATCCTTATTCCGTGGCTTGTTCGGGTCTGTGAGCGTTGATTACTTTTACGGCAGGTAGTCTGCTAACCCGTACCACCCTTCTCCTTTACCCTGGCTTGGGACCGACAGTGGCGGTCACTGGTCTACTCAATCCATACAGCAATCACCTCAGGTGGAGTTTTTGCTTTTGAAAAATATAAAGTTTAAGTCCAATTACTTTTCGAAGCTATAATAATCCCATAAATTTTCAGTTGCCTTTAAGGAGTAAATATTAGGACATATTCAGAAATATCTGCATTGAAATATCCTGTTCTAGACGGAAAACTGAATACCCACTTGTATACAACTGGAATTTTCGCTTATTAAAATCTTTAAATACTAGTACAAATAATTTTACAATATATATACGTTTATGTTTCTGTTAGATTTGAACATATGGTAAAAGAAAAATTGTCAGCCTTTGCGTCATGATACAATTCAAATCTGGTTTCTTTCTTAGATTTTGGGTAATTTTAGACAAACTAAAAAGATCGGTTTTTAAACCGTTTGTGCTTAAAAACCGTGTTTCCGGTAGAAATTTTAGTTGGAAAACCTGATATTTGTGTAGATCAACCCAAAAAACATATAGGAATCAAATATCAAAACTCCACCAAAAGCTTTCCCGTATTCGCTCTTTTTGAGCACCATTTGACTGCACTAAAACGACAAATATTATTTCTTAAAAATTCACATTGAAATAAGTCATTATAATTCAGAGCGATCCTCTTTCTGTCTGCAAATTAATCTTTATTTCAGAGAACCCACGACGATAGATTTTAAAAATAAGTAATATGGTCACGTCCTTACATGTCCATCAAGAGGGTTGCGAAAGTTCCAGACGCAGCTCGTAAGAGTGAGCAGCAACGCTAGAAATTCTCCGGAATTTAATTTTTTCTTCGAGTAACGTCCGTTGTTTACCCCCAAATCTAGCTGACCAGCTGCAAACCGGAAACTCCAAGAAAGTCTTACAAATGTCGATGCGGGAATTCAAAGACTGAGGTGAATTACTTCGGTTCATGCCAGAGACCTCCCATTTGTCACTTCTCCCGGATTTCTGGAGCTGGTAAAAGCGGGCGAGTATTGTTTTAAACGGGATCTTTCGACGATTTTTACATAGAAATGGGGCTTGGTAAAAGCATTATTTTGATAAAAGACGCTCCTAGCGCGTCTAGCTTAATTCGAGTTTATTTTTCTCCAATGAGTGTTCCAAACCGCACTAAAGGAAAAACTAAAACCAACTACATTACTGCTCTATTCTGTTACAATTTATACAAGCGATTCAAAAGCTCATTCTTGGCCGCATATTCTTGGATCACTTGGAGTGAATGCTGGGAATTGTTGCTTCATTTGCAATTCAGATCCGCAAAGTTGCAACCCTCCATTGTACCAAGACAAATTTGTTATTCACATATCTGCTCGCAACTTTTGTTTATTAAATATATTTGAATACGTAATTTGTTTTGACTGCGTTGAAAGTAGGGTGCCCAAAGACAAAAAGTCGCCCTGGTGCACCTACAAGCTTTTCACCTCTAGCGAAGGTATAAATGTTCCGGGAGTGTCCCTAATTCAGTTTCCGTTTTGCTAACGCAGCTTCAAGCACAATGTCTGTATCACTAAAATGGAGCGTTCAAAAACCACAAATACAATAAGGAAGGAACAGCATCATACCTAAGCAACCTGGAAGTAAATCGAAATTTCAGTTATTGAATCCGCAAACTTTGTTTTTCTGCGAGGAAGTCGTTGTCTGAAATCTGGAGCGAGAAGAAAACAGACAGTGCAGCAGCTCACGAACCGAATGTCATATTGTACTACTATCATTCGCAGATCCGGGCATTATTTTTTATTTGGGAACCTACGATTCTTGAACAGAATAAGGTACTTCGTTTTATGTCTGCGGGTAGATGGCCTTTGTATCGATTTCATGCGAAACAATGAGATCACGTTTGTACCCTCTAAAATTTCATTTTCGCATTATCTCGCAAAAAGCTGAATCGTTTATAGTGCGGACTCTTATAAACGCATCAAAGGAAAGGCGCTGCTGTAAAACTTTTACACTGGAAGTTTACTTATGTTTTAAAAACGGTCGTTCGGCTCTTCCTGCGAATGTGTTTCTCGGCAGGATGCGCGTTGAGAGCTGCAGTATTATAAATGTTAAATAGCACACTAAATTTGTTTGTGTACCAGTAATTTTAAAAGCTTTTGAAATTCAATCGGTAGTTGGACTGCTTTGTTTGGCCTTTTGGCAGTAAGTAGAACTTTGAACCCACTTTCCCGGTGCATTCATTTGAGTTTCTTCAAACGTCCCAAATAAATTATTCATTTTCTCCGAGATCCAAGTATATTGAAGTAATAAAACTAAATTTTTATTAAATACTAAATACCTAACAGCTTCATTGAATCTTATCTCAGCATTAATTGTAATATTAATACTAGCTACTTATCAACTTATTCTAACAGAAGACTTGAGAAACGTATTTTAGCAATTTATATAAATTTATCGAGGTGTAAAAACTGATACCTATTTTCAATAACAAAAATAATTGGTGAAATAATTTTTTAAAAATCTGCAAGTTGTATGTATAATTGGCAAAAATATCATTCTTCATATCTCTTATACAGATAGATAAGGCTTTACAATCCCTCGCGAGTAGGACTTAAATCTTAGTTAACATGAAAGGTTATTTAAAAAAAAATTTTTGTCATCCTCGATGTCAACATTTGCTTCAGCTTCAATTAAATGGTCATATTTAGTATAACTAAGGATGGCGAAGGGCGGCTCTTACCTGTTGGCGAAAGTTGTAGTAGGTATTTTCCCAGCCGATAAATATCGGCCTAGGTTGGCTCGTCGAGAGGGTCGGGATTCCATCAGAGCTGAAAGAGAAACTAAGGGAGAGGGCGCTAGATCCTCGACGTAGACAAATCCTTGGGTCAGGCCTCCCCAAGGTTAGAGATACACCAAGCCAATCAAAATTATAGCAGAACAGACTAGTAACAATATTTATTTACCACTTGGTTCTATAGTGCTCACAACATAACAAATTCATAAGAATACAAGCCAACAATACACATAAACAATGCAACCAATATCACAAATACATATAACACAGATTCGACAAATATCCAATAAAGATCACAGCAAGTTTATCAAATGACATATAATCATATTACAACAAGTTTGACCTATAAACTAAAATCAACCAAAGGGGCGTTACATGCTTAGTAACCACGTAGTTGTACTTACTATTCAAATACCAAATCAAGAAACTTAAAAATATAACTATTTTCCAATGCAGACGCAGTCTCCGTGGAGCGGAGATCCAAACCTCGCGTAGTATGACTAGATCAATCTGCAACCCAATATATAAAGATCAAAATGATCACATAGGCTCTGTGAGGCAGAGGGCGGCCCAAGACCGGACTTGGGGTACGAACAGCGCAAGTGTAAAACGATGCCAGCGATCAACCCAGAGAGTTTGCTTACTAAGTCAAATTTACAGAAATTCAAATTTAGACGGGGCGGTACATTCAGTTTATGAGATCTCACAAGGGGTGCTATGACCTATAAGAAAGTCATATTAGCTTCTGCTGTAACGTTTCGCCCTGCGGGAACGCGTTTTTCTGAATTAAAATTAATTCGCGCGTTCTCCCCTAGCGATTTCTACGTTTGTTATCAAAGTTTGAATCTTTAGAACGCCCGACCAGGGATAAAATTACGTCATCGAAGAGGCGCCGGTCCCCGTTTGTGCCGTTCTCCCACTCAGAATGTCCGAAGTGGTTGCTAGATGTACAAAGCACGATGAGGGGACATAAAAGCTGCTTCGCGACCGATTCACGAATCACTCATTTCCGAGATTTCCTCAGAGATTCCCTCCGGCATCATTCCAGTATCCACCCAGTCCCAGATCATCCCCAATCCTGTCCGTCCCGTCCGATTTTAAAGAGAATTCTTCCCTCACACTTTGAAATCCTGCATCCTAAATTTACCTGTAGCTAAGTCGAACCGAAGATTCCAATCTAGAAGACCGTGTTTCTAGCTAAAACCCGAACAATTCCCAGTCCTGCAAGCCAGTTCCTGGAAGCGACGACCTATCCAGAGGACCGCTTCGCTGGTTTGCCCTGTTAATATTATAACCTGAATTCAGTCTAAATTTTTAGCCCAAGCTCTGTCAACAAATAGTTGTAACAATTTCCCGGAAGACATGTTGGAGGCGAAGACTCGTTTACGAGGCCGTTTCGCATGCTTCTCGTAATAATTAAGCCAACCACTCAGCGTACTTGAACTCGAAACAAACATATTAGAACTCATAATTCAATATGGGGCATTCAAACCGCAAATTTTCACAACGACCTGTATATGTGCTAATCCCTTTAAACACAGATATTTACCTATCTGCTAGACTTCCCGAGGGACGTAGAGAAGCCGTCCCCACAATCACCTGACTACGCCGGGCAGTGGAAAGCACCCCCGACGTCTGCAATCCTCTCGAGGTCACCCAAGTCACAGGAGGCTTGCCGAATCTCCCGCACGACCCGGTGTTGTAAGTAAATAACCCTGACATAGCCGAATTAACCTATATTTGCAGTTACACCAGCCTTTGGCATTGTGACCGAGATTCAAATTTAACGGTTGGCATCCCTGGGACTAATTTCGACGGCCCGATTTCCTGACTAGTGGCGTACCGTCGATCTACCAGGGCTCAAACTGTAGGGCCACAAAACGCACGGATGTATGACGGGTGGCAGGGACTCTAGGTTTTCGCAACAGGAAGTCTCGTATAACTAGCAATTTTATTGTAAAATACATTTTACTATATTTGTGAATACATTACAATATAATTAAACTGTCTAAAATTAACCTGTTTTTGTTTGCTGATCTCATAGTGTATATCTGTCTGAACCAAATTAACTCCGACTGAGAGAGCTACCCGATGGTGATTAATTAATTCAACGCCCTTATTAGCAGAAGGGCGGAATGTTACACTGTGATATATCAAGCAATTCACTGGCGTTCATTCCTAACCCGAATGAAAAAGCTAATACTCCCGCGGACAGTAACGTAACCGCAGCCCAACTTGATAGATTAAATTGCAAAACGAGATTCTAGGTTTAAACAATACTATGATGTTATGTACAGGTAAAGTGATTACTTAAGCGGCCGAGCAGCAAATTAATGCAATCTAAAATAGCTGCCGAAACAACCGGTCCATACTCTAATCAATTAATAGTTACGCAGATAAGCACAAATCATAAAGCAAAAGCTATCATATCAAGGCTGTAAGTCACACACAAAGAGACATAACTATTACATTACCAACACTAATTACGCAGAGTAGCACAAAGCATAAAATAAAAGATACATATCTGGAACATTACCAAAACTTTGCAGTTGCGATGCACGAGATACGGGGCCGGTGAATGCGACAGCCACGTAGTTCACCGAGAAGCTGGGAGAAGTGCGAGCCATGGTGAAGCCTTGCAACGAGCTGCGGATGACTCTAGTTCTAGGGGCATCGATAGCAGGTTGAGCAAATAACCAAAAGTCGAATTAGCACATCTCGCACGTGCACAGAATGGACCCCAAATGACAGAAATGGTCCCACGCAGTAAGAATAATTCCATACGGTAAGATAAAAAAAGGTTAAAGGAATAGAGATTTCCAGGTAGGTTACGGAGCTAAAGGGAAGAAACTGTAGGCAACAAACCTTGAGTTGAAAAGTAGCCAAGTAGTGCAGTCCAGAACGCAGATCGGGTTTACCAATCACATCCGTCAAAGACGGAGCGAATGCCGGTAATATCACACAAATTACCATTACATTTAAAGGGTGTTACGATGCCTCACAAATCTGTCCAACTGGAGTTAGCTATAATCCAAAGCCGACGAGGCAAGGCCCCCATGAGGAGCAACCAACTGGCACGAACCAGGACTGGCATGGAAAGGCCGAAAATTTACCAAAACAAGTCTAATTCAACTTATCAAAAGTTCCAAAATTTGAAAGTGGGCCATCAGAAGAACTTAGGAATGCAAAGTGCGGTTTAAGTTGATAATGATATATCTGTAGCTTGTTCAAAAATCGTTAATGATGTGAGTAGGGTTGCCTAACCAGTTAGGTAAAAATGTACTGGATATTTCAGAATGAATGAGAATAGTGGAATCCAATTAATTATTTGAAATATTACATGCGAACTACAAAATTAGCGTAACATTAGTTCCAGACTTGTTGAAGAATTTTGGTTGGCAAAAATAAACTCGGGACAATTAAAGGCTCTAGTCACTAGTGCGAGACGAACGTTTTCCAATGCTTTTTCAAAACGTAAAAATTTTCAAACAGTCTTTCATAACCACTGTAAAGATTATCCACTTTGCATACTAAAGTATTCTGGATACTCGAACTTTTTATAAGGAATCTCTTTGCTTCCTCACTATTGCCCTTAATTTTCTTTAAGACTAGTTTTCTACATGCAACGGGCTTACAAGGGCTGTCACGGCTAACTAGTGAGATGGGTGGGTTCTTAAACTGGAAGAACGGGTGTTCACTTAAGTCATATAAGTCAGTACGGGAAAAACGATTTTGTTGATGAGTCATCAGTGGGCGATCTAATGAGGTGGATTCACCATGGAAAAGCCATGTTCACAGCTTTTGGAAATATGTGCCGTGCTCAGCTTGAAGATTTGGGCTTTACCTCATTTCCTGATTTCTTAAAATGCTTAGTTAACTCAAAATATTTGAAACTGCATTGGGCCTTCCAAATAAAATCATATATAAAATATAAAACTCTATTAATGTGGTCAGAACTGCATCAAACAATGGACTTGAAAACAATATGTAGAGTATATCAATCTGCCAGACCATTTTGCGCCTAAGATCTATGGCTCCCCGCTAGAACCGCCTTCAAATTACCACAGGGGGTGCGGGTCCTTAAAAATAATCCTTAATTAACAGAAGTTGGGACGCCCGGGGCGCCAGTCAAATTCTCACATGGCTTCAGATGCAACTGAGAAAATTACTGGCCCACCGAGGCTTCGTACCTGTTCGACCTGAAGTCACTCGAAAATAAAATAGATATCTGCAAAACAGGTCCCATACACAACATAACTTCAACGTATTCTATCATATTATAACGTACCTAAAATTGGCGGTAAATAGCACATCCAATATTATATTAATAACTTGAAAACAAAACAAGAATAGAATCCTTCTTTAGTCACTATTTGGTGGTGACGCATGCTACCGACCTGTCTGTAGCGACCATGAGCAAGTTAAGACATGACAGAGTTGTTGCACAAGTAAGCAAGCTTTGCGCGACATTTTTTTATTACGTACATATCTGTATCAGCGGCAAATTGATTTTGTATTCAACCTCCGTTGTCAAATCCTTGTGTTATTTTTTTGTGTTTAACCATTCTGTGACGTTTGCGCCGGCCGAAATCGTATTTTTACGCATTGGAATGCGTTCGAATTTGACCGCCGCCAAAACTTCGTCACAAATTGTTCGAAAACATCGCCGAGGCACGAAGAAACAATCGAGGTGCGCAGAGGTCACGAGCCGTCGTCGTTCAGCGCATCCCTGCCTAAAATCCTGCACAAATTACGGCGTATGGTAATGTATAAATAATAGGTATCGTACGTTGTGAGGAGGACTTGCATCCAGCGATCCGAACCAGCTTCCTGCCTGGGGCCCTCTGGGGCCCAAACCCTGGTCCTGCCCGAAAGACCTTTTGCCTTTCAGTCTTAGAACCAATCTTTCCCAGAAATCCTCGAATTCCTGTTAAAGATCAAAGTGGCCCATTGATTTAAATGCCTGTGATCTCCGTCGAGCCAATTCAGGAGTTATCTTGTCTAAAATTCAGACGTGGATCATTGTTTATATGCCTGTCTGGAATTTGATACGTTTACTCTTCGAATCCGGTGTTGTCTAAAACTCGTACGTGGATCGTTGTATATACGCCTGTTAATAAGGGTTTTAGATCTCCTCGAAACCGCTTCCCGACAACATTCACGTAATTCATTTAGAAAGCATTTTAAAAGCGAAGCCCCTCAGGTCTGTGCATAAACTTGAACCATTTGCGAGGTTAAGTGCCCGCAACGAAACTCCCGTAATTAACGTACCCGTAAAGATTCAGAGCTTCACTCACCTGGAGGAAACTCGTCCTGCAGATTTCCCATGCTTTCCGCAGTGCCCCAATTCATAGTACATAATCTTCCCGAGATCTAAACCAAAAATTGTGAGGTTAGCTTCAAGCTAGAAGTAATTCATGTAGCTTAAAGGAGGTTTTACTCACCTTGAATAACGTAATTAGAAAACCCCTAGTTATTACCTAGAGACCCCTGGAATTTAAGTAACAGCTTTAAAACGCAAATTTGGCTTAAAAGTCATTAGTTGACACATGATATTTAATTCTACCGTCTTTTCACTTATCACACAAGGTTTTGCATCACACGAGGTTTTGCGGGCACTGTAGAATAGCTTCGACGTAATGGGATTACGCCTTACATCAAGTTCAATCTCAACACCCCCGAAATAAAAGCAAATATAACTTTATTTCTAGCCCACGATAAAGGTAAACAAACTTAAACTAGATTCTGTTTCCAGTTTAGCCGAGTAGAGGACGCTCTCCTAACTACGAGCTCTCTCGTCCTGCCGCCGAGAAAGTACGATCGAAGAAGTATCGTGGCTTGCCTAACCCAGTAGGCGCCAGCCTGCCCAAGATACATTAAAATCCAAATCTTTTATTTGAAAATACATGGAATATTTTAGTTATTATTTTAAACTGTAAATAGGTATATAAAACAAACCGCTTTGTTTGATGTGTACTTGATTGTATATTTGAGTTGATCAGACTGAACCCTGGCATCTGCTATCTGGCTGTAAAATTATATGTTGAAAATTTCCTTAACAATGGTAATTATTTATTGCACGAAAATAAGTAAATAATTAGTAAGTTCAGAGTGTTATAATTCAATAAATACATCTTTCGAATTTCGTTTTTATTTATCGTGTGCCAAGTGCATTTTATTACAGCTGCATAGTCATTCTACTTACGGTTACAAACAGTATCTACGAGCAGTCAGCATAAATATTGACGAAATGAATTAACATTTTTCCAGAGAATGTCGGAATTTCGAAGGGTTACAAAAATATAGGTTGATCTACAGGGCGTCGCGCACATTTCTACAATATAGATAGGAGTAAGAGACAATACAGGATCTTTAAATGTAGCAAAGCTAAAATATCCGACAATGAACAAACAATTTTGTAATTTGCCTCAAATTGGCGCTGAAAGGTTTCCACACACAACGAATTATGCGGTTTGCTTGGCGGTTCCATTCAAAAGTAATCGACGGCATAAATTTTAAAACGATCCTTTACTGCTAGTAAAGCCGGCACATTATTAAATAATTTAAAATATTTGTATTTTGCCTATCGCTATCTTGTTACACTCGATTCAGTGCCACGCGGTCATGATTTTTTCCACTACGCTTCTCCCAGCAAGTTTTTTCGCCAGAGGGAGTCCCAAAGCCGTATGAGAGCACGAAGAAAAGGCGACAAAAGGATTTGTGTCCCACAGCCTCCAATCGAAGAAGCCTCACCTCCAGGCGTAGTTGAGGGCACCGCAAGCTCTAGCCAAAGAAAGAGTTGGAGCGCCCGCCAACCAAGTCTCGAAGCTCCGTTCCACTCCTGCGGAAGAATCGCGTGACAACCTGGAAACTTGCAAATCCTGCCTCACTCAATCTAAACGATCTCTTAGACTGGAGGAACCAGTTTTATTTACTTAGCGCTAGCTCAGAAACGTACCTAATCACTACTTGAACCCTCCGTAAGATTTATGTGACGCCGTCTCGGTGCACTAGTAGATCTTCCCAATATTCTTGTACGGATACTATGCTTCTATAACTCTGCCGCAGCCCTTGGTGTCTATGTGACGCCGTCTCGATGCATTAGCTACATTTCCCCGGCCTTCTCATGCATCGTAACTGCCGTCTCTGTGCACTAACTACACTTCCCTGACCACTTCGTAGACGTTTTTTCGGTGCACTTAGTACTTATATACTCTGTATGGATGGGGGGAGGGCGTATACAATAGTCGTTTGTAAGAACTTCGAATTAAACCGTAGCACTTGACCAGCATACCTCGCCAGCTTCCATTAAATGCCACATATATGCATTATCCACCTGGAAAGTGAACGCAACTCGGCGAAATATTAGTGAAGCCCGAGTGCAAAGCTCATACGATTTGTTACCATTCAAAAGTAATCTGCAAACGTCCAGGTGACGAAGACGTACAAACCTGCGTAATTTCTGTGGCACTCCGGCTAATTAACCACCTCTATATGCTCTCAAATAAACCCTTACGACACCAGGTTCAGGTAAAAATAATTATGTTTTAATTTCAGCATAAAAGCGGCCGTCTTAGGTTCATTGTAGACGTGGTTTAGTCAGGCAAAGCTACCTTCCGGAATCAGGTGAACAAGGTAGATGCAAGTAGGCCAAGAAAGCCCGCCTACACAATTTTGGAACATTAATTACAATATGTACAGCTACATTATATTTTGACAATTATGTTAAAGAATTATTATGAATTGTTAACTTGGAATCAATAAATGTTTTTAGTTTGACTGCTTTCTTTGGTTCTAGTCTTCAAAGAATTTCTGACTTGAGCTATTCATGGGCATAGAATGTAACGGGAAAAACTAAGAATCAATCATTGCGTTACAACTGTACTTCTAACACCTGGTCACCTTACGAGAGAAAAAGGACTAACGGGTATTTGTGTTCAATATATTGTGGAAAATCTAGAAAAGTTTTGTATTCTACTTTATGCAGGGAATAGGATTAATTGAATGACCAAGATACACTTAATTGCACATCGCAAGAAAAGAAACAACAGTATAGAACGCAATAGTCTAAAAAACGAAACGTTTTATGACGGTCTACTGCTCATTTATTTTTCAACATAATCTCGACAAATGTCTCTATACTTCTAGTCTAACGAAGTTTGAATTAGTTAACCATTTTTAATATATTCAAAATATGCGTTCATAATCGAAGCAAGCTTACCATTAGAGCTGGATTTATACTTTCCAAAAAAATTCTTAAGTTAGGAAAGAACTAGAAGTCTAATGAAGCGAAATCTGCGAATTCTTACAATTTATGCAGAAATGCAGCACCTGAATACTGAGACCCATTACCTTGATAGAATTTTTTTTTCTTAGACATTTCTAGCGGTTGTTCGACGATAGCTGCTTCAATATATCTAAAGGTGTTGCATTATATTCTCGATCTGCCGCGTTGTATTTGTGGTAGACAGTCAGTTGATAATACAGGTCCACAATCTCTTGTCATTTTTCGAATTTCAGAATTCATCAGATTTCAGAATAACACCTCATCAAAGAATATTAGTACTGCATGAAAGACGTATGCATATTCACGCTGAGACACAACTGAAATTTACCAACCTGGTTGCTAGGTTGCGTCGTCACGTCACACCTTAAATGATGTAACCAGTGGGTTGGAATTGGTTGGCCTTTGTTCATAATTCCTCGTATGTCGTCCCTAGTGGGTATATTGGATTCAAGATTCTTCAGTTCATAAAATGACATGAAGTATTTATTGAATTATTTCGAAACGTTGACAAACCGCTGACAGAAGTTCACTAATGAACCCATTCCTGCTCATGCTTTAGTAAACTCGGAACCCATCTCACAATTTTTTTTCAATATTCTAATGTAGCTGTTTAATTGAAATACTCAAATTTTCCGATTTTTTTGATGTCCCTAATTGTCGACCACTCAAAACCATTTCATAGGCCTTATCGACCATTTCTGTCTATTTTTCAAGTCCCCTCGTTTACAATACATGTATTTTTCTATTATCAGATACTGGATGTTTCCTTTTCATCCGACCATCAAGTATCGTAAAAGGAAGTAAAAATAATCGCGCGATGATCTCTTTCATTTTTAACGTTTCCAAAATGTAAATAACAAGTATTTTTTCAATTTGTCAACTTTAGTTGTCAGTTGAAATTAGTTTCTAAATATAGTATGGATTAAATTTTTTAGAATTTTCTAGAGGAATATTGCAAAACCCTAATACTAAGATAAAGAAAAGCTTACGAAAAAATTATTCGAATAAGATTTATGCAAAACATAGTTAAACATTATCTTTGTATTAGCATAAACAAAACTTCGGAAAGCTGTAGGAAGTACATCTCTAATTTTTTACCCAAAGTTTTACATAATGAATATTCAGCTGAACTACAAAAAAAGAAATCGTAGCACAATTTCTAACTTTGTGCAAGCAAATCTAAGGAATTTATTGCTGCTAAAATTGCGCTCCTATTGAAAGGACACTCTTAATGGTCATATATAGAGGTAATAACATGGTTAAAGAGCCCGTTTTTTAAAAGATGTTTAGAAAATTGTGGTCTACTGTATGTACTTTTTACGTAGAATAGCTTTAGTAGCCAAGACAATAAAACGTTTCTTTCCTCTATTTAATGAACTTAGTAAAAATGGAAATCAAAAAGTTTGTGCCCGTTAAAGAAGAATTACAAATGATGCTGGCATAAAACTAATGGGATTCGATAAGCTTTGGCCACTTATGTCACCCAAACGTCTACTGTTAAGACAATCTGTTCAAGAATAAATTAGATAAGGGTTGTTTATGGTAAATATTAATTAAATTTTCAATATAGACTTTTGGCGACAACGACAATGATGACAGTTAATGAATTATAAATGTTGCAAATGTTGCTGTTGACACTACTTTTATTTTCTATGGCCCACTCTTATGTAATTTCTTTTTGTACACGTGGTATATTTTTAATGTAGAGTTGAATGTATTTATCGTCAGCACAAATGAACACAAAAAGAATGCAATCATGTGTAATAAGAAATTTTGAATTGTGATTATATATATTATATAAATATACAGCATTAAGTTGTAACTTCATTCATATTTTATAATGTTTTGACTCTTTGGCTCCCAATAATGTAACCTCATTTATATCTTATTTAAACAATACTTTACCGATTTAGTGAAAGTGAAAGCTTGCCGCTTAATAAGATACATACTGTGTATCTGTCTCCAGGGCAATTAATATCTAAATTAATTCTACCTAAACGGAGAGCATAGGACTCGATAATACCCACGCAAGGTAGAAATTCGTACAGGGACTTACCTTGGAGGGACATACAGGATGGCTCATGTGGGGTGGCACGTCGATTGACCCGTGACTCCAGGAGCACAAAACGATAAACACGAGCGATTACACAAAAACAACAAAAAAACGGGATCAGTTGACCGACCGTTCACCAACTCGTCTTAGGTTCATCTCCCTGCAATGTGGGCCACTGACCCAACATTTAGGGGTGGCAGGAGAGGGGACAGTAAGCCCCATAACTCGACGTTCCACCAATAGTGGGTAAACTTACCGCTAGGTAGAATTACAAACTACACTAAATTTATGTACAGCTATTTACTTGTATTAAGAATTACGAATGAAATAAACTAAACTAACATGATTAAAAGCTAAATACCAAACATTCCGCCCACCAAAAAGGCCATGCATTTTTCTATCCGAGATCGGTGATGGTTACTGGGAGGGCAAAGGGCATAATTTAACCACCGGGCGCTGAAAGCTACCACTGGTCGTTTTAACCGTGGCTACTCGCACCACTCCATCCATACCAGGATGCACCTTTTCCACCCTGCCGATACGCCACTGCAGAGCCGGAGCGGAATTGTCTTTAATCAGAACTACTAGCCCCGGTTCCAGGTTTGTGGTGGGATTTAACCACTTCGAACGCTGTTGGAGTGTTTGTAAATACTCCGAATGCCATCGCCGCCAAAAATCCTGGTGCATGCGTTGGAGCAATTGCCATCGATCCAGACGATTGATTTTTAAATTGGTCAGATTTTCGTCTGGGACAGCGGAAAGTGGTTCGAGAGTTAAGAAATGCCCCGGTGTTAACACTGCAAGATCGTTGGGGTCTGCACTAAGCGAGCACAGGGGTCGAGAATTTAAAATAGCTTCGATCTGTACGAGTACCGTGAGAAATTCCTCGTAGGTCAGAATTTGATCGCCTATCACTCTAACCAGATGGGACTTCACTGACTTGATTCCTGCTTCCCAGACCCCTCCCATGTGAGGGGCCGAAGGGGGGTTAAATGACCAGGAAATGTTTTCATACTCGACCGCGTCCTTAATGAATTTAATAATTTTTCGATTGGCACCGATAAAATTAGTTCCGCAATCACTAAAAATGGAGGAACAACGGCCCCGCCGAGCGACGAACCTGCGCAACGCTGCCAGACATGCATCGGTTGATAATTCCGAAACTAATTCTAGATGCAGGCATTTAGTAGCAAAACATACAAACAAACATATGTAAGCCTTTTGTGGCGCAAGACCCCGACGTCTACCTAACCTGATGTGATATGGGCCACCCATATCAACTCCTACGACTGCAAATGGTTTAATTTGGGTAATCCGGGTAGCGGGAAGATTCCCCATTGGAGGTGTGACTGATTGGGGGTTAACGCGAAAACAGCGATTGCATTTCGAAACACAACGACGGATTGCGCTTTTAGCAGCTATGATCCAAACCTGTTGCCTCAATAAATAAAGTAACGTCTGAGGTCCGGGATGGAAATAATCTTCGTGGAATTGACTTATAATCAGCTCGGTCAGCTTGTGATTCTTGGGCAATAGAAAAGGGTGTTTACTGCCATAGGAAATATTAGCATGAGCTAAACGACCGCCCACCCTGACAATTCCTTCGCAATCAAGAAATGGAGCGAGTGTTCTAATTGGCTTGGAGCATTGCTGATTTGAATTCAATCTTCGAATATCATCACGAAACGATATGTGCTGAACATGCTTAATTAATAGATTTAGGGCCCTTTGTTGTTCACCTACAGTGATGGACCCGAATCGCTGTGTAGTAGCGTTGCGGCAGTTGTGCACGAACCGCATGCAATAGGAAATGATCCTTTTTATTTTCCGTAACGATGAAAATCGAGACAATAATTGATCGCAATTAAATGGATTGAATGGCTCATCGTTCACGGTTGTTGCCATCAACACAAGTTTGCGTTCTTCGCGTAAAACTGCTTCCATGTCCAAGGAGTTTTGATCGTTTAGGGTAGGCCATTCGTCAGAATTTTTTAAAAGCCAAGAAGGGCCGCTCCACCATAAGGGGTGGTTCAGCAATTCCCGAGGAAGAAGTCCCCTGGATGCGCAATCCGCGGGATTATCAGCGGAAGGAACATGGCGCCAACAAGATGCTGGTACGCGTTCTTGAATGTAGCTAACGCGATTGCTAACAAATGTTTTCCACCGATGCGGAGACGAATGAAGCCATGATAAAACTATCGTAGAATCAGTCCACGCATAAATTGCGGCGAAGCTAACAAACGACGAGTAGGACGAGCAAATAAAAGAAATAAGTTTGGCTAGCAATTGCGCCCCACATAATTCCAATTGAGGAATTGGGCGCCGTTGTAAGGGGGCAACTTTCGTTTTAGCCATCATAAACTTCACTACTGATTCATTCGGACCGATTACATATCGAAGGTACACTATCGCTGCAAAACCGGCCTCTGAACTGTCAGAAAACCCGTGCAACTCACAGTTGA
This sequence comes from Agriotes lineatus, assembly GCA_940337035.1. Classification (NCBI taxonomy): domain Eukaryota; kingdom Metazoa; phylum Arthropoda; class Insecta; order Coleoptera; family Elateridae; genus Agriotes; species Agriotes lineatus. The sequence continues at coordinate 66,175,347 of OW679199.1, read as the reverse complement.
CATAATTCGCAGGAATTAATTGGCGATGAATTTTGATATGAGCTATGTCCACTAATTGCGACCTATATAATTCCCAACGATCAATTATTTCCGAGGGAGGCAATTCATCCCATCCTAATCCTAGACACCATAAGTGTTGTATAAGCCGCTTCGAAAAGAACGTTAACGGCGCTAAGAAACCAATGGGATCGAAGACCCTTGCGACTTCCGATAGGATGTGCCTTTTGGAACAGGGACGATCAATAGGTTCAACCTTGAATCTAAAACTGTCACTTGATGGGGACCATTGTAAGCCAAGGATCTTCAAAGGGGAGCAAGGTTCACCGGAATCGAAAGATACCATATTCTCTACCAGATGCGTGGGGTCTAGGTGGTTGGTTAACGCTGGAGAGTTACTAGCCCATTTCCTTAATTCAAATCCGCCACAACGCAACAACTTTATCAGTTGATCCTGTAGGATTAAGGCCTCAGCCACGGAGGAACATCCAGTGACGATATCGTCGACATAGATATCTCTTCGAATGACAGAAGCTGCTTGGGGAAACCGGTGTTGCTCGTCATCCGCTAATTGAATAAGGGTTCTAATTGCAAGAAACGGAGATGAAGTAACTCCATATGCGACCCTATTCAAGATATATTCTTTTACAGGCTGATCTATGGAAGAGCGCCATAGAATACGTTGAAAATCACAGTCTGTAGTCGAGACGATTATTTGGCGAAACATGTGCTTAATGTCGCTAGTTATTACTACATTATGAGCGCGAAAGTTTAATAACACAGAGACTATGTCTTGCTGCAACTTTGGCCCAGAATACAATGTGTCATTTAGCGATAAGCCATTTGAAGCTTTCGAGCTGGCATCAAAAACTACACGGAATTTTGAATTCGTCACACAATGATGTGGAATGTAATAACATTTATCGGGACGAGGATCCGCCGATGCGAGGACCATATGCCCTGTATTAATGTATTCGTCCATAAAGTTGACGTATTCCCTTCTCAAAGAAGGATTGTGCATAAGGCGATTTTCGAGCAATTGCAGCCGCCTTAAGGCGATATCGCGCGAATTGGGAAATTTTGGATTTTGCACCTTGAACGGCAACGAAACGACATATCGACCAGTACTATCACGGGATACCGTAGATGAATATAACGACTCGCAAATGGCATCCGCGGCGTCGACCGTAGATATCTGCGGGGGTTCTTCTGTTCGCCAAAACGCTTTCAATGTGTCATCGAGGGTTGGAATTTCGACCGATGTCAGATAAGCTTTAGCAACTGCGTTCGACGCGGGACCAACGCATCCATTAACAACCCAACCGAAGACCGTGTTAAGTGCTGCGGGTTCATTTTGGGACGTACTCAAAATTGCGCCAGGTTTAATCACGTGTGCATATATATCGGCACCTAGCAATAAGTCTACTTGACGGGCCCGATAAAATTCGGGATCAGCTAATACTAAGCCAGAAATATGATTCCATTTAGAAGGGTCGATGGAACTCGCAGGTATATTCCCGGTAATTTGAGGGATTACATGGGCCTTTATGCTAAATACAGGCACCGGCTTATTGCTGTAACAAGGACGAAGACAACATGTTGCAAAACCTGCAGAAAGCAAGTCCTTTTCAGAGGTTTCTGAACCAATACCATGAATAACGGTTTTAAATGGTGTAAGTGTTAATCCCAAGCGCCTTAAACCCTTTTGCGTGATAAAGCTACCCTGTGAACAATTATCAATGAGACAGCGCAACTTCTGAAAATTACCGAGAGCGTCTTGAATTTCCACAATAGCCGTAGAAAGTAAAACCGATTCGCACGACAATACGCTCACACAAGCGGTTAGGCTCGTTTGCACCTCGGGGGGTGGAACAGTTACACCGACCTCAGCATTCGCCGAACTTTGGGATCTTGCCGGAAAATGGAGCATCGTGTGGTGTTTATTGCGACAGTTTCTACATACTGATTTTGATGGACAAGAATTACTCATATGGTTAAAGCGCAAACAATTCAAACAAAGACGATGCGATTTGACCATTTCAAATCGCTCGTGTGGCGTTTTTGCCGCAAACACAGGGCACGCATAAACTGTATGTGCCAATTGACAAATCAGACATTTCGAAGTGTTTTCGCTACCTGAAGTAAGTTTATTATTCGAGGATTTATTTACTAAGAACGCCGATTTAGTAGACGGCTTTGCAAACAGGTGTTTGAACCCTTTGTTGGCTGAGTTATCAACACTTTCCAAGACGCGACATTGACTTTCAATAAAATCTTCTAATTGTTTTAACGTTGGAATGTCCGATGCCTTAGACCTAATCTCCGATTCAAATAATTTTCGCGTATCTGTATCAAGCTTATCTAAAAGGATGCTAAACCACATAAAGTCCTCTAACGAATTAGCAATGTTTAGAGCCTTAAGGGCCAAACGATTCTCTTTAACGTGGTCAAAGAGTTTTCGCAGGTCTTTCGCGGATTCTGCTTTCAATTTTGGAAAATTATTAATTGATGTCCAATAGTGATTAGCTAATCTACGCTTATCATCGTAGCGGTCGACGAGTGTATCGTACGCGATTTTATAATTATCTCCGGACAAAGGCAACGACTTAATAAGATTTAATGGCTCATTTTGTAAACAACTCAAAAGGTATTGCAGTTTTTGAATGTCAGACAAATCAGATCTAGTATGTATTGCACTTCGAAATAATTCGATAAAACCGGTCCATTGACTATACTCTCCGGAATAAATCGGAAGTTCCAGTTTCGGCAAACGGACGTTATTAGAATGATTGAAGCTACGATTCGAAGAATTGTCATTAAGATTGCTAAAACTCGGGGACGATTCATTATCAGGAAACAAAGAAAAATAAATAGCTTCAATACTATTAAAGGCATCATCAAATTGTTTCCTAATGGCCTCTTCGGATGCTAGGTCCGGATTAGCTTGAGTGGATATATTTTGAATAATTGCGCGATGCAAGGGTTGAAATTCATCATAAATCGACTTTGCCCTGTCAAGTCGCCGTTTGAATAACGGACGTAACGCGGTTTCTTCCTGAGATGAAGAAGCTAGGTCACGAATTTCCAATAATTGATTAATTAAAGTACTGCGGAGTGCCAAATTCATTTTAAGCTGATTGGCCATGATTTATTGGTAAGCGGCGGCGGAAACTGCAACAAAGGGCTATATCCAAAATTCAAAACTTTGAGGATCGACAGCCGCCTGCAGTACCACAGCAATAAAAGCAAAAGCAATAAAACCCAACCGTTCTACGATGGTCACTTGTTGACCATATGCCCGGCGCAACCAAACTAGGAAATTCCGAGAACGAGCGACAAGGGATGCAAAGATGCGGACCAAATTAAGCATAAAATTAATATGGGGGACGGCGAAAGGTAACGACATACGCAATATACACGAAACAATAAAGTTAAATCAATAATAACTCGTAAATAGCTGTACCTGCGCTGGAGCTTTGAATTTGGAAAATAAACGATATCAAAATTTGGAAAATTCGACAAATTTCACGCGTTTCTACTACAACAAAAAACGGATAATCTCAATTGATTAGATCCGGCTCGAAGGACCAGAAATGTATCTGTCTCCAGGGCAATTAATATCTAAATTAATTCTACCTAAACGGAGAGCATAGGACTCGATAATACCCACGCAAGGTAGAAATTCGTACAGGGACTTACCTTGGAGGGACATACAGGATGGCTCATGTGGGGTGGCACGTCGATTGACCCGTGACTCCAGGAGCACAAAACGATAAACACGAGCGATTACACAAAAACAACAAAAAAACGGGATCAGTTGACCGACCGTTCACCAACTCGTCTTAGGTTCATCTCCCTGCAATGTGGGCCACTGACCCAACATTTAGGGGTGGCAGGAGAGGGGACAGTAAGCCCCATAACTCGACGTTCCACCAATAGTGGGTAAACTTACCGCTAGGTAGAATTACAAACTACACTAAATTTATGTACAGCTATTTACTTGTATTAAGAATTACGAATGAAATAAACTAAACTAACATGATTAAAAGCTAAATACCAAACATACTGTGTGCCATTGCTCCGATATTTAAGCCAAAACAGGGCCGTATCGAGTGGGTGGAAACACGGGAAAAGTGGTTGGAACGAAAATAGTAGTTGTGCGGAAGCGTGGGTGAGTGAGAAAAAATAGAAAAAGCGAAGAAACTGTGAGTAAATAAACTCTCAATAGAAAATTTAGAGGTTATAGAAATAGCAATAAGCAGGAAAATTGTATGGGCGAGTAGTGATAAGGAAAGATAAGCAGAGACCGTCAGACGCATGGGCCAGCTCGGCGAAAAGAGGATAGGCAACACATTATACAAGGCGAAGTTTGAATGGTGGTAGAAATAGCGGATAATACAACGCGTAAAATTAGGTCAGGCAGTTTCTAGGAGGATACGAGGCGAGTGGAAAACTTAATAAAAATGAGTGATAGTGAAGAATACAAGACTGATGAAGTAACAGGGAAGAGAAGACCAAAACGAAGTCCTATAAAAAAGTATAAGGGAGAGCGAAACAAAATGGATGCGATCCTTGAGATACTGAAAGAACTAAAGTCAGAAGTACAACTAATCAGAACGGAACAGCAAGATTTTGCAGAGGAAATAAAAAATCTTAAAAAGGAGAGCAAAAATCTGAAAACCGAAAATGAGAATCTTAAAAAGGAAAATAGGGAGATCAGGAAGGAACTAGGAGAGGTGAAGAATAGTCTGAAATGGATGGAAAAAGAAAAAAGGAAAAATAATGTGGTATTGCATGGGTTAGTAATGAATGCAAGTGATCAAAAAGTACTGAAAGGGGCAGTGAACAATTTTGTAAGAGAACACCTAGGAATAGATATAAAAATCAAAGCAGCCTACAAGGTTGGAGAGAAAACCTGTTTAGTAGAGCTAGAAAACGAGCAGGAAAAATCAAAGATTATGGAAAATAAAAGCAAGCTAAAAGGTTTAAAAGAGGATAAAATTTACATTAACAACGATCTAACAAAGAAAGAAAGAACGATGCAAAGAGAAATAAGGAGACGGGCACAAGAGGAAAGGAAAAGTGGGAAAAAGGTGGAAATTGGATACAGTAAGATAATGATAGAGGGAGTAGAATGGAGATGGGAAAAAAATAAAGAAAAATTAGAAATAGCTATTCCAAAAAGTGATGGAGGTAACTCCTCAAAAAACGGATAAAGGAAAACCGGGCTGGACAAATAGAGAAGACGACCATAGCAAAGAAAATGGACCAAGAGAAGAAAAACGAATGGAGAATAAGTACATGGAACATAAGGGGAACAAATTATGAAGGGGCTTTCAAGAGTTTGGAGCAAGAATTACAGAGATATAGGATACAGATAGGAGCAGTGCAAGAGACAAAACAAAAGGGAACTTTTATAATGGAGTTACAGAATTACATATTATTCCATAGCGGGGGAGACACCAAGATATATGGAACAGCCTTCCTAATAGACAAAAGAATAAAAGATAAAGTGCTAAATTTTAAAGCAATATCAGAGAAAATATGTTGCATACAAATACAAGCAAAGCAAAACAATATTAGCTTACTAAATATACATGCGCCAACAGAGGAGAAAGAAGAAGAGGTAAAAGAGGATTTTTACGAACAGTTAGAAGGAGAGTACGACAAATTACCAAAAGGGGATATCAAAATAGTCCTTGGAGATTGCAATGCAAAAATAGGCAAGGAAAACGGCTATCAACCAATAATTGGGAAATATAGTAAGCACGATGAAACCAATGATAATGGTCTAAGGCTAATAAATTTTGCGGCCGGCAGAACGATGAAAATTATGACAACCTTCTTCAACCACAAGAATATTCACATGGGCACATGGCGGATACCAGGGCGAAATAAAGCAAACCAAATAGACCATTTTCTAATCCAGGAAAAAGACGCGAAAAGAGTGAAAGATATAAGAAGTCAAAGAGGAGCGGAAATGAACACAGACCATTACTTAGTAAGAATAAGAATGGATCAGAAAGATGTAATAAAAAGACCAACAGAAACTATGAAAAAGGAAAAGAAACACTTAAACCTAGATGAATTGATGAAGGAAAAAGAGAAGAGATTATACCAAGACGAAATTAAAACAGAACTAAATACGGATCAAGAACCAACAACGGTAGAAGATAAATGGAAAAACATAAAAGAAGCGGTTAAAAGGGCAGCAGAAAAAGTCTTAAATGAGAAAAAATACGTAAAAAAGCAGACGTGGTTCAACGAAGAGTGTAGATTAGCTTTGGAAAAAAAGAGAGAAACTTGGCTACAGATGCTACAGCAACATAATGAAGAAAGCGAGAGGAAGTACAGAGAACAAAAGCTTGAGACGAAAAGGATATTGCGAAGCCGAAAAAGAAAATATCAAGAAGATAAATTAAAAGAATTGGAAGAGAAGTACAAAAGAAAAGAAATAAGAAATTTTTACCAAGATGCAAAAAGAATAAAAAAAGGCTTTCAGGAAAAAACAGTATTTATAAAAAGTAAAGATGGAAACCTGATAGGAGAAAACAAAAAAATCTTGAGGAGGTGGAAAGAACATTTTGAACAAGTATTAAACCAAAAAACAGAACAACAAGAAATAGAGGAAGAAAACGAAATCGAAGAGGACATAACACAAAGAAAAGAAGAAGAAGAAGAAAGAGAATCAGCACCAACTAAAGAGGAAGTAGCCAAGTACATACAAGAACAAAAAAATAAGAAATCCCCAGGAGAAAATGAAATATATGCAGAGTTTACCAAATATGGAGGCAAAGAACTGGAAGAAGAAATATGGAAGATGATAAAAATGGTGTGGGAAACAGAAAACTTACCGCAAGAATGGAAGAAATCCATAATTGTACCGATTCACAAAAAAGGGGAAAAAGCAGAGTGTACGAATTACCGAGGAATTGCTCTCCTGGACACAACATACAAGATTCTAGCAAAAATAATTAAGGCAAAACTAGAAGTGCACGTAGAAATGGAAATAGGTGAATATCAGTGCGGTTTTAGACGATATAGATCAGTTATGGATCAGATATCTACAATAAAAGAAATTCAAATGATAGGCTATGAACATAATATAGAAATGTATGCAATTTTCATTGATTTTAAACAAGCATATGACAGTATAAACAGAAAAAAATGTTCAAAATCTTAAAAACATTCAGCATCGGTAAAAAGTTAAGGAATTTAATAAAAGAAACAATGACCAATACAGAGAACAAAGTGAGGTATAACGGGCAACTTTCAGAAAATTTTAAAACAAAAACGGGATTGAGACAGGGAGACCCCCTCTCTACAATTATATTTAACGTCGTAGTGCTGGAAGCGGTGATGAGAAGCAGCCAAATGAACAGAAGTGGATCAATTAAAACTAAAAGTCACCAAGTCCTCGCGTATGCGGACGATGTGACAATAGTAACAAGATCAATGCAGGAAATGCGAGAAAGAGTTAAAATTTTCGAATATGAAGCAAGAAAAGTGGGTTTGGTGATAAACACAGAAAAAACAAAAATAATGAAGCTAAGTGGCAAAGGTGACAACACAAGTACAGGAAAAGACGCGGTGGTAATAAAAACGATAGGTGAAAAAGAGCTAATAATAGAAAAAGTGCGAGAATTTACTTTCCTAGGAACGGTAATTACGGAAAACCTCGACTACAGCAAGGAAATAAAAGTAAGATTGGTGAAAGCGAACAGAAGTGCGGGCGCCTTAAAAGATGTGCTAAGTTCAAAATTAGTGTCGCAAAGAGCAAAGTTAAAGCTTTATAAGACAGTTATACGACCCACGGCAACGTATGCATGTGAGACGTGGACAATGGGTGTAGCGGACCAGAACATGGTAAGCAGATGGGAAAGAAAAATGTTGAGAAAAATTTTTGGACGTGTACAAACGGAAGAAGGTTGGAGAAGACGGACAAATGAAGAGGTACAGAGAATCTACGGAGAAACAGGCATAATAGATTTTATGAAAGCACAAAGGTTAAGATGGATGGGGCACGTATGGAGGCTGCCAGAGGGGAGAAGTACAAGGATCCTGTTAGACGGAAGACGACATGAGGCAAGAAGAAGAGGCCGGCCGAGGGTCAGATGGAAAGAAGCGGTGATGGAGGACTTAGCAAGTAAAGGGATAGAAGATTGGAGAAACAAAATTACGGACAAGAAACAATGGAGAGAATTATTAAGCAATGGGCCTAAAGGGCCTGTCAAAGCTTTTGTATATATCGTCAGCACAAATGAACACAAAAAGAATGCAATCATGTGTAATAAGAAATTTTGAATTGTGATTATATATATATTATATAAATAGACAGCATTAAGTTGTAACTTCATTCATATTTTATAATGTTTTGACTCTTTGACTCCCAATAATGTAACCTCATTTATATCTTATTTAAACAGTACTTTACCGATTTAGTACTTTTTTGTTATTGACAACACAACGCAATATATTACAAATATATTATATTAAATTGTCAATTTAAGGTTACAATTCAAATTCCAAAAAAAAAATGTTTAAACAATGGCATTACAGTATATAGTTACTTATAAACTGATATATCCTACAGTTAAAACTACACCTACTACAGTTGAATTGCAACTTATTTGTCTACATATGTATAGAGTTTCGTTATTAACTGAGCAGAATGAACGACTCTATTGGTATTCTACGCGCTCTGTTCTTTATGAGTTTGAATTTGCTTAAGCGAAACGACGACGTTGTTTTATGTGATGAAAATGTAAAGTCGATACGGAAAAACTGCCTTACATATTTTCTACTTTTACTAAGTACATGGAACCAAACCTTGCCAAAACACAATATTTTATACGTTACTTATACAAGATATCTTACTCATGATTTACAACATAAGGAATTTTTTTATAGGAAAAACTGAATGTGGAAATGCAGATTGAAAGAGAAATAGGAGTACTTCTACCAATGGAAATATTGTAAACAGCTTGGGTAACATATTTGAGGTGAATAATAGTCATTACCTTCAATATATTATCCTTGCATAGTAGTTATTTATAGGCTAAAACAAGTTGTAAAACGTGAGTGTTTTTGCACAAGTCGTAAATGTTAATAAAAACTAATTTTGCAGTGTGCGGTATACTGGATTTTTTACAATTCTGTAATAAACACAACATTTTCAGATACTCTAGGTAATGTTGACATACACATTTCGTCGAAGAGTGAAAAATGTACTTTTTTAATGTTACCAATGGCTACGTTATAAACAGGTCCTATTCACATTATAGTTACAACTAAAACGTTGACCTTCAAGTACACGACTGTAAAAATCGTTATTTATGAAACAAGTTGCAAAGTATCGCTGTTTTCTTCACAAACTGTAAATGTTGTCCAACGAGCGAAGCGAGTGAAAAAACTCGAATTTTGCAACGTATTACATACACAACTTTTTCCAATTCTGTACTAAACACAAAATTTTGGGATACCTACAGCCAGTCTTATAAAGGCCACTAATCTGACGTTAACTTTAATTAGCTGTTAAAATAAACAAAAGCGCATCAACATTTGTTTGCAAATGAATAAAATGTCATAAGCGCTAACGTTTTGATGCACTTTTGTTTATTTTAACAGCGAATTAAAGTTAACGTCAGATTAGTGGCCTTTATAAGACCGGCCGCTAGTGTGACATTAATAATGACAACTGAAAAGTTTGCGTTTTGGTACACGATTGCAAAATAGTTATATATAAAACAAATTGCAAAATGCGGGTGTATTTTACAAGTCTCAAATGTTGTCCAACTTGCTTCTCTCGTTGGACCCTTACGACGAGTAAAAAAAACCACTAATTTTGCAACGTGCTGCATAGACGATTGCAATAGTACTGTAATAAACATACAATGTAAAAATATTCTGTGTTATGTGAACAGGCAAATTTGCGACAAAGATTGAAAATTGCCTCTTTAACGTCACGCATGGCAACGTTAAAAATTTTACTTTTTTCACTATTGCACAACGAAACTTCCAGCGTTTTTCTTTGTCGAGTGGTGTGCGACAGCTTAAACTTGAGTACTCGACAGCCAGTATTAGTCCTTCCATATTTCCTTTAATTTTGGAAAGTCTGGGTGCCAAATCTGGCCTTACGAAGGGTGTGCATCACCCTTAAATTTAAAGGTTGCAATGCATTTTGTCATTTCTCTAGTGCAATGCCACCTTGATTTAATTTGTATAATCTACTGTTCGCTGTTAAATGTTTTTGTTAGGGTTCTTTTCACGAAATTTAGGTACCTACTATCTTGAGTGGTTTGGTTGGGCAGGGTTACCTTTTCTTGATGAACATCTATTCACATTACTTTAGAATGTATTTGGCGGCGATGTTAAAGATGCTTACTTCTCTTTTCTTGTGAGATACAAACTTACCCATATTTTCTTATCGTAGATTATATTCTTGCCTCCTCTTCTTTAGTTCCTTATTTTCAGGGTGCTTTTTGCATTTGTTCTCTGGGTTGATTTGGATTTAGCTTTTCGTGTTTTGATATGTTTTTGGCGATTTTTAGTGCCCTTGTGGGAAGCTTTGGCCTTGTGCTTGTACTTGGCGATCAGAGTGAGTAATTGTAGTGAGGTTGTTTTCTGTTATAAGTAAACGCCAGTCTCATCACCAGCGTCCACCTGTCCACCTAGCATCCAGGACTAGTATTGGTATTTAAGTTCAAGGAAGCATTTTCATCCTGGAATGATTCCAAACTTTCTGTCTTTTGTTTTACATTATTGCTTATATTGAGTTGCCTATTTCTGCAACATAACGAGGTATTAAATCTATTTCTGTCGGTTGCAATTGCCAATTCTGTGTAGCTCATTAGCCAAGCTTTCGAAATTACCTGATTAACAAGACAGGAATGAAAATTAATCAATCTATTTACAAAACGAAAAACTTTTAAATTAGAGAGATATCACCGTGTAACGTTTCGCCCAGCGCGAACGCGATTTTATAAATTAAAAATTAATTTACGCTTTTTCCCTTGGCTTGAACGACGTTATGAACCGGAGCACCGTCCTGAGAGCGATGAGCGACATCATCGCGAAGAGACGCAGGGCACCTCCCCGCACCTAATGCAAGAATACTCTCCGCCGAATACGCTAGCCCGGGCTATATAAAGAGAAACTGAAACCAGTGCAAGACAGAATTTTCCTAGAATTTCCCTGTACCTTGTTCCTAATCCAATTATGCTCAGTAGGACCCCTAGGATCTTCGAGTAGAATTCCTGTCAACTAAACCCTCTAGTTCGGGGGGCCTTCCAGGCTCATCAACTAGAGATCCGACTTGATATCCCATATATAAACCCTGTAGTGCGGGGGGCCTTTCCGGCTCATCAACTAGAGCAGTGGTTCCCAAACTTGTTTGGCCTACCGCCCCCTTTCAGAAAAAAAATATTCAGCGCCCCCTGGCGCTACATTCTTTAACCGAACAAACAGAAAGATATTGTAGTGGCAGCTTCTTGAGACTGATAATTATCTGTAAGAGTATTTCTAGGTAGGAAATTATTTTGAAAGAATAAATTAATTAGCAATTAAAAAGTACAGGGGGGGATTTATACATTAAAAATCTGGTGTGATACACTCACACAACTTCCTTTTACAGTGATCTTATAATTAGTCAAACATTTCATTTTTAATTTCTAAGCATTTGTCAAAATTTTTCAAAAATTACAAATTCTATAAAAACGGTACAAAATAGAGCGTTACTTGAAGAGACAAATTTTCTCTAAAATTTTAAGCTGAATTCTAAAATATAATAATATACCGAGTGTTCTATTTAAAATAGGAGCTAATAAAAAAAATTAAAAAAAACTTATATATGAAGTTTCAATGCCATACCTCTTTTCATTTTTGAGATATTCTGTTCACAGACAGATAGACATACAGACAGCCACACAGACAGACACACAGACAGACCAATGAAAAAAAATATGTATTTTTGGGATCAGGGGACTCTAAAACGTAAAGATCTGTTGAAAACTCAATTTCGAATTTTTGGGGTGAATCCAATATAATAGAATAGTAAAAGGAAGTAAAAATACAACATGAATATTTGAGAATTGTTTAATGAATGATACATTAGATACAGTTACTGTTAATTTGTGAATAGTTTATTAAAAATGTTCGATCATATAAATTGATTTAGTTGGGATAGTTGTTTGGTAACATCAGAGCTTAGATTTTAATTTGTAGGTATTAATTGACAATCGAAATAACTAAAGTAAAAGCCGAACTGAAATGATTATCTGAAAAAGTCAATTATGTAATGTTGTAATAAAATATACCATATAGAAATTTTGTATAAATTATTGCTAGAGAAAATGATATTTTTAAAATAAACAAATCTTTTCTGAATTTGTACCCTGTATTTTGAGTAAAAGCAAATGTGAATAATAAAACCCCTTTATTATAATGGTATTTACATTTTGGATGGTGTATTAAAAGGTGTGATAAAGTAAAATTAAAGAAACAAACAATAAACAGACTGAATAAATAAAGTAACAAATGGTATGAAGTAGAATAAGAACATTTAATAATGGTAAATAGTCTTCATCGAATAAATACATCCGTAACTTGCATTTTGTGTGTTTATTTGGAAAATAGTCTCACACTATGTTACACAACAGATGAAATATGTACGAATGGGTTTTCCAAATCTTCTTATCTTCTCTTCCTTCTTTAAGCTTTCACGGCCCCCTTATTTATATTCACCGCCCCCCAAATGCACCCGAGGCTACTATCGCCCTCCTGGATCGTTCCAGGGCCCCCCAAGGGGCGATATAGCCCACTTTGGGAATCACTGAACTAGAGGGTCGACCTGATATCCCGTATCTAAACCCTGTAGCTCGGGGGGTCTTGCAGGTCCCATTCGCTCGTTGGAAGCCTTAGATACGTGCTGCTAAACCGCACAATTCAAAACACCTAATTAGCCGGTTCTAAAACTACTCATTATAACCTAGACAACGCAGCACGAGGGCGGCTTAAGAATCGCCTTCGAGGGCCCAGCCTGCACGTTGCCGCAGTGAAAGCAAGACATCCCGGCGAGGCTCCATTAATAATTTGACACGGTGGAATTCCCAGACCATTTCTCGCTGCATGTTAGTGGCGAACCGCGGCCCAAAAGTCACATTTTTCCCGGCAACCGTTGTCTGTAAGAACCGAACATAATTCAATTATAGCACCACCCACCTGCTTTTCCAAAAGCCCTGAGTTAGATAAACCAGCTAATTCGACAAGCCACACGTAATCTCGCCACACGCGGGACACCTGTAGGTCACGATAAATACGAGTTGCACCAGGAATGCATGTAAGTTAACTTAATATTGCCCGCACTTCCAACAATTTGAAGGTAAGATTCGTAGTTTACGTACCGCCATTAAACGGCCGCCGCTAACTAACGTCCTATCTTTACAGGTCCGTCGAAATGCCTACGTGACATCGGAACTACTCCACATATAGGCTGTTCCAAAAGAAACTAACAGGGCCCGATTTCAGCAAGCGAGACGCCCCGCCCCGTTGGGAGAGATTTATTAATTTACAAAAGTTGTTACATTTTTATTTTCCTGTTTCAAATACAATATAATTTACTATGTATCTAGTTGGAATTTATTATACGTTATTTTGTATTCTTTTCTGGGTAATTAAGCTTGAGTTTATTATTATTGGTACCTTGGCATTCTGAGCTTCCTGGGAGCCGGTTTCATCCTGGCGATTGTAGCAAGCATTTTAATTGAGCTAAAATTAAATTAAACTAGACAGAACAAGCTAAAACCGTCCGTGTTGAAAAAGAAAGAAAAAAGAAGCCCAAATCGCCATTGTAAGTAGTAGAAAACAACCTGAAAGAAACAGGCTAATAGTTCAATTACAAGAAGAAGAAGACAAATATTATGTATCAGATTTAAAAGGAAACCCATACAAAACGTATATACAAAGAAAGGTGTATAAATAGAGGGTGCACTAGAATAAACCTCGCTCGGCCTCTCGCTGGATGCCGGCGGCGCCTGGATTGAATATGGAGCAACCCACGAAACTGGGCTGTACTGTGGGTGTGACTTCAATTGTCGGAACGAAACTAAAATTGCTTATATTGCGCTTTTCAGGTAGAAATTTAATATTTTCGTTCTACGGGAATATTTGTGCGGGATGTATTTCGAACTTGCCTCAGGTCTGTTCGCTAAAAATCATTTTCACCAAGTAAGTTGAGTTTTAAGTTACTTTCTTCTCTCTGCCTCGGACTAGCGGGAAGAGACGGTTTTAGGGAAGGTATTATCACCGGAAATCGGCTCGGAACATAGGTGTAGGCCTTACTTTCCCACCACAAATCGGCTCGACAAAGGAATAGGCTCAATAGAGAATCAGAAGCAGTTTACCACTAAAAATCGGCTCGACAATATATCGGTTACCGGTTTTGGGACCTCGGAATGGTTCCTAAATTTCGGAAGTTTTCTCGAGATGAGCCCTAAATCCAAGTTATCCTAGACAAGCTGGGTATTACCCTTATATACCCATTTGAGGTTACTTTGTAATTTGATTATATTCTGGGGGGATAGAAATGGGGCTGAGCTCCCGGTATGTGCTGCGCATCTCGGCGTATCGCTGGCCTTCACTGAGAGCCAGCTAGTGCACGCACGGTGAATATTTAAACAACAGGACGATAACTTGCAAATTGTAAATGCTATTGTTTATGTAAAATATGTAATTTGCACGGCGCTAACTTCAACTTCACTCTTCAGAATTTTGAAATCCCTTGGCCCTATCATTTTTGGTAACTTTTGATTTACAGTTGGTATCTTCTTTTTCAAGATTTGACAGTTACTTTCAGTTTTCATTTTAAAAAATGGATTGTTGACATTGCTCCGAACTCCTCAACACATTCTTAGGTGTTGGTGCACCTTCTGAGAGCGAATTTCGTCCTCGAAAGTCATCGGTAATAAGGTTTTTCATTTGTGTGTGGGTTTTGTGGTTCGCTGAGATCTGACTGGCTAAACCATGACCTCACAGTATTGAAAAAGCAACTAAACTTTAGTCATTCTACGTTTTAGCTGTAAACAATTACGTCCACCTTGCACGTTGCTTGCTATGTTTTGTGTTTATTTCAGGCCTTCAATTTCTTCAGTTACCGTCAAGTGATTTGGGTACCAGAATACCAAGGAATATGTGACATTACTTTGGGGAAGACGAATTAACACCCGCAATGCTTAGGAACACCTCTATGGGATTTGTCTTTGAAGTCCAGCAACAGACAAAATTATCTAGGCGGCTTTGTACGAAACACAGGATGAGAAAATAAATAATAATAATATATTCACAAGATGATCTGCTACATTTGAAGCCCCAAGCACGATAACAATCAAGAATATCTGTATAAATTTCTTTCAGTGTTAAATCTTTACTTTGTAGGCACGATATGTAATGAATGCATAAAAAGCACTGTTTTCTATTTTTCTCTATTTTCAACATTAAAATTATTAAAGTTCGCATTTGACAGTAGAGATTCGTGTAAATTCAATAAAAAATTCATAATTCACTGAAAAAATACTGAAGTTGTAAAAAAGCAACCAACGTTAAATAACTCTATTTTCGTGTAAAACGTTTTAACAATATTAATTTAACTGTGAAATTGGCTTGGACGTTGTTTAACACCGGATATTGCTCAACACGAAATAGAGGACAATTTAACACCAAATTAATTATTGTTTCATTATTTATTTCTAGTTTACAACTGGGTTAATACAATATGTCAAACATATGTTCAATATATCAATCAAGTAGCTGTGAGCAATCAGACCTAAACGATTAATTATTATTCCGCAGTATCCTGTACTAAATACACTGAATTCTCTATTTTTTTAAACGGCAGACGCGTGCTTTCCCATAAATCGTGATTTATACTGTTAAGTTAAAAATTTACAACTCCAAGTTGGCAAGACAATTATTTATGCTGTACAAACCCAGGATTTATTATTTAAATTTACTCTAAAATACCTTTGTATGATACGCTGAACCAAATACAGCACACAAACTTTAAGACTCTTAATGAACACAATACAATTGACAGAACAAAGCTGCTCTTGCACTATAAAAATTCAGATAAGTTCAAGGTTCTGTACCAGGGTATTTAAGTATCAAAAACGTGGCCCCACCAATGCATGTCAGGTAAAATTCCGCATAGAAGCTAAAGAAACGCTGGTGGTTATTAATCAGACAACAAACAAACCTTTAATTTCCTCTCACTGCGCAATTTTCACTTTGTCTCAGCTACATCGTAGTTTATATCGATGTCAGCGAAGGCCTTTAAATGTTTGCTTAGTGGACTCTCGGGCCAGAATTACCAGTTTTCAGTTGCTTGGTGCAGCTTCAGGTAAGTTCTTGGAGGTGCGGTTTACCAATATTTTCTCATTCTTGCTAAATATTAGGTTGACGTTGAACCATTCGCATCCTGAGCTTACCTCTCCTAGTCAAATTCCACAAAAAATTATTTGTGTGTGATTTATAGGTGTTAGGATTACATAGAATCGATATTTCGTAGATTTATTATATCAGCTGCTGTTTGCGAAGAAGTCAAGGATCCAGTACCTTCAATCAACATAAATGCCTTTTATGTATGTAGAACTGCCAGTTTCAGATATTTAACAAAACACAAAAATAATTTTCGAACTGACATATAGCGCTTCGTTTATTTAATAGAGCTCTAAATTACACAGCTTAGCTTGATAAGGACAAAATGACACTGTTTTTAGGTTTAAACATAAGAAATATAGCTTCAGCTAGTGTTTTATTTATAACATTTGCATCTCATTGGTCGAAGAAAATGTGGCCTGACTGATTTTGACCAATCAGAGAAAAAAACAAAATTGCAAAACAATTAAAAACTAATATTCACTGAAACTGCTATATAATTTTAGAAATTAAACCTACAAATATACCAAAAATTTGTTTTCAAATAAGAAACATCTTGACATTTCACTTTGCAATGCTCCGCGGTGTATTTATTCAATAGTAGCACTAATTAATATTGCCCAAATAATTAGCAGCTCCAAATTGAGTCCAGGTTCGAAATAAGTTTACCTTGACTGATTTAATGATTACAGTTTAACAGAAATTACATTTATTCAGCCCTATGTACAGTTCAAGTATTGAGGATAAAACTAAATAAGCATGTAAATGACAGGCGCGGGTTCGGTTCTCCACTGGTTGACGGGCACTGGAATGTCTACGGTAATTGGCGGCTGTTGGTAGTACTAGGAATTTAAAAGATGGTTACTTCAAACATCAAAACAAGTGCAATGAATACTTACTGTTTAATGAAACCAAATAAATGTTTATATACCAACTTGAGTTACTTTCTTGTGAAAGCGACGTGTTCCCCACGTGCCCAGCTGTGGAATTCGGGTACTGATAGCCGCGGACAGTAAGACAGTGAGTCCTTATTGATATTGAGAGACAGCGCGTGTTAAGGGCGAAAATTTCTACTCAAGGTGCGTTATTTTAGGCCCGAGGAAATCGCCTATTATGCTTGGAAGTGCAGATCGCGTTTCGGCCAAAAGAATTTGGCGCGGCGGAGCTGTGGAATTACAAAAGGGCATGTACGTTCAGGAAAATTTTGTACTACACAATTTAATTCGGTTTCTGGGAAGTTTTAGCGCTGTTCGACTACGGCGCCGACTTCTAGGCACCCGCTGGTGACAGTTACTAAGTTACGGGGATGTTCGTGGCTAGGAGTTGCCTGAATCCCAGGTATGCGTTGCTTTCAGCTAAGAATTTGTGGAGGCTTCGTCACGCTGAATGGGCTAGAACGGCGGACCCCGCTTTCCAGATATTCGTCGATTTCAATTACGAAATTATTGAGAAGTTGGTGACTATTTATCTAAAATATATTTATCCAGAGGGCGGATAATTATTTTTAGACAGCGGGACGGGTTAACTAAAAGTTATTCTTCGGGAGTCTGAATCGAGATCTCCTAGAATAATTCTGGTAAAATTGTGGTGGCCCAGCTGGGGCAGGAGCGGAACGCTCCCCCAGCTGAGGTCCGCGGGTCAGGTCGGAGAACCGAAGTTTGCTTTCCCGGAAGAATTCTCTTAGAGTTTGGCGGAATAATTTGAGTTTATAGCTAGCTCGGCTGCTACATGGAATAAAACAGTATGTGATAATAAGTAAAATTGTGGGAAACGAGGAAACACTTTAGATCGATGGCCCCACACTCTGCATGCATTCCCAAAGTTAAATCCCGTATATTTGCAGTCTGTATTAAAGTATAATTTTTACTGTCTGACCAAACATCTTGCAACCCTCAGGTTTCATGGTAAAATGTAGATACTGTGTTTTGAAATTCCATGGGTGGGCGGAAGTGAGGATTAAATTAATTTTCTACACAGTATCTACAAGAATAGTTTTATTATTTTTTTACGATAATTACACGAACTTTTTTGTATCAAAGAGATATGCTGGACAACTTAAACAAATACAAAAACATAAAAATAACCAAAATTTATGATTTAACACCCTGCACACCAATAACAAACACTCACAAATTAAGGTTATGTAGGTACGTTGAGTGAGCATGTCTAAAACAAAACACAGTATCTCGTAGATGCTGTGTTATACACAAAATTTTGACAAAAAAGTTTGCTAGGTGTTTTTTCTAAAACACAGTAACTACCAGATACTGTGTTTTCTTTAGTTCTTTCGAACATTATAATGACTTGCTGTGTTTTGAATTGGAGAACAGAAGGAATGCATGTAGATACTGTGTTTATGGGTAGCTGTAAATAGGTAACCAGTATAGATAGCTCAAATCTGATTAGCTAGAAAGATGCGGGACAACACAGTATCTACATATGAAGATTCAGCTCAATTTCACAAAAAATGTTGGATACTGTGTTTTTCGATGGAGCAGCAGAGCTCTTGAGTACCCTCTCTGGCATCAAGGCGGGAGTAGAAGCACGCGACGGACACTTTCTCTTTGCGTTCGCGCATAGCGGCGAACTACAGTTTCGGGTAGGCTGAAAATTTTATAAAGTTTAAATGCGAAATTTTAAATGCACATAGTATTACATTATGATTTTTTCGCATTTCAAATAGGAGTGAAATGTTACAACTTGGCAGAAGATCAAAAATGTAATTTACTCACTTATTTAATTTCACAATTCTAAATAACTTAAATTAAGCTATTCTAACATTAAACACACCCTCTTTTCTTACTCTGTGCGAATTTATATCGTATTTAAATCATATGAATTATAATCACTTCGCCGATTTGACAGGTGAAAACATGTGTACACTACAATATTTTTTCTTTAACGTTTTATAGGCTTAAGCTAACATTATATTTGTTCCTCTATTTTCTTACTTGCATCACATTTATAATATTAATTTTAACGACAGTCTAAACAGACATAAATAAGAAAAGACACAGCAAAAATATGGAATATAGAATACCGCTCCAGGACTATATATAAGTGAAATTTTATATCATTCCGATATTATTTGGCTGAGAAAATTCAAATTATAAATAATGTTTCTTTGATTGAATATTTGAAGTTACATACGTAGTGTGACTAGCATACACTGTATATAGAATATTAATATTATAATTACTTAGTAATAGGTTGCGTAATGAGTTGTTTGAAAGGTTGTGTTTATGGGTAATGTGGTGACTGTAATGATTGTGAAATATATGTCGATTGTGTGAATTCATTAGTTATTTAAGGATAGATTAGTTTTGTACTTCGAACATGTAAAATCTATATTATACATTAAATGTCTAAAATTCAACTATGGTTTTGGTTGTAATCTTGATTTAATAAAATCGAATCTAAAGTGATTGCGATCACAGCACACATAATCTCACTTATTGCCACCCTTAGTTTTCTTGGAAATTTTTCTTTGAAATCTCACGAGTTGCAAAGGTGTTTACAAACCACATTAATTTCAATTCAACCATGAGAGAACACCCTCGGAAAGCTAATTCAAGATTAGAAAGGGTGCTTATTGTGCCAGTATCTATGTTGGTCCTTATTCACAGCAATATGTAGTGATATGATAATCTAAATTTTGCGACGGCTGTCTTTTGGAAAAGTTATTCCTATAAATATAAAAATACTCTAATATGCATTTTACGGTTGTAATAAGTTATGCAAAATTATTAAAGATGTTCTCTTGAACTCCAATTATTAAACATCATTGGATCGCTACCCTATTAAATTATATACACGGCAGTTTGGAACTCTACTCTTATTAGTTTATTACTCAAATAAATCGCGTAAATGTTGGAACTGGTACCTACAGTTTTTTGCTTAAACATAATTCTACATTAGTCGATAAATCTGTTACTTAAATAGATATATGCCGCAGTATTTCTTTGTTAAATTATTATGCATTCGTCGAATCTAAATTGAACTGTGTCTAAAGGGAGAATTCCACTTCTGTGGGAAAAAATAAATAAGAAGTTAAAATAAAAGTAAATAATATATGATATTCGATGTCAGAAACCTCCGGTCTCGTAAAACACACTGGAGTAATTTCCACTGTAATTATTTAACTAAACTAAAAAATTACAGCCTTGGAAAATTTCAGTTTCTTTGCAAGGAGCTAATTAGTAGACGTGGTTGATTGCATCGAATTTACCCTCGCCTAATGTTGCATATTAATCCAACCTTCACTGAAGTTCCTGGCTACACAGGTACAGCTTCGACAATTAATTTAATTGCAATCCTAAATAGCCTAATATTAGCTTACTCAAACATTACATAGCCGCGGTTTCAATTACTACTGTTTGATTAGTTTTTGAATTAGTAACTCAAACCAACACAATTACAATTATCTACCAACTTCACGTTCTGTTATTTTACGCCATCACTTAATTTAGTGAACGAATCCTGCGCAACAAATGCTTCCTGTCAGAAAAATTATTTAACATTGCGCGAAACAGAGTTTCCAATTACGCGAAGGGGATGATAACATAAACACGAGTCTTTAACAACTGTCGCCCTCAGCTTTAGGATGTACTATAATTACTAAGCGGGGGGTTCTATATTGCATCTAGTTACCTTCGCTTTCGGTGTCACTTCCTTGTCTTCGCAAAGCAAACAGCGTCCTTGCTCCAAAGCTCAAAGCAAATCAAAAATTGTGTCAATAAACGATCCCCCGCCACCAGCCATTCTTATTATGCGCTAATTTTGCTTCTCGAATGAGTTTTTTCCTGTAATTATGCCGCAGTCCTGTGAGGATTACTTGCATAATTAATGTTCTCGGTCTTACTGTCACAGCGTTATCCAACTTCGCGGTAATTAAAGTCACATCTGAACCAACTCGGGCTCCTTTGTTGTTGATACTCCTCCGCTGTGTCTGGAACTTTCAGATGAAAACTAGTAACTAAAACTTTCAAGATTATGCCGCCTATTTTATGAGAAAAGTTTTTATCTCATTTTCAATAATTTCAGAGGCGCTTTTATCAAAAACTTAACCGTATAATAATGGCGAGCTTTACGCCACTGAATGGCACGGATACCTTTCATTAAAACCGAGAACTATCTTCGCAGTCTATTTTTAAGAAAAGTTTCTCCCGAACTTCCCTCGCTTTGATTGCTTGTTTCCATCTTCCGAGGCAAAAAGGGCTGTTATGTATGACAAGACGCGAGGGAGATAAACGGTGACCATTTAATAAATCACAATTTGTGAGCGGTTCCGGGAAATTATTAATTATTCCGACAAAAGCCAAGACATGAACTTCGATAATACATCGACTGTACAAGGGAACGGTGCACTGCAGCCGCAGCTCTGATTAACAGCCAAAACAATTAAGATAAACGGTCTTTGTCCTTCTGAAATGAAGGGAATTTCCTTGCGAGTCGAATTTTATTTCCTCCCTGGAGCTTTGAGACTATCCTGTAAAAATCTCAGTAGCGCAAGCTCCTTTTTAGAATATGCGGATGTTTGGATAAAACAAACATGAGCGATTTCTGTATGTTCAAATATAAGACTCCCTGATTGCTCTTTAATGATTTATTAAGTACCCCGGGGGCGCTTTTATTGATGGACAAGCCATGGTGCATTCTTTGACGGCAAAAAGATAAATCTCCCCTAAGGCATTAAATAGGGTGGAACGATACTGAAGCTAAATGAATCCTCTTGCAGGGGCAGGCGCTAAAAAATTCCGTATTTAAAGAATGGGGAAAAGCCGAATGAAACGCTATGGCTTCTTGCCTGAAGTTGCAAAAATTAACAAGCCCCACCTCAGAACGCTTGATTTAATGCTTCCTCCAACAGGACAAATGTTCTTTAGAGCGAGCAGACAATAAACTTTGTTAGTATCTGCGAGTATCAAATTTATGGTTCGCAGGAAACTGATACTTTGTCTACCGAAAATTTAACAAGTGCTTTATAACTTTTCAAGTTTGTATCTTCTCGTTTAAACTAGCTAGACGTTAGATTAAATCTAGAACAAATCTTACTAATTATCTTCTACTCTAAAAATTTTTAAAATAAATAATACCTAATGTACTCAATTGTTTTGTCCCAAAAGTGTGTATATACGTACAGATGCGTTTATCTACAGAAAGGAAGAGCGCAAGCCAGCCATAACTAATCCAAAACCCGTCCCTTCCCTCAATGAACAATGGGACTGGAATTGATTCTGTCATTCGGCGGAAACTGTGAAGATATCTTAATTGATGCTGTTCCCACTTGCATATGATAAAAGCTGGGAGATGATTTATAGGTTTTCTAATTTAACCCAGTATTCCATATTAGTTGTAAATAAAACTTTACGCAATGTAATTCTAAATACATCTCTGCCTTTCAAGGCCTGAAAGTTAGAGCTATAGTGTATTACACAAGATTTCAATGTTGTTGTTTCAAATGTCAAGCTTCAATCTCATAAAAGCTGCATTTTACTCGTAATAAGTGATTTCACTTCAACGTCAAGTTGAAGTCACACTATTGACAAAAGTTGTCCTATACTTACCAGAGCGTGTGTCAGAAAGCCTCTGTATTATTATTGCCAATACAGTAAGCAAAAATTTACTTTATTAAAATGGTATACTGAATTACAATTATATCTACTTAATAAAATAACGGCAACGACATTGTTATGTATCTAAATAACGTTATAAGAAAATCGTTGCCATTAAGTACAACTGATCACCAACATTGCTTTTGCATTGGAATACCTAAATGCTCTTTTTAACTATTTTGTACATTCTACGAGGGAGGCGCCCTAAATTTCTGCTATCTAATAAAACAAAGCTTCCTAGCCAAGAAATATTTTTATTAATGTTTTTCAAAATATGCGCCTTTTCACTCTATACACTTACTAATACGATAAAACCCATTTTCAAAACACAAATTCCAATCCTCTTAAGTCACTTGAAAAACAAGGTTTTTGAAGCTTTCCACAACATCTTCGTGAGTTCCAAATTCCACACCTTTAACCATTAATCTAGGAAAAAGCTGTTTGTGGGATGACCCGGAAGCCTATAAAAATTCTGTTGTTTGATGTGCGGTATCACTTGAAGTATTGCCATGGTGCAGAACGATTTCACTTCCTGGGCGCCGTAATCGAGATTTTTGAATAACGCCCGGTAGGCATACTGTAGTGTAGCATTCTGCCGTAATCGTAAGTTTATTTTCAAGCACGGCAGATGTGATAAGTCCTGATTTTGAAAAGAAGCAAGCAATCGTTTTCTTACCAACACTTCAAGATATCTTCACTTTAACTGGATTAGAATCTGTTAGAAACTTCCACTGTGCACACTGCCTCTTAGATTGAAGTTTAAATGCATATATCCAGTTGTCGTCGCCAGTTATGATGCTGTAAACTGCTTTAGACCTACCTTCATGATATTTCTTAAGGAACTGCTGACACCATTTCACAAGCTATTGTTTTTGTGTTTCTGTTATACTGTGTGGTATCCACCGGCAACAAACTTTTCTTACATCCCAATGATTATGTAAAATCTTGTTTATTCAGTCATGCCAATGATTAACGTGCTCCTAATAGTTCTATATGTGAGGTAATTGTCCTCCTTTTCCATTCTGCGCACGGCGTCTATGTTTGTTGCGGTAACTGCTAAATTCCAGCCAGTCCTCTGCGAAGGCGCTTGGTCACAAAATGCAACACGAAATCGTCCAAAGCTTTCTTTCGGAGATACGGCGAACTTACGAAGTAATAGTAAATCTTGGTTCTAAACCTTTCTCTTTTTAAATGTATTTTTGCTGCACAACGCTTGTTTCAAAAATAACTTGTACTATAACTGTTGCAATTACGAAAACTAAATATGAGCTGTCAAACTAGAAAACAACATTTGCTTCAAGGCAACTTTGGTTTCTATAATGCAGTTGTTCTATTAGCTTGCAGAGATTATTGGTGCTGCCCTGGTACATTAAATCGTTTAATCAATTTTGCATCATACTCAACCGTTAATAATAATAATAATAATAATAATAGTTTTTTATTTGCAAGGAAAAAAATTAAGTAACAAGGACTGCACAGAAACTAAAAAATAGATAACGATATGACACAAATACATAGAAATTGTCTATAATAATACAAACTAAAAAGGTATCTTAACACATAGTGAACCTAAACACGTAATTCTAAAAATCAAATTAATACAGAGTTATTGCAACCGGTTAATTGGCAATAATTCAGTCCCATTATGAGGTAAATGTTTGAAGAGCATGTATTTATATCACAAAAATAGCGTGTTAAAGTTGTGGGCACATAACGTGAACAAGAAATTTTAAGAGAGTACTGGCATGTGTAGTTACACAGTAAAGGTAACATTATTGTGAGTGTAGAGGAGGTATATTAAAGTTCGAGAGAGCACTATTTGTATTGGCAAGCCAACTTCATTATGGAGTAATTTGTAGAAATATAGCTTGACCTAGTAGTACTTTTCTAGACTTCAGGGAAAATACTGTGATGGGGCCTTTCTTACTTATACTATACTTGATATTTAATTATTGTTTATACTATTTATTTTTAAATAAATAATATTTGAACCACAAAACGGTTTGAATTTTATGATAAATGGACTCTTTCTTTGGCTAATTAAAAATATAATCATTTAATTAAGCTTTACTGTAATAAAGGTATGCTGCTCTTTTTATTTTTTATATAGTCGCAACTTGTTAAAAACTTTTGCGCCGGCTAGCTATTGAAATTCTATCTGCAGGGTTGAATTCTTACACTGTTGGAATTCAACCAGTGACAGATAACTACAAAATATTTAACTCCAAACAAAGCTGCTCGAAACGCACAGAAAATGCAGCGTAATTTGACAACAAATTATCCAACAATCAGTCAGTTCAACTCAGGTAGATTATAACAATGCTTCTATAATAACCAAGTAGTTTAGCTAACCTGTAATTTGTTTTACAAGTGCAAAAAGACGCCAACTCGCCGATCTCGTTTTCGGCTTCTGCACAGGACACCAAGCTCGTATTTTCTTTCTGGCAAGCTTCCTACCGCTGCTACCTGCTTCTGGACGACGAATAGGGCCTCTTCTAGTTGCCGCACCTTGCTGTTCCCTTCCTGTAGCTCCAAATCTTATAGAATCTCGGCTCCAAATGCGAACTCACATAGGCTACGGTTGGAAAAGACGCAAGCTCGTATCTGCTTTCTAGAAAGCCTCCTGCTGCTGCTGCCTAGCTCTAGACTACGAATAAGACTTTTTCCTACTGCTGCACCTTGTTTTCTCAAGCTCCAAATCTTGTAAAATCTCGGTTCATAAAGCGGCTCGCACATGTTACGCTTCAGGTCCAATTTACTCTGGAACTGTACTCCGAAACACTGTCAATTTGACTGCAGCTGGCACCCACACATAAGCATACAATAAAACGCACAACTGGGCGCAAAATATTTACCTTTATCAACAAATTTAACTGAGACACAGGAACATAACACTTTACTTTTGACGAGAACATACGGCGTAAGTGCTCTTTCTGCTCTACAGCGTAAGAAGTGTCAACGAAAAGAGGTTCTATTTAAGCCAGCCAGAACGCACGTAGTTACATACTACTCCGTAGTGCAGGTAGAAATAGCTCATTCTCCTTGCAAAGCATTGGGATTGCATACGCATCCGCTGGCCCTTCGAATTTCACTACCGGTGAAGTTTTTTTAATTTGAAAATGTATTTTATTTATTAAAAACGTGAAGATATTTTTACTCCTAACTTAATTTGATTTTTAAAATTATTTAGCGTTACAATGTCGACGAGGGAAGTTCTGGGTAATGCTTTTTACAGATTTTTTATTTCCAATTGAATTTTTAAAATGCGGAAGTTATTTGAATTATAGTAAGGTCACCTATATGGCGGGCTCAGAAGCTATGTTGGAATAACGTTAATGAGTAGCAGTATAAGAAATAGATTTTTTATTATACCTGCATCAGAATCGCCATTTAAAGCACGCCTGAGCGTGCGAATACAGGCAATTAAAGCTCGCCGAGCTTTAAAGGTTGTCAAGGAAACGACTGAATGCAACAACGGACATGGACTCTACAAAAACGAAAATAAATCTCGTAACTATAGTAGCAATATTATTATGCCCTCTCGATTTATCACGGCAAAAATTATTTCTAAGTTTTTAGTGCGTAATTTATTTCCAGTATTGGAGCTATAACAAAAAATAGCGTAAAGTATTCGTGGATAACTGGTCTTTAAAACACTTGCTCTATTTCGAGCACTTCGGCTACGCCGTCGTGCTCGAAAACTCGCGCGTGTTTTAAAGACCTTGTTATCCACTCATACTTTAATATACTATTTTAAAACTCATAATTTAGTAGAAGCAATATCCACTTATATTCACTAAAACAGAGAAAATACGAGGTAGGGGGATGTCCCTGGTTTTGCAATTTTCAGATGGGCGTATATTTCCGGCCAGCTAGACGCTCTCGTAAGCTGAATTAACGAAATGGTTTCTCCTAACTACTAAAAATATAGGTACTAGTTGGTGTACATCCAAGTTAATTAAACCTATCACACTTTAAAGAATAAGTTTGAATAATTTAACGCCAGTAAAAGTACCACACTTACGCAGTTCAACTGAATAAATTCAAAATATGTAAATAATACAATATGCAAAACAAACTTGGGAATAAATTACACAATACTATTATACCGGTTTCAAAACCGAACATAACAAAAGCAGGGTTACTATCTCTTTCCTCTATTGAGTATATTTTCGTAATGTTTAATTGAAAATTGTGGTAGATAATTCTACCCACTGCCAGATTCGATTGTTAGGCTTCTAAACATGAAAGCTTTCTCGGTTTAGTTTTTAAAAGCTCTATAAGTTTTGTTCAATTTTTATTACTAAATCAGAACAAATTGCATAACAGTTATAGTGGCATAATGTACTAAATAACTTCCTGCTTTTTTACAATCATTCTTCTTATAAGTTAAAATAGGATGCAGCAATCTTCAAATGTATGCTATAATATGCACTTTGCTATTAAGTTTTGAATCCGGTTACCCGGTATAAATAACCTCAGGTTTGGTAGACCTTCTCAAACTTATTATTTAATAAATTATTACACGGGGATTCTGCAAGAATAAAGGGTTTGACTAAACAAAAGTGTTGCAAATCTATTCGAAGAAGTAGAAAAAGCAATACTTGATTAAGAAGCACCTGGCATTTAAGAAACAACTGAATAAAATTATCCGCGGGCTCCGCCGTACGGGGAGACCTCGCCGAAGAAACGCAACTATACATGGTGTCCCTAAAAAGTGTGGATGAAAATAACCTCATATACTAGAGCTCAAAATAAGCCGATTTAACCCAAATTACCTATATACAAAGGTCCACTCCTAAGGAATTAGAGCCATCTAAAGATGATGAAAAATTCTTTACCGTGTCTCTTGTATGAAAATAAAATAACAGGTAGGCTTTAAGAACACAATAAATTTTTGACGTTATTTAAAACAATGCAATTAACAGTTTCAAAGGGTACCTGTCATTTTAATTTCATGCAGTAAATAATATCCGTGGAAGCCCTGGAATATCTGACTGTATCAGAAACACTCGACAGAGCAGGATACGTTTATATATTAGTGGAAATGGAACCCAATTTTGAACATTTGTTATGATGCTGCATTTATTGGTGTTTATTGTGTAATTTTATAATTAAATTTATTGCATTTTCAAAAACTGCATTTTTTTAGTTTCTTACAAGAGACATGATCAAGCATTTTTCGTCATCTTTAGATGGCTGTAACTCCTAAGGGATAGACTTTGTGTAGAGGTAACTTGGCGTAAATCGGCTTATTTTGCGTTCTAATATATGTCGTTACTTTTTTTCGCACCTTCCTGGGACACCCTGTATACGTATATGGTAATATTTGTCGCATTAAGAAAATAGTTTGCTCAATCACCAGAAAAAGCACTTGTCTGCTATTTTTGGAGAATATAAATAAATGCATAAAATCCGAAACATACAAAGCAAATTAAATTGGCAATCAGCTTAAGGTTGTTAAGTCATACGAAATTACAATAAATTTAAAGCTCAAAATTTGTATGTTTCTAACAAACGTGATTTAACAATCTATGCGTTTCAATTGCTGCGAGAAAGGCAAGGCTGATGGCTGCGACCCAGGTTACCAAAAAGAAGTTAAATAAAGTACCCCTTACATGCAATCGTCCAAAAGGAGGAGAACACTGGAGGATACCAACGGACGGTTCCTGCACTTTTTAACCACATGCGTAGCAGATGACGTTGTTAGCGCTACATTTGTTTACTATAGTTTCCCTAAATACTTTCAAATATTGCAAAGGTACTAGAGTATATTTGAGCCCACGCCACCTAGCTTCAGTGGAGACGGTGTGCAGTTCTTTAAATGATGTAATTATCAAATCAAATGAACGCTAGCAAGCATTTCAATTGCAACAAATATACTCAGATAGGTCAAAAACTTATAAACTCAAATAAATGTGTGCATTGGGTTTATTAAACAACGCTGCATATAGTAACCAGTACAGAAGTATTATAAATTTTGATTAGGCGTTACTTATTCGAAAGATGCACCGCAAATTAGCTAGCAGTGATTACGACGATACGAATACACACTCTAATATTTAATTAGTAAGATGTACATTGTAGAATTACGTATTAAATACAACTACAGTTTCTGCGGTACAAATATCATTAACACAAACCATTAAGTTGCACTACTTATCTGAGAGCCCTACGTTTTGCAGCTGCGGCTGCAGAAGGTCGATGCCAGCAAACGGCCTTAGCAAAGACGTCAGGTGATGAGGCTCAAATTGGAACTAGACTCTCATTGTTTAGAGAGGCCTTCTAAAGTTGAATAGATCGCAGAAGTTTCCACAACTCCCCGGTAACGTTTGTAGTGAAATTCTCAAGCAAATGGCAACGTCGTTGTTTTGCACCTCGCAGGAGACGCTAAAAATACCGGACAACAGTTAGCTCGTTGCAATTACGTTACTACAATTGAAATTTAAGAAATTGCACTCGCCTTATAATTACAGGCAATTAGCCAAAACGGCAAGAAGAACTGCGATTATAAACCGTCTCAAAAACGCTGAATAAAATGTCCATATAGTACCCGAGGCCCAAAAAACCGAATACTAGCGAAGCTTCCCAAAATAATATTTCAAAATACCTGAAGCTAAGAGCTAAGACTTGGAACACAACCACGGAACTCTGCAGAAAATGACGCTGTTTTTTGCCGGATAAAAGCAAACGAACTGCAAAAAAATTGTTTACAACTACTCACGGATACCAGTAAAACAGATACAGGTTCAGATACAGATAAAGGAGCTTTTACATGGTCATGAATTATACACAAAATAAATTCTCATATTGTTGATTACAAAGAAAAAAAGGCCCGCGATTTTGAGCGGCCAACAAGTTTTTTTACTTTCAAAATACCATGAAATGATGATTCGATCGGACGAGTGCAACAGTTCTCCAAATCGTAATACCAATTATTGTGCACCCGATTTCTGACACTAAATACATTTACCAAACATCACCAACAGAAGCCCCAAAAATATGTTGTCTAACAGCATTGGACGTAAACTAAAGTCTAAACAATTTCCTTAAAAAGGAATCGGACAGCTGTGGACTTGGATAAGAGTTGCAATTCTTAGACGTATATTTAAATGCGTAATGTTACAATAATTGAATGTTGCGAATCTTTTACCAGCGTTGTCTATCCTCCACAGCCCTTAGATTATTTTTCAACCTTTGTTCAGCTTCTTTGACTTGGTAAACCCAGCATTAAGAGAAACTGCAACTTCTTCAGGTACCTTTAACTGTCCTTTGCACGATTAGTTTCTCCATGTTATTACCATGTCGTCTGACGATGTGCGCAAAGTATTGTAGAATACCACGTTATATTATGATGTATATTCGTGTTCTTAGTAGTGATTCTTCAATAATCGAATTGTACTTGCGCATAGCAGTCCATGGAATTCTAAGCATTCGCTAGTAGGCATAGATTTCAAAGGAGTCTATTCTCTTGCAGTCGTCGATTTTTAGAGTGCACGCTTTTGTATCATAAAAGCTATGTGGAATATCGGAGTACTGACAAGTTTAATTTTTGATTGCGTGGCTACAGCAACTGTTCTTCTGGCTTCATCTTCACTACCACCACCCTTTGTTAAAGTAGTCTAAGTAAATTAACTTTATTACTTCGATTTTTAGCTCTCGTTGTTTGGGCAGATGTTTTTGGATCACTAATCATGATTTTTGTTTTTATTGAGACTAATTTATTTGTCGATTGGCTAATTAACAGTTTAAATTAAACCAGTTAGGAATATTAGTAGATGTTTACTCAGCGAGGGCTGCGTTTATACGTTGGCACCCATATACACTGTCCCAGGCATGACTTGTGATAATTAATTATGTGATGTAGTATGAAGTGTTATTGTTGGTTGTTACCAGTAATTACAATCGATTTTATTCCCCCCTGTTGTTATCCATCACGTGATTTAAATCATTATGCGATTTTTAGAACTGCGGGTTCTATTGATTATATTGTTTGTTGGTACTTTTGAGCAATTTAATAGTTCGTTCGCTCAAACGAACAAAGCAACATGGGCGTGAATCATTTGGCGCCCTTAGAAATTCAGATCTGTTGGTTAGTTACCTACCCCTTTTGTCTGAGTTAGTCCAATTACATGTTTCGATTCAATATCGGCAATTTATAATGTAACATTATTTTGGTGCAATTGCAGTTTGTAACGATCGCTCTATATTTCTACTCAGTTCAACAGTTCTACTATTTTATATTTCTTTTTGGGGATAAAAGTAGTGTCGTCGGACTAGCGGAGGTTTTTAATTAATTTCCCTCTTTTGGTGACTCTGCTCTCAGGTCTTTCAAGTTCTAGTCTCATTACGTATTCGTGACCCCTCGTTTGGTATGAAGCAGTTTCGAATGGTTAGCCTCTATTTATATTGTTGTAGTACCTTTTTCATATAAGTTATTTACTTAGATAGCAAGATGGAGAAAATTATCGGATATAAGCAACCTAATACATACAGCGAAGTGAAAAGTTGCTGAAAGTACTGTAAAAACAAATGAAAATCGAAAATAGCATAACCCACTGCTCCTTTTCAGAAGGCTGGGGCATTCAGAAATATCAGCAGCCTTAAAGTATCTGAGAATAAAGTAGAGAATTCACTTTGGAACACGTAAGAAACAAAAGACGGGAGTTCGGAATAACTCCTAGGTCAAAGTCCTTAAAAACCTCTAGAGGACGACGAAAATTTATAAAATCCTCGTCGGGACAGTGGGTTGTTAAATAGAAATTTTAAAATAACTGTAGATATCATATACTTAAGTGTATTGTTGGAGACGCTGTCTATGTTAAATTCCGGGTTAGGCTTTTGCGTCAGTTTGTGTCAAACTGACGAAAAACCTAACCTGCTAACCTCGAATTTGACATCGGCCGACAGTGCTTCCTATACTTCAGTACTGCCAAAAGTATAATACAAATCACTGGCAGTGCTAAGTGCTACCAGCCAGTATAGTCCCCTGTCAAATGTACAAAAACAGGCTCCCGTGTGCTCCTTGATGATGCAAGTGTGGTAGTAGTCTCAATCTCTTCGTCTGACCTTGGAGAAACATAATTTCCATGGTGGCACTGTTGAAAATGGTGCGTTTGAATACTGCGGGGAAAAAACAAAATGGCTGCCATCGCAAACACGTTTTCCTATATATATCAGTAACCGTTGGGATTATAAAAAAAAGTTTGAAACAAAACATGTAGCTACACAGTTTCTGCACAGAAAAAGTTATTACAACTTTTTATGTGGGATCAACCGTTTTCTCATAAAAAGTACTTTTATATTTTTCAAAAATAAAAATGAATGTCTCAGTATGAGGGTTTTGCAAGCGCATGCTTGACATTATTTACATAGCCACTAGATAATTCTAATAATAATTACTACATTAAACATTAACAAATTAAAAAAATATCCCCTTTCCCTTATGTTGTGCCGTAGAAAATTGAAAGATAAAAAGTACCACTATAGTTTTAACCTTTAATGAAAATACTGTGGAAGAAATACAATTTATATCGACAGAGTAGAGACAATCATACGTCTCACTCCTACAATTACATTTTTAATTACAGTCATCGTCACTTTCAATGCAAATCTCACTTAGACCTAAATCTTCATCATCGTCTAGCTCGCACTCTCCCATATTGTCACAAAGATCGGGATTACCTTCGCACTTGCACATTTCAGTACACCGGAGTCTATTTGACTGACATGTACATGGAGGAGAGCAACGCCTTTTGGAGCATGAGCAGCGACAAAGTTCCAAGATAAGCTCTGGTGCACAAGGGTTTGTATAAGCCACAGGCTCGTATGCACTCTCTATTTTGTTCCATCCAAAATCTGAGGGTGGTGGGTTATTGGGATGCTGAATTAGGTCCTGATTCCACTCAAAGCTCTGAAGGTGAGCCCTTAGCAGTGCCGGATCCAGTGCAGATCTTGTTGGAGGAAGGTTCTCATCTTGATATTGCTCCTATGTTGGTCAGTGTTGTTTTGGAGATATAAAGCTGACAAATGAACGCTTCCAAGTTAGTCCTGACATCTTCAATGAGTGACAGTGTATTTCCCAATTTAGCCAAAGCTTCTAGCAGCGTATCACTTGCGGAATTAAAAGCTTTTCACCACTTTATTTTACCTTTGCCAGCAAATGATCTTGTTACATCAGCTCCTGAAAGTGCGTGTAATCCAGGGAGTGCAGAGGCTTTTAGAGGTCCAAGTGCTCTGTAGATTGAACCTAGCTGAACGAACCTTTTCATGCCATGGCCGAGGAAAGATGCAAAATCTTTCGAAAATTGAGGATATCGCCTTAGTGCTAAAATCAGGACATCAGTATCGGGGAAAAACACATGAGTAGTTTTAATTCCTTTCTGTGCTAAATAAGATGCATGTAATTATGATCTTGGTGTCGGACTCCTCCTGCGTACTTGCAAGACTGGATATATCATCGCCATGTGATGAAGCTGCTTTGTCTCTCCAACTGAGTACAAACCTTTTGTTGTTGATCACGCCAAATTTAAGAATCCGATCGAAAAGGAACTCTGTTAGTTCGTCCTTCGTCTTATCATGGGCCGATAATTTGTGCATTGGTATACTTCCAATTTTTGTTTCTGGTCGGATTTTGTACTGCACTGGATCTAAGCCTTTTTGCCGAATCTCTCGCATCGCTTTCTTCAACGAGTTTTCTTTGTAAAAGTCGAAAACTATATGGACCTCACTGTAATTGCTGAATTTTTGTCCGATCCATTGGCTGAAGCTTACACCGAGCTCACTACATGTCTTCACTGTGTTAGGTTTGTGGTAGATATGAAGAAGCGCCATGCCATCTACTATCACAGCTTTTCCCTATAACTCTTCGTTTTCTTCTAAAACATCTTGTGTGGTGGAAGCATGATCATCTTCGTCTTCTTCAGCAGGTATTTCTTGCATTGATTCAAGAGCATCTGTAAGTTTGTACTTAGCTAGACAATGGTGCATAATTTCGTCAACTGCAAACAACGACTTCGATAGAGCTGAAAACTCGTAGTTGCTCAAATTGTGCCTCAAATCTATATCAGGTCTGCTTGTGGAAGCTATCAAAAATCTTGAAATAAGAGATAAGTCTGTCTTTATGGCAATGGTTTTGCCTTTGATGGTAATTTTAACTTTTTTCGCTGCCGTTTTACACGTTCTAATGACATTCTTTTTCATAGGAGCTCAGAACGGAATGTCGTTAGTATGAACTCGTTGATCTAAGAAAATATTATGAAGGTCTTGACCAACTTTCGGAACACTGTCTAAAGACACTTTTATTTCGTGTGGAAAGACCCGCTGAGTTAGGATATGAATGAGGTCATCAGTTTTGCATTGGAAGGGATTTGTCGAGTTTTGAAATGCTTCCTTTAGTTTAAGTACATTATAATCCTGGCGCTGTTGAAGTTTAACAGACACTTCATGATGTTTACTTCGTTCTGTATTTTGAAATCCTATCAGTTTTTCAGTTTCGCATGCGATTCTAGTTAGTTCCGAATTAGCAAGGAAGAATTGATTTCGAGCATCCTCATTAAGTGTTATACAGGTCCTAAAAATAATGTCAAGAATGTAAATATGAGCTTCAAAACCGTCGTACTGGGACATATTCATTTTTATTTTTGAAAAATATAAAAGACTATTCAATTCACCTGTCATCTGTCAAAAAGTAACCAATGAAAATCCAGAGTTCTGACGTTTCTTGACCAATCAAAAAAATATCAGTGGATATATCTTCCTAGAAGGTATTCAAGTGACTATTTTTAACAAATGTGATTTTTATTAGAAAAAGTCAATATTAGTGTTCTGTTACTATAGAAATTGCGTAGTTTGTTGCTAGATTTACTGAAAACTAATTTGAAAAGGTAGTTTG
Source organism: Agriotes lineatus (assembly GCA_940337035.1). Classification (NCBI taxonomy): domain Eukaryota; kingdom Metazoa; phylum Arthropoda; class Insecta; order Coleoptera; family Elateridae; genus Agriotes; species Agriotes lineatus. Next base: position 66,140,415 of record OW679199.1, on the reverse strand, counting down.
GTTCATTAAATAGTCCCTCGAATACCATTCTTAGTCAAAGTTAAGTAGATTATTTTTGCGGTGGTATCACTACTCATGTCCATTGCGCTTTGGATTAGGACTCGTGCTATCGCACTCGTCCTAATCGTACCAAAGCGCAATGGACATTCGTGACACCACCGCAAAAATAGTCGACATAACTTTGACTACTCATGGTATTACAAGTGAAATTTTTTTTATGAACAAACGGTTGATTCTTTTCTGTGCAGAATCTATGTAGCTACATTTTTTGTTGCAAACTTTGTTTTGTAATCCCAACGGTTACTGATATAAATAGGAAAACGTGTTTGCGATAGCGGCCATTTTGTTTTTCTCCCGCAGCATTCGAACGCACCATTTTCAAGAGTGCCAACATCGAAATTATACTTCTCCAAGGTCAAACAAAGAGATGGAGACTACTTCCACACTTGCATCATCAAGGAGCACACGGATGTACATTTGACAGGGGACTAGTATACAAAATAGAGCAAACTAAAATGATAATACCATGAAAGAGAGTATAATTTTTAACAAATACTACCAATTGCTTAATTATTATTTTAAAAAAAAATAGCAAATTTTACAATCGGTCGGTAACCTATTTTCGGTAGGAGTGTCTGGCAAGCAAATTTATGCAGATATATAGAATGCAGTGAAGGATTAATGCTCTTTCTGCACTACTATAAAAACTACGTAGCGGATTTTAAGAGAGACGGAACTGAAGTCAGGGGTAAACGCCGTGTTGGAAGATCGGTTTCTGTGTGCAGTTCAGAACACCTCAGTTAGGTTTTTGCTTGTTACTACAGTCAGCAGTAGATGAATAAACTAACAAAATAATCTTGGCATTTGCAAGGCGCGTGCGTAAGTGATATTCCAGCGGAGCACCCCGGATGTTGAAATTCTTCGAAGTATTATGATTTTGAACGCATGGGCCGTTCCTACACTGTGATATCAATAATACGGTTTTAGAGAATAGACGAACATATGAACGTCTCTTTCATGTCGTACATCAAGTTCTTGAACGCTGACGAAAATCGACCCACAGTGACACCATGCCAGTGCATTTGAAGCTGTGGCGATTGATTATAACTTTTGATTTAGTATTGTAAAGGAATAGAAACATTCTGCTTCTTCCCGACCAAAGATGTTCACAAGTGTGCGGAAAAGGTTTCCGCTTTATATTATTTGGGACAGATTACTTAGAACAGTAGAAAACTGTGACAGGACTATATTTTTTTTCCATTATTAACTCAGCTTTCATGGTTTCTAGATGTGTGTTCTTCTTGTAAATCAACCGTCAACTACAATATTTCTAAAGTAAGAAAATATTTGAGGGAAGAGTTTTCCAAATGAAATGGTCCTCATACAAATAATACAAAACGTTATCTTTTTACAATTTCCAAACGGCTTTCACTTGGTAATCGAGTCACTAGGAACAAGCGCAATAAGGTTCAGCCTTAAATATGCAAGATATTTCTATATTAGGGTCGATGAACTTCAGTTAAACTTCGAACACAACGAAATTGTTTTAAAAATACATTTATTATTAAATTAAAAACACGCCGCTAATTTATTTTCGTTTTTGATAGCTTACCCAGGCTTTGTTTATGTTTAGGTACAATACTCATTTCGTGTTTCAGTTTTCTTCTGATACAAAAACGCAAAAAACCTTTTTATTCTCCAGTTTACTAGAGAAATAAATAAATTAATAGTACAGTTTAGAATTATATTATCAAATGCTAGTTGTATTACCACAGACAAAAATATTTTCTAGGCTATTATTCAAGGAATAAACTATACTATCGGAATGATACCGATTTTATAAATAGCGATGTATTTAACATCTCTACTTCCGCAAACTTTTCAGTCACTATTACAAAGAGAAGTAATTTTCTCCTTTGTCTAATTACTATAATAAAACACAAAAACGAAGCGTACGCTCAGAACATTAAGTAATAGTTAAAATCTGCAAGCTCTAATGTATTATGGTTTAATTACAATCAAGGGAAATTATATGTATGCTGAAAATTTATCGCTCCTCTGACGAAAGTAATTTATGCGAAGGAACTCCAGCATTTGAAACGAAATTTAATTATAATTCATCATTTTTCAGCTGATCCCTTGCTTTACTTAACCCAAGCTGTTTTTAACTTGCTCAAATTTATTGCGCTGATTTGTTTAAAACTCATCGCTCGAGTGTTTCATTTTGGAACTAGAAATTGGTATCGCAACATTGAAACAAATGAAAAAGGTGCAAGGGCGCCCCTTCGTCTTATCTTTGGTGGTTGAGGGATTTGATAATATTTTAAAAATGTTTAAATGCTAATTCTATTCCAAATATCGCGGTATTTCTACCATCATCACCATCGACAAGTTAGAAGTACCTTGAAAATCGGCACTGGAATACTCCGCGATTATTACAAGCAGATATTTCACAACTTATAAAAGGAAATAGAAAATGAACAACTGGATATCTCCGGAGTATCGGAAACACACTCGAAAAGTAAAGTACAATTTAAAATCCAAAACCACGTCATTTACTGCTCGAGCCACGAAGAAACAGGACAAAGGGGAGTAGCGTTCATAATCAGGAAGAGAATTGAAAAATATATCGAAAGTTCTAGACCGAATAACCATAATAACAAAAAGTGCGAAATCACTTAAACTCCATATGATTCAAATATATTTTCCGACAACAGATGCCTCTGATGACGTTATTGAAGAATTATGCTCGTACCCAGAATTATGACATTATAACATCATTTGGAAGCAGGTCTATGATTATATTACTAGGTGATTTCAACGCCACCATAAAAGTAACTAGCTACAGAAGATGAACATCTGTGAACCACAATTGGTAAATGTGGTCTGGGAATTCGTAATGAAAGAGGAAAACGCCTAATGCAATTTGCAATAGAGAATAAAGTCACGGTTACCAATGCAGCCTTTAAACGCTATCCCAGAAGATTATCAACCTAGACAACTCCAAAGAAAATATAGAAAAATCAAGTAGACCACGTTCTAATACAACATACATCATCATTTATAAATCTGAAAGCAAAACCTGAAGGTGAATGTGGATCCGACCACAAACTACTACAAGCCGACATCAAAATAAAGTTAAAAGGAATAATACGCAAAAATGACAAAGGCAAACGAATAAGACTACCAGAAAACGACAATATCTTACAGAAAATACCTAAAGCAGATCCCTACGATGACGCAGAACAGACACCGAACAGAATAAAAATACGAAATCAAAACAACATAAACAAAAATACAAATCCAGTGAGCAACAAACCCCGAAAACATTGGATGACGGAGGCAACATATAAGATATTAGAACAAACAAGACTGATTAAAAACAGTTATCTGAATATTCACGACAAAGAGGAAACACTACAACATCTTAATAATCAAACGTAAATGTAAAAGAGATAAGAGCGATCATATACAAAACATATGTATAGAAATACAACAACAATCAAATCAAACTCTCAACTATATAAAGCAACCAAGTACATATCTAGCTAGGGAGTTCAAACCGAGAACACTAATTATTCAAGATGACTAAGGAAATCTAATAGCAAATGTCGGAGGAATAGTAAGCCAAAAGCTATACTTGGATGAAACACAAACAATAGATATGAAAGGCAACGATTATGAAATAGAACCCAATATTCTCACGAGCAAAATAGAAAGGACGATAAAAAATTAAGGAGTGAAAATTGACAGATTTATGGAATTTCAGCTGAAACAATAAAAAGATGGGAGTAGCAAGAGTACAAATAATATATTTATTTATTTATTTATTTAATTTATTTATTCAATTCGCACTCAGCCAACAGCAGTTAGACCAATTATAGGCGTCGCTGTGCAGTTATGAGGACTTCCAACCCCACTAACGACTGTCATGATGTGGTTATGACCGCCGGGACCAACTTTTTCCCGTGATAGCCGTACCACGAGGCGCCGAGAGATGCAGTCGTGGAACTCCCATCCAAGTTCTGACCAGAGACAGCGTTGCTTAACTCTGCTGATCGAACGTGGACGCTTGTTCAAGCTACACCACTCGGGACGCCGTATGAACTGTACAAGAAAATCTGGGCAACTGGAAAATGGCCAAATGACTGGTACCACTCTATCTTTATTCCGATATTTAAGAAGGGACCGTCCAACAGTTGAAATAATTATACAAATGTGGCTCTGATCCTACACGCCAACAAAAGTACGTTAAATATAATACATGCAGACTCAAAACATATTTATTACCACAAATAGCCGAGGTACAAACAGGGTTCGCACCTGAAAAGGCCACCAGAAAGCAGTGATTAATAATTAGACAGATAGTAGAATAGGTTAGGGAATACAACGTTGAAAGACATATTGTAATGCTAGGCCTCTACTAATAAGGGCATTAATATAAATAAATAAATAGGGCAAATCACAACAATTTACAAATTACAATAGTTTTGATCTAGAATTCTTGTGTCAATCTCAGGGCTTATTAAAATGATGTTATAATTAATATTTGCAAAATAACTGGTTTAGTGCTCTTTCTATTTTATTCATCTGCAATCAATTAACTAAAACTCCGATTTACCATGTGAAAAACGATTATTCAAAGAGTTAGGTTCAACACCCAGTATTACACTTACTTTTAAGTAGGGCTTATTAACATGTACGGCAATTGCTCGAATTTGTATCTGACAGATTTACCTTAAAATTGACTATAAACACAAATGATCTGCTGGTACAAGAAAATAGCGCAATTGAATTCAAACACAAAAATGAGAAAAAATCCGCAGGTAAATACAATACAATTAGTGTGACGTAATTTTCGGCTAACTTGTTTTGTTTCACTGACGTAGGGCTCGCCAAAACCTGCATTTGTTTAGCTTCCTGTAAGTCTCCAAATCTCCGGTTTAAATCACAAAATCAAAGGACGCTACCTCGATTATAAATTCCTGGATAAATCTATGCAGCTGAAACCACGTCCACGTCTTCCAATGTTTAATTTTGATGAAACCCCAAGCTAGTGGGCCTTCTGCAACGGCTTGCAAGGGTAGCTCGGATGTCGGCTCGCAGAATTAAGGGACGCCATGGCAATTACAAACTTGATGACAGCTTCCTGCTCCAAATTTCTGCACCTACGTTCTCAGGACGGACTGCTCTAAAAGTAGCATATAAATTTCTAGATGTCGATGTCTCTACTATTCGAAAATTGGCCTCGATGTTAACCGCTCTTGGGGCGAATCTTCGTAGAGCTTATTCCTTTTCACTGAGATGTGTCACCACGACGAAAATTACACACACAGATGCTCTGCAGATTGGTGAATAGAAAAAACAACTTTTTGGCTCACCTAGAAAACCTTTTAACATAAAAATTTCCAAAAAAAATGTGAGCATCTCTTGCACCTAGCAGAAATTTTACAAGTTTTTTAGTTATTATTAACAATTGATTGTATCATATCCTAGCAACTACTATTGTTTTTTATGAAATATGTTTCGATATAACGTTTTTACTAAACAACAAAACTGTCTTTTTCTTGGAAATTGTCAATCGTAACACTTTAAACCTTAAATCTCTGCTTTTTCACAATTAGTTTTAAATGCACTGTTTCACACGTTTATAATTAGCACTTCACAATTTTCTGTTTCCTATAATAGGTTGCCTTATCATTGCTCTTTGCAATATTTGCTTTGCTTTGCTTGCACTGCTTTGCACCGCTCTTTACCCGTCAGCTGTCTTGCCGTTTTCTGGCTGATATAATTTTTAATACTCATAACGCTCATATAATTTTTGTACTTTACGAACCATCTCTGTACCATGTTAAATTCACATTATTGTATTGATGTTACCAAATCAAATCTGTCAGCTACATAAATTAAGGTGCGCTTGCCATTCCGAACATCAATTATGAATAAAACGTAAAACGTAACCCTTTTCTAAGCCAACCTTTGTCAATCAAATTATAGTTACTGTTAATCATATCGCGTGCATCTATTAGTGTGAAATACTGTCTTTATCTTGCAATAAACAAAATATTAATTCTGTGCCTTTTTTGTAATTATTATTTCATTTTTGTGTTAGTTAGGCAACCAGAATTGCCGAGAAAAGTAAACCATTGCAATATATGTTTCATAGACTACAAAAAGGCTTTTGATAAAGTGAAATGGAGGAAACTCTGACCGATACTGATAGAAATGGGAACTCCGGAACATCTGATACAACTAATACAGAGCTTAAACGAATCGAATACAGCCACAATCACAATTAATGGTGTGCGTCAAAGGTACGTAGTATCTCCTACCTTTTTCGATATATGCACAGAATATACCGATGGGTCAAACTTATGTCGAACAGCAATAAGATAATATGAACAAGAAAATAACACGTATTGCTTGAGTAAGAAAGAGATAAAAATAGTAGCAAATATTCGAGTAAGCGTAACGCTCATTTTAATTATGACGTATATCAACCAACATGCCTAGTAAAATACTTTTTCGTATGATCATCTCTTTCTTGCTCAAGCATTCTACTGTCTTGTTTATGTTATCTCATTGCTGTTCTATATACAAATTACAAACAATCATGGAAAAATTAAAAAGAGTAAGCAAGATCTATGGCCTCGAAATCAATGCTACTAAAACCTAGGTAATAATAATCGACCGCAAAAATAACAACGCTCCACATGTAAACAATATTGCAAACAATAAAGTTGTTAACAAATACAAATACCTCGGATCACTCATAACAATCACACCACCAGCCATAGGCAAGTTAATTCGAATATGGAAAGACGTAAACATAACCTGAAAAACAAAACTACAAATACGTCAAACACTTATCTTTCTCATTGCCACCTACGCCGCACAGACATGGACCGGCAAGAAATCCGACAACGGCATAATACCAGCGTTTGGGATACTACGAACCTCATGGACGGCTTTCCGAACTAATAAGTCAATAAATGGAGAGCTAAGCATTTTAAAAAGTTTTCTGCGGCAAATCTGTCATAGCTTAGCTATCAAGAACGCATAGCTAGAAGAGCTTTAGAAAATGTGGTCATAGAAGGTAAAGTATATGGAAACGGACCTTGGGGATGATCACCCATGAGATGGTAAAGTAACACAAAACCACTCTGTTAAGTCATTTTGCTGTCGCAGATGCTTAATTGCATTTCACGCCTTTATGTAGGTCATTTTGGTATTTTAAATAGCCACCTAGGCTTTAGGGCAGCGTGCCCGTATGCTAAGCCCCTTTAGTTATTTATTTGGCTCCATCGCCTAATTTCAGAATCACGATGTCGCACATATTTAGCTCCAAAAGCAGTATTTTTCGTCGGTTGGAGCTCCCCTCTGATGGCGTCTTTTTCGAATTCCGAATCTTCTAGAAAGCACGCTGTTGTGGCGTGATACCATCGTGGCCCGCATTGGCTTGTTTCTTTTTATCGCCTTGCGAGTGCTAATTTAAGTCTTCGCTGCCCGCTGCATAAGGCGACGCGCATATTCGTACTTATTACTGCGCTAGTGCATTCATTCAGACTTGCAGACTGTTCATGCCGCGAGTGCTAATTTAAATCTTCGCTGTCCGCCGCATAAGGCGACGCGCATATTTGTACTCATTACTACTTATTACTGCTCTTGTGCATTCATTCAGACTTGCAGACTGTTCATGCCGCGAGTGCTAATTTAAATCTTCGCTGTCCGCCGCATAAGGCGACGCGCATATTTGTACTCATTACTACTTATTACTGCTCTTGTGCATTCATTCAGACTTGCAGGCTGTTCATGCCGCGAGTGCTAATTTAAATCTTCGCTGTCCGCCGCATAAGGCGACGCGCATATTTGTACTCATTACTACTTATTACTGCTCTTGTGCATTCATTCAGACTTGCAGACTGTTCATGCCGCGAGTGCTAATTTAAATCTTCGCTGTCCGCCGCATAAAGCGACGCGCATATTTGTACTCATTACTACTTATTACTGCTCGTTACTGTTCAACATCTGTCGTTAAGTTTAGAGCGCGCGTGCCAGCTGGTGCCCTTAATTATAGGTTAAGTATAGATATAGGGCGACGCACTCTGCTGCCCCATTGTAACCCGAAGTTCAATAGATGATTGGTTAGTTAAGGGAACTATTGTTTTGTTTCGACTTGTGCATGTTCTGTTACAGATAGACGCCCCCTTCATTGTACTGTTTATTGTACGACGGAACGAGGAAGCTTTGAGCGTACAGGTGGGTGAGACAGCTGCGTATTCGCGGTTGGATTGACACCTAATTACAATCCTTGCATAAGGCGATCCCGAAATTGTTATTTGACCTTGCAACTCTTGAGTAATCCTATTGGCGGAGTATTCTGCATGCTTCGCTCCCGTCTAACCGTCCAGGCCCGGTTAGCCGGGTTAAGACAGACTTGGTGGCGCCCTCATAATTTCGACATACCCTGTATATATTATGTCACCACACGCTTGCCCAGAACGTATCGTGTGACTCACGCCCGACTCCCTGAGCGTCCCAGCCGTGGCCTTTTAGCCTATTTCGAACCGATTTCAGGGCAAGTGTGCCAGTTTTTCAGGACTGATTCCGTGGTGCGATGCTCACCTTGGGTGGGTGTCGTAAAGTTCTTTTAATACCGTAACAGGCTAATTTTGGCTATCCCAACGTGTGGGCCTGTTTTTTTTCTGATATTCGTCTTCTCGTCAAGCCCCTTCGTTGTGCGTCTTAATTTTGGCGTCCAACATCGGGGGCCTTGTATGTTCGTTTTTCTTATTAAGCCACCCGTTGTCTGCCTAATTTTGGCAGCCCATCGTGTGAGGCCTTGTGGGGCCTTGTGGCTCCTTTGTTCTCGTCAACGCGCCTAATTTCGGTGCTCCAACGTCTGGAGCCTATTGGTGCACGACAACGCCCGACCTCATTTTGGGGTTTTCTTTTTTCTTGCGTTGTGTGTCTTAATTTTGGCGCCCAATGTTTTTTTTCGTCATTTCGAAGTGGTATGGACTGGTAAACCGTGTTTTTTTCTTAGTAGAATATTTTACCGAGCTTCTTTTCTTGTTTTCTATTTGTCTTTTCTTGTTTTCTTCTGTTTTCTATATGTCTTTTCTTGTCTTTTCCTGTTCTTAGTTTATTTTCATTAGTTTTCTTGACCGTGTATATGTTTCTTCTTAGTTGTCATTTGTCTTTACGTTTCTTTTCTTGTTTTCTATATGTTTTTTCTTGTCTTTTCTTATTTTCTATTTGTAGTTTTGTGTTTTCTTGTTGTTTATCGCCTTTTTGAGTTTTCTTTTTGTGTTTTTCCATGTCTTTTCATATTTTGAGTATCTTTTTCGTCATTTTTACCGTCGTTTCTTGTTTTTCTTAGCCAGTTCATACTACCGAGATCTCTTGTTGCATTTAGTGCAGATTTTATCCCGTATTAGTCGGATTTAGTACCAGATGTTGTTGAGTGAAGGTACCGACCTTGTTTTTTTTTAAGTCTTTTCGAAGGCTTAGTTGGGAGTTTCGATTCCCTGTCGCTTACATTGTTTAGCCTTGGGCTAAGTTGACACTTTTGTTGTACCGAACTGACGTTTATCGATTTTGACGTTCACGTTAGCGAGGTTTATCGATTTTGACGTTGATGATTACCGATTTTGAAATTTTTTTTTCTCTATTGTTTGGGGTTGTACCGAGTTGATTTTGGTAAGCAGGTTGGAATTCATTTTCACCTTCATTACCGTGTCATGGTTTGTTGATAAGTTTTGGTGTGTTGTTGGTGTGCTTGGGGAGATTCGCTCGTGCGGTTATTACGTCCCTCAGGCCATCTTCTTAGTTGGTTTGGCGTAGTTATTTTTGTTTGGACTTTATCTCATTCTCATTATTATCATGTACCGCCCAACCTGGTTTACCGACTTCTTCGTGGACACCCCTAACAGTCATAGTAGTGTTTTGTACACTTTCCGTTAGCATTTAACGAGCTTTTGCCGCTGGTCGGAATGATTCGTATTTGTTGACGTTTTGTTGTCATTTATCGTACCCTTTTTGTCTGATGTCGTCATGTTGTCAAGTGTCGGGTTCTTTGTCAACAGTTTCGTTGAAGCTTCTGAGCTTTGTGTGGCGGCAGTGCACGGCTGTCCGCACGAGGTTTCTTGAGTAGAAAGATTTTGAGTATTTAAAGGTTTTTGACTTTTTTTTGTAGTGATGCCCTGTTGTTTTCGTGGCCTAGCGCTCTTTTACCGTACCGTTGGCCGTCGCCATTTTCAACCACCTATGTGGGATTACATAAAGAGAGCGTGTTTCTGGTCATTTTGTTTCGTGCGGACCCTGTCGTAGTAAGGTAGTCCCTTTGGCCGCATGGATTTCTGAAAAGGATTTATTGGGCATGCGTCATCGAACGCCTACACCCTTGGAGACTTGGTTCTTCCGGATTTTCTTTTGGTGTTCGGTGTTGGAGTCACTTTCGAGCTCGCGCTTTGCGGTTTAATAGTCGACTTGGCTCCGGCATCGGCATTGATTGAGGATTTCGGTGGACTGAGTTTTTCCTATTACTGATTATGACTATTTTTGACAGTTTCTGTCACAACCATTTCCCTTTTTTTTTGTGGTTCATCCTCTTCTCTTGGGTACTCATACCAGTTGTGGGATCCACACAATGCGCCGATCTCGTGACGCGCAGCGTGCCCTCTTCAGGTAACCCTTGGGTGGGACTTTGGACTTCCATTTCTATACCCCCCCCTCCCTGTGTTCTTTTGGAACGGTTGGTCGGAAGTGTCCACAGGTGTAAGACCTATTTTACCCGATTTTGACCCAAACAATTTACGTATTTTCTACTGGCGTATCCAGTCTTTCTTCTTCCTCTTCTCCCTTCCCACCTTTGCACCCTATCTGGTGGCCAGTGTGCGTAATCCCTTTGGGGGTGCACTCCATCGTATCGAATGTTTTTTTTTGTTTCGTTCGTTTTTCGTTGTTGCGTTTTCGTTTGAGTTCTCGTTACGTTGTCGCAAAATGCCTCGTTGTTTTATAAGAGACTTCGGGGAACTCTCTTTCAAGTAAGGGGAGTGTTAAGTCATTTTGCTGTCGCAGATGCTTAATTGCATTTCACGCCTTTATGTAGGTCATTTTGGTATTTTAAATAGCCACCTAGGCTTTAGGGCAGCGTGCCCGTATGCTAAGCCCCTTTAGTTATTTATTTGGCTCCATCGCCTAATTTCAGAATCACGATGTCGCACATATTTAGCTCCAAAAGCAGTATTTTTCGTCGGTTGGAGCTCCCCTCTGATGGCGTCTTTTTCGAATTCCGAATCTTCTAGAAAGCACGCTGTTGTGGCGTGATACCATCGTGGCCCGCATTGGCTTGTTTCTTTTTATCGCCTAGCGATTGGCTGCCAAGGTTTAGTCACGTGGGGACGCGGCCAAGGTGACCTTTGCCAACGCTTCCCTCGGGGCATTCAGCCGAGAGCCGTCGAACGAACAAGAGGTCGCAGAGTGTGTGCTTTCGTGCGGCGCTTCCGCCCTTGGCGGGGGCGTCAGCCCTTTTTCCCGTCAAGTGCTGCTTCAGCAATCATGTGATATACTGTTTCGCCTTAAGTGGGAGTTGTCCGCAGCCCGTTGCAGAGAACGCTCGTGTGGTGGTTGTGAGTCGGAGTTTTCGAATTGTCTTCGGCGTAGCGTGGGTGTTTTTGAGCCCAGTTCCTGCTTCCGTTAGTAAGGGGTCGTGCCCCCTTCATCTCGACCTACGAGGATTTGTTCCGCAGAACGAAAGTGGCCCTTTTCTTTTTTTGTCGTCCCGTTGCACGCGTCTTGACGCGTCTCCCGTCGCCATTAAGGCGGTTGTGCATTCACCCCGATAGCCGTTGTAACATCGAAGGTACCTGCCACCTACGACTGCAGCCTGTCGCAACTCAACTGTACCAGGCTCCCTCGCCGCCTACGCATTAAGGTATGTGACTTTAACCTGATTACCGCTGTGAACGCGAGTGCTAATTTAAGTCTTCGCTGCCCGCTGCATAAGGCGACGCGCATATTCGTACTTATTACTGCGCTAGTGCATTCATTCAGACTTGCAGACTGTTCATGCCGCGAGTGCTAATTTAAATCTTCGCTGTCCGCCGCATAAGGCGACGCGCATATTTGTACTCATTACTACTTATTACTGCTCTTGTGCATTCATTCAGACTTGCAGACTGTTCATGCCGCGAGTGCTAATTTAAATCTTCGCTGTCCGCCGCATAAGGCGACGCGCATATTTGTACTCATTACTACTTATTACTGCTCTTGTGCATTCATTCAGACTTGCAGACTGTCCATGCCGCGAGTGCTAATTTAAATCTTCGCTGTCCGCCGCATAAGGCGACGCGCATATTTGTACTCATTACTACTTATTACTGCTCTTGTGCATTCATTCAGACTTGCAGACTGTTCATGCCGCGAGTGCTAATTTAAATCTTCGCTGTCCGCCGCATAAGGCGACGCGCATATTTGTACTCATTACTACTTATTACTGCTCGTTACTGTTCAACATCTGTCGTTAAGTTTAGAGCGCGCGTGCCAGCTGGTGCCCTTAATTATAGGTTAAGTATAGATATAGGGCGACGCACTCTGCTGCCCCATTGTAACCCGAAGTTCAATAGATGATTGGTTAGTTAAGGGAACTATTGTTTTGTTTCGACTTGTGCATGTTCTGTTACAGATAGACGCCCCCTTCATTGTACTGTTTATTGTACGACGGAACGAGGAAGCTTTGAGCGTACAGGTAGGTGAGACAGCTGCGTAGTCGCGGTTGGAGTGACACCTAATTACAATCCTTGCATAAGGCGATCCCGAAATTGTTATTTGACCTTGCAACTCTTGAGTAATCCTATTGGCGGAGTATTCTGCATGCTTCGCTCCCGTCTAACCGTCCAGGCCCGGTTAGCCGGGTTAAGACAGGGTTGGTGGCGCCCTCATAATTTCGACATACCCTGTATATATTATGTCACCACACGCTTGCCCAGAACGTATCGTGTGACTCACGCCCGACTCCCTGAGCGTCCCAGCCGTGGCCTTTTAGCCTATTTCGAACCGATTTCAGGGCAAGTGTGCCAGTTTTTCAGGACTGATTCCGTGGTGCGATGCTCACCTTGGGTGGGTGTCGTAAAGTTCTTTTAATACCGTAACAACTCATTGCACAAATACATCACGAATCAATACGTTTGGCACAGAACAGGACAGCATGGAAAAAATCACATATATACTCCCTTGAATCCACTGCGCTTCTCTGATGATTAAAGATGGGAGAAGAAGACTTGCTTTATAGCTTCCCGCAGTTGTTTGATTTCTGTGATTAGTTCTAGGATGGCTTGTTAATATTTGTCCAGCTATTGGTATGCATTTGCTCTTGTAAAAAGGTTATGATATCATTATTTGACTGTGGTTGGTACATTTTTATGGGTTTACAATTCAGCTTTGCTGGGACTGTCCTGCTACTACTTAGGTTTAGTAATTTGGGAATATTTATACTTTGTGTAGAAATTATGCCTTAGTACGTTGTTAGTTTGTGTTAGGGCTGCCCCATTTCGAAATGGGAAACGACCCTTTACAATTTCCTACCAAACTTAGCATGCCCTACAATTTTTTGCATAAGGGTCTCCACAGAGAAAGCATCTTGTCGGTTTTCTGTCTGTTTTACTTTTACTTCATTTTGGCTATCATAAGTACCCTAGAAATTTGACACACCAATTTTGTTGATTGCATTGATTTGTCGTGTTGCCACTTTGATGACATCTTTTGCATTGCCATCTTGTTTATTATTACTTGTCTCAAAGCGCACTGCTGTATCTAGGAAAGTTGTAAGGTTGTATATTTCTCCATTGTTGCTCTTTCTTCTCAGATCTATGACGAATAAGGCTTTGCGTGTTTTTGTTTCTCTATTTAGTACCGTCATAATTTGTTTCACATTTTGATGCTGCTCGACCGCTATTTTTATATAATCATGTGCTGTGCTATGTTGTAATTTTCAATAGTATCAAATTGTATGTTCATCTTGCTGTCTGATAGATGTTGGTATACAATCCTATGAGTGCCTGTTTTTATTAATTCTAGCAACGATGCTGGAGCTGTAGATACTCCGTATGGTATAAAAAGAGGTACCACATCGTTTCTACTGAGTCCACAAGTGAATCTGTCACAATAAATAATCAAATAGTCCCTACTACAGACACAATTAAATACCTGAAAATGCACATTGATAAGGAGCTAACATGGCGCATACACATCCAGGCAAAACGAAAGCAACTACACGCGACATTTAAAAAAACTTATTGGTTACTCAGACTTTAAACATTTTTCATAAGAAATTAGAAAAAGTTTATTTGTATTAATATTATGCTATGGAGAATACTAGTAGCATTTCAGTTTTTCAAATTGCCCCTACCATTTTACCTCCGCTTCCCATATCTTACTATCTTCGTCTTCAGCCACCGTAGCCTCCATTGTTTAACAACGTAAGATAATTGCTGGATATAGCCGCTATAGTAAATAGTAAATTAGCGTGAATTATCGTAAACTGAAACAGAAAGCTCGCTCACACTACTCAAAACAGTATTTTTTTGGGCTGCACCTGATGTCTGGGCCAGGAATGGAATAGGGGATTCCATCAAGAAAGTATCCCTCGGCCACAAGATGTGTGCTCAGCTTTAAAATACAATTTACCTGTGAGATTTCTGAAAGGCCTATTTTACTTCAAAAATACGGGTAACTGCACTATGCTTCACAAATAAGTTTTAGCAGTAAATTTAATCATTTCATTAAGATAACATTGAGAAAAAATCTCCGGCCATAGCTGCAAGGCGAAATTTTAGACAGCTCGTTATAGACCAGCACAGAACGGTTAAGGTTAACGCATTAATGCAATTTCAACGGGAATACACCAAATACTTGTTGCATACGTGCATTGCTTAATTTAATACAGATAACATATTCAAAATTGGCGATACTTCGCACATGCGTTACTTAACTGATAAAATAGCTTAATCTAGATGGGTGTAATAATTGGCAACGATAGTGATACAAAATATAAGGCAAGTTTTCGGAACTGAGCGAACACTTTGACCGGAAACTCGGGCTCAAAAGCAGAGGCCTTGCACACACGCGAGGATTTCGATGAGACGGATTTCGATGAGACGGATTTCAAAGCCAGTCTAAGCTTGCAGAAAAACATTAGCGGCTTCAATTTTCAAACAGACCTAACAACTTTATCGCGCTTCTCAGCCTTTGGCATATTGTTATACTTTCAATAGCAGTTAATATTTTTTGTTCACACCTTGACAATCTTATCTTGCAATCAAACGAGATACCTATAAGTCTGTGGACAAGGATCTGTTACACTTTACGGTTAAATGTTTTGGATCTCTATTTTTGTCTATGTATGTGTTGTTACAAGAACATGTCCTGTTATAAATAATGTTTAAATTTTTACTATACTAGCAGCAGTTCCCTTTGTTAAGACTCCCGATTCCCGTTAAAAATGTATCTACAACTCCGCATTCTACTCCCGCGTATTGCAGCATAATTTAAGCCATCGGGCATATTTCCCTATTTATCTAGCTGTTTGACGCACTTGCAGACCAGGCACCGACATCTGTCGTATAAAGTACCCGAAATAGGCATTTGCTTCAATACCGAGGTGAACGCTGTAACGCATGATCATAGCATAGAAATCCCGCTAAGTGACTTAACAAATCGCTTGCAGATGGAGTTTACGTTTAGTCCTCAAGTTAAAAGGCGAAGCCGTGGATATCAGATTTCGGCGCCTGTCAGACGAGCGTTATGCACGGGGAAGCCCCGCGCGTTGTTGCATGTTACATTGTGGGCGATGCAATTCAGCACTTCGAACAATAGATTCTTTATGCACCTGAGTGAGATGCCCAACGATGGAAAGTTTTACGGGTGATACAAGAATTGGAGCGTCGTCCAAATTAAGCTTCCCGATCGCACGGTTGTGCAAGTTAAACTAAGAACAAGGAACAACCCCTTTAGTTCTTAGGGGCGTATTGTACCCTCGGGATTGTGTGCAGTTACAAGTGCTTTTAGTACCTTAAAGTTTCAAGTACCGGTGCGTACATTTCCTCGCTTATATTAGCGGATTTGTGACAGGAACGAATACCAAGCATCAATATACAGGGTGAGCAGTTGTGAGTTATCGTTTGGCTCAACCCGGCTACTTCTCCGAAGGATCTTACCGCCACAATTCCTCGAGCCAGCTGGTCAACCGTCCCTATCTGCCTATCAACCCCTGCCGCATCTAAGCCGTTATCGCAACCCTCTTCTGTACGAGAGCATCGTCAGAGCGTTGAATCCCCAGGTCGAAATATCCCGGCACCATTACTTCAACAACACAGTTGCTTGGAGCCCTAGCGATGAAGTAAGGTATTGTACTAGTATTTATAAACAGTGAATTGCGTATAATACAGTGACGTGCAAAGCTTCGGAACTCTCAATTTACCGTATATGTTATTTGTGGGCCGTGTGCGAACTGCCCGAGCCGTTATTTACTTTCAAGTATTGCAAGTATAAGCCTTCAGCATGAATTTATGGGAGCCTGGCTCCGGGAATGATAGTGAGCCATTTGGCGAATTAAATAAGCGTATTCCGGGACCTAGGTGACCATTATTTTCAGCCCTTATTGTGTTGTACTTGTTTACTAACCCCAATTTGTATCATTTGCTACCGGTACCCTTGCCTTCGGGCCTGTAACGAGTATGGTAATAGATTACCCATTTTTAATTTGCGTATTGCTTTTCATTTCGAGTATCTGTGTATTATTGTAACTGACAAGAATTGAGTTTCTTGCTGCGTTGTGTATGTATTCCTTTGTACAGGGCCTACGCAACTGGAGAAAGGACACCAAAAAAGTAGGTGTCAAAGCCAGTGCCGTGGGAGCACCCCACTGCGATTGGTTTTCGACTTTTGACCGGTCGTCAGTTAACTATCAATCTTAACATCTCCCAAAGGTCGTGGCGCCCCCTTAACTTTGTCTTAACAACCCAATATCGAAACCCCGTCGTGCCATTTCGCCCCGAAACGCACCCTAAACCTGTGGACCCCCCTTCGCGACAGTTCTGGCCGAAGCATTTGGGCTGTGAGGTAAGTGCAGGGGCGAGCACTGCTACGAGCATCCCATGGGGTCTTAATGAACAATTTATCGTGTAACAGCCTAAGTGGCTCCCAACGCCGGGGGCTTTTTTTTTCTTTGTGTAGGTGTAGAAACCCAACGTATGATTGTACGCCTTGGTGAAAGCAACAATAAGACCGTTTTCATTTGTTTTCCATATGTTTTTTCTTGGCACTTTGTTTCTTTTAGTGTCTTTTCTTATCCCTTGTGGGTTATTGTGCGTTTTTTTTTGTTTTCTTGCGTTTTCTATTTGTTTTTTCTTGTCCTTCGTTGATTTCTATTTGTTTTTTCGTGTTTTCATTTATTTCCTATTTGTCTTTTCTTGTTTTTTCTTTGTTTTCACTTGTTTTCTCTTTTTTTCCCTTGAGTAAAGATTTTCACTTTGGTGTTTCTTTATCTGTTCTTGTTTCTTTTCGATAATTTTCGGTTGCGGTCGTTTTGCCTTCTGGTGTCAAGAGTCCTATTAACTAAACATTGGTTATTGCACCCTTACGTATTGAAACCTTTCTGTTTTGCTTTACCCAATCATCAAAATGGTTTTGAAAATGCATATTGAACGTTTACTTCGAGCGGAAGCGGAGTATGAGTTGCGAATTAGAGGCCATACATATTTTCACGGTTTGAAACGGAAATTTGGTTACCTTGCCTGGATGATTTACTTTCGTGTACATAGATCTAGCTAATTTGCAGTTGCATAATTGTTGTTAATTCAGAATAGATGAATGTGCATAGATACAGGCCTGTGGTGCTTGCACCAATTAATTTCGCGTGTGTAGCGTGCGATGTGGATCGGCTACGATGAATTAATTAGCAGCAGCTAAGAAAGCTTTACCTTACAATATTTAACGTTTGCTGCATAAGTTATAGTGCAGCAAATAGCGTTTGCGGGTTCTACAAAAGCCAGTTTAATTGTGTACACGATGAATTGAGACTCACCTAAATGTGTCTTTCAGACGTTCCGATCGAACGCCGTCAAATCAAAACGCGATAGGTATTCCAGTTGCCTTCGTGTGAATTTCACACACTAATCATCCCAGTGCGTTATTCTGGATGAGCCCTAAGGTCACTATATCAATAAGGTACCGCCATTCCATTCCTCGCGTGTGAATGTGAGAAAATTGTGAGATAAGGATAACAAATACAAAATTCCCAAGTGCAATAGGGAAGACACTAGTTTTTGGGGATTTTCTTTTTGGTGTAATGGCACTTGTAAAGTGGGGAATCTGTTAGGTTATGTGTTTTTATCCCCAGTTGGAGAAAATTGTGCGACAAGGATAGATATAAAAAAATCACTAATAGCGGTATCTTATTGATATAGTGACCTTAGATGAGCCCAACTCGAGCAAGTGTTGTTTTTGTCGCTGCCTTGATTCCAGGTAACTTAATACATATGGGAAGTGATTGTAGTTTCAACCATAAACAGGCGTTACAGTTGTGTCAGAATCGAGTTCACTTAAAGGAATACACCGACATACGTAAATTACGCCACGTTTCCGTGCATTCGTGTCATGCACTTTAATGTCTGCGCTTTTAAAAACCATTTTCTGGTAGAATTTTTAAGAAAAATATGATTATCCTGCCATAATACAAATGTAAGTACGGTTAGTACCAAACAATATCGCAAGTAGGGTCTCCTAATCCTACATCCTTTTACTTTTTTAATAAATTTACATGTATTTTAAAACCAACATATTTGAGTAAGCAAGTTGTCTTCTCCTGTGTATGTTATTTGGCGTCGATTTCAACACTACAGCTTCCTCTTTTTGGCAGGTGGTGGTCGTTCGCAAAGTATATTTACAAAGAGAACAAATTAATTAGGTATTAAAATACTAAGACATACGAAACGTTTAAATTTGACGTATATGATTTGCAACTGTGAGGCTAAAATCATAATATGAATACGATTACAAGCTGTTAGACATTGCTCATGCAATTTTAATCACATCTTGAGCATTTAATTATTAAATGAATACGTATAAAATAACAGCTTTGTAGTAGAGTGTTGGGCTCACAAGGCACGAGTTTTCAGTTCATATTTCTTCCGCAGTCCTCTGGATCGCTGCTGAACTGAGTACGCAATTAATTGAAGGTAAGTCGAAGGCGGCCCTTTACTTTCGTATAGTGTCTACGAGACGAAGGGAACAAAAGGGTTAAAGAATAAAAAATCAAAATATTCATTAACGATAGAAATAACACTATTTATTATTTCTGCAAAATTTGAGAAACACAATTCTGTGGGCGGTGAAATCCCTGGGAATCGAACCTAGACTTTCTTGTCCAAAATCACTGCTTTACACTCCATTGCCTTCTTATATAGTATTCTTCTCCTTTGGCGCTGATTGGATCAGCGCATTGACAGTCACGACTGTTGCTCCTTTCCCTTTACTATTGAGATCAGTGGCTTCTGAGGTGTATGCCCTAAATTCGTTGAATCAATTTAGTCCAAAAAATTATTTCTCGTGATGACTTTAAATTAATCATTTTAATTATGCTAAATTGAGTTTTCTTATGTAATTAGCACGATAAATATTAGTTTCTTATAACTATTAACCTATGTTTCTATTACTAAATTACTTTCTATGGATATCAATTCATTTCAAGTTTAGTAGAGCTAATTTATGCATAGCTAAGTAAACATTGACTTCAGCACGTAATTGCTGACTAATGGAAGCATTTCCCTGAATGATAAATAAAATAGTGTGTACGTTTCAAAGGGTTCACTCATTTAATTAATTCAAACTACGGTGTGTTTGATAGCTTTGGGGCATAGAAAAACGGAAATAGTAAATTGAGCTAAGCCGGAGTGCACTTGTCGGATCTGTAGTTCTGCGAGTATACCTATAACAGATTCCGTTGGTGTCGTAGAAATTTTTAAATTTCCATAACCATATCGTCTTTATTTTTAAAGAAATGCGAATTGTAACTGTCTTTAGAAAGTACGCCGACGCTGACTATTAGGCGTTTGCCCATGGTGCAACGGACATCAGACATACTGTATGGATAACAGCCAATACTTGGTATTGATTAGAGTATTAAACAGAACAAAGTTATACTAATTGCATGCATTACAGTTTTCGTTGTCCAACGGGGTTTACGAGCAATACTATATTTAACAGTTTCATTTTACTAAGATAACTGCAACATACCTATTCAAATTTGCAAGTTTTGTTTCTATATCCAGATAGTTTCCATGTATTACAACAGTTATTTGAGTAACTATGGCGATGTCGATTATACAAACTTTTGTATAACAATTTAAAACAAACTTTGCATAACTCAATTATTAAAATCACAACGTCAACGTAATTTCAAATTGAAAAGTCACTAAATATCATGTTAGGTTGGGATTTCTATGAACACTAGTTAAGTATCATAAGATCAACTTACTCGTTGTGTCAACAACGCTAGTAAGTATATGAAAAACATGGTCATTCGACAATATATCTAATATAACCACATATTAAGTTGAAACATGCTGGTTGCTGGATACATGTTATAATATGGTTATAGCGTCGCAAACTTCCGAAACAGATTAACTTGAGAGCAAAATTTAGTAGATATAACTATCATGATGTTCTCTCATTTTTGACAATGGTTTATTATGAGATGTTTTAGCAGACTTTCCACTCCAAGACGGTGGAAAAAGTCTGATAAGACATCTCATATTAATCTTTGATTTTGCGAGTAATTTTTCCAACATGAAGAGTTTACCTGGCTAACATAGTTATTGAATCTTCTCCTAGTGTGGTGTTGTTTTCCCGTATTTCAGTCGTATGGTTTTCACGTGATACCTTTATGACGACACCGTACCACACCTACCAGAGTTCTGTTAATGTTCAGAGTGTAACAACCCGCAAGAAATTCTTATAGATTTTAAGTTGTCAGGAGGAAAAATAAATCAAAGCCGCCCCTGCATAAATTACATTTGTCGCGAACGCAAAAGTTCATTTGCTAAGAACGAAAAGACTACATCGTTATAATCCACGAAGCGGTTGAATTACATCCGGTGTTAATTAACCAAAAGCTTACTCAGAATAAAGAAGTGCCGAATTGGCAGGCAGTGCAAAACCGCGTGGGATATGCAGAATTTGCAATCGCATGCTATCTTGCAAAACGGGAGAGAACGAAAGACATTCGTTTTTGTCCCGAAAGAAAATTACCTTTTGGTGAACGCAAACTGGACAGTTAGTCTTCCCGTATCCCGCGAGATAATAAACTAATTACCGGCGAAAGCCGCTTTCGGGCGTACCGCGTCCCGGCGCCATGCCGCGAGCCGGGCGAAATAACCTAAGTTAAAATTGAAAGTTCTATTTAAAATTTATGTGAGCCAGTGTTGTGACAAGCCACTCAACATTAAAGGAACACCAACCAGGGGATCTAAAATCTAGTCGAACATATTTAAATTTCCTAAGTCAATTCGGGCGTACCGCGAATAAATAAAATTAACATTCACCCTCCCAAGTTCTAGCAACGGCACCTGGACTAAGGTGAGTCATTTATGTAATTTATATTAACCAACTCAAAGGGCTGCCGCTAGATTTATTCTTCCCTTCCAAAGTAAATTGATGTCATAAACTTTAAGCGTAATTCCGATCAATTCTATTCACGAAACTATAGCAATTTAAGCATAGAGCCGTTTGGGCGAATGATCATTGTAATGGGGCAGAATTGATACTTGTTTTCAATATAGTGTTATATTATTCTTTGGCGTTTTATTTTATTGAAATTAGGCCTTACAACCCCTAAATTAAGAGCAGGGTTCAGCGATCGAGTTATCCTCCGAAGAAGCGAAATTTGTGGTCTAAGAGGGAAAACTACCCCTAAGACCACCATAAGGGTTGCAGCCCCTAACATAAGGGTTGCAATACTTTACAAGAGGCAGCGGTATGAAGTGATCGATCATCCTCAAGCTAAAATACTTACGTGAAAGCTTAACTTCTTTCTAGATAAATAAGTACCTGAGAGTGGGTGGCCGACTGGTAAAATACTTGAACTAACAGTCGGCAGTTCGAGCCCCACACCCAGACATTAACATCGAACGCTCTCCGGCCATCATACGAAAACGTTTGGTGGTCGTGACCCCTGTGAGGGAAATCTTCCTTAATTCAAGGGGTTATGCTAGCCACCTACCCCGACCGGGGCTTAAGATGGCTTATAAAACTGTACTCAGTCTATGGAAGTAACTGGCTCTCAGCCTATATAAAGGGAAAGAAGAAAAAGATCTGAATGCTCTAGCTGTCGGAGATTAACTTTCCTTGACAATTGTCCAATCAATAACTAAACACAACTTTCACATTTAACGCGCCTAAAAGGCACATTTTCTTACTGCTTAAAATAATGTACCTTTATTCGAAAGAACAAAATGTGTAGCTTAAAAACTGAAGTTTATTACACTTTATAACTCTGGAGTTGCATAGCAAAAAATGTAAAAGATAAATAAAAATAGTCACAGCAGTTAACACATAAACTAATTTGTCTAATAAACACACACAACAAAAACAACTTATAAGGGGGTCCCGGTAAATCAAGACGAAAGGAGCTTGACATTCGAAATAACTAACCTTGGCTATACATAGCACAAGCCATCTATGAACGACAGCATAATGCATATGCTAGTATTATGCATATGCATTGAATTATATGACAGCTCCAAAGTTCCAAGGCAAAAATAAACAATGGCGTTAAATCGAATTCGTTGCTGTTCACGCAAACGCCCCTTAATCACTAGCAAAACTCACTCACAATTTCTTTAAAACTCTGTAGAACCATAATATAGATTTTTCTCTGGGAAAAGGGACCTCGAGGATGATGCAAGAAGAGTTTAAAGTTCCCACAATTTATGCCCAACCAACATAGTAGATCAAAATGAATAAAAATAGACAGTAGCGATGGAGCGGCCGTCTCGCCAGCGATTTCTAGGAATAATAACTTGTAACACAGGTCGAAGCGTTACCCCGGAGTTTATAAAAACTGCAAAGACCGTTGTTTTAAATCGGCAGAAGCGAAGGGAAACTTACGGGTGTTGTAATAAATAAGGAAACTGAGACGCCATTTGTAACCGGAAATTCCACTCCCAAGAACTGGCCAATTCCAAATACCACATATCTACTATGACGAGGATCAACTCGCATACATAGCTTCCAAAACCAACGATCTAAAATTCCAACTACTGTTTACCTATGACGGCAACATACAGGTACCGGCCTACCCTTCAAAATCGGCGTTTGCTTGTCCTCTTTTACAGTTACTTGTGGTTTTATGTCCAACCAGCTCGTTTTATTTTCATTACGTTCTGTAGCTCTCATAGCGCAAATAATTTTATTCGACGGCAGACTGTAATGTCCAGACAAACACCGGAGTTTTCTTTCGACCAACAACCGCACGTGTTTTTAAGATTTTGGGCGCGTTACAACAGCGAACGTTCTACATTGCAACCGAATTTGTTATATGCGATATAAAGCGATGAAGCGTGTGAACTCCCTAAGATTACAATAATTTCGAACGTCCGATCACAGCTCGGCCACGCGTAATCAAAACGCTGAAGGTTTGGTTTTCTACTTTGACATGGCCGGTATCCCATTTGAAACCAACCACTTAGGAATCCAATTGTCAGAGCTTGTCAGGCTATGCACTTGACGTACGCTTGACTCCATTTGAACTATGCTTACGCAATATGTTGGTAGAATATATGGATGGTTGCTACCTACCAGTTGCTACCTATAGTTAGTACCTCTTGTCACAAAAAATAGCCAACCTGCGTCT
Organism: Agriotes lineatus; assembly: GCA_940337035.1. Classification (NCBI taxonomy): domain Eukaryota; kingdom Metazoa; phylum Arthropoda; class Insecta; order Coleoptera; family Elateridae; genus Agriotes; species Agriotes lineatus. The sequence goes on along the minus strand of OW679199.1, from coordinate 66,116,504 downwards.
AGCTAGGGTAATAAATCGGTAACCGCCAGAACGCAGATTGGCTGAGTTTTCGAGATAACCACACTTACCGTGTGGGCCGAACTACCTCTATTCGGCGCTTTTTAGGTCCTGGATTTGGAGCTCAGCGGTGCACCCTGCAAGTAGCTACAAATCACAATAGGGCGCCAGGAATCAAAGTGATTCAAAAAAAAAAAATCCAACAACGGTTGACCAGGGTTTATTAAATGTAAACGATTAGTTGAACATCAAAATGGTGTATATAGATGGTATATCAAATTGTTTAGATTGCAAAACAATATCGCAATGTTTCACGGAAGGTTTCCACACTCATAATTCTAAGAAACCCCTTTGTGGGTTTTTAAAAACATTTGAACTTGTCGGATTAATCGAGAGATGTGCACATCGTTGTCAGTGAAAACCTTAATCACAGGTCACCGATAACCCAAGCGTGAGTGCCCCTTTTACAATAAATTTGAACATGAAATATTGTGATAGTAATTAAGGAATTTTGGTAATATAAACATATTAATAACCAGGATAGATTCGTATGCTCGAAGGTTAAGGCACTTAAAATAATGGCTTTAACAATTCGTTTGCTTTATTTTTTAATATGATCTTTTCTAAAATTAATGCACTATTCCTAGTAATAGTGCTCCAATGGTTCCACAAGTTTCTGGAATTCGTTTTTCTACCTTCGCAATTAATTCTTTCGGATCACACAATCAAACAATAGTATATTACGTAACTAATTTAGAGAAGTGCGGTCAAACGAGTTCAGTAAAACCACTTTTATAGCGCCTACGCGTACTATACTATTTTATCTAATTTCACATAGAAATGTGAAATATAAAATTTTACATAAAAGTGACATTAAATAACAAAACATAACCAAGCCGAGCAGAACTTATTTTTATGTACTGAAACACAATAATCAGCTCCAATTGATGTTATATGTTTGGCAGTACTGAAGTCTATGTCAAATTCGAGGTTAACAGATTAAGTTTTGCTTCAGTCTGTGTCAAAATTGACGCAAAGCCTAACATGTTAACCTCGAATATGACATAGACTGACAGTACTACCAATGGTTGCTATGTTGAAAAATACTACTTTACTCAACGATATTGAATGTAGGTATATAGTACATTACCATATGAAATGCGATAATAGTATGTTGTACAACTTGAGAAAAGTGTAATTCTTCTCACTTGCTGCACATGATACTTCTTCAGGCACTGGAAGGGAATGCTTAAAAATGTTGTTATAAAAATATTTAGAATTGTACATGTAAAAATTTGCTGTGCGTTGCTACGTAGAAAAATGTTGCTATGCAGAAAAGTACCACTTTTCTAAACAACTTTACATTTACAAATACAGTACATTTTAATACAGTACGTAAAACAATAATTCTACCCAAATGATCCATACGTGTTTGAAAAATTAAATACTACTGCGGAGCACGTGCCGTGTTTTAGTAATTTAAATAGCAGAGTGACTGTAGCAGCCACTAAAGAATAAGGTAAGGCACCTTAATGTGTTTTTCTGAAAAACGAGCACATTAATGGGTTTAGGTAACGGCCATAATGAAATAAGACGTCTAATATACTTCTACCTTTGTATGCTTAATCGTAAGTGGTTTAGACTTAGAACATAGTCATCTGCCCTCGTAGGTCAAGACAAACAACTGTGCAAAACAACCATTATAAAAGTTCTTTCGACAAAATAATCAGATATACTCAGGAGAACTAGCGCTCTACTACACTTAAAACAAGGTAAAGCAGACGGAATAACATTATAGATGATAAAAGTATTGGTTGAAAAGAAAATTAAAGTATTGCATTACAGCTGCTGTATAATATGGAGGCCCGGTGTGTGGTCGGATGATTGGACTAAATCGCTGTTCATCTCTATATACCAATAAGGTTTGATAAAACAATTTAAAACTATAAACAATCGCACTAGCATCCTCAGCGAACCAAATTCCTCAAGAGTAGACAGGGTTTGTACAAGGTAGGGGTGCCAGTTGTAGTATATATCGGGTCTCAAGTTATATGAGAATTTATATTGATTCTATCTCAATATAACAGCTGACTTCCGTTTACTAGAGAATACTTCAATTAATGCAGGTTTTCTATTTCACAAGAAACGTATATCACTTTGACGTTTCTTATCATTTAAAAAACGTTGACATTTAATTTCTGTCAAGCTGAAATTACTTATAACCACTACTAACCCTGCTGAAGCAATGAGACTCTTTTTTCATCAGCAAGCTGAATGGATGTGTTTATATTAATTATTATCTTACTTATATGAACTTATTTATATTAGACAGCTTCATAAGCAGTATAATATTGTATATTAAATTTTAGTAATAAATTTAGGTACCTTCAAAAATATTTCTCTTTAAACGTTTCAACAACTTGACAGTTATCTTTTTTGATCTGACATGTACAGTCGCGGAATTAAATATCCGGGCGAGTCTTATAGAGGATTTTTGCAATTTTTGGGTAATGTAAATTGGGCTTTGCGTTTCTAGGTTACCAATTGACAGTTAAACAATGAGGCATGCTGTCATATACGAGTAATTATTTTGACTTTGACTAATTTCACCAGGTAACGTGATTAGTAAAGTAAAATAAGATATACCCTGAATCATTTTAAGTGCCCGGATTTTTAATTCCGCGACTGTACATAAGAAACTTCAATTCACCTTCAAAATAAATTTTAATTGCTTGATCCGAAATACTTTAACAAATTTATTTTATAATTATTTTTAACCAAAATACAATCACCAAAAGATAATATCCAAACACAAAATACCTAAAATGTCAAGGACTTAGTTTAACGTTGAAAACAATAAATTCAATTAATCACTATAGTATTTTTTACGTATACCAAATCATACTTGGTTAGATAACCCACATTGAAAGTTTAATCGAGTATTTACTGACCTTTCTTACCCTTTTCATAAATACCTGATTTTGAAGCTCGATCTTCCTCGCTGAACACCCCTTTTGGCAATCCACCTGTTTGTCCCACATACAAAAGCTCGTTGTAGAACTTAATATTTCTATTCCTTGTAATAGAAAACCAATCAATTGGAACAAGACACAAGACAGGGAAAGCCACTTTTACCGCTGCGTATATAAAGCATTAGGATTATTATTTATTTATTCACAATTGAAAGAAATTGAACCCTCAACGTGATTTTTTAACAAATGTCAAGTAAATATTATTTTGTTTATAATATTTATCACTCCTAGTAACCCTGTTACTATCTCAACTACCACCAACCATTCATGAGTTTGTTCTTGCAATGTAATTCTGAACTGACTGACTTTTCAAAATAAAAATGATTAATGCCTTACACCATGAACCGTTTTATTACGTCAGATCCGATCTACCTATGCTTATACATTATAGAAAAGCTTTCGATATTGTAGACTGGGAAAAATTATGAGAAATTCGTCTAAAGGTGGGCGTGTATCTTGTGTATCTCAACTCTAGTTGATACAACCAAGCCTCCGCAACCGTAAGAATTGGCCACCGACTATCTCAAGAATTTACAACCAAAGCAGGCACCAGACATGGACTGTCACCACAGCTTTTCAAATCTACAGAGGGTATATTATTTATAAAGCCTTTGGGATTTAAAATTAAGGTGCTTCGATATGGCCAAAAATAACCAATTTGAGATACGACGATAGTACCACACTAATAGCTAACAATTAAGAAGAGATTATTGTAACATGTAGGGTTGCAGATAAACAAGAAAAAAAAATTTATAATAAGCGACCGAGAAATCAGAGAGAGAAATCAGAACCTTGCAAAGTGATGAAACATCAGCAAATGTAACATCGGGATTCATATACTTCGGCTTTGTTATTACTCAAGGGTATCACTTAAAAAAATAATCAGACGTTCAGGGATTGCAAAAATGGCTATGAAGGGCATGAATAACATTTGACGAGACAGAAACATATCTAAACCCTCCAACATTCTTGAAACACTGATCTTTCCGATTTTAACTTATGCCGCTGAAATGTGGACCTTGAGGGAAAACGGAATAAAAAGAACAAACGCGTTCGCAATGACCATTTAGTGAAGGATGCTGAGTATACCTTACACTGCAAGAAGAAGAAATGCATCTTGCATCTATAATTGGCGAACTGAAGGTAAGAGATCGATTACCATCTCTGCGCGTATAAAAACATTACTCGATATGTTGATTATATAACACTAAATCCAGACACTCACATGGAAAACTTGTAGTTCAGGGAATAATGGAGGACTCAAGAAGACGTGACAATTTCCAACTAGATGGCTGAACGAAATACTCCGGTCAACAAAATCGCTATTATGATATTGCGACGCCTCAAATTTAATGCAATCAAATACCAAGAAAATTCAAAAATAGTTGAGTAAAAGTGATTCTTCTGATTTAAAAAATGTTTAAATTCATACCGTCTAGATGCAATAGTTCTAGTTATACATCGCTTGTGGTAAAAAATAAATAATAATAAATCTGTCAATTTGGTATAAAGGTTTGCATTTCTTAATGTTGTATCTATAACTAGAATGTATAATATTACAAAATTCATTAGCCGAAGATACCAACCTGTAATTGAAACACCTTTTAATGTCAAGCAGCTATTTCTGTTGTTATTTTAGTCACAATGGAAACTAGTGCGGTCGTTGTAAACTTAGTTCTCGTAATTGCCCCTTTATGTAGTAATCAGCAATGTCTGATTGATGGATTTAATTTTGAGTGACAAGGAACATTGCAGAGTGGTTTAGCTAGGGGAGAAGACAAATTGTAATCACTTACGCTCATTCATCCTCTATCTGTTCTTTTGTGTCTGGAGGCAATTTCCCTTTATTTTTTCCGTTTTATCAACGTCTGTCTCCCTTCGGGCGATTGCGTGTAAGTGAAATGTACTGTATTTGGGCATAAATCTTAAGGAATTATGCATGCGAATTTGATTTTGCCGAACTTGCAGCAAATCGGCAAATCGCTCGTTCGTTAGGGGCTCCCATCCAGCTTTTTGGGGGTCATAAATCTACCAAAAATAAAAACCGTCTTACTCCAAGTACGCAATTCGATGTACTCGATATTAAAATTTTAACTGCTGAAAAGTTCAGAAGAGCCAGCCATATTTTACTTGTAATCGCCAATTTTGGCGAAGTTGTGCGCTTTACTGCTGCATAATTGTAGGACTTGCTAGAACATTTTAATGATGGCGGAATTATCTCGAACTAACACAAAACTCGCCCGGTTATTGTTTAGTGGGGTACTTTGCAGCCGAGTATTCCAGACTTTTAACACAAATGCGCCTTTTAGTCATCTGGTAACTGGAGCCCGTTATTTTAAGCACCGAGCACTCCGAGCCTAAAGAATGGGCTCAGCTAATCAGCGAGGTCCTGAAAAATATGCCCCTTGCATTTTGCATTTTAATCCCCAATCAGAGCTGGTGCAAAATAGGCTTTCGTCGAAAAATTTGCATATCTGCCTCTGCAGGAGCTTTTGTTTGCTGATCATATCCAACTTCTCGCACGTGTTTCAAATTTGCTGTTACAGTAAATTGCACATAAACTCGGTGATTACATGCGCTTAGTGTGTTAGATATGTGCGATGCAATTTTCAAGGAAAACCTCTAAAAGTGTCCAAAGAACACTTTAAAATTAAAATATGTCAATAAAAACACTGCAAACAGCTCTCTAGTTGTTTGTTAATCTTTGCCATACGAACACCATCGGTATTCGACACCCGTAACAGAAACATTCTACCTGTTAATTCAACAAGATATTCTAGTTACCTACTCGAGGGACACCCTTAAATGGCGAATGATACCATAATTCATGTAGTAGTGCAAAAAGTAAATGATTTTTTTTCAAATCTTGATTGGTACAAGTAGTACAAGAGAGCAAATTCCCCATCTACGCCAACTAATTGAGAATTCTCGAGAATACTGTATATATATGTGCATATACCTTGTAGATTATCAAACCGCCTCTAAAATAAATATGTTGGTGCAACTTATGGCCCATAATTATCACCATTGATGTCCCTAGTCATTTCCCCTGCCTGATTAAGGAGATTAAGGGGTCAAGTGTTTCCAGTTGAAAATACCGAAAAGGGAGACAAGAATGCGTCTTATTTCTGTTACTTTTTAACATGTACAGTGGGTATATAATCAGAAAGGTATCCGAAAACTGGGGCGATGGTTTTTCTATAGGAAGTGAAAGAATTTGAAATGCATATTTCGCTAACGATATTGTACTGATAGCTACAGGTGAACCAGCACGTGAAGCCCTTTTTGATAGTGTAGAAATAAATAACCCGCTATTCGGCCTTAAAATTAACTATGATAAGGTTATCATCAGCGACCGTCAGTGAACTAACCTCCACGAAGTACACCAACTATAGAACTGCCAAGTTGTTGACCACGTTTTTTATCTAGAAACAGTGATGAGTAATACTGAAAGCTGCGAACTAGAGGTTAGGAAGAGAACTCCGTTGATATGGAGAGATACCAACAATACTCACACGAAGAATGTGTAACAGCAAATTCGCTTGTGTTCTCCACTTTCTTATGTGCATCTGAAACAAAGACAGTAAAGGGAGCGAATAGACAACGTTTCAGATGTTGACTTGGTGCAGGATACTAAGAATACATAGCCACCAAGACAGATAAATGCATCGGTTCTATATAACTTCCAACCCGAATAAATGACGTCTAGTGTTGTTCACACACGGGTTCTAAAAGTTTCTGGACATATAACAACGCCTGAAAATCTGGATAAATTGATAGCCCAAGACAAAGTTAATCAAAAACGTTCAAGGAAGCGATTCCTAACCAGGTGGACCGGCACCATCATCATCGTCTTTGACACCAGTTTGGAAAACACTGTTCGAACATCAGACAATCGAGCGAAGAAGGACTAAGAAAGGCTGTACGAAACAAATACTAACTAATAAGCATAACTATACTGACTATAGGTCTGTTATAGATATTAACGATACAAATTTGATTATGAGCATTTTACCGAAACCAGTTTGATTGCCAAAACAAGGCGTTGATCCGAGTTTTGCTGCAATGAAACGAGTTATTCTTTCAGTTCCATAAGCAAACCTGGATTGTTCAATACTGTATATTCCTCAGGAAATTCTGGCACAATGTATTTTTTTATATAAGAGTGCGGCAATGAAGCTCTTAACGATACTACATTTTATTTTTTGAAAGTACTCAGGCAGCTAGGATTAAAAATATCTTAAAGGTCTTAATACTATTGAAATAATAAAAGAACACACTTGGTAATTCAAGTATTGCAGACGGGAATCGAAATCAGAGCGCTTTCCGCGCCCACGAAAAGCATTTAAACGGGAATGAAGTAGGCCTTGGGCCGCGCATCCGTCGTTCGCATGCTGCCAGGGAGCTTTGTTTGATATCGCCAGGCAGCAACTGCATTACATTCAACAGCTTATCCTTACCCACCTTTGTTTTTCTAATAACAATTACCCTGTATCTGTTGTTCCTCACTTTTATCAGGTGTAAAGCCTGACTTATGTGCAAATGATTACTTTTGTAAATTTTTCAGTTAAAGCAAAAATAAACAAATTAATTTTTTTAAGATGCCCACCTTGTATGTACTTTTCCGAAATTTTCTCGGTTTTATGCCAGGTAGACATATCTGCATACAAAATATCGTTTTCCTCCTAAAAATAGTTTTTGAGTTATACCACCAACAGGCAGACATACAGACAGACAGAATGGAGAAAAGCTGTGTTTTGTCATCTAGGAACCCTGAAACGTGAAGATCTTAACAAATATCGAAAGGTGATTTTTTCATCATTGCAATACTTCCTTCATCTTTTAGACGAGAAAAGTAAAACCTAAAGATACCATTTGGAAAAAATTATATGCTTTCCAACCACATGAAATAAAGGAAGTGCACAACAAAGTAAATCGCCACTCTGACATCACCTCTTACAAGAAATACACAACCCCAATAGTTTGTACGCGCTCTCCTAGCGCTAATGCCTTCACACCTGTTAAACTCGACTTCGATCTTATTTTGCGAAGTCACGAAGTCTACAGTCAAGTCAAAATAAACAGCTGAACGCGCCCACGCGCTAGCTCTAATAATCTATACGGACTAAGAAGCTAGAAAGAGCGCAGTAACTATACAAATGTTCGTACTGTGAAGCGTCACCCGTAAAATAAAATCGAATCCGAGTCTAGACATGGTCAGTACTAGTCTATGGAAGTGATACCAAGAGATATATCTTACCACTATTCACACAATGTTTGAGTAAATACTTGAACGGTGTGCAGATATAAAGAAACACGCATGTCCAACAGGTGCTCAATGAGATTCAAGTAGGGGCTTAACGTGACTATCAACTAATTTCCACGTTGCTGTTAGAAAGCTAGAGTGCCATCAGGGGCATTGAATGGAAATAGGTCCAATTTCGTACGCACCAGAAATTACGTGATCATTCAGAATATTATGTAAACTGTAGCGTTAAATCTTCTTACAACAAAGTTGAGATTCTCTCTGTTGTCTGTACAGATTCCACTGCAAACCATAGTCAGTCGACTCTCTGCGAAATCTATCAATCTCATGTATAGCAACGAGAGAACACCACTCACAATGCGTCAATGTACATGTACTCTACCTTCATATCTATTTAAACGAAACATAGACGCATATGTGAACACTACAGATCTCTATTGCTAAAGCAGCAAGTAAATGTATTTAGGAGTAAATCTAAGTTTTGTTCTATAACTTCCATTCCGGGTGTTCTGAAAAATAATTATAGTGGGGTAAAATTTATCTCCTTCAATATATTTACAACAATCTGGTTAGGAATATTCAGGTTAAGGGCAGCCCAAATATTATTAAACAGAAAGAACGATACGTCTGCCTTGGGAAAAAGTAGTTTTTTGCACGCAACTTTGAGAACCCATTTTGTATGTTGCCAAGATTGTTTGAATCTATTTCGCAACAAATTCTGAAAACCTAAAAGAAATATTTACAATTTTGAATAAAGACAACTGCTCCAATAACTTGAATAAGTGGTTCTTGAAGTGATGTCCGTATCGCTCTGTCAGTCTTGGTTTTCTGGTTTTTAGTTTTCTACGAAGTTTAAGCGGAGATGTCGACGAGCAAGAGCTCAGACTATTTTGGCAAGATCTCTTGCGTATTTCTGGATTTCGGCAACTTTGTGTACTTGCGTTTTTGGGTATCATATTCGTCGTGCTTGTAACTGGCACCTGAACTAGCAAATTATACATTCGAGTGGCGGAATGTTTACAGAAACTAGGGTTTATTGGACTGATACTATCGACTTGTAACGACCAAAATTTGGAAAACGGTCGTGAAATAATCAATAATCACTGAAAGGATCTCCAGATAGTTAACCCGCTGCTTTCGTGCGCCTGAACCCTAGACGTGCAAATATTTAGGGCCCCGTCAACATGATTCTTCCGTACACCATTGACTTAGAGATTCAGGTGTCGAGTAACTGGAGAGATATTTCAAGTCAATCAACATGATTCTTCCGTGCGCCATAAGTTTAGAGGGAAGGGTATTTATGGACGGGAAGATTACTAAATGCAATTATACTAACACAAGCAGAAAGGGAGGATTCAGGTAAGGTTAAGATTCTCAGGCGTGTCAGTTTCATAAAAAGAAACGAAAAATTGAACTTCTGCGGCATGAAAGCGGGTCGCGAAATAAAGCAATGACTCGATTGTCTTCGGGTACTAGTTGCCAGATGCTGGTGTTTTCAAGAACCGGACTGACCGTTACTCACTTATCAGACTAAGCGAAGACGGCGGTAACTGGTGGAGCGTTTTTTGCCTATTCAACTTGGTTCATGCTCCATTTTTCTAGATTTATCATCATATATATATATATACTGCTCAAAATGAATTAGGGATCAGTTTATAAATCACCGTTATCCTTTAGTTTTTATATGGGCAAATGTTTTATTCTCAGATGAGTCGCGGTATCGTTTGAGTAACTGTGATGGTCGTGTAAGAGTCTACAGAAGGCAAGGTGAGAGATTCGCAGACAATATGGTGCAAGAAAGCCTGCATTTTGGAGGAGGCTCTATTATGGTATGGGGTGGAATACCTTTGAACGGCCGCACTGACATTGTCTTTGTAGAAGAGGACTCTCTAACAGCTCAACGCTATATCGATGACATTCTGCAACCTCACGTTCGACTGTATGCTCAAAATCATGGTCAAAGGTTCATTTATCAACAGGATAACGCCCACCCTCATTCTGCAAGAATTGTTCAAGAGTACCTGAATGCCCATAATATTCACACTATGGACTGACCGGCTTACAGTCCTGACCTGAACCCCATAGAGCACGCTTGGGACGAACTAGAACGACGGATTCGAGCAGAAGAACTTCCTCAAAACTTAAATGATCTCAGAAATCGTCTTGTGCAGGAATGGGAGCAAATACCACAAGAACGATTTCAAAATCTCATGAACAGTATGGGTAACAGGTGTCGAAGTGTCTTACTTGCGAGGGGAGGTCATACCCGTTATTAGCTTTAATGCCAGAAAGAATTCTGGGCAGTTTTCTTTATTTATTGCTGTCTTTAATTTTGTACGATTTCTGTTAATGTTAACTTAACTTAACTTAACTTAAGAACCGTGTTTCTTGTTTTTGAATAAATTTTCCGTATTTAATAAATACTGTGTTAGTCCATAGATAATCACTAAAAGTTTCATTCAAATCTGTGCATCCTGTATAAAGTAATAGAAAATATAAAACTGATCCCTAATTCATTTTGAGCAGTATATATATATATATATACAGATTGTCCGGATTGTACTCGGGACATGGGAAATTAATAAGTGCAACAGGGAGAAACAGATAAAATGAGTAGGTATGACAGAGATAAAACATATCAAAATTTATCAATATACCAATGGACACTTTCAAAACTTTTCATGGATATACAAGTTTTTAAAATAAACTAAGCTCAGCTGTCATTAGTGTCATTAAAATTTTCTTCAAAATTACAAACAATTCTGGATATGCCTGAACGTGAAGAAATGGAACGATTTTCAAACGCAATTGTAAATAAATTTATAGTTTCATTAATTGAGTTGTCAGCATAAATCCATTTATTAATTTGAACCTTTTCTGCTACCGTGTACTGCATTTTGAGATTTCTAATGACAGATGCGTTTAATTTATTTAAAATATGAGCATCCATAAAAAGTTTTGAAAGTGTCCATTGGTAGATTGATAAATTTTGATATGTTTTATCTCTGTCATACCTACTCATTTTATCTGTTTATCTCTGTCTCACTCATTAATTTCCCATGTCCCGAATACAATCCGGACAATCTGTATATATATATATATATATGTCTTCTTTCCATGTCTAGTAGAACTTGTGTAGTCCAGTCTTCTGGTGGTCGTCCCCTTTTTCTTCTTCCCGGGGGAAGCTTTGTGTAAACTGCGTATAACTATTCATCTTGCGTTGTGGTGACATTGTCGTCTGTTAACTGCAAAATGTATGATAAAATCTTTATTTATGGACTTCTCATGGTGTTGCGTTTTGCTTTTAATCTGCAGTATGTTGCCAAGAAAATATATTTTTAGTAGAAATTATTGTTTTCTGTTTTCTTTGCTGGCCGAATCGATTAGAAATACATGTGAATAATTTAGGCGAGGCCTATCTATATGAAATCACATATTGAGTTGCATATCCACTTTGTCTTTGTCTTTTAGTCGTTTATACAGGTAAAAACTTATGTGTGATTTCACTAGATCCGACTAGATTTAGTACTTCCACACGCTCTTTTTCGTTAAGATCCATACATTAAACATTTCTTAAACGCTTTAAAGCTATATAAATGTATTGTCAAACAATCAGCTATTGCATTTTTAGCTATTCGCCTAATTATTTGCCCTAATCTCGGTTAAAATTAACTTTTCACTATGTCTTTCTTCAGATATGATTTTCCCTGCATTATCTTTGAGCATTCAGATCGTCTGACAGTTTTATTGCAAGCTAAGTAAGCCATTCGGTCGATACTATGGGTCCAAATTCCCCTGCAGTGTAGACTTCACCTCATGCATTTCGAGTTGGCTTTACCCTTTTCCCAAAATTTGATTTTTGGTTTATCAGTTTTTGGAAACCATCTTGACATTCCGCCATCCTGTGCTGCAAGAGCTAGGTGCTTCGAAATTTACGTTTTGATGACGTACCTTAATCAGGCTTTTTCGTTAGCATCCTAATTTGGAATTGTGCCGCTTTGTGTCGTGAACTCCATGGAACTTCGGAATTGGGCTTTGTGAGTTGCATTTTTGGCGAATTCCAGCCCGAATATTGTTTGGGGATTCCGCTCTAGCAAGGCACATGTTTTCACTTTGGCGTTGAACAGCCGTAGAAACCTGAAACGGGTAGGTGAAATTATTTGGACTTATTCGGTGTGTTTCCATGGCTATTTGCCTTTCAGCTTTTACTCGACGGTAGCGTGCCTGTCGAATTTTCCTCGTTGGGAGCAAGGTTACCGAGCTAATCCTGCTGGGAACGCAGCTGTCGCCGTGTGGTCACGTAACCGCCAGCCTGGTGATGAATTTCGCTGACTGTGGCCCCTCAGCTACCTGGTGATCGTTTGGCCTTCTCGTAGTCCTTAGGCCCCTCCTGTTTTTAACATCTGCAGCGGAAGAGAAGTCCACTGCCAAAGGTCTGTCAGTTCAATATTTCCGTTTCGAACTGTCGGGCTACAGGAGCCCCCTTGGGCCGTTTGCGTGGCAACGCTGCAAGGTGCTCGATAGACTCTCGTTTGTTATATTGTGTGTTTTTAAAGCTATGAACTCACCTGCATGAATATGAGTGATTTTGCCTTCAGCAAATCAGTTTTAGCGGTAGTTCTTCTGCACAGTAAATAGCCGATTAGGTGATTTAGGCGAAAGTGCCTCTGAATTCGGGGTAGTTTTATCGGAATGGTTTGTTGTATCCGAACTCGGGCTAAATTTTATAGGAGTTATATTGTACCACCGTGTGCGGAATAATGAGTAACGGAATTATATCCGCATTGTGAAGCCAAGTGCACGAAGGTTTATCCTTTCAGATTTCAAGTGTTATTTATTACACCGTTGAATTAGGCTAGCCTTTATCGCCCAGCCTTGCAAGGAATTATTGTTAATGCTCGCAGCTCGGCCGTTTTAATGCAGAGTACATTGCATTATTCGCGACATCGCTTCATGGTACCATCGCAAGATCTTGTCGGTCCGCGACGACGCTAATCTGAATTCATCATTATTTAATTACGAGAGGAACCTTGCATACAGGGTGTTCAGTTAAATTCAACCTACCTACTAAATTTACCTTTCAATTTAATCATTACGCCGGAGCCACGATGTTTCCGAGCTCTTCTTAAGTGCTTATTTAGTAATGCATTTGGTCAAATTTAATATCAATCTTGTAATCTTTTTTTAATACTGTTAATTAGCACTATATACATACTGTGTGAAATTTTATTAATTTTGGGCCCGCCCGCTAACTTCGCTTGATGCCCTTGTATATGTAACTGGCTGTACTGTGGTGAGTTTAGCCGCAAGCCACCCTTGATATTTATTGAACTGTGATATGGTCTCCTTATTGAGATATTGTGTGAAATATTCCGTAGTAATTGTTGTGTAAAATACTTGTGGATCCCATTTACTATTTGCTTATTATACTGAATCGTTACTTAGGCCAGTGAATTTTATTTATGCTCCCTTGCCGTACCTCTTTTTCAGGAAGTGTTTGGTAGCGCATCTTATCGTATGCCTATATGTGCGATTAGCAAAGAGCTGGATTACCTGCTACCTGGCGCCCATTTATTTTATTTTCAGCTGAAGCTTTGAGTCTCTGATTTTAACCCACGCGCTCCTCTGGCTGAGAAGCCGGCCGCTCTTGCTTACCACCCCCCTCCCCAGAGTATCGGTAATTAGCGGTAACACTATTTATTTGAAAAAAATCTTTATGGCATTCTTAAATGTATATGAATTTTATAAAACTTTATCCAATACCTTTTGATTATTTCTAAAAGTGGTAATATTTTGTTACCCACCACCTAGATGTATTCGGCAGTGATATCATCTTCAACTGATAAGTCTAAACTGTTGTCATAAGTCGAACACAACACACACCATTCTTAATATTGCAGCTCTCAAAGGTAAATTTTTTACATTGAGATATAGTTTACCTTTGTAGTTTAGACAATAACTAGAATTTATTAAGCTTCACCCGGTTAAAATTATTTTGTAACGCGGACAGCAGATACGTATAAATTCTGACCCAGTCAAGATGTTTTGCTTTATTTACTTTTTCAGTTTTGCTATGTGGCTTACTGATAAATAATAAAACTTTATTATATTTAATAATAGCAAACAACTTAGCAAGATCTATATCCATTGAGAACTCTCAATTTTATTAGAATGAAGAAATCCTGACCAAAGGAAGCTTATCAACTACGTCAAATGCATCATAACTAAAAAGTTAGAAATATCATAAAGAGAAACGACGCAGTTTAAAGAATTGCGCGGTAAAGAATCGGCCAAAGGTGATCCAGTTGAATAAAACTGATCTTAGGCGTAAATTACATATTTAATTTCAGACATTCAGTAGGGAAATGTATAATTGAGGATAACCTAAAAGCCCTAGTAAAATAAATAAACGGTTAAAAGAAATATGTTAAAAACATTGATAATGGGTCAATTTTGACTCGGCTTCTGCGTCCGAGGGTTAAATGAGGATATTTTGATGGTGCAGTAATCATAATAGTTATTTAACAAACAAAATTGTTAACGAGAGCGATTAATAATCAAGGCATTTTAATAATTATTGAGTTTATTAATCACCAATTAACACACGAGTTCGTTACTATATTTTTCCCTTGATCGTATCTTATTGAATTGGAGATAATACAACTCTATTCTATGACAAAAATGTGACATCTACAGATTTGACATTAAAGGTATCTTTGATTAGTTATACTAATAACGTTTATGAATACAAAATCATTCATTAGTAGGTGTCATTAATAAACGATTTTCTACATCAACGAAACCCATAAATAAACGATCAACGTAAAACTACTATATGGAATGTGAATTACTTTTGCCATGTTAAATATATCTAACTTTATCTATACATAATTAATCCCGTTTTGGTTTTGCAGAACCTCTCATTTCTACATCCAATAGTTTTTGCAATATTCAATCTCTTGCTGGTCCCTTGCAGAGGATAATGTTGGAAAGCAATCGATCGAAGATGAGCACATTGGGTTGCCTAGCGACTGATTATCATGTTATGCTTCTAACAATGCAGTAGTGCAATTCAAACCAGAACTTTTCATTTTAGAGTGCTGCGTCTAAATTTTTCTTTAAATTACATTTTAAATAATATACCAGAGAAATTTAGTGGTGGAAAACTTAGCGAACAGCCACTGCTTTATTGCTGTATTTTGTTATAAATAGAATCATTGTAAAAAAATTCAGTTTGATTGTGGCAACGTCGATCATTATGTAAACTTTTATGTAGTGTATTTTTACTGAACACCCCATTAAAGTAGTATAAGGATGTTAATTAGAAACAGTAATCTCTTAGAAATAATATACTTCCAACCTAACTGTCTTTGATAATAAAATATGGGACGACCACATAGCGCTTGAGAGATGTATATTGCTATTATCATATTGCCTTGATGTCAGTTTGACGTATTTGTCTTTTCCAGGGTACGGACAAATCGTTGCACTTTAGAGTGGGATAGGACAACGATCATAGTACGGACAAACCGTTGTCCCCTCTCACTCTAAAGTGCTATAGAGTGAGAGGGGACAACGATCTGTCCGTACCCTGGAAAGGACAAATACGTCAAATTGACATAAGGCACCCTAGATATTACACGGGTTACAGTTACCGTGACGCTAGAGAAGTAGTTATAGTTATTGACGTCATTAGGTTGATACATATCAACAAAGCACCGGGAATGGACAACATAGCAGCAGAGCTTATAAAGGTTGGAGGAGAGACAACTCAACCTAATCAGAGATATTTGGAGAATTGAAGAAATGCTCCGAGAATTGTCGACGGCTATATGTCCCATATAATATAAAAAAGGTGATCGACTGACTTGTAGAAACTACAGGGGGATATTATTGTTGTGAGTGGCTTATAAAATATTCATCAACATAGTGCATAAGCGAATAAACGAGAATGTCTAAGAAACAATTGCAGATAACAAGATCGGAATTAGAAGAGATAGGACAACGGCCGACCAACTTTTCATAGCAAGGCAAATCTATCAACTGTTTGTCGACTGTAAGCAGGCATACAACAGCGTGGATATAGAAACGCTGTAAGCAGCAATGGAAGAGTGTGGAATTCCTAAGAAATAGGTTAGAGTAACCAGAGCAACAATAAATAATGGATATTGCGAAGTCAAAATGCAAAATAAGGTAACTGAATCGTTTGGTATTAAAAAATAACTGCGGCAAGGAAACAGTTTGAGCAACGTATTATTTAACCCTGCCTTAGATAACGAGAAAATAGCACAATCGTAAATAAGTTTTTACAAATAGTAGGATACGTTGACGACCTGAACCTCATCGCGGGGTCAATGCCAGAACTGAAAGCCGCACATAGAAGAATATAAACGAAAGCACAAAAGTACGGTCCACTATAAGAGAATGAGGGGTGGAGGATTCTCAATAACTTTGAAATACAGGGTGTTACAAAAGTAACGCCCGTCCACTTGAAGGTATATGCAGGAAAATAAAATAAACCGATAATAAAGAGTGACAAAACTTCACATTGTCCTTCCCTACAGAGTTATTGACCAACAAAGTATTAAAAAGGTATGTTTTACAAAATCAAGTTTTATTGATAACAAATACATTAGATGTTCAAATAAGCCACCTTCCACTTCAATGCATTTTCTAGCACGGTTTAACAGAGAAGCACTTACTTTCTCTCACATTTCATCGTTTATTAAAACTACAGCTGCATGAATACTGTCAATCAGATCTGCTTGTTCACCAACTGGTTGTAGATAAACTTTTTCTTTGAGATGTCCCCAGATCGGGTGATCTGGGTGGCCGAGTTATTGGTCCACCTCTTCCAATCCATTGGCCAGAGAAGTATTTATTATCAATAAAACTTAATTTTGTAAAACATAAATTTTTAATACTTTGTTGGTCAATAACTCTGTAAGGAAGGAGAATCTGAAATTTTGTCACTCTTTATTATCGGTTTATCTTATCTTCCTGAATTTTTCCCGCGGTTTAACAGGGAAGCACTTACTCTGTAACATTTCATCGTTTATTAAAACTAGAGCTGCACGAATACTGACAATCAGATCTGCTTGTTCACCAACTGGTTGTAGATAAACTTTTTCTTTGAGATGTCCCCAGAAAAAGAAATCTAACGGATTAAGATCGGGTGATCTGGGTGGCCGAGTTATTGGTTCATCTCTTCCAATCCATTGGCCAAGGAAGTATTTATTATCAATAAAACTTGATTTTGTAAAGCATACATTTTTAATACTTTCTTGGTCAATAACTCTGTAAGGAAGAACAATCTGAAATTTTGTCACTCTTTATTATCGGTTTATCTTATCTTCCTGAATTTTCCCCGCGGTTTAACAGGGAAGCACTTACTCTGTAACATTTCATCGTTTATTAAAACTAGAGCTGCACGAATACTGACAATCAGATCTGCTTGTTCACCAACTGGTTGTAGATAAACTTTTTCTTTGAGATGTCCCCAGAAAAAGAAATCTAACGGATTAAGATCGGGTGATCTGGGTGGCCGAGTTATTGGTTCATCTCTTCCAATCCATTGGCCAAGGAAGTATTTATTATCAATAAAACTTGATTTTGTAAAGCATACATTTTTAATACTTTCTTGGTCAATAACTCTGTAAGGAAGAACAATCTGAAATTTTGTCACTCTTTATTATCGGTTTATCTTATCTTCCTGAATTTTCCCCGCGGTTTAACAGGGAAGCACTTACTCTGTAACATTTCATCGTTTATTAAAACTAGAGCTGCACGAATACTGACAATCAGATCTGCTTGTTCACCAACTGGTTGTTACTTGTTGGGCGTTACTTTTGTAACACCCTGTATATGCAAGGTATAAATTACCGGACGTGGTAACTCACATTAAGCTACTACGATTGCAATGGGCCGGATACCTGATCAGCATGCCAAAAACAACAACAGCAAAGAAGAGAACATGACGACAGATGCTACTGGGTTACTACGGATAAGAAATTGGGAAAGCGTAGCGGAAGATTGGGATGTGCGAAGAAAGAAATTGGAGGAGGTCTAGGTTCGATGGGACTGTAGCGCCACGTAGAAAGCGGTTGATACATAAAAAAATAACGGACTTAGTTGATTATAAATCTCGGCTATCGCTTCGGATTACAAAATTCAACCTCGTTCGTTATTTGCATCGTTATCGGCCGGGTGCCGTTCAACATTTTTCGTAATAGAAATTTATACATTTTAAGAATGATTTATTAATCATTATGTAAAATCACGTGATCTTTAACGACCGGCGGCCGTTATGATCCTTAACGGATGGCAGCTGTTATGAATGACTTTTCATGTGTTTGTTTAGTTCAATACAATAACGGTATAGTATTACGAAAATGTATAATAGGTTTACCCCCTTTTGGCATGAGAGTTTGCCTTGGATATTTATTATTAAGTTGCACATAAACAGAATCGTAATCTTGTTATTACATTTTTAATGTGTATTTGTTACGGTATGAAAAGGACTTTACGACACCCACCCAAGGTGAGCATCGCACCACGGAATCAGTCCTGAAAACATGACACACTTGCCCTGAAATCGGTTCGAAATAGGCTAATAGGCCACGGCTGGAACGCTCAGGGAGTCGGGCGTGAGTCACACGATACGTTCTGGGCAAGCGCGCTGTGGCATAGTATATACAGGGTATGTCGAAATTATGAGGGCGCCACCAAGCCTGTCGTAACCCGGCTAACCGGGCCTGGACGGTTAGACGGGAGCGAAGCATGCAAAAATACTCCGCCAATAAGATTATTCAAGAGTTGCAAGGTCAAACAACAACTTCGGGATTGCCTTAAGCAAGGATTGTGATTAGGTGTCCATCCGACCACGACTACGCAGCTGTCCCACTCACCTGCACGCTCACAGCTTCCTCGTTCCGTCGTACAATAATTCGTACAATAAAGGGGCGTCTATCTGTAACAGAACATGCACAAACCGAAACAAACAATAGTTCCCTTAACTAACCAATCATATATTTCACTTCGAGTTACAATGGGGTAGCAGAATGCGTCGCCCTGTATCTAACCTTACTCTATAATTAAGGGCACCAGCTGGCACGCGCGCTCTAAGCTTAACGACAGATGTTGAACATTAGTGAACAGCAATAATAGGTACAAAGATACACATTGCCTTATGCAAGGGCAGCGACGATTTACATTAGCCTTCACGGCCTGAACTGTCTGCAGTCTGAATGAATGCACTAGCGTAGGAATGAATAGGTACAAAGATACACATTGCCTTATGCAAGGGCAGCGACGATTTACATTAGCCTTCACGGCCTGAACTGTCTGCAGTCTGAATGAATACACTAGCGTAGTAATGAGTAGTAATGGGTAACACTCGCGTTCACAGCGGTAATCAGGTTAAAGGCACATACCTTAATGCGTGGGCGGCGAGGGAGCCTGGTACAGCTGAGTTGCGACGAGCTGCAATCGTAGGTGGTAGGTACCTTCGGTGTTACAACGGCGAAAGGGGGTGAATGCATAACCGCCTCAATGGCGACGGGAGACGCGTCAAGACGCGTACAACGGGACGACGAAAATGATGGGGGCCTCACTCGTTCTGCTGAACCAAATCCTCGTAGGTCGAGATGAAGGGGGCACGACCCCTCACTAATAGTAGCAGGAACTGGGCTCCAAAACACCCACGTTACGCCGAAGATCACTCGACAAAAATCGAATCACCACCACCACACACAAGCGCTCTCTGCCACGGGCTCTGGAAGACTCACCGAGGGAAGCGTCGGCAAAAGGTCACCTTCGCCGCGTCCCCCCACGTGACTAAACCACAGCGAATCGCAAGGCGATGAAATGAAACCAACCAATGCGGGCCACGCTGGTATCACGCCGCCACCGCGTGCTAAATGAAACAAACCAATGCGGGCCACGCTGGTATCACGCCGCCACAGCGTGCTATTCAGAATTCAGAAAAACGCCATCAGAGGAGAGCTCCAACCGACGACAAATACTGCTTTTTAGGCTAACTATGTGCGAAATCGTGATTCTGGAATTAGGCGATGGAGCCAAATAAAGAGCTAAAAGGGCTTAGCATACGGGCGCGCTGCTCTAAGCTTAGGCGGCTATTCAAAATACCAAAATGATCTAACTAACGGCGTGAAATGCAATTAAGCATCTGAAATAGCAAAATGACTTAACACTCCCCTTACTTGAAAGAGAGTTCCCCGAAGTCTCTTATAAAACAACGAGGCATTTTGGCTGCGGCGCCACGAGAACTCAAACGGCCGGAAACGCTGATACGATAGCTGTACCCCCAAAGGAATTACGCACACCGGCCACCAGATAGGGTACGACAGGAGGGAAGAGAGAAGAGGGAGAAGAAAGACTGGATACGCCAGTGGAAATACGAAAATTGGGTAGGACCTGGCGGTTCGCTGATGGCTAGTACACACTCCCCGGACCACGGAAGACGGGCGACAAGAAAACTGGCTGTCCCAAAAGGAGTGGCGCTCCGCCAGGGGTCCACAAAACGATTCGCGTCTGGCTCCCTCGGGGAACCAAACGGGCAAAGACTAGGCAGGCTGAGGACAGTCTCGCCGATCCGGCTCGACTGCCCCTCCCAAAATAGGAGTGCCACCACAACGGTTCGCAAAACCACGTCGATAATCGACCACCAAAACGACAAGACAAACAAAATATAACCGACCAGACCCGAAACGGGTGTGGCACGCACTGCGGCGGCGGCCACGAAACGCCGACTGGACCTTAACACCGGGTCCATGACGGTCGCCTAACAGTGCGGTTTTGGAAGGTGGAAAGAAAAAGAGAACAACGGGGTTGGGTAGTTGTCGCCGGGACACGGTAGATAGTAATGACAAGGGGAAAAGAAAGGTAAAGATAGAGCATAGGGAAGGAGGGTTTGGGGTTCCAAATTTGAACCGTGAAAATATCTAATAATAAAAAAAAACGCGCGGTTAGCGCTCGTCAAAATCGGGTCAATAGAACGTCTTACTCCCATGCACACTTCCGACCAACCGTTCCAAAAGAACATGGGGGGGGGGAAAAGGATAAGTCCCTCGTAACCTGTCCCGCAAGCCGCCTGAAGAGGGCACGTTGCGCGTCACGGGATCGGCGCATTGTGGGGTTCCCCCAACAAGGAAGCTCGGGGAAAGGTAGGTACTACTGAAGATACGGCTCTAGGCCGGCGGTATGGCCGTCAAGGCCTACAAAGAAAAAGGGAGGGGGGTTAGGGAAAACGGGCGTTAGAAGGCTAAACGTCCGTGGGATTGGGTTTTAGGTCTTTCGCGTGCCAAGTGCCTTTCGGGGCACCGGTCTCGTCGGACAGCTCGTAAGTGGCAAGCGAAACTTGCCGACTGATATAAAACGGCCCTATAAATTTTGGAGCCAACTTGGCGTTAAAATATTTCGCCGCATCGGAAAGTACGTAATTTCGTCGCCAGACGGTATCGCCAACGGCGAATTGAGCCGGGCGCCTTCGCAAATCGTAAGTGGCCTTGGAGGCTTTGTACGCCACGTCTAGTCGCTTGACTATGTCTTCATATACCGACCTTAACGCGGGAGTCCGTCGTAACAAGTCTTCGCGACTCTCTACTCGTATTTGTTCCGAAACATCCACCTCCCCGGGGTTATTGGCGCGCGTCCCCTCTAACTGTATCTCTCTGCCGAAATTGGCGAAATATGGGGTCATGCCGGTGACTTCGTGTACTGCGGTACGCACTGCGCAAGCGACTTTCGACAAATATTTATCCCACTCCCGGTGGTTGTCTTTCACGTACGACGCTAGCATAGTTTTTAATACTCGATTAACGCGTTCGACGGGGTTGGCCTGCGCATGATAATGCGCGTTAAAGATGATTCGTGATTTATACGTATCGGTAAGCTGTCGGAATTCTCTACTGCGAAACTGTACGCCGTTGTCAACCAAGACGTACTGAGGTGCTCCAAAGAGCAAGAAAACATCGTTCTCAATTTTCTGAGTCACCGCGGTCGCAGTGGCGGTACGCAACGGGAAGAAAAGGGTAAATTTGGTAAAGTAGTCAGCCACGGACAGAATATACACGTAGCCTTTCTTTGAACGGGGCAACGGCCCTACAATGTCGATAGATATCATTTGCCACGGCTTATCCACCACGGGGTGACGACACATCAAGCCGGCCGGGCGTTTTTGTTCGGGTTTCTGCGCTAGGCACGTCGCGCAACGGTTAACGTAACGGGTCACATCCGCCTTAAGTTTAGGCCAATAATACTGTTGAGCGATACGACCGTAGGTCTTATAAATGCCTAAATGGCCTGCGGTAGGTTCGTCATGGTTTTTGCGGAGAATTTCGGCGCGTTGAGGCTTCGGAACCACCTCTTTCCAACTCGTGCCTTCGTCCAATTCGGGATATTTTACGTTAACATGTTTAAACAATTTCCCTCGCGATAGTTTCCACGCCGAATACTTGAATGGTCTTTCTACGACGCGTGTACACATGCGCCTATACCAACGGTCAGTTCGACTGTCGTTCGGTGCCTGAGCACCGGCTTCGGGTTCTCCAGAATCGACAACTGAGACTACATCTATTTCGGGTATAGCACGGGACAGCGCATCCGGAACGACGTGGTCTTTTCCCTTCCGGTGTTTGATCGTGAAGTCGTATTGTTGGATACGAACAGCCCAACGGGCGAGTCTCCCGGTGGGTTCCTTAAGATTATTTAGCCAGATAAGTGAATGATGGTCAGTAACGACTGTGAAGTGAGTGCCTTCTAAATATGGGCGTAACTTCTCTATGGCCCACAGGACGGCCAAACATTCGCGTTCCGTAACCGAAAAGTTACGCTCAGGTTTCGTAAGAGTCCGACTAATGTAACAGATGACTTGTTCTTGGCCATCAACGGTCTGAGTCAGCACGGCGCCGATACCAACATTGGAAGCGTCCGTCTGTACGATAAACGGGAGAGAAAAATCGGGACACGACAAAATGGGTGCCGAAACTAGGCAATTTTTGATGGTTGTAAATGCGACTTCGCATGACTCGGTCCACTCAAACTTCTGAAACTTTTTCAATAACGACGTCAGCGGAGCAATAATGGCTGAGAAACTTGGTATGAAACGCCGATACCACGATGCCATGCCGACAACTCGCCGTATCTCCGAAACGTTTCTAGGTCGCGGCAAGTTAAGAATCGCCGAAACTTTATCGGGGTCGACTAAAAGTCCTTGGGCGTTAACGACATAGCCCAGGTATCGTAATTCTGGTTGGCAAAAATGGCATTTATCACGACCCAGTGTTAAACCAGCGTCGTTTAGTCGCTGCAATACTTCGTCTAGAATCTCGACGTGCTTTTCGAAAGTCGGGGTACAAATAATCACGTCATCTAAATAGACAAAGACGTAAGGTTCCAATTCGGGACCCAACACATGGTCGACGAAACGTTGCCAAGTCGCTGGCGCGTTATGAAGCCCAAAGGGCATGCGAGTAAATTGAAACAAACCGCGCCCGGGTACTGTGAAGGCCGTTAGTTCCTTAGATTTCTCTTCCATTTCAATTTGCCAGTACGCGGATTTGATATCAAGCGACGTCATGAACCGGGCATCGCGTAAGCGATCCAAAATCGAAGACACGTAAGGTATCGGGTAGGCGTCCTTCTCGGTGACGCTATTTAATTTGCGAAAGTCAACGCAGAAACGATAGGTCCCATCTTTCTTTTTAACTAGTAAAATCGGGCTCGACCAGGCTGAACGAGAACGTTCCACCACGCCTGATTTCAGCATCCTGTCCAACTCAGCATCGATATGCGCCTGCATTGCGGGAGAAACCGGGTAGTACCTTTGTTTAACCGGTGCCGCCTTAGTAGTGATTTTATGTTGAACGTACTTGGCGCAGCCGAGTTCGGGTTTAGCGGTAGTAAAATGTCGGTTTACGAGAGTGTCTAATTGGGCTCGTTGATCCGAGTTCAGGTCGAACATAGACTGCAAATTGCCGGTAGGAGTATCAATGGCCGCTACGCCGGGTTTTGAGAATTCCCACTCCCCTCGAAACACGTCTGGGACTATTCCCACTGACTTCCAAAAGTCTATCCCCAGGATCAGGGTGTGCGGAACCTCCGGAACTATCAAAACATCGATAGCTACCACTCTGTTATTTAAACGAATAGGTAAGTGCAGGGTACCTAGACTGGTCACGGTCTGTCCATTAGCCACTGAGCAAACGGGTCTCAGCTTCTTATTTATGCGCAGGCCTACAGTACGCAACACGTCCCAACCCTTAGCTCCTAAGATCGTTCGATTCGCTCCTGAGTCCAACAAAGCTAACAACTCGAAACCCATGATTTCAACAGTCACATGCGGTCGACGGTCATCAGATGACCTTTCTAATACGTAATCGAGAATGACTTTATTTTTTTTAAATTTGGTCTCGCGCTCCTCGATAAGTCCCTTCATAAATTTAGTCGAATTGCTAAACACGCGCGAGGACACTGCTCGACCGTTCAGCGTCTCGCGGGGTCGTTTCCCTGTCCCCTATCTCTTGTTCGACAACGAGGACAAGTGTTTACGGTCACTTCAGGTTTGCCGCAACGGTAACAGAATTTCTTGCCGCGGGGTCGCGGACACCTACTGGCTCTATGGCCTGGTTCGTTACAGTTCCAACACCGTATGCTTGACTTGGGTGCCGGTTCTCGATTCCTCCTCTCGGGAGTATTAACGTCACGCGTTTCGACAATATCAACTGGGCACGTTTCCGCGATAGGCGCGACCTCGACGTATGCCAAGTCTGTTTCTAAGTCAGACTTCTTTCTAGAAGGTGGCACGTAAGTTTCAATGGCATAGCGCCGTTCCTCAATCTTTCGTCCGTATAGCGCTAGCTCGTCGACCGACCGGACTTCCGTCAATCCCAACTGGGTTTGGTATAAAGGTGAAATATTATGCAACAAAATACGCAACTGTTTCTCTTCGGGAACCGCTTCGGTCAGGCGCGAAAACATTGTGCGCATGATAGCGATATAAATGCCCATACTTTCCGTAGGGCCTTGCGTGCGACGTCTAATTTCGTCCAACAACCGTTCATCATAATTCGCAGGCTGAAACTCTAGACGCAATAAATTGACTAACTGTTGCCACGTGTTAGGGGTCGCTCTATTCGCGCGATACCATAGCAATGCGTTGCCCGAAAACAAATCGATGGCCTGCATAAACAACTCTTCTTCGGTAAGGTTTCTGGCCACTCTGAGTTCGCTAACACGCTCGATGAAAGCGTTGACCGACAGACCTTTCGGGTCACCTGAGAATTGTATGTTCCATTTCGAAACAGGGGT
Source organism: Agriotes lineatus (assembly GCA_940337035.1). Classification (NCBI taxonomy): domain Eukaryota; kingdom Metazoa; phylum Arthropoda; class Insecta; order Coleoptera; family Elateridae; genus Agriotes; species Agriotes lineatus. The sequence continues at coordinate 66,090,881 of OW679199.1, read as the reverse complement.
TGCCTTAAATGAGATCGTACGCGACATCGGCGCAACAAAACTCGGAGTCGACATAGTTGCCGCCGTCGTAGTCGTAGTCGTCGTCGCGACGGTAATGGTAGGTGCGACACCGGACGTCGATGGCAGCGCTACGGCGCTTTCTTCCTCAGCCGTAGTCGCAGACGACCCTAGCTTTACTTTGGTTAAGTTCGCAGGTTGAACGTATGAGTGATAATTCCGCGAACGCTTTTTGTTTGAGCGCTCGCTCTTCCTCCGTTATAGCTGAACTATTCGTCAGACGGTTCATTTCGTGATAAAATTTCGTTTCGACGAAGGGGGAGGGCGCTTATCTGAAACAGAACATGCACAAGTCGAAACAAAACAATAGTTCCCTTAACTAACAAATCATATATTGAATCACGGGTTACAATGGGGCAGCTGAGTGCGTCGCCCTATATCTATAAATAGATTATATCTAAGAAAACACCAGCTGGCGCGCGCTCTAAACCTAGCGACAGATGTTCAGAATAAACAAGGTAGCACTAGGCGCAAGCTCGTGCAAAGATACAACCTAAAGTTCGGAATGAATGCGCAACATGTGGGCGCGAAGCCTTATGCAACGTACAGTAATGAACAAAGTAGCACTTGTAACATAGACAGTCTGTAATTTGGAATGAACGCACAAGGCGCGACGCCTTATGCAGCAAACAATAATGCAAGCCCTTGTAAAATAGACAGTCTGTAATTTGGAATGAACGCACAAATATGACGACAGTGCCTGTAGGCACAAGAGACGTGACGGGCTCGCTCGCGGCGTCCCAAAACAGCTCGTACGCGGGGCTTAATGCTCTCCGCGAGACAGGTACACTCGCGTTCACAGCGGTAATCAGTTCAAAGACACATACCTTAATACGTAGGCGGTTGGGGAGCCTGGTACAGTTGAGTTGCGACAGGCTGCAGTCTTAGGTGGCAGGTACATTCGATGTTCGACGGTTATAGTGATGAGTGGGCATCCGCCATACTGGCGACGTGAGACGCGTCAGGACGCGTGCAACTGGACGACGAAAAATGGGCCACTTTCGTTCTGCGGGACAGATCCTCGAATGTCGAGATGAAGGGGCACGATCCCTTACTTACGGGAACAGGAACTGGGCTCAGGATGCACCCACGCTACGCCGAAAACAATTCGGAACTCACACACAACCACCACACGAACGCTCTCTGCAACGGGCTGCGATCAACTGCCCAGAGGGAAGCGCTGCCACATGTCACATCGGTTGCGTCCCCACGTGACTATACCTCGGCAGCCAATCGTGAGGCGATAAGATGAAACAAATTAATGCCGGCGACAATGGTAGCAAGCCGCAACGGCGTGTTTTCTAGAAGATTCGGAATTCTTGCGAGCGATAGCGCTCGGCTGCCAAAGCGCCATCAGAGGGGCGCTCCAACCGACGAGAAATGCTGCGTTTGGGGCCAAATATGTGCAAAATCATGATTCTGGAATTAGGCGATGGAGCCAAATAAGTAACTAAAAGGGTTTAGCATACGGGCACGCTGCCCTAAAGCCTAGGTGGCTATTTAAAATACCAAAATGACCTGACAAACAATGAACGTTACAACAATGGAAATTTTTCAAAGCCCTCGAACTGGCAAGATTAGCGATCGACTCGAGCGGTACGGAGAATCGATCGCGGCGCACTCCTTCCAGAATACACGATTAATCCCGAGAGCCGATTACCGCGTTTAAAACCAAATTCGAGCAGCGGACTCTGGGAGATCTTCACCAGAATTTAACCGGGCTTCCAGGCGCCCTCAGCGGCTGGCGCCGCAGAACATCCCGGATCTCCGAGCAGAAACCGATCTAAATTCACCAGGGCCTTTAGCCAAACTCAGACCAGAAACCGACCTGAAGAATTCGTACTAGTAACTCGATTTCCCCCAGGTACCTGCCTATATAAACGTATTTCTGGACTCGCACTGCGTTTATTAGGATTTATTTGTAAATCAAAAACGATAAGTTTATTCCGCACAACTCTGAGAATCGGATTGTGCAAGTTCTATTCTTACATTTCCGTAAACTTTGTCACGAACGTTCGCATGCGAATTGAGCTTATATTTGGGTTATCAAAATAACTTATTTTGTAGGCGAGCGATCCAGGCAATCTTACAGAACGAATAAATCACAATTGAAATTGGCTGGAATATCGGCGAGTTTCAATTGAGTTTATTCCGTAGGAATAAAGCTAGCATTCAAATATAACATCTACGAACACTGAAATAGCAATAAACTCAAATCCAGTAAAGTCACAAAACACCTGTCAGAGTACAGTTAATTTCAAGAGTACATCCGCGTACATTGAAGTAAAGTCAGTTTGAATCACAGAGTTGGAAATTATAAAACCAGTCCCCTATTTTACGCGGGGTTAAATAAAGTATTACAAAAGTCAAAACTCACCGCCCCTGTTAAAATATTTACGTTGTGTGGATGACTTCCGCACGTGTCAGAGCGTAGATAACAGTAGAAAGAATTCGACCTCAGGTCAAAGGCTAAATGCACATCCTGACTATCACTAAAACGTGCACTTGCATAGATATTAACACAGATTAAACAACTCGTAGTTTCAATCAAGTCACTTTATAGTTGAAGTAATTTCGAAGCTTCCGTTTATTTACATCAATACTAAACTGTCATTTTTAATTAGTTTTGGGATTACAGGACTGCCAACGTAAACGTGAAAACACTCGATTGCTCCACAACCTGGCGTCGTGAACACCACGGTCCTACACCGCTGTAAAAAGGGCAGCCTACCCATCCAGGATTAACGCAAAACAAATTATCTTGTACATAATTCAATATATAATTTATTTTAAGTTATTACGTGTATGTAGTAGAGAATAAATGTATATTTTAGTCAAACCTGTTTCTTTAAATCAGTCAAAGTGTGAGTAATCAGGACCTGGACCCAATACAAGGGCTACCATTCTTAAAAGGGCATAATTGGTAATGCTTTAGGGGCATTCTTCAAATTAAATATAAACTTGAGATTATTACGAAGCCCCCCGATAGCATTGCACTATAATACCTAGTGTCGATCAAAATATAATAATTGTATACCTGGTAAGCGTGCCAACACGTGCTCTACAAGTGGTTTAGAATTGATTGCAGAGGTTGTAAACGCTGTAGGAGTGCATTTGGAGCTTATTTAGCCATATAAAACTGCTGTCTTAAATGTTTCTGCATCCAAAAAAATTAGGTTCAATAGTTTAGTATTAAGGTGCGTTAAAACGTCTCAAAAGCACGTTTTTCAATAACTATTAACTACAGAAAATTTTATTGTACTACTATAATACCTAGTGTCCATCAAAATATAATCATTTAATACCTGATAAGCGTGCCATCACTAACAGGTAATCAAAAACTTATTTAGAATTGATTACAGAGGTTGTAAACGAAGTAGGAGTGCTTTTGTAGCTTATTGAGCCATATAAAAGTGCTGTATTAAATTTTTCTGCATCCAAAAATTCAAGTTTAATAGTTTAGTATTAAGGTGCGTTACAACGTCTGAAAAGCACGTTTTTTAATAACTATTAACTGCATAAAATTTTATGTACTACTATAATACCTAGTGTCGATCAAAATATAAAAATTTTATTTTTGCTAAGCGTGCCAACACTAACAGGTGCTCAAAAACGGGCTTGGAATTGATTGCAGAGGTTGTAAACGCTGTCGGAGTGCTTTTGGAGCTTATTCAGCCATATAAAACTACTGTCTTAGATTTTTCTGCATTCAAAAAATTCAAGTTTAATAGTTTAGTATTAAGGTGTGTAAAACGTCTGAAAAGCACGTTTTTCAACATATAATAATAATAATAATAATAATAATGGACTTTTATTTTCAGTCTAGACATAAACAAATAATAATAATAAAGACAATGAAAATACTTACATGTTGCATATTAACTACAGAAATTTTTATTGTACTACTATAATACCCAGAGTCGATCAAACTATAATAATGTTATACCTGGTAAGCGTGCCAACACAAACATGTGCTCAAAAACTGGCTTAGAATTGATTGCAGAGGTTGTATACGCTGTAAAAGTGAATTTGGAACTTATTTAGCCTTATACAACTGCAGTAATAAATTTCTCTTCATCCAAAAATTTCAAGTGTAGTAGTTTAGAATTGAGGTACGTTAAAACGTCTGAAAAGCACGTATTTCAGTAAATATTAACTACAGAAAATTTTATTGTACTACTATAATACCTGGTGTCGATCAAAATATAATAACTTTATAACTGGTAAGCGTGCCAACACAAACATGTGCTCAAAAACTGGCTTAGAATCGATTGCTAAAGTTGTAAACGCTGTAGGAGTGCATTTGGAGCTTATTTAGCAATATAACACTGCTGTCTTAAATGTTTCTGGATCCAAAAAGTTTAGGTTAAATAGTTTAGTATTAAGGTGCATTAAAATGTCTGAAAAGCACGTTTTTCAATAACTATTAACTACAGCAAATTTTATTGTACTACTATAATACCTAGTGTCGATCAAAATATATTAATTTAATACCTGATAAGCGTGCCAACACTAACAGGTGCTCAAAAACTGGTTTAGAATTGATTGCAGAGGTTGTAAACAAAGTAGGAGTGCTTTTGTAGCTTATTTAGCCATATAAAACTGCTGTCTTAAATTTTTCTGCATCCAAAAAATTCAAGTTCAATAGTTTAGTATTAAGGTGCGTTAAAACGTCTGAAAAGCACGTTTTGAATATATATTAACTTCAGAAACTTTTATTGTACTACTATAATACCTACTGTCGATCAAAATATATTAATTTTATCCCTGGTAAGCGTGCTATCACTAACAGGTGCTCAACAACGAGCTTAGAATTGAGTGTAAAGGTTGTAAACGCTGTAGGAGTGCATTTGGAGCTGATTTAGTAATATAAAACTGCTGTAATAAATCGTAATACTCTAATAATTAGTGTCGATCAAAATATAATAATTTAATACCTGGTAAGCGTGCCAACACTAACAGGTGCTCAAGAACGGGCTTAGAATTGAGTGCAGAGGTTGTAAACGCTGTAGGAGTGCATTTGGAGCTGATTTAGTAATATAAAACTGCTGTCTTTAATGTTTCTGCATCCAAAAAATTCAGGTTCACTAGTTTAGTATTAAGATGCGTTAAAACATCTGAAAGGTACTTGTTTCAGTAAATATTAACTACAGAAAATTTAATTGTACTCCTATAATACCTAGAGTCGATCAAACTATAATAATGTTATGCCTGGTAAGCGTGCCAACAAAAAGATGTGCTCAAAAACTGGCTTAGAATTGATTGCAGAGGTTGTAAACGCTGTAAAAGTGCATTTGGAGCTTATTTAGCCTTATAAAACTGCTGTAATAAATCGTAATACTCTAATAATTAGTGTCGATCAAAATATAATAATTTAATACCTGGTAAGCGTGCCAACACTAACAGGTGCTCAAGAACGGGCTTAGAATTGAGTGCAGAGGTTGTAAACGCTGTAGGAGTGCATTTGGAGCTGATTTAGTAATATAAAACTGCTGTCTTAAATGTTTCTGCATCCAAAAAATTCAGGTTCAATAGTTTAGTATTAAGGTGCATTAAAACGCCTGAAAGACACGTTTTTCAGTAAATATTAACTACAGAAAATTTAATTGTACTCCTATAATACCTAGAGACGATCAAACTATAATAATGTTATGCTTGGTAAGCGTGCCAACAAAAACATGTGCCCAAAAACTGGCTTAGAATTGATTTCAGAGATTGTAAACGCTGTAAAAGTGCATTTGGAGCTTATTTAGTATTATAAAACTGCTGTAATAGATATTTCTTCATCCAAAAAATACAGATTTAATAGTTTACTTTTAAGGTGAATTAAAATGTCTGAAAAGCACGTTTTTCAATAACTATTAACTATTGAAAATTTTATTGTACTACTCTAATACCTTGTGTCGATCAAAATATAATAATTTAATACCTGGTAAGCGTGCCAACACTAACAGGTGCTCAACAACTGGTTTAGAATCGATTGCAGAGGTTGTTAACACTGTAGGTGTACATGTGGAGCTTATTTAGCCATATAAAGCTACTGTCTTAAATTTTTCTGCATCCAAAAAAGTCAAGTTTAATAGTTTAGTATTAAGGTGCGTAAAACGTTCGAAAAGCACGTTTTTCAATATATATTAACTACAGAAAGTTTTATTGTACTACTGTAATACCTGGTGTCGATCAAAATATAATAATTTAATACCTGATAAGCGTGCCAACAATAACAGGGGCTCAAAAACTGGTTTAGAATTGATTGCAGAGGTTGTAAACGCTATAGGAGTGCATTTGGAGCTTATTTAGCCTTATAAAACTGCTGTCTTAAATGTTTCTGGATCTAAAAAATTCAGGTTCAATAGTCTAGTATTAAAGTACTTTAAAACGTATCAAAAGCAGGTTTTTCAATAACTATTAACTACAGAAAATTTTATTGTACTACTATAATACCTAGTGTCGATCAAACTATAATAATGTTATACCTGATACGCGTGCCAACACAAACATGTGCTCAAAAACTGGCTTAGAATTGATTGCTGAGGTTGTAAACGCTATAGAAGTGCATTTGGAGCTTATTAAGCCATATAAAACTGCTGTCTTAAATGTTTCTGCATCCAAAAATTTAGGTTCAATAGTTCAGTATTAAGGTTACTTAAAACGTCCTAACAGCAAGTTTTTCAGTAAATATTAACTACAGGAAATTTTATTGTACTGCTTTAATACCTAGTGTCGATCAAAATATAATAATTTAATACCTGGTAAGCGTGCCAACACTAACAGGTGCTCAACAACTGGTTTAGAATTGATTGCAGAGGTTGTTAACACTGTAGGAGTACCTGTGGAGCTTATTTAGCCATATAAAACTGCTGTATTAAATTTTTCTGCATCCAAAAAATTCAGGTTTAATAGTTTAGTATTAGGTACTTTAAAACTTCTCAAAAGCAGGTTTTCCAATAACTATTAACTACAGAAAATTTTAATGTACTACTATAATACCTAGTGTCGATCAAACTATAATAATGTTATACCTGATAAGCGTGCCAACACAAACATGTGCTCAAAAACTGGCTTAAAATTGATTGCTAAGGTTGTAAACGCTGTAGAAGTGCATTTGGAGTTTATTTAGCCATATAAAACTGCTGTCTTAAATGTTTCTGCATCCAAAAAATTCAGATTCAATAGTTTAGCATTAAGGTGCGTGAACACGTCTGAAAATCTCGTTTTTCAGTAACTATTAACTACAGAAAATTTTAATGTACTACTATAATACCTAGGGTCGATCAAACTATAATAATGTTATACCTGATACGCGTGCCAACAGAAACATGTGCTCAAAAACTGGCTTAAAATTGATTGCTAAGGTTGTAAACGCTGTAGAAGTGCATTTGGAGTTTATTTAGCCATATAAAACTGCTGTCTTAAATGTTTCTGCATCCAAAAAATTCAGATTCAATAGTTTAGTATTAAGGTGGGTTAAAACGTCCTAAAAGCAAATTTTTCAGTAGATATTAACTACAGGAAATTTTATTGTACTACTATAATACCTAGTTTCGATCAAAATATAATAATTTAATACCTGATAAGCGTGCCAACACTAACAGGTGCTCAAAAATTGGTTTATAATTGATTGCAGAGTTTGTAAACGAAGTAGGAGTGCTTTTGTAGTTTATTTAGCCATATAAAACTGCTGTCTTAAATTTTTCTGCATCCAAAAAATTCAGGTTCGATAGTTTAGCATTAAGGTGCGTTAAAATGTCTGAAAAACACGTTTTTAAATAACAATTAACTGCATAATATCTTATGTACTACTATAATACCTAGTGTCGATCAAACTATAATAATGTTATACCTGATAAGCGTGCCAACACAAACATGTGTTCAAAAACTGGCTTAGAATTGATTGCTAAGGTTGTAAACGTTGTAGAAGTGCATTTGGAGCTTATTTAGCCATATAAAACTGCTGTCTTAAATCTTTCTGCATCCAAAAAATTCAAGTTTAATGGTTTAGTATTAAGGTGCGTTACAACGTCTGAAAAGCACGTTTTTCAATAGATATTAACTACAGAAAATTTTATTGTGCTACTATAATACCTAGTGTCGATCAAACTATAATAATTTAATACCTGGTAAGCGTGCCAACACTAACAGGTGCTCAAAAACTGGTTTAGAATTGATTGCAGAGGTTGTAAACAAAGTAGGAGTGCTTTTGTAGCTTATTTAGCCATATAAAACTGCTGTCTTAAATGTTTCTGGATCCAAAAAGTTTAGGTTAAATAGTTTAGTATTAAGGTGCATTAAAATGTCTGAAAAGCACGTTTTTCAATAACTATTAACTACAGCAAATTTTATTGTGCTACTATAATACCTAGTGTCGATCAAACTATAATAATTTAATACCTGGTAAGCGTGCCAACACTAACAGGTGCTCAAAAACTGGTTTAGAATTGATTGCAGAGGTTGTAAACAAAGTAGGAGTGCTTTTGTAGTTTATTTAGCCATATAAAACTGCTGTCTTAAATGTTTCTGCATCCAAAAAATTCAAGTTCAATAGTTTAGTATTAAGGTGCGTTAAAACGTCTGAAAAGCACGTTTTGAATATATATTAACTTCAGAAATTTTTATTGTACTACTATAATACCTAGTGCCGATCAAAATATATTAATTTTATCCATGGTAAGCGTGCTATCACTAACAGGTGCTCAACAACGAGCTTAGAATTGAGTGTAGAAGTTGTAAACGCTGTAGGAGTGCATTTGGAGCTGATTTAGTAATATAAAACTGCTGTAATAAATCGTAATACTCTAATAATTAGTGTCGATCAAAATATAATAATTTAATACCTGGTAAGCGTGCCAACACTAACAGGTGCTCAAGAACGGGCTTAGAATTGAGTGCAGAGGTTGTAAACGCTGTAGGAGTGCATTTGGAGCTGATTTAGTAATATAAAACTGCTGTCTTTAATGTTTCTGCATCCAAAAAATTCAGGTTCACTAGTTTAGTATTAAGATGCGTTAAAACGTCTGAAAGGTACTTTTTTCAGTAAATATTAACTACAGAAAATTTAATTGTACTCCTATAATACCTAGACTCGATCAAACTATAATAATGTTATGCCTGGTAAGCGTGCCAACAAAAAGATGTGCTCAAAAACTGGCTTAGAATTGATTGCAGAGGTTGTAAACGCTGTAAAAGTGCATTTGGAGCATATTTAGCCTTATAAAACTGCTGTAATAAATCGTAATACTCTAATAATTAGTGTCGATCAAAATATAATAATTTAATACCTGGTAAGCGTGCCAACACTAACAGGTGCTCAACAACGGGCTTAGAATTGAGTGCAAAGGTTGTAAACGTTGTAGGAGTGCATTTGGAGCTGATTTAGTAATATAAAACTGCTGTCTTAAATGTTTCTGCATCCAAAAAATTCAGGTTCAATAGTTTAGTATTAAGGTGCATTAAAACGCCTGAAAGACACGTTTTTCAGTAAATATTAACTACAGAAAATTTAATTGTACTCCTATAATACCTAGAGACGATCAAACTATAATAATGTTATGCCTGGTAAGCGTGCCAACAAAAACATGTGCCCAAAAACTGGCTTAGAATTGATTTCAGAGGTTGTAAACGCTGTAGGTGTACATGTGGAGCTTATTTAGCCATATAAAACTACTGTCTTAAATTTTTCTGCATCCAAAAAAGTCAAGTTTAATAGTTTAGTATTAAGGTGAGTAAAACGTCTGAAAAGCACGTTTTTCAATATATATTAACTACAGAAAGTTTTATTGTACTACTGTAATACCTAGTGTCGATCAAAATATAATAATTTAATACCTGATAAGCGTGCCAACAATAACAGGGGCTCAAAAACTGGTTTAGAATTGATTGCAGAGGTTGTAAACGCTATAGGAGTGCATTTGGAGCTTATTTAGCCTTATAAAACTGCTGTCTTAAATGTTTCTGGATCCAAAAAATTCAGGTTCAATAGTCTAGTATTAAAGTACTTTAAAACGTATCAAAAGCAGGTTTTTCAATAACTATTAACTACAGAAAATTTTATTGTACTACTATAATACCTAGTGTCGATCAAACTATAATAATGTTATACCTGATACGCGTGCCAACACAAACATGTGCTCAAAAACTGGCTTAAAATTGATTGCTGAGGTTGTAAACGCTATAGAAGTGCATTTGGAGCTTATTAAGCCATATAAAACTGCTGTCTTAAATGTTTCTGCATCCAAAAATTTAGGTTCAATAGTTCAGTATTAAGGTGCGTTAAAACGTCCTAACAGCAAGTTTTTCAGTAAATATTAACTACAGGAAATTTTATTGTACTACTTTAATACCTAGTGTCGATCAAAATATAATAATTTAATACCTGGTAAGCGTGCAAACACTAACAGGTGCTCAACAACTGGTTTAGAATTGATTGCAGAGGTTGTTAACACTGTAGGAGTACCTGTGGAGCTTATTTAGCCATATAAAACTGCTGTATTAAATTTTTCTGCATCCAAAAAATTCAAGTTTAATAGTTTAGCATTAAGGTGCGTGAACACGTCTGAAAATCTCGTTTTTCAGTAACTATTAACTACAGAAAATTTTAATGTACTACTATAATACCTAGGGTCGATCAAACTATAATAATGTTATACCTGATACGCGTGCCAACAGAAACATGTGCTCAAAACTGGCTTAAAATTGATTGCTAAGGTTGTAAACGCTGTAGAAGTGCATTTGGAGTTTATTTAGCCATATAAAACTGCTGTCTTAAATGTTTCTGCATCCAAAAAATTCAGGTTCAATAGTTTAGTATTAAGGTGGGTTAAAACGTCCTAAAAGCAAATTTTTCAGTAGATATTAACTACAGGAAATTTTATTGTACTACTATAATACCTAGTTTCGATCAAAATATAATAATTTAATACCTGATAAGCGTGCCAACACTAACAGGTGCTCAAAAATTGGTTTATAATTGATTGCAGAGTTCGTAAACGAAGTAGGAGTGCTTTTGTAGTTTATTTAGCCATATAAAACTGCTGTCTTAAATTTTTCTGCATCCAAAAAATTCAGGTTCGATAGTTTAGCATTAAGGTGCGTTAAAATGTCTGAAAAACACGTTTTTAAATAACAATTAACTGCATAATATCTTATGTACTACTATAATACCTAGTGTCGATCAAACTATAATAATGTTATACCTGATAAGCGTGCCAACACAAACATGTGTTCAAAAACTGGCTTAGAATTGATTGCTAAGGTTGTAAACGTTGTAGAAGTGCATTTGGAGCTTATTTAGCCATATAAAACTGCTGTCTTAAATCTTTCTGCATCCAAAAAATTCAAGTTTAATGGTTTAGTATTAAGGTGCGTTACAACGTCTGAAAAGCACGTTTTTCAATAGATATTAACTACAGAAAATTTTATTGTGCTACTATAATACCTAGTGTCGATCAAACTATAATAATTTAATACCTGGTAAGCGTGCCAACACTAACAGGTGCTCAAAAACTGGTTTAGAATTGATTGCAGAGGTTGTAAACAAAGTAGGAGTGCTTTTGTAGCTTATTTAGCCATATAAAACTGCTGTCTTAAATGTTTCTGCATCCAAAAAATTCAAGTTCAATAGTTTAGTATTAAGGTGCGTTAAAACGTCTGAAAAGCACGTTTTGAATATATATTAACTTCAGAAACTTTTATTGTACTACTATAATACCTAGTGCCGATCAAAATATATTAATTTTATCCCTGGTAAGCGTGCTATCACTAACAGGTGCTCAACAACGAGCTTAGAATTGAGTGTAGAAGTTGTAAACGCTGTAGGAGTGCATTTGGAGCTGATTTAGTAATATAAAACTGCTGTAATAAATCGTAATACTCTAATAATTAGTGTCGATCAAAATATAATAATTTAATACCTGGTAAGCGTGCCAACACTAACAGGTGCTCAACAACGGGCTTAGAATTGAGTGCAAAGGTTGTAAACGTTGTAGGAGTGCATTTGGAGCTGATTTAGTAATATAAAACTGCTGTCTTAAATGTTTCTGCATCCAAAAAATTCAGGTTCAATAGTTTAGTATTAAGGTGCATTAAAACGCCTGAAAGACACGTTTTTCAGTAAATATTAACTACAGAAAATTTAATTGTACTCCTATAATACCTAGAGACGATCAAACTATAATAATGTTATGCCTGATACGCGTGCCAACAGAAACATGTGCTCAAAAACTGGCTTAAAATTGATTGCTAAGGTTGTAAACGCTGTAGAAGTGCATTTGGAGTTTATTTAGCCATATAAAACTGCTGTCTTAAATGTTTCTGCATCCAAAAAATTCAGGTTCAATAGTTTAGTATTAAGGTGGGTTAAAACGTCCTAAAAGCAAATTTTTCAGTAGATATTAACTACAGGAAATTTTATTGTACTACTATAATACCTAGTTTCGATCAAAATATAATAATGTTATACCTGATAAGCGTGCCAACACTAACAGGTGCTCAAAAATTGGTTTATAATTGATTGCAGAGTTTGTACACGAAGTAGGAGTGCTTTTATAGTTTATTTAGAAATATAAAACTGCTGTCTTAAATTTTTCTGCATCCAAAAAATTCAGGTTCGATAGTTTAGCATTAAGGTGCGTTAAAATGTCTGAAAAACACGTTTTTCAATAACAATTAACTGCATAATATCTTATGTACTACTATAATACCTAGTGTCGATCAAACTATAATAATGTTATACCTGATAAGCGTGCCAACACAAACATGTGTTCAAAAACTGGCTTAGAATTGATTGCTAAGGTTGTAAACGTTGTAGAAGTGCATTTGGAGCTTATTTAACCATATAAAACTGCTGTCTTAAATCTTTCTGCATCCAAAAAATTCAAGTTTAATGGTTTAGTATTAAGGTGCGTTACAACGTCTGAAAAGCACGTTTTTCAATAGAGATTAACTACAGAAAATTTTATTGTACTACTATAATACCTAGTGTCGATCAAAATATAATAATTTAATACCTGATAAGAGTGCCAACTCTAACAGGTGATCAAAAACTTATTTAGAATTGATTAAAGAGGTTGTAATGGAAGTAGGAGTGCTTTTGTAGCTTATTGAGCCATATAAAACTGCTGTCTTAGATTTTTCTGCATCCAAAAAATTCAAGTTTAATAGTTTAGTATTAAAGTGCGTTACAACGTCTGAAAAGCACGTTTTGCAATACATATTAACTACAGAAAATTTTATTGTACTACTATAATACCTAGTGTCGATTAAACTATAATAATTTAATACCTGGTAAGCGTGCCAACACTAACAAGTGCTCAAAAACTGGTTTGGAATTTATTGCAGAGGCTGCAAACGCTATAGGAGTGCATTTGGAGCTTTTTAAACCTTATAAAACTGCTGTCTTAAATTTTCCTGCATCCAAAAAATTCAAGTTTAATAGTTTAGTATTAAGGTGCGTTACAACGTCTGAAAAGCACGTTTTTCAATATATATTTACTACAGAAAATTTTATTGTACTACTATAATACCTAGTGTCGTTCAAACTATAATAATGTTATACCTGATACCCGTGCCAACACAAACATGTGCTCAAAAACTGGATTAGAATTGATTGCTAAGGTTGTAAACGCTGTAGAAATGCATTTGGAGCTTATTTAGCCATATAAAACTGCTGTATTAAATGTTTCTGCATCCAAAAATTTAGGTTCAATAGTTCAGTATTAAGGTGCGTTAAAACGTCTGAAAAGCACGTTTTTCAGGAAATATTAACTACAGCAAATTTTATTGTACTACTTTAATACCTAGTGTCGATCAAACTATAATAATCGTATACCTCGTAAGCGTGCCAACACAAACATGTGCTCAAAAACTGGCTTAGAATTGATTGCTAAGGTTGTAATCGCTGTAGAAGTGCATTTGGAGCTTTTTTAGCCTTATAAAACTGCTGTCTTAAATTTTTCTGCATCCAAAAAATTCAAGTTTAATAGTTTAGTATTAAGGTGCGTTACAACGTCTGAAAAGCACGTTTTTCAATATATATTAACTACAGAAAATTTTATTGTACTTCTATAATACCTAGTGTCGATCAAAATATAATAATTTTATCCCTGGTAAGCGTGAGATCATTAACAGGTGTTCAACAACTGGCTTATATTTAATTCCAGAGGTTTTAAACGATGTAGCAGTGCATTTGGAGCTTATTTAGCCATATAAAACAGCTAAATTAAATTTTTCTGCATCCAAAAAATTCAAGTTTAATAGTTTAGTATTAAGGTGCGCTAAAACGTCTGCAAAGCACGTTTTTCAATATATCGAGAGATCCAAAAAAAAACTGTTCCTCAGCGGGCTGTGGAAATTCAACGTATGAATAATATGTTGGTGACACTGTACGTCAATGTCAAATTTGAGGTTATCAGGTTGGGTTTTCCGTCAGTAATGACACAAAATGAAGCAAATCCAAACCTGCTAACCTCGAATTTGACATTGACGTACAGTGTTACCAACATATTATTCATACGTTGAATTTCCACAGCCCGCTGAGGAACAGTTTTTTTGGATCTCTCGATATATTAACTACAGACATTTTTATTGTACTACTATAATACGTAGTGTCGATCAAAATATAATAATTTAATACCTGGTAAGCGTGCCAACACTAACAGGCGCTCAAAAACTGGTTTAGAAGTGATTCCAGAAGTTGTAAACTCTATAGGAGTGCATTTGGAGCTTATTTAGCATTATAAAACTGCTGTATTAAATTTTTCTGCATTCATAAAATTCAAGTTTAATAGTTTAGTATTAAAGTGCGTTAAAACGGTTCAAAAGCACGTTTTTCAATAACTATTAACTACAGAAAATTTTATGGTACATCTATAATACCTGGTGTCGATCAAAATATAGTCATTTAATACCTGATAAGCGTGCCAACACTAACAGGTGCTCAAAAACTTGTTTAGAATTGATTACAGAGGTTGTAAACGAAGTAGGGGTGCATTTGGAGCTTATTTAGCCTTATAGAATTGCTGTATTAAATTTTTCTGCATCCAAAAAATTCAGGTTTTATAGTTTAGTATAAAGGTGCGTTTAAACGTCTGAAAAGCACGTTTTTAAATATATTGCTGTGGTATATAGACGTCATGTATTACATTAAATACAGTTATTTATTTACATGAATCAAAAATGAAAAGATGTGGAAAATTGTATGAATAATTGCTTATTTAATTGTATAATAATTAAAACTCAAAGATTCAAAGAACGGTTTAAAGAAAGTTATTTCACAATGAGTACTACTTGATGATGGTATCAAAAATTAACAATAAATACAAAGTTGGATGTTGCATATGACAGAATAAAATTCTATTTGTAACAATTTATAAAGTGAGCAACATTCAAATTTATTTATAGAATGTAGCAGGCAGAAATAATGGTAGTCTAGGATAAGGATAAAAATTGGGATGATTATTAAAATAACAAATTAAAAAAAAACAAATGTAAAATTTAATTTTGGTGAAAATAAAACTATAAATGTGCCCTTAAGTTAATTTAATTTATTACAATCAATTTAAAAAGGGTTTACTAATCACATACAAGGTATAAGAAAGTGAATTATAAGAAGAAATAAAATAATATGATTTAAAATGAAGAGATGGTAAAATGGAGCTAACTAACAAGACGTAAAAGTAAGAAGAAATATTTGGACATAGTTTAATTGGAGTTGGATTACAATTCATTAATATTTATATAATTTGGATTGTTGATGACATTTGGAGTTTTCGAGTACTACACCTGAGGGACTTAGTACTATTTGGATGAGGACCGACTGGCTTGTGACGAGGGAAGTAACTGTTGGAGGCTGGGATTAAATACTGAGGACCATCGGACGAGAGATAGCTTGTTTGCAGCAGAAGGTGGAGCTAGTAGGGGTTGCAGACATACTGGTTGTGGACGTCGTGTATGGAGATACTAGGACATAAGGAGAAATACTTTAAGGTTACCACGATAACTGGAAGGATACTTTCTAGGAAGGATTTGGATAGAGGAAGGTGCTAGTACTGACAGCTTGGTTGGAGTTCGAGAGGGAGTGATGGTCTGCTAGTTTCTTGGGTTGCAGTGAGTGAAGAGCGGTTTGGTTGGTGTTCGGTGTTTTGTGGCAGAGGTGTAACAGCAGTTTGAATAGAAGAGAGAGGTGTATCTGGGTGAGTCAAAGCAGGACTGCAGGAAACGGAACTCAGGTGGGTGAAGGCAGGTATTTTCTGAATTTATCTAAAATAAAAGACAGTTAAAAAGGTTATTTATAATATCATTGAATTGACTTACATATCATAACATTGGTTGAATCATAAAAGATTTGTGAGGAAATTTGTTCTGTCATATTAATTAAAAAGTGTCATTAAACGCTATGTTTGTATAATATTTGACAGCAAGCGTCTTGCATAAAATAATTCAATATTAGAAAATAAAAATAACAAACAACTAGAGTGGCTTCAAAGCAAGAAGTACATAGGCGTGGCTACAGTTATGCGCCAATAGACGGTATCAGTGGCGTAGCAATAGGTATTTTTAGGAGGCACATTAAAATTCCCATTTTGAAGGAAAACTTTTCATGGTTGGTTTCAAATGCTAAATAAATTAGCATGTCATAAGAAGTACAAGCTCTACCAGAACCTCGCGAGGCCGCCCTCCGATAAACGCTTTCCGCGGCGGGAGGACTCGCCGTGTGTCACCCGCTCTATTCCGCGCGAGGAATTATTACTAAATTTGTCCGTTTTGCTGTGAATTTTTGCCAAAGCTGTGCATGGAACTTCGCTATTTGGTCGTGGGCAGCATTTTAGACAACAGCTGGGAATCTGGCAGAGGGCGCAGGCCAAAGGCTCTTGAATACGCGTGCGACCTGAGAAAGTTCGAATATGGCGCTACGGAAAATAAATGATTAACCCCAATGTGTCATGTAGCTACCAGACTGTAAGGTGCTCGCCCAAACCCCTTGTTGATAGTATTAACGGGTTAATAGTCATGGAAACATGTAAACAAAATGACACGACGAACGGCAATGAACTGAATGCAACAGCGGAAATCACCTTGTT
This sequence comes from Agriotes lineatus, assembly GCA_940337035.1. NCBI lineage: Eukaryota > Metazoa > Arthropoda > Insecta > Coleoptera > Elateridae > Agriotes > Agriotes lineatus. Next base: position 66,073,749 of record OW679199.1, on the reverse strand, counting down.
GAACGTAATGGACTCGTCCGGACGTTTCTAGCGTTCTGCGCATCGATGACGCGGTGTACTTTACAAACTGAAAGACTTCTAACTAGATTTTGGCGAACCACATCCTGAGAATAGAGCACTCATGTATTTTGAAGTATAATTCAAGTTAAAATTATAATAAAATAAAAAGTTTCGATACTTGAAAAAAAAATAAAAATTATACATACACATCCACTGCAATATATTAACTACAGAAAATTTTATTGTACTACTATAATACCTAGTGTCGATCAAAATATAATAATTTAATACTTGGTAATCGTGCCAACATTAACAGGGGCTCAAAAACTGGTTTAGAATTGATTGCAGAGGTTGTAAACGCTATAGAAGTGCATTTGGAGCTTATTTAGCCTTATAAAACTGCTGTCTTAAATTTTTCCCCATCCAAAAATTCAAGTTTAATAGTTTAGTATTAAGGTGCGTTAAAACGTCTGAAAAGCATGTTTTTCAATATATATTAATAATAGTAATAATAATAATAATGGTTTTCTCTGCTTAGTGCTACACTGCATAGCGCTACATCGCTTATAATTTTAGTACTCAACTCCACCACGCGTCAACGGACAAATGGCGCTCTGATAAAAATGGGTGTTATCTTGGCTTATGTGGAATTTACACAGGAAATCAGTAAAATGATTTTATTAAATATATAAACATGGAATACTCTCATACAATTAATTCAGTAATCTAAATAACTAGTACACTACTTTAAAACAAAATTCTTGTACGAAAAGGTAAGCAAAAGTGATTTAACACTAAAAATGTTTTTTCACATAAATGCTACATCCACATATGACCACATGCAAATCGCAAGTGCAACAATGGTTGCCTGCTTTTACATAAACTACAATTTTTTTTTGTATTTTGCATTTCAATTTTACTAGAATAAAATAAGAAAGGTGCTAAAGGTGATAATTAAAAATAGTTATATGGTACAGTGAATAAAGAGACATATTTTTCACTCTCATCATTAAATTGTTACTACTTCAATAGAATAGGATTTTCCAGCTACTCTCAGTTTGAGGTTGTAACTTACGCTACATTATCAAAGATAACATCAGATGACAAAAGTAAACAAATTTAGACGTATTAGAATAGTTTTATTTTTAAATGTAAAAAGTACAAATAATAACAAAACAAATATTTCAAATGTAGACATACACTGTTAAAAAATTAATATAAAATTTAACCATTTGTAACTAATTAAGAAACAGAAAGACAGTAAACAATTGAATCAGTTGGAATAGTAAATTAAACATATACTGTCCGCCAAAAAGTCGGCATATGGAAAAAAAATTTATTTTTCATTTTACAGGATTTTTGTAACAGTAATTCATTTACAGGGCTAGATTAGAGTTTCTTGAAGCCATTTAAATAGATATTAATAAGAATTGAAAAATATTTCTCCTAAAAAGCACCTTGCATAAAAAACGTAAAAATTATGCAAACATACTACTTTTCGGTAAACAATAAACAATCTAAAGAAGTAATTAACATTTTATATTATTTTTTCCCACTATAAATTTTTAGTCTTCACATAAAAAAATTTGAATTTTATATTAAGTCTTGATATGTGAAATTTTGAAAAACTGAAAAATTAATTTTTAGCTAAAGTTAAAAAATATTAGGGGTTTTCTGGCCTTGAGATTGTTCAGTTCGCTAAAAATAACACGCCTTTAAAAAAAAATCTCATGGATATCTTACTTAGTTTCCGAAAAATAGCACTTCGGATTTTGACAGTTCGAAAAACTCAATTTTCTAAAGAAGTAAAAATCACTCGGTATATATGATAGGGGCTAAATAGGTTTTTAGACAAGTACAAATTATTACCGTAAGTTTTATGCCGACTTTTTGGCGGACACTGTATATGCAACTTCAATTACAAATTTTAAACTAATATAATTCTAATCATTGTATAATAAAACAAACTAGAATTGGGAAAAAATATGCACATAATTTCAAAATATACCCATACCATAGCTGCGCACATGAACATGATTTTAGAGGTACGATATGAGTTTTACATGATCTAGGTAACTGAGCCAGTGTATTCCTAAAATCATGATAAAAATCAACAAAGCAGTAGGTACCAATAATCGAACAGCGTGTGCAATGCGTTTTGTGGTATGAACAATTCCAAAGTGTTGCACGTGTTAAAAGACGGTTTAGACGTGACTTCGGTATCAGAACAGCACCTAAGTACGATGGTAACAGTCGTTTAAGGCATACGACAGCATTTGAATATCAGAAACACTGTAGTCTTCCTCAAACGACTGATACCATCGCATGTCATCGTATTTAGCTGCTTCTCTGACACCACACTCAATCAAAACTCGCACACGTTACACTTTGGAATAAATTGTTCATAGCACAAAATGCACTGCACATACTGCTGGATTGTATGTACCATTTTGTACACTCGTTTCATGATCTTGGGCAGAAAATTGGCTCACCTAACTAGATCATGTAGAACTCCTGTTTTGTGCATATGATGATGGCATTATCTCTGAATATCATACATACATTTTGAATTATCCCTAATCCAACTGATAACCCTGTATAATTAAGCTAGTACATAAAAATCTATAAATTACATTTTCTAGTAAACTATTAAGCGTGCATAGGCAGTAGCAGTTGATATGAGATGTTACATATTTCGTGTAAGAGCCAGCGACAAAATTTGTTAAGTCATTTCATCAAGAAAATATTCCATTGCTGATATTTGGTTGGGAAGTCTGTCTGGATTCCAGTGGTCGAAAGAGCTACGACAGGGGCGCAAAAGGGGTAGAGATAATTCCATATCTTATGGTCCTTGAGAAAAGTATCCCCAGTAAGTCATGTTTGGTTATGTGATACCGACCTGACAAAATGTCAGGTATATACTTGTAAATTAGGTTATAATTTTTGACGTTTGACAAATATTTTTAGCTATACCGGTATTTGTCAAATGTAAAAAAGTATAACCTAATTTGGAAAGTAAACGTGACATGTCTGTGAGGTCATTTTCACATAACTAAACATGACCTACTGGGGATACCTTTCTCAAGGACCATAAGAAATTGAAATGTACTCTGTTCACTATGGTCCCGGATTGTTAAAAATGATGTTTTGTGGTAGCACTGTTGAATTTCGATTGGTTTTTTTTGTTACCACTAGGTTGGACAACGCAAAACCGTAATTTTGAAAAATTGGGTTTTTGTTACCTGGCAACTTTTATTTATTTTTGCTTAATTTCACTTCGAAAAATAACCTATAATTTATAGTTTTGACATTAGTAACTTAATTAATTGTTTCTAGTTACCCAGAGCTTGACTTAAAAGTATTAACCATGATATACGGGATTTTTTAAATTGGATTTTGACATTGACAATCCGGGACTATAGTGGATCGAGTTTACCAAGAGATCAAATCAATTTATAATCAGCGTCGCCTGTGACATGTGTCATAAGTTTGGCAGTTTTGAAGTGTATTGTTGGTGGCACTGTCAGTGTATGTCAAATTCGAGATTAGGTTAGGTTTTGTGTCAGTCTGTGTTAAATAACAAACACAACCTAACCTGCTAACCTCAAATTGGACATACACCGACACTGCCACCAATAATATACTTCAGTACTGCCCAATATATAACACAAATTTCAGGCCACCCTAGCTGATCTCTTCTCTACCCCTTTGCACCACTGCTGCAGCCCTCCCCACCATCGAAAACCAGGCCAACATCCAAATCAATTATCAGCGATATTAAGAGAATATAATTGCAAGGAATATTTTCTTAATAAAATGACGCAACTATATTTGTAGCAGGCCCTCCGTCTAATTACTTAACAGTAAGCACTTACTACTACAACCACAGATGTGAATAATACAAAAGGCAGACATGCTATACACCAAAAATTTATGAGCAAAATTGCAGTTTCTAAATAAATAAATAAATATGCATCTTAAATGTAAGAGATTATGCTCAGGTTTAAGAGACTTTAGATTTGTTAGTTTTAAGGTATTTTTCGAATAAAGTACACTAAATGCGCATAAGTTTTTTGGTATGTTCTGCCAACGAAGACATTCTTATTTGCCTTAAGAACATTTTGTAGTGCTGCTTTAGAAGGTTTGTCTCCTTGTATTAGTAGGTGTTTAAAGTGCTTCAACAATTTAGCATCCTCTTGTTTTGACCAATGGCATCAATCTTTTCTGCAATCAGTGACACTGCAAGGACGCTTTTTCATTTGCATTCTAATTTCGGAGGCTGATGGACTTGGTGAAGAGTCACTCGTAATACCTGTCCTGAAGTTTTCACTCTCAGGGGTCTTCAAAATTGAACAACCACCGTCAACATTCGAATCTGGAACATTTCAGAATATATATAATTTTTTTAAAAAACGCACAGTAGAAGTACAAAATTTACATGCAAGTGTAATCAATGTAAAGCAGTTACGAATTACTATGAAGAAAATATAACAATGCTTAAAATAAACTGCACACTGAAGATAGAGCTGAGCAATTATTGTAGAACAATTGAAGACAGTGTGAAGACGGTGCAAAAAGGAGACAGCTCCACATTTTATACGTTTTAGGGTTTTTAATGACATTAGTAAAGTGAAAAAAATGGGTTCGATTGGTACAAAAAGGATGCAGCTCCGATGTTTTATACGAGGATAAGATAGAAAATATTCTTAAAACCCAATACTGATTTGGCCCAAAAAGGAGGCAGCTCCGGAGCTACCCCCTTTTTGCACCGAAATAGTTCTGGTTTTTACCGCTTCGAGTACAAAAACTTGCAAGAAAGTATGTTTCACTAGAGTGTATGTGGTTCTACGAGAAGCTTAAGTGTGAGGGACAAGAACGGAATAATTAAAAGCTAAGCATATTAAATATTCCGGATGCTGATGCAAGTTTAACGTAATAGTGGTTATAACAATATATACTTTGTTACTTAACGACAATGGCTGTGGAACCCTCCGAAATCAATTATGTATATTTAATGAATAAATACAAATAGTTTTTTACCGACGTTTTTAGATGTTATTTTTTGTACTACCAAATATGGTTATCCGGAGCAAAAAAGAGGTAGCTCCAATTTCTTTTTCTGAAATATTATTTAGGTATGGGACAAAAAAAGTGTAATTTCCGGGAAATTGAAAGATATAAGACCAACTTTGATGTGAAAATGAAAAATATCTTCTAAATTCAGAATTTACTTTCACATTGCTCCCCTGAAAATTTTGTAAAAATGGAGCTGCCTCCTTTTTGCACAGGTGTATTCAATTATGGGGTGTGTACCTTTATCAACAACAATGGATGTTTTTCTTGTGGGAGTGTAACGCGTGGTCCATTGCCATGCATCAGGATGATATGGCGAGACAAAGTTGCACTTAACTTGCCGCAAAATAAATACTTATGGCTTTTTCGCTTGGTATCCTTGGCAGTCACTTCTTTTTGAGTAGTCTCATCTTTTTTTCTTTGGCGATAGCATTTGATGCAGGATCTGCAAATTAAATATAACGTTTTTGAACTCGTTAAGGCCCCTTTGAAATGTTTATTGAACTTATTAAGACCCCTTTCAACTAATTAAAGACTACAACGCAGACCCGATGTTTCATTAAAAAAAATCTTATTCTGAACAACAAAACACCCGCAAGATACAAAGTGATTTCACCTCAACAACAGAAACTCTAAAAATCGAGAAGATTAGTGAAAAGTAAGTATGTATTGTTTGGCTTATGAATGTGTTTCAATACTTGATTTCTGAGATGAACAGATACTGTGCAAAGACAATTTTGAATTCAGTTGGTCAATAATTATTAAGAATATCAAAAATGTATAAAATACACTTGATTTTATTTTAAGGAAACAAAGGAATGAAAAAAAAAGCATATTTTTTTAAATCCATAGGTGAAAATTAGTATATTTTACAACAAGAGATGAAAGTGATGTTTTTTGGTGAGGTGAGAGTTTGCTTAAGCGTAGCGAGTTAGCAATCTCACCGAACCAAAAAAACCGCACGGCGTAAATACGATTGCGAGTTCTGTTTTGTGAGCGTTGTGAATAAATTCTGATTAAAAATGGATAATAGTACGAGGGATAATGGTTTTCTTCGAGTTAACCAAATGGCAGACATGGCATCCTGTCAAGTTGTAATAAATGCGGGATGTAAATAATTTATTTCTCTAGGAAAGTAAGTACATTGTTATGGAAACCGTAACAATTTTTGTAGATGTTTCCTACATCCCTTAAATCTGATAGTATAAGGATCACTTGCAAAGAAGATAGTGAAAAATAGTAGGTATATTATGCTATTTTATTACTAGTGTATAAGGACGCCTTTAAAGCACGTGCGATGAGTTTAAGAGCACGACGCAAAGCAGAGTGCTTTTAACGTCGCTAGTGATGCTATTTTTTCTACGATCGAACAGCAATATAAAAACTTAGTTCGGTCACATTGTGTTAGATATTCTGGGTTATGTTGGCATTCAAACTTACGGCAAAGCGAAAACACGCCACCAATGGCAACGTGCAAAAAACACGTATTTCGGGCGCTAATATTAAGAGTGCTATAAACGTCGCTTTTGACACTAGAAACTGTGCAAAAAGTGGTCATTTTGACAGGATCGTAGAAAAAATATAATTTTAGAAAAACGACCGTTTCCTCCATATTTACGATAAAGTAAATAATGCTTTACAAATATTTTGAGCAATTCATAAGTTTAAATGCCAATTCTGAAGCAAATTCCTAAAAATAATTTGATGTTATGGATGCAAACTTTCAAAAATAAAAAAACATTAAAAAACCAAGCATCTCTAAAAAAATAGTTCATAAAACCCACAACACTTTTCAATAATGTATCAAACTCGAGAGTTTCTGCAATTTAAATGGAAAGACCCGGTGTAAGTGTGCAAAATTACAACAATTAACACAATTTTTTATCGGTTTAGTCCGACTTGTTTGAAATTTAAGCATTCAGGAATGACATAGTCCAGTTTGTGCCATTAGAAACTAAATATAATTTCAGCGACTTATCTAAATTTTAGACAGCAACCAATGATACACTTTGAAATGGTCTTTTTTCCATAATGTTTATTTCAATTACATATTTGCTTTGCTTTGAAACGTATATTGATTGATGTCAGTTGATATATAAATCATGCAACATTTCTAGTGCCACCTGCCACCGACTATAAAAAAAAACAAAAATCATAAAACTAGTTATACAACTGTAAACACTTACCAGTTGAATGGGATAACGTCATAACGATGTCTCAGAAGATGCATAATTACAGTCTGTCAATTTTACTAGGTAGTTGAACAATGTAGCATCCAAAATCATCATCATAGATTTCATTTCCAGTAAACTGACCAAGTGGCATGCATTTCAAAATTTTGAGAGTTAACTGCTGCTCATTTCTTGCAATGATCGGTGGTACTCCCCAAGTAGATGATGGTGCTGTTAAAATAAAATCTTAATTCAAAATTTGCAAATCTCAATTGTATTATAATTATGGATTTAAAAGGTAACACAAAACTCAAAAAGAAAGTTTAAATATATATATACAACAAAGAATTAGTACAATAAAGAATTAAAATTAAGCATGTCAAGGAATAGTTTAGAAAAATTATTTGATTTTATTAATTATTTATTTTAAACCTCCATACATGCTTGTAGTTATCGGTCAATGAATGAATGAATGAATGAATAAATTGAATAAATAAATTAAATAAATTGAATAAATAAATAAATAAATACGAATAGAAATAAATAAACTTCAGAGACATATCAAAACTGTCGTTCTTGTTAGAAGTATATTTTCGTAATGGACATAAAACTGATGACGGCCGGAGCCGGACATTTGGGCGCGGCCGTTTGGGCGCGGCCGTTCGGGCGCGGCCGTTTGGGCGCGAAGACACTTGGGCGCAGAGCCACTTGGGCGCGAGACATTTGGGCGCGAGGAAATTAATTAACGTATATTAGTATTAGCTAGCTTTACTATTCATAGGTCTGAAATTTTTTTTAAATAACGAAAATTACCTAAAGCACGTTCAAGGAGGCGGCGGGCGAATATTATTAAAGAAATTTAAAAATTTTAACTTTCCGGTAAATACTAGCAAATCTTTTGCGGAGATTTATTACATTAAAATAATAAGTAACAAAGAATAAATGAATAGAGATTGGGTACAAACAGAGCTATTGATGAACCATCCAACCATTTGGAGATTCGTCGACAGCGTGAAAACTATTCAACGAAGGAGAGATGTTGCTTATGAACAGTTACTTGCGGGAAATGAGCCCACTGAAAAAAAAACAAAAATTTATCCAGGCTGATAGAAAATAAAAAATTTGGTTAAAGATTATAATAATCAATATAATCATGTAGACGGCGTAAACAATAGGGACATTCTAGAATTTTTAAGAGGCATTTCGTACAATTATTAAATAAATGCGTGGATGCTTCTTGTTTATATTTTAAAAAATTGTATATATATACTTTAAGAATAATATGTATTATATTGGTAAAAATGTCAAAAATAAATTTTGATTATTAAAATTAATCTTTTTATATGATTATTTATTATTATTCTTATTTCTGCTTTTATCTTCAGTTAGTCGGTTCATAACATAACGAAAATAATTGATTACTTTCAAATTTAAGGTTTATTGTTAAGTATTATCATTATAAACAAAACTCGAAGTCGACTAGTTTCGGTCAAAACAGAACACATATTAGAAACATATTAAACATTAGAACCATCAATCGATTAAATATAGCACAGCATTATTCATTTACCAGCACAATAAATGAATTTTTATTTAAAATTATTTTCAACACCTATATATAATCTATTTCCATCTTTATTTCAATTCAGAATTATTATTTCATATCTAACATAGGTACTGCCTTTTTTATGTATTCAGAATTATTTCAAAACTAATCTAATATTCTACCTTCTTTATTTTTATTCGGATTTATTTCAAAATTTATCTAATATAGGTACATACTACCACCTTATTTAAAATTAATCTCATAACGGTTTCAATAAATAATTGGATTATTCTTTTAATTTTGTTTGATTAATTACATTAACTTCTCAGGATAAATAATGATTTAATAAATGTTTGTTTATTTATGCCAAATTGAAATTATTCACACTTAATGTGTTTCTGAATCCCAATGTTGACCCTTTCTCGCGCCCAAGTGTCTCGCGCCCAAGTGTCTCGCGCCCAAGTGTCCCCGGGCCCAAACGGCCGCGCCCAGACGGCCGCGCCCAAACGGCCGCGCCCAAATGTCCTAGACCGGATGACGGCGTATGGGAATATTCTAAACAAGAATGTTGCAATTAATTTATAGAGCGTTTTCCGGCTGAATTCGAAATGCATTCTTCTCAAGTGATATATGAAATCATTCATAGACTAATCAGAAATTTTAGACAAACAGGTAGTGTAGCAAGAAAACCGTGGTCTGGACATCCAATCCGAAGAACGCAAGAGGTTATTGATAATGCACAAAACATTATTGAGACTAATCCTTCAACTTCAGTAAGAAGATTAAGCCAACAAATTAATTTATCTTATGGAAATTGCCATAAGTACAATGTTAAAAAAAGATTTAAAGCTTTTTCCTTATAAAATTCATATGAATCACCAAATTTTCCTACGAGATTTTATTGCACGTCAAATCTATTCTGCATGGTTTAGGAACAACTTAAACGATGATGATAACCCTGAACTAGGACTGCAACGAGTAGCTGCGTACTCGGTGCTCATGAATAATTAATAATAATTTCTATCAGCAATTTGGCATGTAAATCTCCAAAATAATGCTAATTTAGAAATTATTGTTAATACACTAATCAGTAGATACATCAACTCACACCACAAGGAATGCATGAACAAAATAAGACCGACTGGGCGTATAATGGAGTTATTCTAAACGCAAAATATAAAAAAAATTGTTTCAACGTCAATAAAGAACACACAAACATGTAACGCACTAACATTGTGAACCACGAGGTTTATTAAATAAAAAACAATTGCACTTACATTCCTTCTTGTTGCTAATAAAAATGATTATCCAGTAGTTAACACTTCTGCACTTGTCTGTAACAACACCCACAACTGTTTTGTTCACTTCGAACAAGGACACAAGGAGAACGCTAAAACAGAATACGTTATTTTTAAAGCAAATGTTTACACACGTAGATACATTTTATCGCGTCCTGCAAACTTCGCGCGCAAGTGAGGTCAGCTTTTACGTATCAACAAAGAGCATATATGCTCTTTGGTATCAAGTTCATATAGTGTTTACGTTTGGTTTTAAAAGACTAAATATAGCAACCCGCATAATGTATTTATTCGAGATTTTGAACCAACAAGAAAGTAGATAAGACATTTATTGGGAAGCCTGTTTTACTTAACCCCTTAAACCCGTACAAAGAAAATCACAAATAAGTCTACCGGTAGTAAAGGTTTGTCAAGTTTCATTTGGAGATTTATTCTGAATTTTCAGTGAAACAACAAAAATCCTCTCTAATATCTCTGCAAAGGTTGGGAATTGAACTTATGTTTATATGAACCTTTTTTGTCTATTTGTGGCGTAAATTCAGTCACTACAATATGGACAGGCATTTCAGTTACACCCTGTATATACAGGGCCCGGCAACGATGCGGGGCTGGAAGATTGTTCTAAAAGTATGAGAGTTACATAACATTTGTCTAGATAAAAGTTGTAGATACTAAAATGATGCACATTAGTAAAATGTTTTTATTGTACAAGGTGGCTCACAAAAGTGTGGCGTACCAAACTTACTCTCTCTTTTTTAAATAGAATGCCCTATAGTTTGGTATAATAAAGTATGATCAAAAATAATTTTCATCTAGTATGGCTATGGTATATGTACCTAGTTCCTAATTTATGAATGCTACTACGTGTATACTTAAATGTCAAACTTGACATTTTATTTTTAAGTGGTTTATAGTTGCATTCATAAATTAGAAACTATTCCATGGCCATATAAGATGAAAATCATTTTTGATCATACCACATAAAGTTGTGTAGGTCTCAAATTAATGGTTTTGGACATAATAGCGATTTTATTCAAAAATACTCAACGTTACCAAAAAGTATGTTATTTGTGAATTGCCTTACGAGTGAGAAATAGTGCCTCTGAGCATTAATGCTACACAGAGTGCTCACAATTTGCAAATTCGATAATTTTGGATTTTAAACGGAACACCCTAGATATCTTAAATTTTGAAAACCTGTTGTAATGAACTTTCGTCTGATATCTTATTTCCTATCGCTGAATTCTACCATTTATTATATTATTGGCGAGTTAAAACAGAAAAATATAGTTTAGCCTCTTTTAAGTTGCTTTATTTAAAAGCATAACAAATAACGTCTTTAAAATGTCAATTTAAACTCCTAAATTCTATAAACACAAAAAATTAGGTTTGAAGATAAAAATCCAACCATTATTGACCCAAGATATAAAAGTCACGAAAAAAAGGAGAAAGACGGAAGTAAATTACATGTACTCTCTAGAGGGCTGTGGATGTTTTAAAAATTTAATTTATGTTGGCAGTGATGTGAAAATGTACTTAATGATATAACATATACAGCTTTGACTGAATTAATGAAGCCTCAAGTTTCACAATATCATACAGAGGACGAATTTTATTCGCAAGATGCTATTCTTTTTGAAAAAATTATTTCGGTTGATTTTTACATGACTGAGGAGCACGTAGTATTTTTATATATGTAGCTATACTAGATAAGACACTCGTTTCAAATTGTACAGGCCAGATGTACGTGGAGAGTAGCAGGAGAGGCCCATGTCCAGTTTATGTCCCGTTCGATCGACATGCCCATAAAATTCGAGTTGAACTGCATTAACCCTCCAGTTACGGGTGGTTTGAGAATCACACCTTTCGACGGGCTGGGTCTTACTGCCCCCAATTTTGACATAATCTCTTTTGCTTAAAATCCACTCTTTATGTTTGGTGTTTTGAATTCATTTGTTAAGCTAGTCCATTTTACACTACTGAAAAGAAACAAATTATCCAAAGGAAGATCGACATACAAGTATCATCTTCTAGCTATATCTATAAAAATGAATGTTGATTTTGTTTGTACCGTATGCGTTCTTATGTCATTCATCCGATTGCGATGAAACTTTGGCGAGTTATTGTGCACATACCGGAGAAGGTTTCTGAATTAGGACAACCATTGTTTTCGGTGTAGGAGTATAGAATTGAATTGAATCGAATACAAACAGCGACATTTCGGTTCGTGTGTGACATAACAAGTGGTGTTGATTGTATAATTCCAATTGCCGGTCGGCATTAGATAATAATAGATATCACATGCATTTTCTTTGCTTTTTCACAGTGAATTTGTAATAGTTGTCACAAAGCATTACTTTCGCTGTCAAATCAATTATGCCACCCAAACGACAAGCGATTGGTCGATCTACACTTCAAGCACAAAAGAAAAGGGCATACGAGTTTCAGATACAGATGAGCAACGGGAAGCAAGACTTGAAACCGCTCGAGTACGCACTGCTCGATCCAGACTAACCCTGCACGCTGATTTAAATGTTGGTGCATTCCATTACGATGCTAATTATAATTACAGTCTTCATCCAAGTGTGGTTATTGAAATCTCTATATCTATATATACAGTGTGTCTACTTAAGTTGGAATCATGTGGAAAAATTTTTTATTATTGGTTTTATGAAAAAAGGTATTCTTGATAAAAAGTTCTGCATGGTCCAAAACTTAAAATGCAACCGTCAGATATCAATTTTTTCAAGCCGTATCCGAGGTTTGTCAAAAAATATGAATTTTGCTCAAGAGTAAAGTACGTTTATTTTTGACAAAATCGAAAATGTTTATGTTTATAGTAGATAAGAAAGATAATGTTTCAAAACTAAACGTAATTTATAACGTTTTCAAATATTTAGAATCAATGTGTAGAAAATTTAGTAAAAAAATAATAAAATCTAATTTTTCATGATAGATCGGTGTAATTGCATATTTGAATGTAGTTTTCAATTATAATCAACTTTTGTCAATGAAAATTTTCGATTTTGTCAAAAATAAACGTACGTTACGCTTGAGCAAAATTCATATTTTTTGACAAACCTCGTATATGGCTTGAAAAAATGTATATCTGACGGTTGCATTTTAAGTTTTGGACCATGCAGAACTTTTTATCAGGAATACCTTTTTTCATAAAACCAATAATAATTTTGTTTCCATATGATTCCAACTTAAGTAGACACACTGTATATACAGGGTGTAACAAAAATGTGGGCCGCTACTTCAGGAGCGTATTCTACTCATCAAAATGATTAAAAAAGTTGATATAAACATATGAATCGGTTATTACTAAAAGTCCCTAAGTCATTTTTAGTAACTTTTCAGGAAACGAAAAAAACGTCTGGTGAACATATACATGAAATAAATGGTATTTTTTTATTTTACACATATTTATAAGACATGTATAAACCACTTGTAACAAAAAAAGTTTACAAAAAAAATTCAGTTTTTAACAAAACTTAGATTACACATTTTGACTTAGTGGGTTTTTGAAATACATGAAATATAACACACAATATCAACTGAAGTTTATTTTCTTTTTGGTTCTTTAACAATACCAGAGTTTATGATTTCTTCATAAAATGCTTTATACTCCTCGTCAACCCACTGCAACAACGTTTTCAGGTGCTCGACTTTAGTAGCTACAATAGGAAGTTGTGTCAAATAGGCCTTTGCTTTTGGGAATTCCACTGGTGTGTTTTTCTTTCGTTTGGGATGTTCCAAAGAAAAAGTGTGCCACACCATGCCATTTATAAATTGTGAGGCTTGTATGCAACCAGGTTTTTCAGAGTCATATCTCATGTGATGAAACTTTGAAATAGTAAAACTCACTTTGACTTAGGGTGTTTTAGCACTACATGCTGTTTGGCGGCCTTTGATTAGTCATATATACAACATGCAGACTAAGGGGATTTTAGCACCAAACGATGTAAATATGTCAAGTTTATCGATTTTCATCTCAAACGCAATTTCTCCAAAATATGACTTAGGGTGTTTTAGTAATAACCGATTCATATATGCCTTTCATGATCTTTTTGGATCAGGTGAGGCTATGACCATCTAGTAATTTTGTTGGCAGTACCTCTGTGGCAACTAAACTCCCTAATGGAAATTGACACTTTTTGTGTTAGGTTAGGTTGTTTTCAGTTTAAGGTTATATTTTCTGAATAAGTACATTGTTGCCGGATCTCTGTTTAAATTAAAGATAAAGAATTGGAAATGATTTGACAATTGACGACAGAAACGAAAATGAGAACTAATGCATAAGAAAAGCATTCAATATTAATGTTTATTGCAATTTGGATAAGAATTGTGTACATTATATGAATATGCCACTTTATTTTACATACTTGCTGTATGTTTGCTTGTTTGCTGGTGTGGAAGGATAAAGACGTCACAAACTAATGCCAGATAAATTTAGTAGAGCAATTGAGCAGGATTGGTCTTATAGAAATTAACATGTGAAAAATGTAAATATCTTGTCAAATGGATTATTACTTGCTGATTTTACTTCATGCTGAATTTCACTTCTGCCACATAACGTTTCAACGCTAAAATAGTAATAAGTAGGTAGGTAGTAAATTATTATACATTGCGCTGGATTGTTTTTCCTTTCCAAAATTTCATTTTTTAACGTACAGCAAATATATTCTCTAGTTTCCACATCAACTCGTGTTCTTTTAAATCTGGTCTGTCCTTTTTTAATTTGAAGTAGCATCGTTGAATGGAAATGTTTTGTTGTAACAATAGTATATTATATCATGAGGGACTAAAGTGCACCATTTAATTTAGGCACTTTAGTCCCGAGGTATATACGCTATTTTTTGCACTTTTGGTAACATTATCATCAAACATTTCCAAAATTTGAAATCTGTCAATTTGGAAACTGACAATTACAATTTATTAAAAACTGAATTGCAGCAGGTCCTGGATAGCCTGAATCAGTTGGCAGTACTGAAGTGTATTGTCAGTATATGTCAAATTCGAGATTTGCAGGTTAAGTTTTGCGTCAGTGTGTGTCAAATGACAAACAAAACCTAACCTACTAACCTCGTGTCTACATAAATTTACCATAGTTACGGTATCATTTTTACTTTAGTCCCTAGGGATTAAATGAGCTACTTTAGTCCCCGTAAACAGGGACTAAAGTATCAACTTTAGTCCCGGAAGTGCAAAAAATTATTTTGGACATTTGACTTTTCCTTTGACGGAAATTAAAATTATTTTTACATACTTGATAAATCATTTATTTTCTTACGAATATTAAAATAATAAATTTGGCAATGCGGTGGCAAGAAAAAGTCGAACTGACACAGACAGAAAAAAAATCATAGCCAACTCTATCTCAAAAAGATCGTGAACGGATTATATGTCCAAAAATGAGTCGTTTTCCTGTTACAAAAACCTGACAACAAGTAATGTCAACACT
Source organism: Agriotes lineatus (assembly GCA_940337035.1). Classification (NCBI taxonomy): domain Eukaryota; kingdom Metazoa; phylum Arthropoda; class Insecta; order Coleoptera; family Elateridae; genus Agriotes; species Agriotes lineatus. The sequence goes on along the minus strand of OW679199.1, from coordinate 66,058,194 downwards.
CTGAATAATTAAATTTTTGGTTTGTTTATTTGATGGAAGCCCACTAGATACATTTTAACTTTCTTCGAATGGTAACTGATATCACCTCCGTGTCATGTCTCCATGGATAATTAATTCTTTTATTTCATTATGGCTAAAAATAAAATAATAATTCTTCGTAAATAATCTGAAGTTTCAACACAAAAATTACTGTAAGTAACAGGAAAACGACTCATTTTTACTTCCTTTTACGATAAAGGAAGTATTGGATTCACCCCAAAAATTCGAAATTGAGTTCTCAACAGATCTACACGTTTTAGAGTCCCCTGATCCCAAAAAACATATTTTTTTTCATTGGTCTGTCTGTCTGTGTGTGTGTCTGTCTGTCTGTCTGTCTGTCTGTCTGAATTGATATCGAAGCAATAAACACTCATACACTTGACAAAAATTTTCGGCAATTTGTCGACCGCTCGCGGTATTGTATATGAACATTGTGCTCTCCACTACAGTTAGAACGTATTTTACTCTCATTCCAAATCATAATTTTGATTTTCCCTGTATATCAGCCAATGTTTTAAAAATTTTGTACTTGATTATGGATCTACAAGTCATGCAGAGCTTTTTATCAAGAATTTTTTTTTGTGAAATGTAAGATAAACTTTTTCTCTATTTGTATAAAACTTTTTGGGACACACTGTATAACAATTGTTTTCAATAGTAATATGAAAACATACATAAATATCTCTTTTTTCCTCATTTTCAATGGATAAGGTATAAAAAAACTGTATTTTTCTACATAATTATCATACATATTGTTTAAACAATATAAATAATTTCGTCCCCGCTTCAAAAGGTTTCTGATTTCAAATAATATAAAAAAAATTTTTTTAAAAAAATCATCAAAATCGGAGCTGTTTCTGAGGACTTCCGAGTAAAAGGCTTTATTGACGCGACTAAAATATATGCCCTAGTCTCCACATCAACTCGTGTTCTTTTAAATCTGGTCTGTCCTTTTTACTTCCGTTTACTATAAAGGAAGTATTGGATTCACCCCAAAATTCGAAATGAGTTTTCAACGGATCTTCACGTTTTAGAGTCCCCTGATCCCAAAAAACATATTTTTTTTCATTGTCTGTCTGTCGGTGTGTGTGTCTGTCTGTCTGTCTGTCTGTCTGTCTGAATTGATATCGAAGCAATAAACACTCATACACTTGACAAAAATTTTCGGCAATTTGTCGACCGCTCGCGGTATTGTATATGAACATTGTGCTCTCCACTACAGTTAGAACGTATTTTACTCTCATTCCAAATCATAATTTTGATTTTCCCTGTATATCAGCCAATGTTTTAAAAATTTTGTACTTGATTATGGATCTACAAGTCATGCAGAGCTTTTTATCAAGAATTTTTTTTGTGAAATGTAAGATAAACTTTTTCTCTATTTGTATAAAACTTTTTGGGACACACTGTATAACAATTGTTTTCAATAGTAATATGAAAACATACATAAATATCTCTTTTTTCCTCATTTTCAATGGATAAGGTATAAAAAAACTGTATTTTTCTACATAATTATCATACATATTGTTTAAACAATATAAATAATTTCGTCCCCGCTTCAAAAGGTTTCTGATTTCAAATAATATAAAAACATTTTTTTTAAAAAAATCATCAAAATCGGAGCTGTTTCTGAGGACTTCCGAGTAAAAGGCTTTATTGACGCGACTAAAATATATGCCCTAGTCTCCACATCAACTCGTGTTCTTTTAAATCTGGTCTGTCCTTTTTACTTCCGTTTACTATAAAGGAAGTATTGGATTCACCCCAAAAATTCGAAATTGAGTTTTCAACGGATCTTCACGTTTTAGAGTCCCCTGATCCCAAAAAACATATTTTTTTCATTGTTCTATCTGTGTGTGTGTGTGTCTGTGTGTGTGTGTGTCTGTCTGTGTGTCTGCCTGTCTGTGTGTCTGTCTGTGTGTCTGTCTGTGAACAGAATATCTCAAAAACGAAAAGAGGTATGGCGTTGAAACTTCATATATAAGTTTTGTGTAATATGTAGATGAGACAGCAAGCTTTTGAAGGAAATCGCACAACCGGAAGTATGGTGTTTACTTTTGGGATTTTTCAGTTTTTTTTCGATTTTTTCAAAAACGGGTCTAACGATTTTTTTCAAACTTTGCATTTTTTTTTCTTTTTTTTTCATGTGTATTGATGTGAGATGGGTGATTTTCCAGTTGAATACTTCAAAAATGGATTTCTTTTGTTTTCTTTTCTATTTTTTTTATTAACTCCTATTTTAAAGGGAACACCCGGTATATTATTACATTATTGAACCGTTTTTGTAGAATATGTAGTTTTGAAAATTTTTTACAAAAATGAAATTTGTGACTAATTATAAGATCACTGTAAAATGTAGTTGTGGGAGTGTATCACACCAGATTTTTGGACATATGTTTATTCAACTTTTTTCATCATTTTGATGACTAGAATACGCTCCTGAAGTAGCGGCCTACATTTATGTTACACCCTGCATATAAATGAATGTTTCTTTGTCCCGCATGCATTCTAATACCATTCATCCGATTGCGACGAAACTTTGGTGAGTTATTGTGAGCACACCCCCGAAGGCTTATGAACAACCATTTTACAACAGGTGGCGCTGGGGTCGAGATATTTCGATAATTTGTATTTATGTTCCGATTTAACTCATATTCGGAATATATGTTGGTTACGTGGAAAGAAATGTTTATACAAAAAATCAACCCGGTAGGTGGCGCTGGAGTCAAAATATTTACGAAAATGTGTATTTTTGGACCGATTTAGCTTATATTCGGAATATACGTTCCTTACGTAGAGAGAAATGTTTATACAAAAAATGAAGCTGGTAGGTGGCGCTGGAGTCAAGTTATTTACGAAAATGTGTATTTATGGTCCGAATTAGCTCATATTCGGATTGTATGTTGGTTACGCGGAAAGAAATGTTTATACAAAAAATCAACCCGGTAGGTGGCGCTGGAGTCAAAATATTTACGAAAATGTGTATTTATGGTCCGATTTAGCTCATATTCGGAGGGCAAGTCCGGTGGGTGAATATATCAGTTTTGTGGAAATATCTACCCGTTTCTACGGGTAGATATGTCCAGCAAACTGATATATTCACCCGCCGGACTTGCCCGTAGGTAGTGGGTAGACACGATTTTTTTTTTCAAAAGCGGAATTAAGCGATGGCAATTTTTTTGTGCCATAAGGGCACTATTTGCAGCAACTTTTCTTTATAACATTTTGCCGTGAGAAAACAACTTCAATCTTTTACGCTAAAAAAAACCTAGGTGCATTAGATAGTAGCATGCTCCATTTTTTCTGGCACAAGAGACCGAAGTTTTTTTTTCACGACAAAATGTTATAAAGAAAAGTTGCTGCAAATAGTGCCTTTATGGCACAAAAAAATTGTCATCGCTTAATTTCGATTTTGAAAAAAAAAATTGTGTCGACCCAGTACCTACGGGCAAGTCCGGTGGGTGAATATATCAGTTTTGTGGAAATATCTACCCGTTTCTACGGGTAGATATGTCCAGCAAACTGATATATTCACCCGCCGCACTAAACCCCAAACCGGTGGGTGAATAGATCAGTTTTACGGAATTATCTACCCGTACGAAGTGGTTAGACGAGATTTTTTAGTACGGGTAGATATGTCCAGAAAACTGATATATTCACCCGCCGCACTAAAACCCAACCCGGTGGGTGAATATATCAGTTTTGCGGAAATATCTACCCGTTTCTACGGGTAGATATGTCCAGCAAACTGATATATTCACCCGCCGGACTTGCCCGTAGGTAGTGGGTAGACACGATTTTTTTTTTCAAAAGCGGAATTAAGCGATGGCAATTTTTTTGTGACATAAGGGCACTATTTGCAGCAATTTTTCTTTATAACATTTTGCCGTGAAAAACAACTACAATCTTGTTTATTTGATGGAAGGCCACTAGATACATTTTAACTTTCTTCAAATGGTAACTGATATCAGCTTCGTGTCATGTCTCCATGGATAATTAATTCTTTTATTTCATTATGGCTGAAAATAAAATAATAATTCTTCGTAAATAATCTGAAGTTTCAACACAAAAATTACTGTAACAGGAAAACGACTCATTTTTACTTCCTTTTACAATAAAGGAAGTATTGGATTCACCCCAAAAATTCGAAATTGAGTTCTCACCAGATCTTCACGTTTTAGAGTGCCCTGATCCCAAAAAACATATTTTTTTCATTGGTCTGTCTGTCTGGGTGTCTGTCTGTCTGTCTGTGTGTCTGGCTGTGAATATCTCCAAAACGAAAAGAGGTATGGCGTTGAAACTTCATTTATAAGTTTTGTGTAATATGTAGATGAGACAGCAAGCTTTTGAAGGAAATCGCGGCTTTAACGATTTTTTTCAAACTTTGCATTTTTTTTTACTTTTTTAATGTGTATTGATGTGAGATAGGTGATTTTCCAGTTGAATACTTCTAAAGTGGATTTCTTTTGTTTTCTTTTCTATTTTTTTATTAACTCCTATTTTAAATAGAACACCCGGTATATTATTACATTTTTGAACCGTTTTTGTAGAATTTGTAATTTTTGAAAATTTTTGACTAATTATAAGATCACTGTAAAAGGAAGTTGTGGGAGTGTATCACACCAGATTTTTGGACATATGTTTATTCAACTTTTATCATCATTTTGATGACTAGAATACGCTCCTGAAGTAGCGGCCCACATTTATGTTACACCCTCTATATAAATGAATGTTCTTTTGTCCCGCATGCATTCCAATACCATTCATCCGATTGCGACGAAACTTTGGTGAGTTGTTGTGAGCACACCCCCGAAGGCTTATGAACAACCATTTTACAACAGGTGGCGCTGGGGTCGAGATATTTCGATAATTTGTATTTATGGTCAGATTTAGCTCATATTCGGAATATATGTTGGTTACGTAAAAAGATATCTTTATACAAGAAATAAACCCGGTAGGTGGCGCTGAAGTCAAGATATTTACGAAAATGTGTATTTATGATCCGATTTAGCTCATATTCGGAAGATATGTTGGCTACGTAGAAATAAATGTTTTTACAAAAAATGGACCCGATAGGTGGCTCTAGAGTCAAGATATTTACGAAAATGTGTATTTATAGTGCGATTTAGCTGATATTCGGAATATATGTTGGCTACGTAGAAATAAATGCTTTTACAAAAAATGGACCCGATAGGTGGCGCTACATTCAAGATATTTACGAAAATGTGTATTTATAGTGCGATTTAGCTGATATTCAGAATATACGTTGGTTACGTAGAAAGAAATGATTATGAAAAAAACGAACCCGGTAGGTGGCGCTGAAGTCAAGATATTTACGAAAATGTGTATTTATGGTCCGATTTAGCTCATATTCGGAATATATGTTGGCTACGTAGAAATAAATGTTTTTACAAAAAATGGAGCCGATAGGTGGCGCTAGGGTCAAGATATTTACGAAAATGTGTATTTATAGTGCGATTTAGCTGATATTCAGAATATACGTTGGTTACGTAGAAAGAAATGATTATGCAAAAAACGAACCCGGTAGGTGGCGCTGGAGTCAAGATATTAACGAAAATGTGTATGTATGGTGCGATTTAACGTACTTATATTCAGAAGATGTGTGTACAAAAACAAATTATTTTTGGGCAGAACAATGTTTGCCGGGTCAGCTAGTATATTACATAAAATGTTAGGTTTTTAATAGTGTTTACACAAATCGTTACGATTTTCCAAAAGTCGGAAAATACAATAGTAAATAAAATGTGATGTGATAGTAGGGGTCTTTAACCTTAAATTATTATATCTAAAGCATCGTTAATGTCCAAAATTTCAAGAATCTCATAATGTTGAATAATTATGTTATAAAAAATAATATAAGCGTAGAGGTCACTCGAGTGACCCCTGAATCCTAAACTCTTATAGACTATGTATTGGTTGAACACAAAAAGTGTAAATTGTTTAGAAATAAAATTAGAGCCAAACGCACTGTCTGATCATAACAGGCTTGTTTTTAATATAATGGACAGGGTTAGATTGTACAAACAAAAAGTTACAAATGACATGAAATGTGTAATGTAAATCATGTAAAGGCTAGAGAACTATTTAGTCAGAGTAAATAATAGTATATAGTCTCTTCAAAAGCTAACAGATACCGTTAACATCTGTAAATCCCAAGCAGAGTACATAAAAGTTGTAATATGTCGTTAGAATAATATGTGGGTCAATAGCGAAATATTACAATTAATCAAGCAAAAGGACAGGCTGATAAAAACATTCAAAAAATAGGGACAATACTGTAATTTAGTGAATATAAAACCTTGAAAAATGGAATATGAAATAAAATAAAGTCGCTTAAAAATCAGAGTGCGGGACTTTAGTGAAAAGATAAGGTTAAAGGACAAATATAGAGACACGTTTACAGTACAGGTATTGCTAAAACAATTTTTTGGAATACCTGCACGGACAGTTGATCATTATTAACAACATTTTGTTAGAGTAAGTCGAACTTACGATTCATTTACTAATTTCCACGGTTACTGGCCATAATATTTACTTACAGTCCACCTTCAACTGTAAGTGACTATTAAGTACCAACATTTTCAGTATTGAATCGGTGATTGTTGCAACGAACTAACTCCAGAAAAGTTAGTTTTTGGCAAACTACAAAAGTTTGTCTCACAACCCTGTTGAAAATTGTTATGAAAATCTAGTTTGCCTGGTACAATGTTGTTAAGTCAAGGATCAGCTAAAACTTAGAATTGGTTTAGTTAGGGCCATAATAAGTTCAAAATTTGAAAAAAAGGCGATGGAGTTAGTTCCCTTTAATACCAAATTAAAACTGTTTGAAAAAAAAATTACCAAGAAGAAAAAATTTATTCAGTGTTTTAAACAGTTTTGAAAATTACAAAACTCATGGTATCATACATTTTAGTTATTTTCTTCAGTGTTGGTAGTATGCCATTTTAGGTTCTTAGTTCCTTTTCCCACCAACTCGATTTAAATTCCTAGACCAGGTAACATCAAATCGGAGTTAGTTCCTTTTATCACCATTCGATCCACTGGGTTTGAAAATATACCAATACTTATAAATCTCAAGATGTCGAGATTATGGAGTTAGTTCCTTTTAATAGTCACCGATTCAATTGTTTATCTATTACGCCTTGGTTGATTCAGTTTTAAGCTAATTCCTTAATTTCTTAAAATATAAAACGAAATTTTGACAGGTCGTTGTGAATAATTAAATTTTAACTCATTATTTACTACGTGTGTTTGATTTTCACAGGTATTACAAAAAAATAATGTACTAATCGCGAACTGTAAGTAACTTTTCTAGTCTTGACCTCAAAAGTGTCACTTGCAGTTCATGGTACGTAATATACTATTTCCGCTCCTTGTTTTGGTTAAACAATTAAGATTGCCAAATACTGTCTTCGTACACGTACCACGTTAAAATCTCGATTCCCCCAGTCTCGGATCTTATTGTAGAAGTATTGTTTTCCAGATAATTTTAGTTCACTTCTCTCATTTCTACTGGATCAGATTACGTTGAACTGAATTTATGTGAGATACATTAACTACAAGATTCTTGTGGCGACTCGCCGCTCGCGTAATAGAGCGGCATTCAGACGACCTACCTGCTACTCATTTGCGATATTAAACATATTTCATCTGCCCTGCTATTATTGGGCACAAAACACTTCAATGCGAGAAAAAAAATCCGCCCTTTGTTTTCGTTAAACAATTAGGATTGCCAAATATTGCCTTAGTAGTTCTATAATGATCTGATTGACACGTACCACGTTACAATAAAAAGGTTGAAAAATAGAATTAACAACAACAATAAAATCAATACTTTAGAAATAAATGGACAGCGTGTAGAACTGAATAAAAAAAACTGTGACGTTTCATAATCAGTTAAGTGAAAAAAAAGGTAAAAGGACACATATAGTGACACTTATAGTAGGTAACGGAGAGGTCAGTGATCAGTTAGGTACAGTAAATCAGCTGAGTAGGCACTTCTCAAGCGTAGGGAAAAATATTATACAAAATATAGATGCTACAATAGGTAACTTAAACAGAAATGAGCGCGAAAACCTTAGCTTTAGAGAAATTTCATGTGATAAATCTATATTTGTAACTGCCTCTGATGAACAAGAAATTAGTAGTACATATTATAAATAAATCTAGAAAAACATCTGCCCCAGGTGTCAGTTTGTGATATACTAAATATTAAGACTGTCTTGACAAATTTAGTCATCAAATGCTTTAAGCGTGGTATTTTTTCAAATCAACTGAAAATTTATAGAATTAGTCCTATATTTAAATATGGTTCTAATAATTATCTACCAATAAGTGTAACTACAATATTTTCAATAATGCTAGAAACTGTGGATCAAAAACCGGATGACTTCCGTTATTGATATATATGTACCTCTTGTCTTTCAGTATGGCTTTATTGAACATAGTGGCACTCAAAGTGCAACTATCGACCTTGTGAATAATATATCAACTGAACTAGATTTAGGAAAGATAGTCATACCTATATTTGTAGACCTACAAAAAACATTAGTTTTGATATTTTACTTGATAAGTTAGAGAGAATGGGATTCATATTTAGGTAAGATGCATAGTATTATTCAATAATACCTAGCAAGGAGAAGGCAATATGTTAAATTAGACCATAATGTAAGTGAATTTTAGGGTTCCCCATGGCTTTGTCCTGGGGCCTCTCTTCTACTCTCTGTATGTTCTCAGCTTGAATAATGCAGGGTTAGTTGCTAGATATTACACATTTGCAGATGATACTGTACTGTTGTATCGTTTTGATAATGTTGAGGAGGTAGAGAATGTGATTTCTAATTATTATAGACAAAACTAAATGTATGCTATTTAAACAAATAAATAATGATGTACAAGTTCCCTGTGTAAATATCAATGGTAAAGAAATTGAATGTGTAGCCAGGATGAAATATTTAGGTCTAGTAATAAATAACAAACTGGTCAGATCATTTAGATTAGGTATATTGAATCCACTATATTGTCAATGATGAGTGCACGGTATATAGAAATTATCTTGGCCTTAAAAGTAAGCTCAATGTATACCATACGTTTTTTCTGTCACATTTCAGCTAAATTCCCATGTGGGGCACATGTGGATCTATTCGCTCTATTGTCAGCATGGTAGAAGTTCCTGTTGGCCAATGTCCTAAATTTAAGAGATGATGATTGGCTCGAAATAAAACAAATTATATTCTCAAAAACTGCGGGATCGCCCCTTGGGAACATTGGTCTCTGTGAGGTACAAGCAATGCCCTACCAGTTTCTTAATATTAGCTCGGTTTGAATTATTTCCGCTTTACGTGAAAAAATGTTTTTTCCGGGATCGCGGGACGTTTACTCTCGCTGGATATGTTGGTCAATTCCGAGACTGTCCCTAAGTCCAATTGAGATTTTCTTCTTTTGTGCACAAAAAGTTTTCTCGTTTGTAATTGAAAACGCCGCATTTTCTTAACTAAATTAAGAACTATTTTAATGTTAATCGTGTTGAATACGCATGCTTGACAGATGTGTAAACTGTTGTTGACATTTGTTTTCAAAGCATACCTAACAAAACAATTGAATTGCAAAATGGATGAGTTTTTTCGTGGACAGTGTAATAGTTTATTTTTTATTTGAAAATGCTTGACGTTAATTGTACGTAACTACAGTTATAACATTTTGCGTTAAATCTGAGTATTCCGGATTTACATTGTAAAATTGTGACAAGAATCCACCCTACAACGTCCCAGAACTACGACCAATAGAACGTTATTGCGCTAGCGCTATTATGAAGGTTACAGAAGATAGGTAAAGCCGTTAAAGAAATAGAACGCCTAAAAATTTAGTGTTACACAGTAAGCATGAAAATCGGAAAGAGCTAGATTTTGTTAGCAGTACAGACTGAGAAATTGAGTTTATTAACATTTGTAATTTTAATATACAGGGTGTCCCAAAAAGAATGGGACATCGATTATTCATATATTCCTTACGTTATAACAAATCCACACAAATAATATACTCTTAGTTCGTAAGCCTAAAAGCAACCGTTTACCTTAAAATGCCATTAAAGTTTTTGGTAGTCATTAAGTCGTGCAATTATCCATGATCACAAAAACAATGGTCATCTAGTAAACAGCAGTGATAAATCAATTAATGACATTAGAGCCACAAGAATTTGTTCTTTTATGTTTAAGAAAATGCCACTACATAACGAATTCTCCAATGCTGAAAGGTTCGTTATGTCGCAGCATTTTCCTAATCACAAAGACAAAAAACTGGTGTCACCAACGTCATTAATTGATTTCTTGTTGTTGTTTACTAGATTACAATCATTACCCATTGTTTTTCTGATCATGGCTACTTGATAATTGCTCGTCTTAATGACAATCAAAAACTTTTGATAGGCATTTTAAGGTAAACGGTTGCTCTTACGCTTATGAACTGAGTGTACATTATTTTTGTGGATTGTAATTTTCTTTCAGATAGTAACCTAAAATTTTTGAAAATGTAGCAGATAATGAAGTTAGAGCTAAAACAAGTTTTGAAAGGTAGGTAAAGTGCCCCTTAAAGTCAAGTCTACTTTATGAAATTTTTGCTATTGGTGCACTACACAATGGTAAGCATGTATACCAAAATTCCAATCGACATCGCTGCATTTGTGGGAATTAACAAAAAAATAAAAAATACAAATTTGAACTTCAACGCCCCATAACTTCTTACTAAAGGGACTTTGTACTAAGGTATATTAGGTTTAATCGATTTATTATAACGTAAGGAATTTATGACTAATCGGTGTCCCATTCTTTTTGAGACACCCTGTATATTAGTTTCCGTTCAAAAATACATTTATCAAACCTACTTCTTTCATTTATTTAAAAGTTTTCATGGGGCATAGTATTCAAGCCGTAGTTTACATCTTGCAGTAATTTTTCCAATACTTTTTAAAATGTTTGACACACTAAAGAGTGCTTTCAATTTTACTTCAGGCATATTCTATAAGAAAAAGTTATTTGCAATGAAAACGTTTAAATCTTAATACAAATATCAGTCTCATAACATATTAATCCCATTTTTATAAGTGGGCCTCTCAACGATTCGATTTGCTTTGAGTATTGTCACGTATTGTTACGCTTATCGATGGTCCAGACGTACCTACGCATTTAAATTTTCGCAATATAACATTTTAGGCATCTTGATTATTCTCGCTCAATTAATTACATATAGGTTTTTAAACTTTTAATCTAGCAGTGCATTATGTCGAAAAGTACTGGTCTTATTATTGTTACATCATCAGTAGTTATATCGCGGGGAATATTGCAAGACTATTCCTCGAAGAAATGTCATCCTTTGTATACCACACTATTCATTTTCAAAGAGTTTTCAGTTTTTCTTCTGAAATGTCTTGTGTAACTAGCTGGTTTGCTTTTCTTCCCGCAAATACTCGATATGGCACTTGTGCAAATACCCGGGTATTGCACAAAATATTCGTTGTATTCGATTCTGATTGGTTCAAATTTTGAAAATTGATGATGGGATTGGTTTATATTATCTGAGCGGAATAGTCAGTTTTATTTTCTTTCTTTTGACCCATTATTATTCTTAATATTTTTCTCTCGAAAATTCTTAATTGTTCTTCATCCTTTCTTCTTACACTTCTTGTTTCTAATGCGTATATCACGATAGGTTTTATTAGCGTATTGTAGATTCTTAGCTTAATGTGTTTGCTAATACTCTTAGGCCCCAATAATTTTTTATTTACTGCGTATGCCCTCCATCCTGCTTGGATTCTGGCTTTTATTTGACTGTTATCTGTACTGCTTATTTGTGTTCCTAAGTAGCTGAATTTATATACTTCTTCAATGCTGTAGGAGTTTATTTTTATTTTTGCTGTATGTTGGGAGCTTGTTTAGTCTTTTTGTTTTTCACTTTTCATGTATTTTGTTTTTTCTTGGTTTATGTTTAATCCTGCTTTCTTTGCTGCTCTATCTAGCTTTTTAATGTGTTTTCAAGTTCTTCTTTTGTTCTGCTAACTATAGCTATGTCGTCTGCATATGCTATTATTTGTGTCATGTTTATATATAATTTTCCGTGGTCTTTAGTTTTCCTTATTATGCTTTCTAATACGATGTTAAACTGCATGGCTGACAGAGCATCGCCTTGTCTTACTCCTGTATTTATTTCGAATTTTTCTGTTGTGCCAAAACTTGTTCTGACTACAGCTTTGGATTTATTCATCGTCATTTTTACTAGTTTCTTTAGTTTACTAGGAATATTAAAGTTCCTCATTATTTCTATCAGTGTGTTTCTGTTTAAAGTCTCAAAGGCTAACTTAAAATCAATTAATAGTAAATGTAGTTCTATTCCGAATTCGTGGCTCTTCTCAAGTAGTCGGTCCATTGTGAATATGGCATCTGTTGTGGACCTGCCTGGTCGGAATCGATTTTGGTAATCGCCTAATTCTTGTTCTACATATGGTTCTAACTTCTTGTAGATTAATGATGATAATATATTGTAAGTTGTATTGAGCAGTGTGATTCCTCTGTAGTTATTGGTGTTTTCTTTTTCCCCTGTTTTATGCAGTGGCACTATTACCCCAGCTTTCCAATCTTCCGGCATTTCTACTTTTGTCCATATTTTTTGGATTAGTGAGTACAGATGGTCGTGTAGGGTTTTGCCTCCGTGTTTTACTATTTCTCCTACTATGTCGTCTAAGCCTGGCGCTTTGCAATTTGTTATTCTTTTAATTATCATCATGACTTCTTCATATGTAGGTTCATGGGTATTTTGTGATGTTTGTATAGGTTGCTCTATTTCCTCTTTCTCATTTTCTTTTTCGCTATTCAGGAGTGCACTGAAATGTTCTTTCCATAACTTCTTTATCTTCTCTTTCTCATACTCAGTTATTCCTTCTTTATTCCTTACCCCTCTTATGTTCATTTTGATTTCTTTCTCTTGTTCCTTTATTTCTCTATAAAATATTTTTGAATTCTTGGCTGCATTACTGTGTTCCATTTCTTCTACTGCTTTGCATAGCCATTGCTTCTTCTTTTGTTTGCATATTTTTGTTGCTTCTTTCAGTAATCTAATGTATTGATTATGGTCTTCTTGCAGTCCCGATTGTATCCATTTTCATCTTAGTTTATTTTTTTCTTGGATTTTCACTTGACATTCGTTGTCGAACCATTCTTTTCTTTTTTGTATTTTCTTTCTTCCTATAGTTTCTTCAGCTGCTTTTATCATTGTATTTCTTATATTTACCCATTCTTGATTTAGATCAATTGATGGTGTAATTTCTAATGTTTTTCTGCTTAATTGTTTCTGTAATCCTTGGATTTCTTTTTCGGATTGAAATTTGTTTATAATCCACTTATTCGTTATTTTCTGTTTCTATTGCTACTTTCTGTTTCATTTTCACAATTACCAAGTAGTGGTCCGAGTCTGCGTTCGCTCCTCTGTAATGTCTCACATCTCGTATGCCTTTTTTGTCAGTTTTTTTGTTACCAGCACATGATCTATTTGGCTTTCATGTTCTCCTCCTGGGTTTTTCCAGGTTACTTTATGCTTCCTTCTGTGTTTAAATGTTGTGCTACTAATGACCATGTCCATTGCTTCGGCGTAGTTACATAGTCTATGTCCATTATTGTTTGTTTGTTTGTGTATTGTTTCTTTTCCTGCTACTCGATCTATGTATTCTTCCTGTCCCATTTGTGCATTAAAATCACCTAGTGTTATTACCGTGTCATGTGGTTGCACTTCTTCGCTTATTTCTAACAGTTTTTCATAAAATTGGTCTTTTACATTTTCTTCTGCATCTTCTGTCGGTGCATATGCATTGATTATAGTTACATTAGCTACTTTTTATTTTATCGTGATCATCGAGAGTCAGCCACTTATTGCATTGAATACCCTTAACTGGTAACGTGCCGTCTGTGAGACTGCAAACAAATTTTAATCTCAAGGTTTCAGCAAAAGAGTACCGCTTTTCGGCGAATGATCTCCCCTAATCTTTCTCCTCTTGGTGCCCCATCTATCGGACAATTATTGGTAAATTTGGGTAACTGACGCTGGAGATGTGTTTTATTTTTAGTTCAGTGCAGTCTGTGAGACGGAACGTTACGGTTTACGTGAGAATTTGTTGCCACTCAAGGCATGGCAGTCCCTGTGAATTACAATATTTCTTTAAGTTTTTTTACAAATGCATTGTTTTACTTATTATTAATCGTAAAATAAATAAAATTACTTTTGATCAAAAGTTTTAATTTTTTTATCTTGGTCTGGTAAAAAGTACATTGCCAATTTGTGTTCAAGTTGAAAATTATCTTATAATTTTTTCTTTACGTTAAGTTTTCGGTTATTATTACTAAAAAATATATGCCTAACAAACCTCTATATATATATATATAGTTAAAAAAATAATTAAAACAGTTTAATTTTTTTCGCTTCAAAGGTGTGCCAGTCTCAGACTGCACGTTACCAGTTGTCCTCCAAACTTACACGTTACCAGATGGTATTTGGTATTTTTTTCAGTTTAATATTTACAAGAAAGCCGGTGCCGTTTCTTCCTTTCTTTCCTTCTCCACTGTAAAACAATGTATAGTTTCCTGAGCTTATTTCACCCTGTCCTTCCCATCGTATTTCTTGCAGTGCTGCTATATCTTTGATATATCTAGTTCTTTCTTTTGAGCTTTATTTCATTTTTTCTGGTTTTAGCATGGTCATTACGTTCCATGTTCCTAATTTTAATACATGTCTAGCTCTTTTGGCTTTCTTACTTCTATAGTTTTTATTCTCGATATTGTGTTTTCTTTTCATTCTGTATTTTCCATTCTCCTTCTGTTTTAGGCGTATCTGATGATTTATTTTTCTTAGTCTTCCCATCTTCTTAGCGGTCGTCTAGTTTATTGACAGTCATGTTCCTTTGTTAACTAGTTTTTTGTGCGTCTTCCAGTATAAGTGATTGGTCTCATGTGTTTTCTTATTTATTCATCTCCTATGTTTAGAGGTAATCTTTCACTTAGCTTTCTTATTTTCTGATGTTTGTCCATATAATCCTCTTTCTTGCTTGTCTCGTGCCTTCTTACTGCCTCTTCCCCAATTGCTTCCTCTACTTCTCCCGTTCTTTCTTATTGCTCCAGTGTGTACGCTTCATTGTTGATTATTAACTTATTGTTTCGGAGATTTGCAGTATATCTCTTGCTTTTTGCCTCTCTCATGTATTTTATTAGGTTTTTCCTTTCTTCGAGGATTTGCTTTGGGTAGTCTTCATTGATCCAGATGTTTCTTCCTTTTAGGTTTATTGTGGCCTTCATTATCTCCTGTTTCTTATTCAATGTTGCTATTTCTATTAATATTGGTCTGTTCATCTGGTTTTCTTCGCCATTCCTTCATAGTCTTCTAATTTCTTGTACTTCTCTTTCCATTATTGTTACAATCTCCTGATATTTCTGAAGACTGCCGTCAGGAATAAAACAACGACAAATAAAAATAAAAGTCAATGTAATTTTAGTATAACATAGTTACATTGTAAAAACTTAAAAGTATGTATGGAAAATCGTTCTTAATTAATGTTATATACCGGGTGTCCATTCTCAAAGTCGAACATAGGCAATTAACATTAGTGCATTCACTCGTTCTTCATTGAAATAATTCATTTTTCTGTAGATAATTTTAATAGACGTTGACGCAAAATATCTGATTTACGCCAACTAATTACCATTTGTTTTGACAAATGCTATCGAACTTGAAAAGCAAGGCATGGCATATTTAAAAATTCCCAAGTTTTAAATTAGTATTTTAAAATAAAAATCGCATCTTGAATATTATTATTGGTATCATTTGATGCGGAATAATTTTATCTTTCCATTGATACCATTACCTTTCCTGTAAGTTGAATTGGCGAGCAGGAATCGGCAAAATCGTTTAATACAATGTTAATCGCCTATGTTCGACTTTGAGAACGGACACCCGGTATAACATCCCGCAAATTCACACCAAACCGTTGCGTCACCGTCTCACCGTGTCCTCCGATTCTATATTTATCTGCACTCAGCTGCTAAGCGCAAACGCAAGGAAAAACTAAAAATTAACATAGTTGATAAGGCACGCAGGTGCACTTGGTTATTTTTAAAACATATAGAAACAATTTCGACAAATTGTATGGCTGTGTGTAAGATGACTTTTAAGTACCTACATATAATGTTTGTCGGTAAAACAAACTGTTAAAAATAAATAAAGATGCTGACAGTTTCCCGAAAGCGAGATTTATATACTGTTTTGTAATAATATTCTTGGTGTTTCTAAAACAATTAGTAAAGGAATACGATCGAATTAATAAGTTCAGAAATAATTTCTTATAATTTTTAAACCAAAGTAAAATTGAGAAGGTGTTTGGCATACTATTGTTGGATTTTTAAATTTGAATGCCAAATTCCATCATCTTTAGAGTTTCTATATGTTATTTCATAAATAACGTAGTGGAGATATTGAATAACTACAAGGAGCGTGAAAGTGGAAATGAATGTATAAATTTAAGTACTAAATGGCAAGATGTTTGTAATCTCATCAAATATAATGTAAATGTATTTTCTTTCATTTATATTGGGCATAGATACCTAAACGCAGCAGCACAGGCACTACTGTAATTAAGGGTGGAAAAACATTTTTTTGAGTGTTTTAACATAACTATGCTTTATGTATTATGTTCGACTGTTCCATAAACACTTTATTATAGTATTATTTAGCGTCCATAAAGTGCCACTTTAGTCCGTAGAGTAAAGTAAAACGGCAGCCTGTCAATGTCCTATAGTTATTTTCAAAATAAATATAATTTTATTCAAATCGGGAAAGAAGATTATATTAACTGAAAAATTTACAAATAATAAAAAGGAATTCATCTTTAATACTCGTCCAATAAAATCCTACATTATGTACTTGATAAATAAATAGCTATAATAGTTACAATGACGGTAAAATGCTTTTTAGTCACGTATTCAATGGTCATATGAAATATCAGTTTTCCTGTCTTCTCAGATGGTTTAATAGATCGGCCTCAAAATTTATATCTTTGTTTTTAATATAAATTTGGAGATCCCAATCATTTTTGCTTAAAATCCTGTAACCGGAAGTGATATTTTACACTTGTGGTTTTCTGTTTACCCAGAAAATGTTATAGTTGTTTGTTAAACATTAAATTTCATAGAACAAGATCATATATTGTGTAATTATATTAAGTTCAAACACAAAAGTTTCTCCAAAACGTAGGGGAATAAAATGTTTAAATCTCTTGTATATTATGTAATGATCTATAACTTTTGTCAAAAAAGTTTTTTGTTAGTATACTTAATGATAAATCGCAAATTGAAATTTTTACAGGCAGTAAAAGAAAGTCGTGTGGTGACCACACTTCATTTTTTTGCATATGGTAATGCAATCTAGAGAAACCAATGACTGCAAGTATTTTAAATTGTAGTTCTGGCTATTATAAACTGAATTTATACTTAGTGCAATACCTACTTAACTAGTTAAAACCAAATTATATAATCACATTTTAAGTTTATAATAGCCTCCATTAGGAGCACCTCATAGCGCAGCAATTTTTTTATCTTAATGCATCATAGACATATTGTCTTATAGAAATTGGCATCTTATTGCCGCAATTTTCAGAAGTGAAAACAGCGCCACTTTTGCGTTCAATAGAGAAACGGAGCGGCATGTGAAAGGTTTTATCGTCTTTTATGTTGATATTTGTCAAAATAGATCCTTTTAAAAACATCTGCAGAGTTTTTCTTCTGGCGAAACCTATATTTCAATAATTCCTGCTGCTATAATCGCAAATAGAATTCCTAGGCACCGTTATAAACCTTGACAAATCAAAACTATATACATGTCAGATTGTCAGATCTCACAAAAAGGTGCTGGTGCTGGTTTAATTGCTGCATTAAGAGGCATTTTTGCATAAGAGCATAGTTCAATGTCGAAGTATGGTGGCCTCTTACGGCGTCGTGCCGCTGTACTAGGTCACCGCCCACGTGTTGGTAAATTAGTAAATTATTTGAACATCCGTAAAACTTTGGATTTGTTCATATCACGATCTTGGCCATTCTTTGGCTAAGCCAACTAGATAATGTAAAAATCCTGTTTTTTGTGCATATTAATACCTCTCTTCGAATGGATCACTCTGTATATCTAAGAAAAATTTGTAAGTTAAAATGTTCGCACTGCAGTCTATAAATAAAAATTTCACTTGGGATGATCTGTTGAATTACGCAAAATACAAATTAACATTGAAAGGGGAAAGAACTATGTCATTTAAAAGTTTAAAATCAGTGTGAAATAATTATAAACTCAAACATTACCTACAGGACCTATTGTTACTAGTATTTAATACCACATATGTAGTAAACGGTGCATATATAATAAATCGAATCGTAATTTACCTACCTTTGCTTCATACTTTTATGTAAGTACTGTTATTACTGGGCATATTATATGATAACATAAATTTGTTTATAATTTCACAATTTACTTATACTGATTCTTATCGTTTTGTATATAACCTTAACTTCGCACTAAATACAACGATTAATAATCGATAATAATCACACAATTTGTTATATTGCAGACCATAATGTCTTCACACATATCAATATATAAAAATAACAGAAACCATCATTTATTTTATCATTTTATTGATTTAAAAACGTAATCGTCTTCGTTAGAATTGCCTTAAAGATTTTTCATTTGCTGGACAACTTACAGATTTAGCTATGTTATGACATCTGATTTTTGTATACATTTTTATGATTAATTTAGTTAATACGAAGGTCAAGCTAAATTTATTTAAAATACCATCGAAACCGGTTTCATAAAATTTGGGTTTTATTTTAAATGTGCTCAAAGTAATTCCCTTCAGCAATAGTACACACGACTATTCCGTTCTCTTATTGCTTAAAAGTTTCCAATCAACTTCTTTACGCACTCCTTCAAAACAATCGTGAACTGCGGTATCAATCTCTTTCTCTGACGAAAACCTACCTGCAAATGTTTTTAAGCCCAGCATTTATGCTCCATTACCCCAAAATATCGAGAAATGTGCACAATCAACGTGTCATCATATCAAAGCAATTTTCATATTTCGTAAACATTTGTAGAAATTGCGGTTCTGCATATCATACTTTAAAACAAGCAAATACATATTTTTACTCGCTTTAAATATTAAATAGGTAATTTTTTCGTAGTTACACACTCGCCTATTTGTAGGTAACCGAATCATATCTTTGATTTCGTATAGCAAATTTGTCACCGTTTGTTTAAACGACAACGATAAAAACATTCTCTGTTCAATTATCTCATCAGATGCACTGGAGCTGCGACGCTGCGAGTGCTTAAAAACATGCTATCTAGCAAGTAAACTCGACGCAGTTTGGGGTTATGTGGTTACTTGACAATGTCAAGGCGTCACATGACATGATTCATAAATAATGATGCCATGATAATTCATAGATTGTTAGAAAGTATGTAGCACAGTGTGAGCGTAATTGCCTGGGGATTGTAGTGTAGGCAACACATTGTACGAATAGGTTTTAACAATTACTGGTAAGATCTATCACTAGAATTGATTGTACCAGTGGTGGCTAAATAATTCCAAAAATTTATAGCTTTATAAGTAATAATTTGCAGCAAATGAGCAGTAACAATAATGAGCCATTAAATTAAAGGCATCATGCTCTTTCCTAATAACCATCGTATTACAAATGCTGTAAGAAAAATGAAATAAAATTATTCAATATTCTAACCCATAAAACATATCTGTCAAAACATGTAACCAGAAAGTTGAGGTGATACACCAGCGAGAAACATGAAAGCAAAATATTACTAGGATTTAATTCAAAATGTCCCGCTCTTTCCCCACTTTTTAGTAATCACGCTGTACTACGTTTTATTAATTATGCGTTAAAATAGCGATACACATAATACGAATTCATAGTTTTAAAAGCGCGCTTCTACATTCTAGAAGCAAACCACAACTGAGTGTCGAATACTCGTATGGCACCATCTTGCCCGCTGCCCTGCACGCGGAGTTATATTTAATGCCTCCTAATTTTTGGATCTGAAATCAGCGCCACTATCATATTTAGTTGAAACTTGCCGTCTTCCCGAAGCGCATTGCACCGCCATCTCGTGCTAATGTAAAAGTGGCGCTGTTTTCATTTCTGGAAGTTGCTGCAATAAGATACTAATTTCTATAAGAAAATTTGTCTATGACGCATTAAGATGGCTTTTCCGGCATCGCAGCATTAAAAAATTGCTGCGCTAAAAGCCGCTTTTAATGCTGCACTGTCGCAGTAAAGGGTATGTTTCCATTATAATAATAATAATAATAATAAAGCTTTATTTGCCCAACAGGATATCCCAATAATAGGACAAAATAATACAAATATATATACATAGATAACTAACATAAAAAACAAACTATAAATGAATATATATATAATACTCTAATACGCCAACAATGATTATACCGTAAACTAATCTACCTCAATAAGAAAAATAAAAAAAATAAACAAATAAATAAACACATTGATAAATTATATTTATAACGCATCTACATTAAAATCAATTGCAAAAGTAAATTTTACATAAACTCATTAGTTCAGATAAAGAACTATTAAATATATCAATGTGGTTACTGATTTTATTAAAATGTTTAGCCATGGAGTAGAATGGAGATTTAATTAATAAATTAGTTTTAGGAATAGGACAATAAAAGGTAACACCTTGTCGCGATTCAAAACGTGGTACTATTATTCCCAACTGAGTTACCAAATCTGAGCAGTCAATATTGTTATTACAAAGATTGTGCAAGAAGCTTAATAACGCACATACTCTTCTACAAGCAAGACTGTTGAACTCAAAGGTATTCAATAATTGATTATAGTTTATGTCTGTCTGTGGATAAATACCGTTAGCTTTAAAACTAAGAAATTTTAGAAACTTTTTCTGAACACGCTCAATTATAAGTGAGTAACTAATGTAATGAGGATTCCAAATTACAGCTCTGTACTCCAACTTAGATCTTACATAAGAAAAATAAAGAATTTTCAAAGCATGAAGATTATTAAAATCTCTGCAATTTCTGATGATAAAACCATACATTTTCAAGCTTTCTGCCACCTTCAAGTTTATGTGTTCATGAAATGTTAGTTTGTTATCAAACAATATGCCCAAATCTTTCATAGTGGAACATCTCTCAATAGCATTTTCATCTACATTATAATGATATTCTATATATGACTCTTTCCTAGTAAATGAGACCACTTTGCATTTGGAAATGTTTAAGTGTAACCGGTTTAAAATGCACCATTCCTGTATTTTGTTAAGATCATCTTGTAGCAAGAGACAATCATCAAGACTGGATATGTTACAAAATATTTTTAGATCGTCTGCATAAGAAAGCTTATTACATCGAATTACACTACACAGGTCATTAACAAATAGTAGAAAAAGTAGTGGTCCCAGATTTGAGCCTTGAGGTACCCCAGAAGAAGCGAAGTATGTATAGGAACAAACCCCTTTATATGAAACAATTTGTTCCCTATTTGATAGATATGAATCAAAGAAAGATGTTAAAGGTTCATCAAATCCAAATAATCTCAACTTGTTAAGTAGGACGGAGTGATCTACTCGATCAAACGCTTTAGACATGTCAGTATATATAACATCAACCTGCCCACGCTGATCCATAACCTCAGACAGATATTGCGTTAAGATCATTAAGTTAGAAATAGTTGAACGCTTTGGAATGAAACCATGCTGATGAAGAGATAACTGGTTTTGAACAAAAGGGAATATACGGTTATAAATAACAATTTCAAAGATCTTTGAAAAATTTGACAATACTGATACTGGACGATAATTGGAAACTTCTGCTGGATTGCCACTTTTAAATATTGGGCATATTCTTGCTCTTTTCCACATAGTCGGGAAAGATCGAGTTCGCAAGGCTGCGTTAAAAATAAGACACAGTGGTGTCGCAAATACGTTTATGCAGTCTCGAACGACAAAAGATGGAACTAAATCTAAACCAGAAGACATACTGCTTTTCAGCTTTTTAGCGGCCTTTATAATTTCATCCTCGGTAATATTTCTCATAGAAATAGGTAAGAACTGATCGATAATGGGAGACGTTTCTACAGAAGGGTCAATAGAACGGTTTACATATACACTACTAAAAAGTTTGCAAAAGCATCGACTATTTCTTTAGGAGATGTAACTTCGAGTTCACCGTGATGCATAATGCCGGGTATCCTAGATTGTTTCCTTTTAGAATCCATAAATGACCAAAAGCTGCGACAATCAGATGTGACTGATGATTCTACACTATGAATATACGATTTATAAGCTGCATCAATTTGTATTTTAATAAGGGATCGTAGTCGTTTAAAGTTTTCTTGGTCACTACGTCGTTTCAGTTTTTTATATTTCCTAAAATATTTTGATTTTAATTTAATATTTGCAATAATTTCAGATGTAAACCATTTGGGATATTTTCGTTTATAGATTTTAAATGCAGGAACACTCTCATCAAATATAGAGTATAATTTAGAATAAAAAAGAGAAAGGGCTGTGTCACAATCCTGTATATTTAACAGAAACGACCAATCAGCTTGTAGTAAGCTGTTATATAGTGATGGAAAATCGGCTTTGTTGAAGTTATACGATTTTCTCGGCGAAGTATTAGAGAAATCTGTAAATTTGTTTGAGTAATTGAAAGAGATTATAAGAGCAGGGTGGTACATATCTTCTGTAACCAGTGGAACGGTTTCATTAATAATTTCGCAATCAAAATTTGTAAATACTAAATCTAACAGACGATTATCATGGTTATATATTTGATTTTTTTGTGAAAAATTAAATAACTTCTCGAAATTCTTCAGAAGTAGAGATTTTTTCTCAGTACCATCTTGAATAAAACAAGGCACATTGAAATCGCCAATTATTAAAATATCACCACTATCTAAACATGGCAGGTATTCAAATTTTTCAAGAAATACTTCATACTGTACATAAGAAACAATTGGCGAAATATAAATAACAAATGCATACATAGTACGTGATTTTAATAGCAATTTACAACCAACAATTTCAATATATGTGGAAATTTCTGAAAATACTGACAAGTCAATAATTTCAGAACAGATATTGTCTTTACATGCTAATAAAACACTTCCACCCCTGGACTGATTAGAGATCTTATCACAAGGTGTGGGTCCCCAATTATTTTATTGAAAATTCTACCGTACGCCCATGTGCGTAGTTCAGATACCCGATAATGCTACATTAGATCTAAAATGAGAAATTACGTTTACGAAAATTCAATCAAGTGATTGTCGATCTTTGTGTTTTCAGTTAATTCAATGCAACTCATTGAGCAAATCTCACAGGTAAATTTATAATTTCCCGCTTTCTAGTAGCGTCAGTAGCTATCTTTTGTTCTTTCAGGCACCAACCGTACCTTGATTGTTTTAAACCGAAGCCAAGGATCCTAACCTCACTTCTGCACTTGGATTTTTCAATTTTAATTTTCCCAAAGAAATAAATCGCCTGGGCTCTGTTATGCAGCGACTTTTAAGCAGCCTATCAGCAGGTAGTACACACTGGTATAAGTTATATTGGCTTTACCACTAACCTGCGAAACCTTCTTTGCATGCCCGTTCGAACCTCGGCCGCAGCAAGAATGTGCCCAGATCTTATCTTGAAGTCGGTTGCCGGATGTGCGGTGTTGATGTAGTCCTCGTAGGGCTCGCCTGCTATCGCTGGAACTGCAAAACCGGTCCGGGATGTCCTCAAATGGGTCGATATGGTGTCTCGCAACTCTGCCGCAGGAATCGGATCGGTGGCCGGAGTTGAAAATTAACTTTAGGCGTTGGATTTTCTTGCCTTCATTTGTGCGCGAACACTACCACGTCAATAGCACTCTGGAGAAATTTTAAGGCTGTAACTGTATGTAAAGGTACTAAAATTTTAAATTAAACACCAGCCAATTTGCAAGCTGTCACCACCAAATTTTAGTCATTTTTCTCCCCCAAAATTATTAAAACAATTGCATATCAATATAAAATTAATCAAATCAAAATCTTCTAACAATTAAACAGCTTAAAGCTAATAATTCTACAAACTTTTGCTTAATTACTAAATTTGTCCATTACTTTTTGTTAATTTTGTCTTTCACATCACTGTGTCCCGCACTTATTAACCGTCCGTTTTTTTACAACGTTCTCACTGATCAGTTCTTTCTTTCGTGAACTTCCACAAGAAACACTTCAGAGTTCAACTAAAAGTCCATTTCATTTTTCTACTTCTGCATCAAATTAATGTTCGGATTTTCAAATAATCTTGCATGTTAATTATTTATTTTCTTCCCTTTATTTGCCTTCAGATTTATTCCTGTGTGATCTTTGCATTCTGTTTTGCCTTCTGCATTTTTATACCTGTTAAGAATATGCTCAAAGAGAAATTTATACAACGATTTCTGACTTGCAATTTACCTCGACAAGCATGTGACTATTCTTTTCATAATCGATTTACTAATACATGGATTGGCTTTTGCATTTTACCATCCCCTTTTCATATTCTAAACTAATTAAATATTGTAGTCCCATTCCTATTAGGTTTCGAACTCTGCCTTTCCTTTTCTGTTACGATTTTAATACTTATTACAGGCATTGCTTGGCCAATATGATTGCTAATTCAAATTTGATTTTATTTTAATTGTTACCATTAAATCCTATCTCCCATTCTGAGCTTTTATGACCTATTCATTAATTTGCTGTGCTCTAGATATGCGATTCAGTGCTTAAGACCATCTCAATATATGTATATATATACATATATGTATATATGGAAGCTTTCTCAGGCCTTTCAGGCCCATAGCTTTGTTATTTCTTTCCATCTCTTTCGGTCTTGGGTCTTGTTTCTCCAGTCTCTTATATTCTTTGCCTCTAAATCTTTTTCCACTGCCTGTATCCATCTTTTCCTTGGTCTGCCTTGCTTTCGTGTTCCTTGTGGGGTTTTATGTATCATTGTTTTTGTTACTCTATCTCCTGCCTGTCTTTCCATATGCCCCAGCTAGCGCAATCTTTGGGCCTTTCTAAACTGTGTGACATCTGGTTCTCCCTATAGTCCGGCTAGTTCTTCATTGGTTCTTCTTTACCTGCTCCCCTCTATTCGTTTTCCTCCATATATCCTCAGCCATTGTTAATAAGTATGCCATAAGTCAACAATGTATAACCTGTAGTAAAGTCTAATCAACGTAGTGACATTGTTTAAAGTAGTAATAATTATATAATAATGAGGCAGAATTCAACTATAAAAATATTAAATATAAGAAAAAGACGTGGTGCCGAATGTTGGTTGGACCATTATCTTTTAAAGCCACTATAAAATGTGTATATTAATAACTCAAGAACAGTAAAAATCAACCAAATAGAAATAACAAACAATTAGTTCAACATGAGATGTTTTATCGGACATTTTCCACTGTCTCGGGTGTTTACCACACGACGTTTCGGAAGTTTTTGGTCTACTCCCGTCCTCAGGTGAATGAACTCCTGGTTAGTTCTGAGTAGGACTGATTTTTGTACGTCTTTTCCACGTACACTCGGTGCTTTCTTCGGGGTTTGAAACCGGGACCACTGATCATTGTGATTACGTGAGTGTCACTCTTACCACTAGGCTACCATCACGGTCATATATTTATAAACTTATATATACAGTGTGGTCCATTAAGTGTACAACAAACGGGACATTTTTTTATTAGTTGTACAATCGAAATTTAAATACCGCCAAAAGTAAGTGCATGTTTGATAACCATATCAGATGCCCTTAGAATGGCTTCAAGTCAAACAATATATAGGGCAGGACAAAAAATATGAAATTCGTTCAAGAATACAGTTACCTTATTTCAAAAAATATAGCAAAATTTTATTGAGAAAAGTTGTTTAGAATCAAAAGTTATGCTCAAATACAAAGTCACGGCCTCCTATTCGAATTTTGTTTTTTTTGGAAAATTTTGTATTACCCCCGTATGATACGTCCACTTCATGTTTGTTGCAACGATATTTAACAGAACTTTAGAATTTTGCAAATATTCTTTTTAACAAGGCAAATGCTTTACTAATAATAATTTACATATGAAAAAACTATTAATAAAATCAGAATAATAAAAATATGTATCATACGGGGATAATACAAAATTTTCCAAAAAAGAAAGAAAATTCCAATAGGAGGCCGTGACTTTGTATTTAAGCATAACTTTTGATTCTAAACAACTTTTCTCAATAAAATTTTGCAATATTTTTTGAAGTAAGGTAACTTTATTCTTGAACAAATTTTATATTTTTTGTCCTGCCCTGTATGCTGTTTGACTTGAAGCCATTCTAAGGGCATCTGATATGGTTATCGAACATGTACTAACTTTTGGCGGTATTTAAATTTCGATTGTACAACTAATAAAAAAATGTCCCATTTGTTGCACACTTAATGGACCACACTGTATATGTTACCGCTATATGCGCAGTAGACTATTTTTTGTAATTCGCTCTGCTGTAGTGACTTTATTTTTGCGCTAACCTGGCTAATTGGTTCTTCTGCGAGCGCCATGTATGTAGCTTCTTTCAGCTTGCTACGGAACCTGTTTTCTTCTTTAGCTACAATTGATGCGTTATCCCATTGCATGGGGTTGTCTGTGTTCCAGACGTGTTCTGCAATTTTGGATTTGATGGTTTCACCCTTTTTAATATCTTTGCGGTGTTCTGATAATCTCACTCCTAGAAGTCGTTGTGTTTCCCTATGTATTGTCTTCCACACTCGCACGGTATGCTGTAGATACAGTTCTTTGAACTCTGATCTTCGTTCTGAGGCTTGGTATGCGTTCAACATCATTACAATATAAAAAGTCTAAGAAATTCATCCACACAATTTCTATACAAAATAAGATTGGTATGTATTCCAACCAAAAATTGGAAAGTTATTTAAAATCCAGTACACCATGAAATGTGTAAGTCATGTCTAAGTTGGTTTCATACAATCGGTAAATAATATTCTAATGTCAATCACCTTTCAAGTAATGACAGTTCATCTGCAAACTGTACATGTAACTGTTTTGTTAAGGCATTGTAACATTGTATATGATTTAAGTAGGTACTAGTTGAGTTTTTAAAACCGTATAGTAGCATAGAAAATGTTGAAAAACGTATATGTCTTCCAAACTTCCCAATGCATCTGTCAAATTTGGAGGTTATTGTCGAAGTTTCACTGAATGACAATCAAACAGTAATTTTATGAATTAAATTACGAAGTGACCTACTGTTCTCAATGCTGGCCTGATTTTAAATAGCTTTCCAATTTCTGGTTGGAATACTATACCTACAGTATTTAACAGAAGGAGTAAATGAAAATGTCGAAGATATGTATAGTACTAAACTTAAGAGTATAATACATAAAGCTGCAAAAGAGGCTCAAGGCGCAAAAGAAGAAACAGAAGAAAAAAAATATGATGGACAGAGGCCCTAGCAAAAATGGTGGAGGGAAAAAACAAGTGTACGAAAAGTGGCTGGCAAGTAAAGACTCAGAAGAAAGGAAAGAATGCGTACGCTACAGGTATATAGTAAAAACGGAAATAATAACATTTAAAAATTCTTCCTGGGAAAGAAACTGTGGGAAAATAGCTCAGTACCTACTTAGCAGCTCTATAGTGTATTTTTTCTTAACATGACTCAAGAACAGCCTGTGACTAATCATATTTTCTTTTCGCATTTTGTATAATGTGCTATTTTACTAAAATCAAAATCGATTAATAAAGTGGCACTTTGGTGCATAGAAATGTCACTTACTATATGGTAATGTCACTGTCAAACTCGAGGTTTGCAGGTTAGGTTTTGTGTCAAAACTGACGGAAATCCTCACATTAAATAGTACAAAAATGATTACTTAACTTCACCTGAGGCTGTCGAAACGGGTCCAGCTTTAAGACCGGCCATGTCCCAAGACTGCGAAACGGGGAGGAGAAGCTCCAACGAGCTCGCAGCGTAGACTTTGATAATGAAGTCCCACCGTATCCTAAACAGAATCCACGATGCGACCAAAAGGACGATAAGGCTCGCACGTAAAAGTTGGCTAGGGGCACGCTCTCGATTTTGATCCAACAGAAGTGGTCATACTGGCCGACGGCCCACTCAACGAAAATCAGAGAAGCGTTTTGCTAAGACGACGGGACACCAACAACGCTGCAGCTCACTTGCTTTAAGTCTCAGAACACACACACTGTAAAACGCCGCCTAACGGAACTCACTCTGTAAGACGCCGCAAACCTCATCAACGACAAGCCGCCCCCCCACGACCCGAAATCGCAGAGGCGGCGCGAAGCCACACTCTCAGAACTGCTTACAGTAACCAACGAGGTCCGCGACGAACTCCTAACTGACTACTGACGCGACGCCGCAGTCGAGAAGAAAACGGGAAAGGGGGGCTGCTGCAACTGGTGCCCAGACAGGTGGAAACCGAACTAAACCATTCATTCTCTCTCTCTCTCTCCCTCATAGCCTGGAGTCACGCTGAAATGCGAGTTTACGACAGCTGCAAGGAGATAACAAGCACACGTGTGCACTAGACGGTCCAAGGCAAGAACACAGCTGTGTAACGGTTTGAAGCCAAAGCCTGCATCAAACTCGATACCTTTAAATTTAAGCGGAAAAATTTGAAAAACCTATATACGTACGGAGTCGTAAGTTAGAAAAATAGGCAAATAACCCGTACTATTTGAAAATTCCCTGACAGCCTTTTTAATGGACATGTGGTGTAATAGTTTTATATAAATGGTTGTTTATAAATACTAATACAAAATGCAAAGAAATAGTATACACACTGCATGAGAACGGTAGTTTTATTAAACTTATATAGCCTTTTAAGTTACTCGTTCGCTTCGTTCGCTCGTACCCAATCAAGCTATATTCGCTTAGTAAAACTTTACTTTTCTAAACTTGTTGTGTAATATACTATTACAGTGTACTAACCCAACCGTAAAAATATCACTAACGTCACTTTTGACATTTGTTTGAATACTGCAGAAGCTATTACAAGGTTTGGTAAAACGTACAGTCGTGTGCAAATAAATCTGGGACAGTGTTTTCTTCACATGCAGATTCAGTTAAGAATTTGAAGAATATTTCCATGGATTTCCTCTTATCAGAGAGAGTTACGGGTTTCAGTACTTGTTAAAGTTTAATGTAACTCTTTCTGATAGCAGGAAATCCATGGAGATATTCTTCAATTCTTAACTGAATCTGCATGTGAAAAAAACACTGTCCCAGATTTATTTGCACACGACTGTACCTTCGATATGCCAAAAAATCTAACAAAAGAAACTAAGCAAGAGATTCATTGTTGTTTTCGCAAGTTTAATTACACATTTTTGAAAATAAGTGAACATTTTAGTTCTGAGTACCTTGCTAAGTGTTGTTAGGATTACTAATGTCATTACAATATGTAGTACTTTAAGGTTTTGCCACCTGTGGTGGTATTGCTGGCACCAACATAATACAAAAACCCTTATTTCTACAATTTAAGTTACGAAGCAGATGTGTGGGTGATAAATAAGAATTTGGATCAAAGAATACTTGCTACCGAAATACAGTATTGGCGAATATGCTGTAGTCTGGCCCTAGTATATATATAGTGTGAAAAATAAGTAGTGCATAAATTCCCTTAATCTTCATTTTTGGGAAAAAAATCTCGAAAAAGCGTAGCGATTTAAATCGCAGAGCGTGTGTTAAATTGATTTTCAGATTATTATATAATTTGTTTTGAATATTATGACGTCATTACCTGTATTTAAAACAAAAAAACGTGGTGTAAGTGGCGCCCACACCCCCTTGAAGTAATGCTAAAGCGGTTCCAAAGGAGAACGATAGAAGAGCTTAAGAAAAGAAAACAAGACAGAAAAAAAGCGTAATTCTAGTTATCTGAGTTTGAAACAAAAAACTTTATCTCGAGACAGGAATGAAACTTTTCACCGTGGTATGTATACTATTTTATTCGCAATCATCTAATTTTAAAAATAACTACAATTGATATCTGAATAATAGATATCTTGATGTAGCAAATATTTTTGTTACCATGAAAACAACCCCCTTAATATTTTTGTTACCATGAAAACAACCCAGCCTTCAGGTATGTAATATTTTTCGGGTTATGTAATAATTTGCCGGCTAGTTTCAGTAATAATCTAGTTCCCAGCTGTTGACGTGTCATGAAATTGACACATTACAATGTGATTGCGAATAAATTTATGAACTTTTGTGTAATTCGTAATTGTACACTTTAGTTCCGCCTATAAAAGTAGATGTTTTGTACAGGAGTTCAAGAGTAGATCAATAGTACACTTATTTAAGATGGCGAATTTGGCAAGATGTTTACAATACGAACTTAAGAACCTATTTCTAATAATAACCGATGACTTGATTTAATTGAGCATTTAGAAAGACGTAATCGTAAATTATCTATCATTTACCATTAGCCAGTAAGTTGAATTATCGATACAAGAATTTGGTTAAATAATTTCAGAACGTAAGTGTATCATCTATTAGTAACATCCATCCTTTGCAAGAATGCGTAAGTCTGTGTTTACTGTCTAGATTGGTTGGCCACATACTTACATACAAACTGGTGCATGCATCTGGTAGATGCAGTACAATTTTCGGTAATCTTGCAGTGTACGTCGCCCACTTTTAACTAGCCAGTAATGTCGGAAGGAGAAAAAAATCAGTACACAGGAATGGTTGTACTAAGTACACAGACATCTTAAACTGCAGTTAACCTAAATTCGTACTCCTTCAATAAATATTGTCAAATTTCAATTCCACTCTCATTACTAGGTCTAGGAACGGTAGTTCAAAGTGGGCAACGTACGCTACTAGATTACTCCATTTTCAAATCTTGTTGATGTCTACTGATCGCATGTATTTTTGAACACGTCGTGTATGTCTGTCTTGCACCGGTACAATATTTGTAAATATCTAATATTTCACTAAGTAAATGACTGCAACCATTCACAATATGAATATTTTCTTCTTTCAGAAACGTGACAGAACTTCAAGTGCAGCATCTGATGGAATAGCAACGAGGTGTCTTGCGTGATTCTGCAGTTTTCACAACTGCTGGAGTATATAGATTTAAATAAATTGTCAGTAGAATACGGGAAAAGATTAGTAACATTCATAAAACACTTCCCACTCAATACCACATCAAAAATGTACGCTCACTTTTGTCAAATATTAGTATTTTCAATGCTGTTTATGAACTGATGATCTTTATTTTTTAAAATCACTGGAGTTAAAACATTCAGTGTGAATCCTGTGCTAGTGTGTGCAGTTGGAACCTTCTAATGCACTGATCCGATGCAAGGGCGTAATGCTCCATACATGTCTTATATTGGTTGTAGAAAATTTGGCTTTGCATCTGAAGCAGAGTGGTGGTGGTGAATTATTGTTTTGTATAACTTGTTGGTTTTTCTTTTATGACGATTGTATTTTGCCGCATTGGAACACATCTAGATGACAAAAATGAACCTAAACCAACCCCTTCATCAGTTTTTATGAATATTTCCACGTGAACCCACAAAATATCTTAATTTTGGATATAAACTGCATAGAAAATCGTTTATTAATGACACCTATGAAGGAATAACAAGCTATTAATAAACGATTTTTTCATGATACAATACTGTTATACTGTTGTAATCTGTCTAAACAGAGGAATGATAAGTCATCCTTAACGGCCAGAGGCCGTTATTTTAATGGCCGCCGGCTGTATATCGTCTTGTAATTATAAAATTAAATATATTATTTTTCTAAAATTTGTAACAGTATTGTATCATGAAAACTATATAACAACACGCTGCCAATACCGCAAATAACAGCTTGGTTGATTATAAGCCTCGGCTTACAAACTTCAACCACAGCTGTTATTTGCTCTGTATCAGCCTTGTACCGTTAATAACTATAGTGTAGGTAATCAAAGGAATCATTAATAAAAATTAATGTCATAAGTTTATGTGTCAAACATATAATAGTACCGGGTGTCTTAAAATGAATTACATCTAGTATGCTTTGAATTTCCCATAATACAATCCAAAATTTTACTTGAAATTGTCAAGACTGTAAGTCTATGTCAAATTTGAGATTAGCAGGTTAGGTTTTGTGCCATTTTGACACAAACTGACGCAAAACCTAACCTGCTAACCTCAAATATGACATAGGCTTACAGTCTTGCCAATTTCAAGTAAAATTTTGGATTGTATTATGGGAAATTCAAAGCATACTAGATGTAATTCATTTTAAGACACCCGGTATATTATGTTATTAGGAGTAAAAGTGATACTTTGTGTGGCGAGGCCAGGCGCATTTAAGCGATAAGCGTAATCGAGTCTGACAATTCCGGGCGAGGTGACAAGTCCGGGCCAGGCATACAACGGGTAAAAATGAGACATCTTTAAAATTAAGGTAAAAAATGAGACAGCACCATCTTTGAGTGAATAGTGGAATGAACAGCTGGGCATACATTACAGTTTACATATTTTTTTGTTAGGGGCATACCCAGTTTCCTGTAATTCCGGCATTAGTTTGGGTGACGACCACCATAGAGAAAGTCATCAGTTTTTAACCTAAAAATTTTGCTGTTGTGCCGGTGCAAATTAAGGTGTAAAAGTGCTAGTTGAAGTATGTGATTATTAACAAGTGTAAGATATCAAGGGCAGCATCTGAAGTGAAAACAACTTGTTGTTTTATTCAAATTAAAAATACCACATTAAACAAATTTCAAGGTAAAAATGATACGGCTTGAAGGGTAAAAATTAAACGTATTAAAGTTAAAAATGATACTATCTTAGGTGCATCCGACGAAAGAAGATCCCTGGTCATCAATGCTGTCTGTGTGGTATAAGATTAAAAAATTCCTAGTCAAATCAGCATCCATAATTTGACAATTAATTGAGGTTGACAGAGTTGTCATATAATATACTTTTTGAGGTTAGGTATGCGGTTCTAGCTTTCATTTGGCTTTTAATTAAAATTAAAGACACAGGACTGTTTAACAATACATATTTCATTTTTATTATTTAACAAATTAAATGGTTTTGACACAATAAGAATGGGTGAAGAGCAAGAAAATTATGGGCAAGAAAGTAGAAGAAAACCTAATTGAAAAAGGAATGACTTGGAGTGAAGGGAAAAGACCGCCAAAAATCAAAAAAGAATGGGCAAGGCGTTTATACGATGTATAAGGGAATGAAGTTATTTTAATTATTGGTAGAAAATTGTAAATTCTGTTATTTTAGTTAAGTTGTAGTTATTTGGTTATCTATTTATACGTTGCACCTAACGGTAGAGAAGGTTTTTGATATTTTGATAATATACATATTATATAAATTAACTAATAAAATACTATTTACTATTATATAATAAAATACAATGGTAAATACAGTTTGGAAGTTTTTACACTTAAAATACCATGGTCCAATCAGATATATTATCAAGCACCTAATTAGAATTAACATTGATATCACAACAGAACAAGGATAGAAAATTTTTAGGACAAGTTACAAATCAGTATATGCATATGGGATACTGAAACGTACCGGAATTGAACGCAAAAAAAATGAAGTATTCGATGAGATCTGAAATCTGCTTGTTAATTGGGAAGGGTGGGTTCTACGGTCTCTGCCAGTTTGGTTATAATAGTAGGAATCATTTTATTTATCATATTAACAATTTCCCTTGCCAATTTAGGCACTCACCAAGATCACCCTTCTTTAGGAGTTTGATAATCAGACCGTCCTTCCACTCTGTAGGTATTGTTTCGTTGAATCTGAATAGCTCAGGTGGTATACTATCTGTTCCGACTGTTTTCAAAGCTTTAGCTGGTTAATTTCTTTCTTAATTTCTTCGACAGTGGGTTCATTTGAAGAATTCCTTAGATGTTGGTGTACAGCTCTTTGCTCACGATTGGTTCTCGTGCGTTGTTGAATTTCCCTGCTACGTGTGCTAGATGGGGAGGTAATCTATCCATAACCTTTATCGCCTCTTGTAGCTCTCTTAGCTGTGGTGCTGGCCTCTCTGTATTCTTGTCTTAATCTTGCTAGCTACTAGTTGTGCTCTGTAGCCTTTCTTCCTTTAACCTTTTTCCATGTTTTAATCTTAGACAATGTGTCTTCAGATTGTGCTTGAGTCTGGTGCTGGGTCTGTCATCGGTAGCCTCCGGACATGCCTCGGGTTACACCGGATGAATGCGGCATTTGCTCCGCATCTTATGTTAAGGCTATTTCGCCTTTATTTGGTCATCCAAGCTTCGTTAAGTAAAAAACAGGATAGTAGGTAAGGTTGACATTTGCGTAAGAGGGACTAGGTGTTGCGCTTTAGTATCCCATTTTTAAACCCTTGCGATGCAATACTCTTATCAAAAGAGAATCTCTAAACACAGAAGACGCAAACTGGCGATATTTGCATTTTCAACTAATGATCTACGATTGTTGTCTTTGAGAAATTTAAACCCAAGGTCATGCAAAACAACGTTTAAACTGCTTCTGCCTATTAGAATGTGATACTCTTGAAGTTCATCATTTAAAGATTTGAGAGTAATGTGTTTTTCTGGAATAAATATAAAAATTCACATTTATAAAATCAAATAAACTTGATAAGTACGCTTTACTTTCACTGTACATCTTATATACAGTTTCCTTGATGACCAGTTAAAAGACTCTGGCAGGTCTGCAGTTTTCTATTTCTTTTTTTACGAGAACTAAATAAAACTGGTTGGTTGCTACTACGAGCCTTGATCCTTTTCACAGTAGCAATGCCTATCCCTAAAGCCTCAGCTGCTCGCTGCAATAAACAAGTAATTGTACAATAAAATCGTAAGCAATTAATTAACGTGCCATACCTCTTGCACACAAGATAAAGGAAGTAAATGCCCACCATTTTCTTTTTCCTTCTCAAAATAACTTAACAGATTCAGCAACAATTGTTGAGACTGCGAACGCAAAGTCTTGCCTTGCACTGACGTACGTTTTATTAGTTCTGACAAGAACTGCTGCTTATTGTTGGCCAAAACTGTCAAAAAACGTTTGTACGGGAAAACTAACCTCGAAAAATGTGAAGGGCAAGTCAGATGTTCATCATATGTTTGTGGACGCATACAACGTTGCCTATACTTACGGATCTTTTTACAAAAATCTGTAAAAAATCTTAAATTGTTCGTAAAATTAATCTCATTTATCTGTAATTTCTGATTTAACCACACTCAATTTTTTCAAAATAATTTTGCCGATATATCTAGTTTATTTACTGTTTACTGATAATATCTTTATTTAGTCTACGGATTTATTATTAACGTCGGCAACACTATATTATTTTACAAACGCATACCGCGCTAGTCAAATCCACTCCCAAAGACCCAGAGACGTGCTAATGTTATGCTATCCTTGTCGCACTCGCAAATAATGAGAGTGAAGCATACAAAAACGATTTCTGTGCTAACTTCGTGTAACGATGACGCAGGGATCATCTTTGGCTGGATCCATAGTAATGGGTAAGATTTATGTTCTAACGCCCAAAAAATAAACACCAGCCGAACTAGATGAAGCTTTGGACCTGCTTAGAACAAAAAAAAAGTGTATCTACTCCAGTGGGATAAGTAACTCATTACGTCACTCATTTGACACTATTTCCGGTAGGTAATGAAGGTCATTACACCACTCAGTTATCTAATGGCTTCATTACCTAACTGAGCGGTGTAATGACTTCATTACCTAACTGAAATAGTGTCAAATGAATGACAATGATATTTGCCTTCTAAAATATTTTTGAAAATGACAGATCTGACATTTCACTTAATGCACTTTTTTCAATTTTAGGCAGTTGTAGATAACATTTTGTACAATACATGTGTGATAATGCATCATTAATACAGGGTGTCCAAAAAATGGCGGATTAACTCTACGGTGCGTTACTGAGGGATGCCTTATGAACCCTGGAAAAATATGAAAAAAAATCCCTGGGCCGTATTTTTCGAAATATTTCGAAATTAATAAAAATAAATCTGGCAACATTGATACTGCAACAATTTCTCAATCAAAAATGTATCCATAGTAAGTTGTTAATATGTTGGTGACACTGTAAGTCTATGTCAAATTCGAGGTTAGTAGGTTAGGTTTTGCGTCAGTTTTGACACAAACTGTCGCAAAACCTAACCCGCTAACATCGAATTTGACATGAACTTACAGTGCCACCAATATATTATTCATACAACAAATATTTCAATGCCAAGCTTGATTTCGTATATTATTATTGTACAAAGCCTGTTTGCCATATTTAGTAATTGACAAACTCAACAGGAAATCAGTTTTTTAAAATACTTAAATATTGAAAACAATTTAGTTAAATCCCAAGAATATTAAAAAACAGATATTTTAATAAGTCCCAGATATATTTGACACTATAATTATACACTAGTTATTTAAATAAATGGATTTCATTACCCACCTTTGACCAGAAATATTTCGAAAAATACGGCCCAGGGAATTTTTTTTCATATTTTTCCATGGTTCATTAGGCATCCCCAAGTAACGCACTGTAGAGTTAACCCGCCATTTTTTGGACACCCTGTATACTTGTGTGCTTACATAACTCGTGCTATGCACTCGTTTGTAACTTACCCACACTTATATTAATGCTGCTCTTATCACACTTGTATAGTAAATAACTATTACGTGATGCTGAAAAACGATTCCATATTGATAAGAGTTTGCTGCACCAAAGGTTGAAGGGATTAAGAAAACAAAACAGGGAGGAAAATACGCATTACCACAAACAGTTGAGCATGATCTGTCTGAAAATGTAATCATTTCAAGTAATGTGTTTAAAAGCAATAGATGAATCAAAAGAAAAAATTCGTGCTGTTGACTCTGACGTCAATGTTTTGAATATAAAAGACATCTTGTATTATAAGAGCTGATGCCGCCGGCCGACCGACCGTAAGCACTGACGCGCGCACATTCCGATCGTAAGCGCGAGTGGCGCCGGCACTCGCAGCATGAAGGGCCTGCATACTAGCAAGTGGCGCGCGCACATGCCGACCGCGCGCAAGTGTCGACGCAGCAACCATTTGTATTGTTAACGCTGGCAGGGCCGGACGTCGGCTGGCTACTAGCTTAAGCAAGCATTTTTATTGTTAACTGTTTCTTTACGCTGGCAGGGCCAGACGTAGGCTGGCCAACGCGTTCTAGTTTTATATAAGTTCCAACATCAAAAATTACAGCTACATGGTACACGATACAATTTTGAGTTTTTGAAGAGAGAAGTTGATGTGTTCGAGAAATAAGGGTTGAGTTGATCATTACAGGAAGACTTTGCATGTATGTAATAGCGAATGAGTTAAAATTCTGAGTTTTTTGTGTATTTCTTTTGATAGTTTTGACAGTTCTGTGTTCCATTTTTGCCCTATGTTGTATTATTTTTACCCTGTGTTCTCTATATATTAAAATGCATTGATATAAAGTGCATCTTGTTTTTACCCACTGATGTCTTATTTTTACCCAAATGTGTGGTTAAAAATGAGACAAACATTTTTATTTTTTCTATATCACATGTTAAAGTGTGCTTTTATCAACTCAAAACAAAAGGTCAAGTTTTACTTTAACAGCAAGGGTAGATAAAGTAGCACTTTAACATCAAGGATAGATAAAGTAATTTAATTTTCTAACTTTTGTTTAAATTAAATATGACAGCTTCGTATTATCGTAGCAACCCAATCTAGCTACTGACATTTTGAAATGTGATTGACTGTCATTATTTTCTTTTGAAATTGTTAAAGTTCTTGCTATAGAAAAAAATATTGTATTATACACGACGATAAAGTTATTTCTATCCACTCTTGAATCATTAACGTCTCGACTTTGTCTCGACGTTAAACGATTCACTCGTGGATAAAATTTAACTTTATCGTCTTGTATAATAAATTACTATTATTGTGCCTTTATTATGAAATTTAGTTGAAAAACTGCTACAGAAATGAGTAGATATGTTGCTTTTGCAATATACAGGTGGTCCCAACATAATTTTAAAAATAATTTTATGGTATAAAAAAAGGAAAGTTTTAAATTTG
Source organism: Agriotes lineatus (assembly GCA_940337035.1). Classification (NCBI taxonomy): domain Eukaryota; kingdom Metazoa; phylum Arthropoda; class Insecta; order Coleoptera; family Elateridae; genus Agriotes; species Agriotes lineatus. Next base: position 66,019,902 of record OW679199.1, on the reverse strand, counting down.
GTCTCAATGTTGCCCTCTTTCACCCTATGGCATCTAAAAATAAATGCTTAAATATAAAACTATGGTAAATGTTCACTATACTTTTGTTATTATTACAGACACATAAAAAGTGTACAGGAAAAATTAGCAGAAATTTATAAGTACCACAGAAACCTTGTATTTACATTTTGATTGTATGCTTTGTTGTTAAGATATAACAGCAACTTCATCATCTTGAAGCCGTTCAATCCATTGGATTATGGCTAATAACGCTCGGTGCGTTTAAAAATCCATTTATTGGGGTGGATTCCTATAACTTTATATTGGTCCTGGCTACATTCATTATCTTTCTCAATTTTTCTCTATTTCGGCATTTTGATGTCCAATCTGTTATTCCTATGGTTCGTGTGTCTTCTTCTATTTGGTTTCGCCAAGTCTTTCGCGGCCTACCTCTGCCTCTTGGCCGTAGGGTTATCCATTGCGTTACTCTTTTGACCATTTCTGTTTGTTTTCTTCTCTTTATATGTCCCGGCCAATTTAATCTTTGTTCTTCTTATATTTCTTTATTTGTTTTTGCCCTTCTCTCTTTTTCTTGTGATATTTGGTCCTAATGTTGTCCCGAGTATTTTTCTCTTAATTATCTGTAAAGCTTCTTCTTTTTTATTTATAACTGTGGTCTTTAAGGCGTATGTGATGACTGGTCTTACAAGCATTTTATACATTTTTATTTTGTTTCTTTTGCTTATATTTTTGCTTTTTAACAGATTTTTGTTTCTTCCAAATGTTCGATATCCTTTTTGTATTCTTTCTCTTATTCTTTCTTTAGCTATTTGTTCTATTGTTACCCTCAGATAGTTGTATGAGAAGACCGTTTCAAATGTGTGTCTCTTCTTAAATAATCCATTCTTCGTTCATTTCCTCTTCCTATCATATATTTAGTTTTTTCTTCATTTTCTTCATTCTCTTGCTTCTGTTTTCAGTCTGTTGATAACGTTTATTAGGTCATCGAGAGTTTTTGCTAATATTGCTACGTCATCCGCATATGCTACCACTTGTATTTGATTTGTTATAATATTTTTATTATATAATCTTGCTTTTCTCATAACACTTTCTAGAGTCATATTGAAAAGAGTGGGAGATATCGAGTCCCCTTGTTTGACTCCTTTATTTCTTCAGTTAACATTTCTTGAAATCGTACTTTGGCTTTTGTATTTTGTAATATTATTTCTATTTGTTCTCTGAATGATGTCATTTTTGGCAGTGGTCTATTATGATATGTTTTATCGGACTTTTTCCACTGTCTCAGGTGTTTATCACGCGACGTTTCGCTGGTTTCTAATCTACTGCCGTCCTCAGATGTTCTTGGTTAGTCCTGAGAAGAACTGATTTTTGTACGTCTTATCACGTACACTCTTACCACTAGGCCACTAGCGCGGTTATATATTTTACCGGTTTCAGGATATTAAGTCTTTGTTTACATATACAAAAGTGGGCTGGTAACTAGATCATAACTTATCTGTAGGGTAATGGAATATTACCCTACATGGCAACCATAACCATATAGCAACCGATAAACTATTGAACATATCACGGATGTTATGATCATAACAGCCTCAGATGTTTTAAAATCCTCGCTCTACGAGCTCGGATTTCAAAACATCTGCGGCAGTTATGATACTCATAACATTCCTAGATATGTTAATAGCTATTAGTTAACTAAAGCCACATATAAAACATATCATTATTTCTATTAATTCCTTTAGGTTTGTTGGTACTCTTAATGTTGTTAGCTCTTTCATCATCTCCCTATTGTGTTCCCATGTTTTTTGGGCCATTTAATCAATTGTGTGGATGCGTTGATCGTGGATCATCCGGGTCTGAAGCCGGTTTGGTAATCCTCCAATATGTTTTTCGCGTAGGATTTCAGTTTTGTATTTACAAATTTGGCTAGTATTTTATATGCGGTGTTGAGAAGTGTTACGGCTCTATAGTTTTTACAGTGTTTTTTATTCTCTTTCTTGTGTATTGGTGTAATTACGCCAGTATTCCACTATTTCGGTATCCATCCAGATTTACTCGATAAACTGATTTTTTTTTCAGTTTTTCTCCTCCATATATTAGCAGTTCGGCGTCTATTGTATCTTTTCCTGGGGCTTTACCGTTGCGCAGTTTCTTTATTTCTTCTTCTAGCCCAGTTTTGGTTGGACATTTTGCTTCGTTCTCTTCTTCTTTTGTTATTTCGTCATTTTCAATTAAGTTTTTTCCTTCTTCATATAGCATATTTCCATAATGCTCTTTCCATATCTTCAGGGTTATTTTGTGTTTTGCCAGTATGGTCTTTCATTCCTCTTGTAGCAACTTAGGAAACAATAGTAGACTTTGCAACCATTTGAAACATTTTTTTGCTTTTTACAATGATGTGAGGATTGATGTACCTACACCTAAAAATAACGGAATTATATATTACACAAAATCAATATTATATAGAAATATCCGACAGTTATGTGATAACAAAAACAGTATAATACTTTTTTTAAGAGTATTTCCTAGCTATGAGACATAACCTAGAATATAAATGGTACAAATAGTATCTTAATAAATATTTGTGATGAAAGTGACCTAAGACCTAAGAAAGCTATAAAAATTTCAATTTTACATTTATTCGAATTGCATTTTGTTGTAACAAACAACTGTGCTTTACTCAGATCCACAGAACTAAGAGATAGAGTAACTAGGTCAACACGTCACCATGACACACACCTCACACAATGGTTGCTGCGCAAGCACAAAAGGCGCGCTCCATTTTGACTCCCGAATCGGGGGCAAGTTGAGCATTGTACCGCCAGATGCAAGCGCATTAAGCTCAAGCCTCAACACCGCAAGGTAAAATGAGGTTATCGTTAATACATACATCTTCTGTGTTTGCTGAGTTGAAACATTATTTTTTGGATATGGGTGTTTTCTTTCATCAAAATAAGTGGGGTTGAAAGTATTGTTCGAAATTCGACCCCTAAGGGGGTGAACAGGGGTAAAACGTTTTTCACAAATTCCTCAATATTTCCTAGGAACGAAGAGATATCGAGTTGGTTTTTCTTGCAAAGATTATCAATGTAAATGCCTAAACATGTATTTTAACCTTTCTGCCTTAATCAATCCTAAAGGTGCGAATCTGGATTTGGAGTGAATTTTAGTAGAACCCTGTTTTTTTTTCATGAAAATGTCTTAAAACTTTTAGAAAACGTTTTAAGGGTTTTTAAAATGTGGCCCCTAAAGGGGAACAAGATAAAAAAGGTATGGGGTTAAAATTAGTTGTCGATATTTTCAAGCTCAGTAAGTTTCAGCATAGCCTTTGTAATCGTCGGACTGATAGAAAATGAGGAAACCATGCGAAATGCGTCTTCATTTCGTTCGAGCTATAACTCGATAAATAATAGAAATATCAAAATATATTATTCAAGCAAATTTGTAGAGAATTTTATTGTCTACAAAATTGATATAGAAACGTTTCGTCATAAAACTGAAATTAACGGAGTTATGTAATAAAAACCGGACCCCCTTTCTAAATTCAAGATGATGTCAAAAAACAGGGGGGTTTGATGCTGCAAAATTGAATTAAATTTCTCCGTTGACCTCAAACTTCACGTGAAAATTGCTGCTCTCGGTACATAATGGTGTGGCAGCTATTGATTTTGTCTAGATTCACTGGACTAAATTTTATGTTTCCAACTGATCTATTCTCTTTGCCATTTCTTGTTCTAATTCTCCATTTGCTTATGTTTTTCTTGTCATTTTTTTCCGTAGCTTAGTTACTTGGTTGTGTACTGCTTGCTGCTGTTCTTTTAGTTCCTTCATATCCTCCATCATTTCTGTCACGCTTAGTGATATCTGTTCATCATCTTGTTCACTTTTATTGACTGCGGGTTTTTTAGTTTTTATTTAGTTGGCTTTTCATTTGTATTGAACATTTCCTTCCATAGTCTTTCACTCGTCTTTCTGTCCTTTTCGGGTGCGTCACCACTTAGTTATTGACGGTGACCTGGCTGTCTTATTACTCATAATGAATGCTTCACCTTTTGCTTGCCATCACTATCATAATTATAACACATCTTATTTCACTAGTGTTCAGCTTTTGAATTTTGCGGGTTGGTTTATGACAGTTGTTGGCTGCGCACTTTACATGTTTCATGCGCGATGTTATTTCCCTGTGTGATTTTACGGTTTTTAATTGCCGTGCGTCTAAGACTTCTTTTAGGTATTATGTGATCGCGATATTACGGTGCACCTCTGTTAATTGTTTTATTTTCAATTACTTTTTAGCACTTTATTAAACTTTTTAACAGCACTATCACTGATATACAGCACACTTCACACTTCCAAACTTCTAGAATTTGATAGCAATGTAATAATATATGGCATTTTGAGAAGTGGGTATGACGATTTTTTTATATTATTTTGCCCTAGGCAGAGATATCGTCGACAGTTAGTGTTGACCTGTTTATGGACATGAGCTCACTCTTCACGGTCCGAATGTATTACAGCATTATAGTGTATGCAAATAAGTGAAGAGCGTGGTATTGGGGATGAAGTTCAGTTCAAAAAAGACATGGTGAAGAACAATACAATAAATATATATTTCTCTGTTGGAACAAAGAAGTTTCCTGTTACCTTTTAATAAAATTTCATTTATCATTGTCCTAATATACAAGGTCTATTCTGTTAATTGCTACAAGCAGGTCATAGACGCCAATAAAAATGAAAATATTTGCCTAAAATTAAAGCTCGTTTTAACAGTTTTTTGTTAGAACTTTTAGAGGTTGTGGTTAAACAGTATGGAGAGACAAATTTTTGATTTTCATGTTGTTTTGTTGTCCACTAGACATTACAGAAGTCTTTTGTTATTCATAGTTAGTTACTGTTTCCGTGAATTTAAACATGAACGGTGTACGTTGGAAAATCAACTGAAACCTAAACGACCTCCACTGTGCCTAAACCGTTAGTGCTAACGAAAAGTTGTGTACGGAAAATCAAAATGTAACTCTTAGAGAGATTCAATAAAAACAGGTATTGAATCATCTACACTAGATAACATTTTACAACAGTTGGTTGTCAAGAAGTTGGCAAGCCAGTTGGATTCCATATTTTTGTTAACCAATGAACAATACAAACACAGGTAGACTGGTGCAGATTTATGTTAAAAACATTCAATGCAGGATTTTAAAGCATGTGTTTAATATAGTACCTAGTTATGGGTGATCTATAATTATGACCCCGAGACTAAACAAAAATGAAGTGTTTAGAATTTGGAAAATACAAATGCTAAAAAACATTCGTGCTAAAAAGTGCCATACCAAAAAAATTATTGCTACTTTCTTCAGCCGTGGTGGTCCAGTTGCAGTAACTCCTTTTGAACTTATTGAAAAACTGTAACTTCCTCGAACATCTGAAAACCTTTGTAGTAATTGTCGAAAATTTTGGGTCGATTAGTTCAAGAGACAAATTTTCTCTAAATTTTAAGCTGAATTCAAAAATGTAATAATATACTGGGTGGTCTATTTAAAATAGGAGTTAATTAAAAAAAATAGGAAAAAAAAACAAAAGAAACCTGGAAAATCACCTATCTCACATCAATACACATTAAAAATGTAAAGTTTGAAAAAATCGTTATAAGGCGTTTTTGAAAAAATCGAAAAAAACTGAGGTAACGCAAGAGTAAACACCATAGTACTTCAAAAACGTTGCTGTTGCATCTAGATGGTACACAAAACTTATATATGCAATTTCAACGTCATACCTCTTTTTGTTTTTGGGATATTCTGTTCACAGACAGACAGACACACAGACCAATGAACAAAAACATGTTTTTTTCGGTTCAGGGGACTCTAAAACGTGAAGATCTGTTGAAAACTCAATTTCGAATTTTTGGGGTGAATCCAATACTTTCTTTATTGTAAAAGGAAGTAAAAAGCGTACGTGCGGAGTTCTGAATTTTGGCGGAGTGTTTGATGACCTTCCAAAAACGTAATTACTCTGTCTGTTTCGAGAAAATGGTTTCAAGGAATGAGCAATGGTATTATGACAAGGTAGACTTTTTGAAAGATACTTTCAAACTGATGTTTGATCATGGGACGAGACAATTTTAGTGGAATTAAAGTGAAATAGTGCGGATGAGAAATAGACTTTAAAAACTAGATCACGGCATGTGCCGATTACAATATGTGTTTACAACATTCAGCTAACGTCGGCTTACTGGGTCAAGTTACATTACAATAAGGAAGTTTTATGCATACTGCCGCAATTTTAATACTCACTAGGTCAGATTTACACATTGTAAATGTGCATTATTATGCGAACTTCATGTTTTTTGTGCCTACACCAATATTAGGTTTTGAGTTCAAAAGGCAGCAGCATGACATACATGTAATCATATATAAAAGACTGTATTTGTTTAAATAATTTTCAATATACTTCTAAACTCTGAAGTATGTTCACTTGTGACCGACGCAGGCTACAAATGTCTAAGGGGTAGTTAGCCCTGGCTACTCAGTCACATTTTAAATCAAAATCCTTTCCTTTCATCAAGTGTAAACCTCTTTAGTAAAATAACCCTAGTTATATAACATTATACAATTTATGTTCGGAGGTGCAAACTGAACGAGTGCAAAAAGTAATTCCCAGAACTAGGCAAATCAAAGGCTTGCATAAATTCAAGAAGCGTCGCGAACAACACTAGTTATTTTCTTTATGAAATTCAGCATTTTTTCTTATAACTAACAATTAATGAAACATCCTTTTTTTTATATATATTTTGTATTCATTTACTAACACAATCAGTTTAAACTTTTTTCTTTTTTATTGTATACTCATTTCAATTCAAGTACCCCTACTGTACAGTAAAACATATGAGCGCTACCGATTAATGAAGGGTTTACAGTGCAGTTTTGTGTTTACATAACCTTTTTATAAATTGTTCCATTGTATTGCTAAAGTAGTAAAGTAAATGAGTTAATGACAATCTACTTTTGTTGTAGGAGTGAAAATGTCCAACCTTCTTTGGCTAACATATCGTTAAAAGAAAAATAAGCAAACATTATACAAGAAACTTTGGAGAATAAGTCTTGCAGTTCCCCAGGAACTGCATCTTGTATATCGAAGGAAATGGATAATGGTAGAACGTTTGATAAGTCATACATAAAAGAAGAAATCTACGAAAGTATTGATAAAATGGGTATTAATACGGAAATGAATATTAAACAAGAAGACTTTACATTAAAAAATGAAGACTGTGAGAGCAGAACATTTGACAAAAATAATATAAATATTGCTATGGTGGCTTGTATAGAAGAGAAATTTTACAGTTGCTCTGTATGTGATTACAAAGCAACACAAAAAAATCAGTTTGTTTCTCATATGAGATCCCATACAGATGAAAAACCATACAGTTGCACTGTGTGTGAATACAAGGCAACACGAAAATATCATTTAGTTGAACATATGAGATCTCATACAGCAGAAAAACCATATAGTTGCACTATTTGTGAATACAAAGCAATACGAAAAAGTGTTTTAGTTATACATATGAGGACTCATACAGGAGAAAAACCATATAGTTGCTCTGTTTGTGAATACAAAGCAACACAAAAACCTCATTTCGTTGCTCATATGAGATCCCATACAGGAGAAAAACCATACAATTGCTCTGTTTGCGAATACAAGGCAACACGAAAACATCATTTTGTTGTCCATATGAGATCCCATACAGGAGAAAAACCATACAGTTGCTTTGTGTGTGAATACCAAGGCAACACGGAAATATCGTCTAGCTGAACATATGAGATCTCATACAGCAGAAAAACCATACAGTTGCTCAGCTTGTGGATACAAATCAGCACGAAAATGTGATTTAGTTACACATGTGAGGACTCATTCAGGAGAAAAACCGTACTGTTGCTCTGTTTGTGAATACAAGGCAACACGGAAATATCGTTTAGTTGCTCATATGAGATCCCATACAGAAGAAAAACCATACAGTTGCACTGTGTGTGAATACAAGGCAACACGGAAATATCGTTTAGTTGAACATATGAAATATCATACAGCAGAAAAACCATACAGTTGCTTGCTCAGCTTGTGGATACAAAGCAGCAAAGAAAAGTGATTTAGTTAAACATGTGAGAACTCATACAGGAGAAAAACCATACACTTGCTCTGTTTGTGAATTCAAAGCAGTACAGAAAAGTGATTTAGTTAAACATGTGAGGAGTCATACAGGAGAAAAACCATATAATTGCGCAGGTTGTGGATACAAATCAGCACGAAAAAGTCAATTAGTTATACATATGAGGACTCATACAGGAGGAAAACCATACACTTGCACTGTGTGTGAATACAGGGCAACACGGAAAAATGATCTAGTTAAACATGTGAGGAGTCATACAGGAGAAAAGCCATTCAGTTGCATAGGTTGTGGATACAAAGCAGCACGAAAAAGGCAATTAGTTATACATATGAGGTATCATACAGGTGCTCCATTTGTGAATTCAGAGCAGCACAGAAAAATGATCTAGTTAAGCATGTGAGGATTCATGCAGGATAAAAAAGCCATACGGCTGTTTGAATTGTAACTACAAAACGACATATCAAAACAAATTAAGAAGCAATAGAGTACATATATACATTTGCGTTATCACCAACTGTCGTATGAAAATAAAATTTTGAGTTTTATAGTCACTAGCCTAGTTATTTCCAGGAGTTTTGCTTTAAGTTTACGTTGGACTGAAATTCATTTGTATTGTCAAGAGATCCATATTTTAGGTTATCTTTTAAATCAATATTTCATTAGTCTTATATTAGTATGAATAAAAATTTCAAAAATGTATCTTTATCTCATAATAAAAAAAAATTATAAAACATCTGCAGTTATAAAAAATTTAAACATTTATTAATATATATGTATATATATATATTGCAGTGGCTTATTACGTTGAGACGCCATTTATTTAATTATGTAATAGGTATTACCTCTACTATTTTCTTTCAAATTTATTGATTTAATTTGAATTTTAAATTTTATTTTGTTTAATAAATGTATTGCATTTGAGGCTCTTAAAAGGGGGTGATTTGTTAATCTAGTTGTCTATTCTTTGAAATTCTATTTTTATAATGATTTGTAATTATTGACTGACACTAACTGTCAGCTTGACTTTTAACAATGATCAAACAATAATCAATTCAAATATGACAAATATTCTCTCTATGCACATACCAAACATTCAATTCACTAAAGTAAGTACTGTGTTATATCTATTTGACTCGTTTAATTAACACAAACCTGATTTCCTCGTACTTTCACTGCTAGTCACCTCAAAACACTACTGCTCCCGACGTTCACAGCTCAGCTCATCGACAGACCAGCCTCGATGCTCCTCTAACCGTCCAATAAACTCCAACCTGTCAAAAACCCTGGCTGCTTGCAGATATGGTCTTGTTCCTTACACTCTTGCACGCTACTGTCAACCTAACAGCTTCCTGGTAAGTTCCCACTAACAGATGGTACCCAAACTAATCCTCTATTTTCCCCAGCTCCTACTTTGTAGTAATCAACCAAATAGAACAAACCAAATCAATCAGTTACATCGGCAACTCCCTTCAAATGATCGACTCGTCTTCCGTACAATCACCAAATCCAGTAATTAATATAAATTATTCCTTGTATGTATTAAATAATCCAATTCCATTTAAATATTATTATTTTCTTCTTACTTGTATCTAGTTGAACCATATTCCATAATCTCTTCAATGACTATACTTGCATTACTTCATAATTATATTTCCACTTATTTTTCACCTCGCAGATTTGTTAACACTTTTTTATTTGTATCATACCCAATTATCCATACAAATAAAGGTAAATTTCAAGTTTTTATTAAATTTGAAAGAATATTTTTAAAATATGTCTACATTTTTTAAGTTTGTTATTTCTACTACCATTTAAACAAAATTACTTTATGCTAGTTACAATTATTACTACACTCTTTTAAAATTAAATGATCTGATTTATACCTACTACCTTTCTATATTCTAATAGCAAGCATATTTGTCACATGTAACATTAGCTTATCTTTCATATTAACTTCCACCACCATAATTGAATACTCAATTGCTATTATTTTCAAAATAAATTATAAATTGTCTCAAATTTAACTTCCATTACTCAATTTCAACTTAACAAACAATCTTATTCAAAACTTTTCTAAATTTGATTGTATTAATATACCAAATTTATTTTTATTTTAATTTTTATTTAATAACTGACCTTTGTGTATCGTAATCTGTAACCCCTTATACCGTTTACACAGTGTAGGGGTACATTTAATAATAATAATAATAATAATAATATTTATTGTAAAACAGCAGCAGCCAATTATAGGACAAATCCTATAAAACAAGTTAATACATTAATAAGGAACAAAATTAATATATAGCTATTATAAAAAGAAGAGTTGAGCTACATTTAAAATTATAAATATTAAACAAACAGTTAATCAGTACTGAACTATTAAACTAATACCTTAGGTATAAAATAACTTAACAAATATTTAGAAAACACAAACATTAAATAAGCGTTTCATCATTAATAAAGTAGTAACACAAATGGTTTGAATAATTTTAATCTAAAGCAAAGATGATAGATAATAACATCGAATAACAACGAATAATGTGATCAATTAACAATTTGACAAGATGCTTGCAGGATATTCCATATATACTATCTGAGTGAATATCTATCTCACTAGTTATGGCATTAAAATTAACACACATTGTATATATGGGCGACTTAATCATAACATTAGTTCTGGAGACAGGCAGATAATAGTAGATTATATTATAAGTGAGAGAAATGCATCATTATTTGCGAGTGAGAATTTTGAATCGCGAGTGCCCCAGCACGAGCGATACAATTTCTCACGAGCTTATAATGGCATTTCGCTCACGTGTGATATACGACGTTTTATCTTACAGTAGCAATTCTTGTGCCTAAATAGTTTGCGCAGTCAGGATATGTCGCGAAATAAATTTATAATTAGTCGCCTATGATTTGTGATATACGTTTGACAGTACTGAAGTGTATTGGCAGTACTGAAGTGTATTGTCAGTCTATGTCAAATTCGAGGTTCATAGGTTAGGTTTTGTTTGTTATTTGACACAGACTGACGCAAAACGTAACCTGAAAATTACGAATTTGACATAGCTTGACAGTGCTACCAACAATGCAATAGTATAAATAATGAAAACTCACTTGTGAATAAAACTTTATTTTAGTCACTGAAAACAGTTGTATAATGTATGGTAATAGCTGCTACTGTAAGATAAAACATTTTATCTACTCCTACTGCACAATGGCCATGAATTATGATTTATAATTCACGGTTTGCAGCCAATCATAAAATTCTATTTTTCTACGGTCACCTCTAAAACTGACTATTAAGAGCTCACTGTCAATGCGAAAAGTTAGCGATTCACACATTTTTTCCCTAGTTACCATTTTAACATCGCAACCACGTAAACAATGTCTTAATGAAATAATCGCGTCACTTTATTTTACTTTACGCATCGCCATGGCTAACCTGATTATTATTGTAATTCGTCATTTTTCTGGAACTGGCTAAAGTTATTGACAATTGCATCATGGCGCGTCCATCATCACGCAACAGTTTTATTGAGTTTTAAAGAGTTTTTGTGAAGTTGAAGATGGAATCTGAAGATAATTGCACCCCGCCTGAAGTATTTGAAGCGGCCCAGACAGCAACCAAATGAGTTGTTGCCGGCCAAATCGCGCGGCCTTTATGAACGGCGCTACGACGACTTCGTCAAATGGTGTGAATCGAAATTTCAATTATTTAACAATTTTGTCATTTATTTAGGACCGTAGAAAAAATGTTGTATGTATTTCGAGTGTAAAGAGCCATTTTGATATTCGGTTGCTTTTTCGCGCCTCGCTACCGCTCGGCACGAAACTCGCATCCTCATACCAAAATGGCTCTCTTTACACACTAAATACATAAATATCTATTTCATTATTCAATAGTTTGCAAATTGCAACCAATCAGAAAATTCTATTTTCATTATTCAATAGGTTGTAGCCAATCACAAAATTCATTCTTATTATTAAATGACTTTTGAAGTTAACAGCTGTCACAAATGTCATAATTCTGAAATATGAACACAAGGCTCCTATTGCGTAGGAGTAGATAAAATATCGTATTATATTCGCGATTATGGCCATTATTCACTCAGATGACTTGCGCTACGCGCCTTCGGCTTGTGGCGCAAATGTCATCTTCGTGAATAATGGCTGTCATAATCGCTCATATAATAATATACTATTAATGTGTTTCTTATTGACTCTTGGAACATGGAAGCTAAGACTAGAAATAAGATGCAAGAACAGTCTATTTGATTATGCAATATTTTATAGAGGTTGACAAAAACCCTTCTAGTTTTACAAGAGGTAAATTGGAATGTATTCACTTATAATACCATGAGTAGTCAAAGTTATGTCGACTATTTTTGTGGTGGTGTCACGAATGTCCATTGCGCTTGGTACGATTAGGACGAGTGCGACAGCACGAGTCTTAATCCCAAGCGCAATGGACATGAGTAGTGATACCACCGCAAAAATAATCTACTTAACTTTGACTAAGAATAGTATACGAGGGACTATTTAATGAACCAAACTACCTTTTCAAATTAGTTTTCAGTAAATCTAGCAACAAACTACGCAATTTCTATAGTAACAGAACACTAATATTGACTTTTTCTAATAAAAATCGCATTTGTTAAAAATAGTCACTTGAATACCTTCTAGGAAGATATATCCACTGATATTTTTTTGATTGGTCAAGACACGTCAGAATTCTGGATTTTCATTGGTCACTTTTTGACAGATGACAGGTGAATTGAATAGTCAATAAAATTTCGTTATCAATACCCCTTGCAGGATAAGAACCAAATGTTTTCAGCCAGAGATATTTAAAAAATTGTTTTTGTACGCCTTCAATCATTGATCTCTAATACTCATAAGACGGATACCAAATAATACTGCCATATTCAAGTTTTGAACGGACAAAGGTAAAATAAAGCGTGATTAATGCTGAAGTATTTGTGAATTGTTTACAATTACGCAAAATAGAGCCAAGCATTTTGTGGGCTGAGGCAGCCACATTATTAATATGAGTGATAAACGTAAGTTCATTATCAAACAGTATGCCTAAGTCCTTTGTTCAAAGCGTGCTAACACTATTGAATTGAGTTTATAATCAAAGATGAGCGGAGTAAATTTACGTGTACATGTCACAACCCTACATTTCTCTATATTTAATATAAGTTTATTTACGGTACACCAGTTGAGAAGCAAGTCAACGTCCAACTGCAACTTAACACAGTCCTGTTTGTGATCAACTCGTTGAAAAAGCCTAACATCATCAGCAAACATTAAAATGTTAGAATTTAACTTGATCCCTATATCATTAATAAAAAGTATGAATAATAGGGGCCCTAAATTAGAACCCTGAGGAACTCTGGAGATGGCAGTATAAACCTCAGATTTGAAACCATTATACATAACATATGGAGTTCTACCTGCTAGGTAAGTTTAAAAAAATTGATATAAGACTCGCTAAAGCCAAATCCTCAAAGTTTAGACAGTAAGATACTATGTCCAGTTCTGTCTTTGAGAAATCAGTGTAAACAACGTCCACCTGACCCTGTTTATCTAAGGCTTTAGCAAAAAACTGGGTGAAACAACTCAAATTTGTAATTGTAGAACGCTTTTCTACAAATCCATTCTGATACGGAGATATGTAGTTTTTAACATTTGAGTAAATATGTTGAAATATAACCAATTCAAAGACTTTTGCAAAATTCTACAAAATAGTTATGGGACGATAGTTAGAATTATTAGAAATGTCACCACTTTGAAAACGGGGTTGACTCGAGCCATTTTCCATCATTGTGGAAAGGTAGAGGTTTTTATACCTCGATTAATTATGGCTTAGAGAGGATGAACTACCACTGCAGCACAATCTTTTATAAGAAAACACGGCACTTGGTCAAGTCCAGCAGTTGACTTGTCTTTCAACCTTCGTATAGCTGCCATAATGTCATCTTTATAAAAAAATAGATACGCAATTAATTTTGATAAATAGCATGTTATTATGTAAATATTTTTGTTTATCAGGAGGAATAGCTACACCATCAGGAGGCAGATAAACTGAATAAAAATAATTTGCAAAACCATTTACTATCTCCTGTGGAGTATCATAGGTGATATCATCAATACGTAATAGTCCTGGTATTCTACTATTGCACCTTTTGCTTTGGATATATGACCAGAAATTGTTAGAGTCGGTATTGATTGAATTCTCAACATCCTCCAAATATTTAGTATAGGCCTCTTTTATTTTGATTTTGGCTAACGAACGTAATCGCCTAAACTCATAAAAGTGCGTTAGTGAACGCGAGAATTCATATTTGCTATGATGCGTATTTTTCGATTTTAGAATACGTATAATTTCATGTGAATACCACTTAGGAGATACAGAATGCCTACCGACGAATGGTACGTGCATATAGAACACAGCATAAAGAATGTCATAAAACTTATCACATGCTTCATTAAAATTCCTACAATCGTCCAAAGCAGACCAATTTGTCTCAAATAATGTTTCATAAATCGAGGAAGTCAGCCTTACAAAAATTGTAGGACCTAGTAAATGTATTAACAGAAAAATTTGGTTCATGGAGTACTTTTAAATCACAAGCAATTCTTAAAGCAGGGTGATAGCGTCAGAACTGTATCGTTTGTTAACCATGTTTCAGTTAAAGTAATCACATCATATTCAGCGTCACTTATTGAAACACAAATCTGATGCACTTTATTTTTTAAACTACGTATATTCTGATAATAACACTGAATGCTGCTGCTGTTGGATGAATCTAGTTTTTTTGAGGGATAGTTGGAACACCCTGGAAATATTTTATTTGGAGATTTTGTTCGTCATTATCCGTTCACCCTTTTAATACAGCCCTGGCTTTAGTGAACAGTTGTCGGTAAAGAGTTTCGTCTCTGCTTATATTGACGTTTTGAAAATTAGCGCCAGTTTTTAATTTATTTTTGTTACGAAGTACCATAACAACTTCAGCGGTATTCTTAAGAGTTACTCTATTTGGACGGATCTTTGATGCATTATTTGTAATAGCTCGCAAGCGCATTATGTTTGTGGGTGTTACTTTGACAGAAGGAGCTATGGTTTTTATTACATCAACACAGTTTCGACTTCTGTAGCAGCATTAGTTTCAGGATTTTCAGGGACGTTATAAATAATAATATTATTTTCACGTCTCATACGATCACGAACCTCATTTACTACTGACTTAAATATCTCAGGGCTCAAATCAGGCTGAAGACATTGGCGACTTTCAAGTTTATTCATGCGATCGGCAAGTTCTTGTATTAAGACTTTAAGCTGACTAAACTGATCAAAAGCTTTATTGCATTTATTACAAAAAAATATATTCCTTTGGTTCGTTGGCGGATAATACGTCTGCATAGTCAGCATCAATTTGAATGCAAGAGTGATGTATTTTTTTACAATAATCGCACTGTAAAGTGGAATGATTATCAGTTTTATTGCAGTAGACGCAGGTAGATGCAGGTATGATTTATGGTTGTAAACGTGGATGGTTTCAGCTGTAAATGTTTTCCGTTGATATAAATATGAAGCAAGTACCGGGCAAGTTGAACATTGTACCGCCAGATGCAAGCGCATAAAGCACCAGCCTCTACACCGCAAGGTAAATGAGGTTGCAGATAATACATACATACATACATAAATATGCAGATAGTTACCAGCTGTTGAAGTAAGATTACTGAAGGTTGTTGGCTCTGGCTTGCATTTATACAATAAAGATAACTTCAGAAGGTCTATTGTTATATGAAACATGTAAGTACAGAAAACTAATTAGAAATTCGGTGAGCTTTTCAATATTCTATAACTCTTATAGCTTAAGGGTAAATCAGCGTTTGAAATAATTGCGTACATGTTGATTTCTGCTTGTTTTTTAACAAGCAAAATGCCACTGGAACGTATATATCGTTACGTAACTGCAGAAAATACTTTGCACAGTACTCAAGTGTGCCATCCATGTAAAAATCTTCTTGCTGGCACACAAATTTCAAATAGCTTGAGCATGAAAAAATAACAATTTCTGCATTGACGTCGTTGACCAACAAAAATTTCTTAGCTTTTGCCGTATTGACGTCTATTGAATTTATACACTCCTGAATTTTCCTCGAATTCCTGGTTAACTTAGGAAATTGTCTTCGTCTTTGTTTTCCCATATTATTTCTGATGTAAGTGATATCCTTGCTGGTGAGAGTCTCCAACATTTGTGGTTGAAGGGATGCTTCTCAATGTATAATTTTGGACGGTCTTTCGTATGTCGATTCCTCCGCTTACCTCTTTACTTGATTGCTCATTTTTTGTCGATTTAAATCTTTTTCTGTCACTGCTTCATGTTCATGCGCACCAGTTTTTTTTTAGAAAACACCGAATTATATTCATCGCCAAGAGTTTACATTTTTACTCTGCACGACTTTTTAATGCACCACCAACTTGTCTCTTCAGTTGTTTTTAGTACTCGGTATTTGTAAAATTTAAAATTTCAAATAATATTAACGATTTTTCTTTTTCACTCAGCATAAGTTCCATTTTGTGCATATGCTGAACCCAAAACAAAACAACAAATTGCACAGTGTAATTGAGCCCTTATGAAATTTAAGAATAACTGATTTCTTTTCAAAATAATTTAAATTATAAGCAAAATTCCAAGGCGGTGGTAACTTTTTGAGTGATTTTGATTGGTTGATCGGACAGTTCGCATGCGAGTAATGCATTTCGAGAACACTGTCCATTATTTAATAATTTTGTTTCACATTTTAAATATTGCATTGCCTTGCGACTCTTATACAATTCATTTATGTATTTTCAATATGTAGTTACATAGGTATTTTCTTGTCAAAATGAATATTTAATTAGTTTTTAAGTAGTCTAACGATCGGAAATGACTAAACTAGCAATAAATATTCGTGTTATAAAATAGATACCGGTATGTATTTACATTAATTAGTAATTATGTAATATCGTATTTACTTAGTGAAAGTAGACATACATACACTAATTGCACTTTACTGTCTCGTATAATAAATAATACTTTATTAATGGTATGATGGGTTTCAAACATCTTGATGTATTTGTAGATTTTATCAAATTACTCGAATAGACTAAAGCCCGTTTTACAGCCTCAGATTTAAGAATAACTGAAAACGAAAACAACATTTATTTTAATCCGAGGCCCTAAAGTGTAGTAAGTATGTTGCATATAGTTATTTGTTTCAAAGTACAAAAAAATCATGTTTTTAAGAAACGCGTTAGTGGAGTCCCGCAATCTTATGAGTCCCAAAATCTCATTTTTTGGACAAGTGAAAAATAATATTTTTTATCTAATTGCTTTTAAGTGAAAATAATTAAATTAATGTAAAGTGTCAGTTGCAACGTCGAATATTTTTCTATTTTACCTAGTACAAAATAGTACATTGTTTTACAAGTGACGAAATAGTTATTTAATTTATTAGTTCAAAAAAGCATGTTTTTGGGACAAATAAGTCCCTAAAACTCATATTTTGTACAAATGTAACATAATATTTCTTCTCCGGCCGCTTTTAAGTGGAAATAATTAAATTAATATGACGTGTCACGTGACAAGTAAAATTTTTTCATATTTTAACTTGTGAAAATATACAACTCTTTTTAGTACAATTGCTATGGTTACTAGTAAAAACCGTCTGTATAATCTGCTTTTAATATAAATAAATGAACCTAATTCTAATTGTTATTAGAATTCTTCTGAATAGAATTATGCCGATTGTTTTTAAGGCGAAATGTTCCTAAATGATAGTTTCTTTACAACCTTATTTAAACTAAATTTAAGGAAAATTTACTTATTTTTCTGGGTGTACCCGAATTGCGGTTGCGGTTTAATCCTTAAGTGACTGCATATCCTCGGCCGTTAAGCTCTGGCCTGATCTGCGGCCAAGAGCATACGTTAAAATTCTAATCCTTTTCTTGAACTCATTTTAAAATTAGCGCTAACAGTAATTTAAAGACTTAAGGAGAAAGTAGCCAGTAAATAGGTAAAATTAACAACAGTTTAAAGGGTAATTTGAAGTTGTATTCTGACCGCAATTCATGTAAAGATTATAAGAGTTTATTAGTACCTAATACAATCTTTGGAGCGCAATTCAGTTCTCAGATTACTTAACTATCTGGGACTATACTGAGACCGCAATTCGTGTGCTTATGAAGTAAAGTATTCCCAGAACGTTAATGATCAATCTCTGATAAAGGTGTTACGTCTACAGTTGAAAATAAATGCAAATGCTGCTTGTACCTCTTTTCCTGGAAGTTTATATCCGAGGTTTGTTGCCATTAGCCCTCCTTAAATATTTAATCTCGTTTTATCAGCTTAATTTAAAGGTGCTTAGTTAGTACATTGTTGTAAGGGTAAAATAACCACGTCAGATGCAGTGATTGGCTCGCTGTGTAAGAATTTTTAGTATAAATCCTCGCCGTTTTTAAATGTGGAATTTGTTATAACAGTAATTTTCTGCTAGAAGTATGCCTTTGCATTTTGTGGCTAGTGAAAAGGGCAACCCAAAATTAAATGTTGGTGGTCACTTGTTTTACAAGGATAAGACAAACGAGGATAAAATTTATTGGAAATATGAGAAATTTCGAAGCATCAAATGCAGAGCTCGTGTAACAACCATTGGTGATGAAATTATTGCGGAGAGTGAACATACCCATGCCGGTGATGCAGCGCACGTTGAGGCTTCCAAAATTTTGAATAAGATAAGAGAAGATGCAAGAAGTACACGAGATGCGCCGCATTACATTGTTTCGAATGCATCTGTTGGGATTGGCCCAACTATAGCAGCTCAACTTCCTTCTGTGGATACAATAAAAAGAACAATACGGAACGTCAGAACTAAGCATAATCCTGGACCAACAGTACCAAGATTTCGAGGAGATATAGTTTTTCAAGAAACATATACGCAAACTGAGAAGGGTGAGCAGTTTTTATTGTTTGATTCCGGTCCTGTCAACGACCGTATGCTTATTTTCTCCACCAGAAGAAATTTGCAGCTTCTGGCGCAATCTAAGCATTGGTATGCTGATGGAACATTTAAAACTGTTCCGCCACTTTTTGAGCAATTATACACTATCCACGGACTACAGCAGAATAATGCATTACCGCTAGTGTATGGTTTGCTACCCAATAAAATACAACAATCTTATATATGGCTGCTTAGAGAAGTGAAATAATTGGAACCCACCGTTGACCCAGATACAATTTTAACTGATTTCGAAATCGCTATGGTAAATGCCGTTCAAACAGAATTTCCTCGTTCGCGACATCGTGGATGCTTTTTCCACTTTGCCCAATGTATATTTCGAAACATTCAAGCTAACGGATTGATGCAACGCTATGAAACGGATGCAGATTTTGCCATGGATCTCCGGCTGCTCTCTGCCATTGCTTTCGTTCCAATAAATCGTGTAGTAGAAACATTCGAATTTTTATGCGATAGCAATGTATTCTCTCCAGAAGTTCAGCAGGTAATAGACTACTTCGAAGATAACTGGATCGGTCGCCCAGCTCGACGCCAACGTCGCCCACCAAGATTTTCGCATTCTATGTGGAATTGTTACGATGGTGCGCTAGAAGGCTTGCCAAAAACCAACAATTCTCTGGAAGGGTGGCACCGAGGATCTCAAGAACAGGTTTGTGGAGACCATCCAAATATTTGGCGATTTATATCTGCCATAAAAAAAGAACAGAGTCTCAATGACTTTCGCATTGAGCAATATAGAAGCGGACAAGAACCCCCCCCCCCTCCCCCCCGTGGACGCAAAAAGTACAGGGACTGTGCAGAACGAATTAGACGTTTAGTGTCGAACTATGATCCAGCGAATGATCTGCTTCTTTATTTGCGTGGAATTGCTCATAATATTAGTTTTTAGTATTCGTGGTGTTTACTCATATGCAGTATAGTTAGGAACATGAAATATAGTGTTGTAAGCATATAAAATAAATTTGTACCACTATTCATTGATTCGCAGTATTGGATATTTTACATATGATTTAATTTACATATTATTACATTAAGCGCTATTTTTTCAAGTTTTGTACTTTTTATTTTTAGTATAAGCATCTCATAAACATAAACTTCTAGTAAAGTACAGTTTTGGACGTTATTTTCAAAAGTCGTTACAATCGCTTGCTTGTTTTTTAACATTGTCGAAAAGGTAGATGGCGACAGTTCTAATTCACGACACACATCTCGTTGGGTTTTCCCGTATTCGCTTTTCTGTTTCGAAAAATTGCGTCGTCGAAAAACTGTTTTTCGAAAAATTGCTGTCGAACAACTGTTTTTCGGACAATTGTTGTTTCGAAAAATTGCATCGTCGAAAAAATGTTTTTCGAAAAATTGCTGTCGAAAAATTGCGGTTCGAAAAATTGCTGTCGAACAACTGTTTTTCGGACAATTGTTATTTCGAAAAATTGCATCGTCGAAAAACTGTTTTTCGAAAAATTGCTGTCGAAAAATTGCGGTTCGAAAAATTGCGGTCGAACAATTTTCCGTGATTCCAAATTTTACGTAGTCTGCCTGTAGTAGTGCGGCAAGAAGTGCTGTGGTGTGTGAAATACATTTTAATGGAAAATACATTTGAAAACGTTGGAAATAAAAGTGAAAACTGCAGAAGCTGTAGCTGCATCACCCTCGTTTAGCTGACAATGCTGTCCCAAGCGTTTTTCCAAATTTACCAACACATTTGTCGTCGAAAGCGCCTCCAGAAAGGACAAATCGTGAATGTAGAAGAAGACAAATATTGGAAAGACATGCAGAAACAGTGAAAATGTTTTTAAATGATGACCATCAGTTTTTCGAAGTTTATGGAACAATTTACGTTACACAAATTTAGATGTTACCGAGCAGATAATTTTATTATGTTCAAATAAGATTATTTACAGTACTACCTCCATAGTTTTTGCATATATGTTGTACTCTCAATCAGCAGTGGTGTATAGAAAATTACAAACTTTAAAATAATTACAGATATGTTCTTTTATTCATGGGTTTCATAGGTTAAGTTGTTTAATTTTTATACAATATACTGTTAACATATTTGTATTACTTGAGTATGAAAATAAATGTCATAATTACAGAAGCCTTTTTTTAGTTAATTACAGAGTAAAATATGATAAAGGGTAAAACTGTGCTCTTTAGAGCAAAATTATTTCAAATTTGGGTACTGTAATTTAGGACGACCAACTAACAGAGATGCAATGTTGCCAAGTCTAACAGCATGGCTTGTAAGTGTCGGAGGCAGTGCTTCAGGTCACCTCTGACATGTTTTATGGGAATTGACTTGTCACTTTTGGCGGGTGATTGCCAGAAATATTCTTTTCCGCCAATCGTACTAGAACTGACACATTATTGAGAAAATGTTCTTGAGCAAAGTCAAACATTCTGTTACATCAGCCAAATTAGGTGGAATTTTTATCATGTTTATTTACTCTGGGATGAATAAAATTTTCTATGTTACGCCAATATACGCGAATCACGATGAAACATAACCTATAATTTAGCAGTGTCAGGTATTTAGTTATTGTTACTAAAATTGATCAAAGAGAAAAGTATGTTTTATTAAAATGTAGTTAAAGGTGAGAGAGAACAATGATCTGTCCGCACCCTGTTAGAGCACAAATTCGTCAAATTGACATCAAGGCACCTTACTTTAATCACACGAGTCTCGCTCACTCTAGGTTGTAGACAAGAACTCAAAACATTCGTGTAATTGACTGTGTGATGATTCATTGTTTGTTAATCTATTTTTGGGTTAAAATAAAGGCGCTTTATGTCATTTATTAGCTGTAACTAGAGTCCCTGTATATAGTTACATAAGAGTTGAGAAAACGAAGGAATTCATTGTGATTGGTGGATCACGCGCGTCGTATATTTGAATACTCATTGCCTTAAAAACAGTTTCATATTAATCAAATTTGACAAATTGTTCATTGAAGTCAAAACTTGTCACTGAAAATCTACCTAATAATTTGTGTTTTATATGCAAATATTTGGAGCTGCACTTTTATCTAAGTGTCTGAAATGACGGGTTGCTGTATTATTGACTGCAAAAACAGATCCGAACAGGGTTTTCTATTAAAAAATATCTTAAAAACGGAGAGCTAAGAGGAGCATATCAAAAATAGTCCATTTTAATAAAAACCAGCGGGAAGAAGTACGCCTGTTCAGATATCTGTTATACGAAATGTGTATACATCTTTCAGTTTTTTAACATTTGTTACTTATTTCTGATACAAACAGTACTCCACGCTATGTATTGAGTGCTTTGATGCAGCAGCAGAAATTTAAAAAACGTCTTAAACAAAACGATCTATTGACTTTCAAACGGTATTTCTGCGCATGCATGTTTTGGATAAAATTTGGTCGGTGACGTTTGTGTTTTCTCAACTCTTATCTAACTATATACAGGGTCTCTAGCTGTAACTGATATAAACACACAGTGGCATAAAAACATCTATTGTTATACTTTTTATAAAACAGAGTTTAATGTCATATTCACATTTCATAAATATATTAGCTCAAAAATACAATCAGGTAGTAAAATTATAACATGTAATGCAAAAAACAAAACTAATAAAACCTTCGATAACAGATGGAGTTCTATAAGAATTTTTAAAGATTTGAAAATGCTGGTATTAGAGGACTACCTCTAATTTGCTTTAAAAGTTATTTACCAAAAAAAATAACAGTGTGTAAAGGTAAGGAACACACACAGTGAATTTATGAAAGTTGACAGTGGTGTGCCACAAGGTTCGGTCTTACGTCCAAAACTATTCTTAGTATATATAAACGATCTACGAAACAAATTTCAGGGGGAGCATTTTCACATTTTTCGGATGACACTTATTTGGAGAACATCGAATTTAACTTAAAGATAATTAGAGTTAGCTTCAGTGCAAATAAAATGGCAATGGATACAGAAAAAACCAGATATGTCAATTTTAGCTTACGTAATGATTTTGAATTTACGGATCCGATCAAATATCACTTGATAGATTGCCCCAAAAATTGTGGCTGTCCTATTTTGCGATCAAACAACAATATAAAATATCTCCTTTAGGTCAGCCTTCTATATCTTACTTCAAAAATCATACGCTATAAAAGTGTGCTTGGGGGCCCGTCATTAGCTTAAGTGAAGACGGCGTGTATTCTTTATTGATGGAAAGTCCTAATTATATGGGCGCCAACAAGTTTTATTACTCATAAGTACACTTATATAGGTGAAAGAAAACTTATAAACTTCACTATATATAGCACATTACAATCTTTGAAACTTTAACGATTAAAAAAAGAATCAATTCTTTATGTAGATTTATTAACACTTCTTGTTTTGGTTATTATTGTTGCATAAAAGTGAACAATTGTCAGCTTCAATTTCCTATCTAATCATATTTCAAATGATCAAAACGGGGAACCCCATTTAAGATTACGTCAATTAACTTTTTGACTACTTTGTCTGACTCTAATACTAGCATACAGTTATTTATTAGCTAGTGCACAATTATGGGATTATATATGTTTTTACTTTTGAAAACATGCGAAATATTACAGTTTTAACTTTAATACACTTAGAGATTTTTCTTTATTCAGTGTTCTCAACATTTATTATTTTTTCTTAAAAATTTTGAGCCATAATATTGTATTTAGATAGAAAAGCACATTTTAAATAAATTTGCTGTAATTTCTATCTTGGCTAGTGCAATTGTTGCAATAATTTTTCAAAAAATCTAACATTTGACAGATAACGGAAGTCACGTGACAACTTTTGTTTGGTTCATTTGTAATGTTTTTCAACAACCTCCGATCGCCAGGGTCTTGATTTTCCAAAAACTCTAATAAAACTGTTTCCCATTTGATGCCAACTGTTTGGCGATCACTGTGTATACTGCAAGTTATAATCTAAAAATTAAGTGATAATTAACCCTCATTGAATCGAAAATGGCGGACTTTATTATTTTTTAATTAAAAAAACTAAACATGATCTTGTTGGGTATCAAAATAAAGGTAATCGATTATACAAAACAAATAGCAAAACTTAAAAAATGTTTAAGTGCAATAACAAAGTAATTAAGGTAGTGGCGGTATTTATGAACCAGTGTGCTTAAACGTCTACAACATTTTCGGAAACACTCTACCCACTGTTTCCATCCAAAGGGTGCTAAATCAATAAGTTCAACTATGACTGTTGATGTTCCGTCATCAAATAAGATAAATTCTCTAACAGAAGCGGTAACGTAAGACATAATATGGTTACTAGGCGGAATGGCTAATTTAAGTCAGACTTATATATCCAATCAAAAAATGCCATTAACTATGTCTGTCCACGATTCCATGGTATATAATAGCAAACACAAAACACACATATCTGTTTTGCCACTATTTTCTGCATCACCAACTAAAACTTTGTACTGCCGTTGGAAAAAGTCAATTAAAATATCAGGAATCCTGGAATCTTGGAAAAGTCCTTATATTTGCCGGCTTGCTGTTGTTTGCCGACGCGGCTTTTTTATGATGATCCTGTCCTCGAACCTTTATTAGCCTGTCCCAGCTTCATAGAAATTATGGTCGAGCAATTGTTCTAAATTCGTGATTTTAATTATGGGTCTGTCGGTCTAATTCTGCTTGGCCGCGGTATGAATTTGGATTTTGTTTTTCTTAAAAACGAGCGCGTTTGGTGATTTTTGGGGTTGGATTTCTCCTTTCCTTCGACCTGTTGGCTGACATTTTTCTGTTTCTAAAAAGTCCTTACACGGGGTAAATCCGTGCAGCGACGCATGAATAGAAGTTTGTTTGTTTACCTGACTTTAAATGCGTATTGCTTCTTAACGATCGCTTTGCGCCGGGCGGTCGAGGCGTTTTATTGTCAGTTTTCCAAGATTTTTATAATCCGTCTGCTGTGGCCGATTTGTGAATTTAGCAATTTCTTTGCCGACAAAAATAACCGTCATTTTTATGGAAGACTGGACTTAGCGAAGCGTTTTAGCACATATGTGCATTGATTTTGTTTGAAAAACCGACTCGTATCAAATCTAAATTTTAGAATTTAGAGCAGACCATATTTGAAATTAATTTAACGGTGTATCTTATCGTAGTTATTAAAAATTACGAAAGTCAAAATGTCAAATTCAAATATTTAACACAGGTTGCCATTGCTGTTTGAAATTACAAATCGCACTTATGCAATATGGTTGCAGACAGTTTATTGGTAAGTATTAAATGAAATCAAGCTTGGCTTTGAAAAAATTAAGCCATGTGCTGTATTACTTCTGATGTTTTTAATTTAAATATGACAGTTATGATAATAGTAGAATGGTAGTTTAAATTACATATGTTTAATCAAGAACAAAAAGTAATCGTAATCGAAATTATTGATGTAGCAGATGTAATGTTGTTTTAAGCAGGGCCGTCGTTACAGCAGGTGGGACCGTGCGGCCGCACCGGGCGGCCGTTTTTGGGGGGCGGCTATTTTTCCTAACAAAATATTATACTATTTTTTTATTACATGATATGGGAGTAGAGTTAGTAAATATAATGTGCGACTTAAAGACGTAATCATACTTAAAAAGACGTCAATATTTTCTATTTATTTTATTCTTAAACCAGAATATCACTGTATTTATGTGGAAGCAAACTCTACCTTAAGTTTTATGCAGAACAAACTCTATTTGTATACCCAACACCCAATGTTTTCGTGAAGAAAGCGCCACGCGATATGTCTTCTACAAAATATGCGTACATACTTATCCGATACTGATAGTTTAAATAGTGGCATAAACGGTTTGGAGCTTAAAGATGAGCTGCTCTTATTTATGACTTTGATTGGATCAAAGGAACATGAAACTAATAATCCTTTAAATACTCTTAAGTGCATAACAGAAAATAATGTAGAAAACAATTTCCCTAATTTAGTAATATCTCTTAGAATCTTATTCACTTTACCCATGCTTCTGGGGAACGAAGTTTCTGGAAATTAAAAAATTATCGAAAATTATTTCAGATATTATGTCACAGCAACGTTTAACTGGTTTGGCATTAATCTCCATCGAGCATGAAATTGCCAATGATTTAAATTATGATAAAATAATAAGTCTGCTTTCTGAAAAAAGCTCGAAAATATATTTAGTTTTTTATGTACCTATGTATTTGCGCCTGAGTCAGATTTTTTAGAGTTTTATTTTTATGTATGTGTTACTATGTAGTATATAGTATATGTATTGTTATGATACGACTTTAATGTAGTTAGAATCAAATTTATTAAAATTAAAGGGATTACAATTGGTTAATAAAATAATTCGGATTTATTCAGAGATAAGGTGAAAATGTGAATGAAAAATAGCTATTGAAAAACAGGTGGATTTAAAAACAAAATTATATTGCATAAATTACAGTTTGAAAACGAATGACAAATGCTTAATTTGAAATAAAATAAAATTTTAATAGGTTTAACTCAAATAGATAAGACTAGAGTGTATAAAAAGGTAAATGAGATAATTAAGAAATTTTCTTCAAATTATTGATAACAACTTGTAAAAAATATAACGAAAATGATTTGGAGTAATTGAAAGTATTGAAAATTAACCCTATTTTATTAGAAATTTGTTTGAAAAATAAAAGGGTAATTATAAAATTTGCGTGGTTAAAGATATAAGAAGATTTAAACATATAAGAAGAATAATGGATATAAAACTAAGGATGGTTACAAGTATGTGGTTAAAAATAATAAGCAAGCAGAATTAATCTATAAAAGTGAAAAACTGGAGAAGAATATGAAGTCAAGTTTATTGGAAAAATACATTTAACGTCAGACATTAATTGAATTGGATTACATCTAGCTGTTCAGTGATAAGGGAGAGTTCCAGAGGAGCACCATCAGTTAAGAGGTTACGTTCCAGAAAGTTTGGCAGCGGCAGTAAAAGAAGTTTGACAGCGGCAGTAAAGGAAGTCAGTATCTGCAGATTTGGACGGTTGGCTACATTCTGTGGGAAGGTTAGAGTTACTGATTTGGGACAGTTGGAGACGTCTTGTTTATAGGAAGAACCTTTCATTGCGGGAAGGTGCGTCAGAGATTGTATCAGTACGCAGAGAAAAGCAGGTTGGTTTACGTCCTGAACGTTGTGGAGATCAATTGAAAGGTAATTACTAGAAAAAGGCAAATAAAATACTATATAAGTGAATTAGTTATCAAATAATTACTTACTGTGTTTTTAATATTGTTGTGTAATAGGGAAACAATCTGTATTTGTCATATGAATTTCAAATCTGTTTATGACGTTTGGTTGACATAAGAATTGTGACTTATGATGCAAATGAGATTTAAAATATTAGAAAATCAATCAACAGAAAACAAGTAACTAGATAAAAGAATCCAGCCCTGCTGAGTTTTCAGGAACTATCTATAATAGTAATTATTGACATTATAATGCAACATAGGGCAATTTGTAATTTAAAAACTGATTCAATACTTGAAGGTTCAGTACAAATTTAAGGCACAGCAACGTGTATCCAGTGCATATTAATGTGGCAAACTAAGAGTAACAAACTAAAAGTAAAGCAAAATACCACGCTCTTAGTCAACACAGTATATTTAATCATGTTATATTTTTTTAAAAAACATTTTTTTTTAATACATACCTACAAACATAAGGGCAACTATTTAAAAACCTGCACCGGGCGGCCAAAAGTCTAGCGACGGCCCTGGTTTTAAGTGTTGGGTTTTATGTTAATACTCAAATAAAATTTTTACATGACATTCGGCGACTATTATGCAATGGTTTAGGTTATGTATGTGTATTTCATTCTATAGAACATCAACATAATGTGAACTAATAATCGACATATGTTTAAACCTTCAAAGCCAAGCTTGATTTCATTTTCGTTTGCTCACATGTTACTTATATCTTTAGTGAAACTTGTATACGTATGTATCATGTTTGTATTAGGTGTGTATATTCTCTATATGTCAGAAGTTGGTAGTAGTTGGAAGTAAATGTGCTGTATTTTCCATGGTTAGTGTAACAATAACTGCCTGAACTTCTTTTTAATTAAAATATTTCCTAATTTTACTTTTCCAAATTTGTACATGTAGCATGTTTATTATCATATTATCATTTTATTTTTTATACTGTATCACTCCTTGGTACAGCTGTTAACATTTTCGTTATTTAAAATTGCAATGAAGAGTTTTTGCGTTAATAAATATTCAGTTATAACTTATAACCTGCTTATTTGACTTTGACAATTAAATTAATCTGTCATTTTGACTTTAGTAATTTTTAATATGTAGGTGTTACCTGTACCGTTTGTAGTCCACTGTTAATAAAGTATCTTCAGAAATGATCGAACGTTTTTGAATATCATGGTTATACAACGTATGAATAAAATGTTGGTGGCACTGTAAGGCTATGTCAAATTCGAGGTTAGCAGGTTAGGTTTTGCGTCAGTTTTGACACAGACTGACGCAAAACCTAACCTTATAACCTCGATTTTGACATAGACTTACAGTGCCACCAACATATTATTCATACGTTGTAGAACCATGATCATTCAAAAACGTTCGATCATTTCTGAAGGCACTGTAGTTATTTAACAAACAAGTATGTTAATGAGAGCGATTAATAATCGAGACTTTTTAATTGTAAAGATTATTAAGCGCTGATTAACACACGAGTTAGTTACAATATTTTTTCGTTGATCGTATCTTGTCGTATCTCATAAATTGAAGGAAATCTGATTTTATTTCATGAAAAGAATTTGACACTCAAAGTTTTGACATTAATGGTATCTATCTTTGATTACCTATACCAAAATCGCCTATTAATAAAAAGTCATTCATTAATAGGGGTTATTAATATTTTGTTCATTAATAAAAATCATTCATTAATAAGGGTCATTAATAGACGATTTTCTATACATTAATGAAACCTATAAATAAACGATCAATGGAAAAAATAGTCACAATAACACGGCCATTGGCCCAGGTAACAGCGTGTTATTGTGTTAACCAATTCGTAAAAACTAATTATGTGATTTCAACCCAATATGCCTTTTGCGGGAGAACAATGCTAACACTAAAATTCCGATGGAAAGCCCAATGGATGGAAATCCAGAAATCGTCACAAGACACCTGAGACTCCCTGTCAATTACAATAATTGGCAAATTATTTTACTAAGCGGACCCAAACTTATTTTCGTGAACAGGCTCTGCAAGTTACAAAAAAATTATTTGAATAATTTGACATATTTCCTTGAAGATTTCATACGTCGCGTCGTCAAGAACTCTTTTGTGAACGCAGTAAATAACATAGGCAAAGTTGTGGTATGAGCTGTACACGTTTTCCTTCTAGTAAATGTAGAAAAAGACCACTCCTAATATTTTAGTTAACTTTTTCCAACGGCTTCAATACAGAGTAGGTAGTGAACAAAAGTTTCAGTTGGTGGTGCATGAAATAATGGCAACAGATATGTGTGTTTTGTGTTTGCTATTATATACCATGGAACTGTGGACAGAGTTAATAGCACTTGATTGGATATATAAGTTTGACTTAAATTAGCCATTCCACGTAGCAACTATATTGTGTTTTACGTTACAGCTTCTGTTAGAGAACGCGTCTTATTTGATGACGGAATATCAACAGTCATAGTCGAACTTTTTGGTTTAGGACCTTATGGAAGGAAACAGCACGGTGGGTAGATTATTTCCGGAAATATTTCAAACATTTAAGCATACCGGTCCATAAATACCGCCACTACCTTAATGATTTTTTAGGGCATTTAAACATTTAGTAAGTTTGCTATTTGTTTTGTATAATCGATTACCTTTAATTTGATACCCAACAAAATCATGTTTTAGATTTTTAATTAAAAATGATGGTTAATTATCACTTTATTTTATTAGATTATAACTTGCAGCATATACAGTGGTCGCCAAACAGTTGGAATCAAATGGGAAACATTATTATTTAGAGGTTTTTGGAAAACCCTGGCAATCGGAGGTGGTTGAAAAATATTCCAATTAGGCCGACAAAAGTTGTCACGTGACAGTCCGTTATCTGCCAAATTTTATATTTTTTGAGAAAAATGCATTTGTTAGCCAAGATAGAGAAAAAAATTACAAGAAAAATTTGTTTAAAATGCGATTTTCTATCGAAAAATAAAATTTTGGCTGAAAATTAAAAAGAAAATATAATAAATTTTTAGAACATGCAAACTAGATATAGGATATTAGCAAATGAAAACGAAATCAAGCTTGGCGTAGAAAAAATTAAGTCATGTGCGCTATTACTTCTGATGTTTTTAATTAAAATATAACAGTTATTGTAGTAATAGAAGCATCAAGTCATTTAAATTATCAAATTTTAAATTAAGCATGTTTAATCAATAAACATTTTTAACAGTTCTTATAACTTAATACGTAATTATTTATGTAACATTGTTTAAGTGTTAGCTTTCATATTAATTTAAAAAAAAAACTTAGACTTGGCAGTTATTCAATGGTCATTGAGACCACTGTAAAATAACATTTACAGGATTCTTGTAACAGTAATTCATTAACAAGGACAGATTAGAGTTTTTAGAAGCCATTTAAGTAGATATTAATTAGCTTTGAAAAATAATTTTTTCTAAAACATGCCTTGCATCAAAAACCTAAAAATTATGCGAATATATTACTTTAAGGTAAGTAATAAAACTCTAAAGGAATAATTAGCATTTTCTTTTATTTTTCAAATTATAAATCGTAACTTAACAGATGTAAATTTTAAAATTAAGTCTTGGAATGTGAACTCTTAAAAAATATTTAGAAAATTGAAACGTTTATTTTTTGCGAAAGTTAAACAAAAAGAAACACGCTAAAAATCTTATTGAAATCTTCTTAATTTCCAAAAAATTGCACTTTCGAATTTTGACTATTTCGAAAAACGCCATTTTCTTACTAATTACAAATCACATGGTATATCTGATAAGAGATAAACAGGTGTTCAAAGAAGCACAAATTATTGCCGTAAAAGTTTCTGAAAAATCAAAAATAAACATTTTTCCCATTTGATGCCGACGTTTTGTATATGAGCGATATAGAACATAAAAATAGACATTCTGGTTTTTAAAATATATTTATTTGATTTATATTTTAAAACAATACGTTATCTCCAAGTAGCCCCCTCTCTCATTCCAGTCGCGGATCCCAGCATACGGAACAAAACGAGACCACCCCTAATACTAAATCACCAAAAAGCGCACGCGATATAAAAAGGTGTAGTTAGAACATCCACTATTAGATTAACGGTATGTTATTTATGGTGGCAGCAATTGCTAGCTCAATTTATTATTATTGTAATTTAAAAATAATTACAACAAAACTTTACAACTTCAAAACAATTCTCGTGATTTGTTTGGCCGTAAATAAATATTCACCACAGGATTCGGTGATTTGGACTTTTTTGGCGTTTTGTCCACGCTGACTAATTCGGCGATATGTCCACCGACATAAATCGGCGTTTTGAACAAAATCGAGTGACGCCAACTTTCCGATCAATGTGGCGGCATTTTACACGGTTCGGCGATTTGTCCATTTTCGGCGATATGTCCACCGACAGAATTCGGCGTTTTGGGAATTTTCGGCGTTTTGTCCATGATAACTATTTCGGCGATTTGTCTATTTTTGGCGATCTGTCCAGCGGCAGCATTCGGCGTTTTGGACATTTTGGGCGTTTTGTCGACGCTAACGAATTCGGCGATTTGGGCACGATTCGGCGTTTTGGGCATTAAAATAAGATTGGGCGTTTTGTCCATTCGGCGATATGTCCAGGTCCCGATGTAAATACTTCTTTGTGTATAGCTAAAAAAATCCAAACCCCACTCGATTAGTATTTGAATTGCGCGCGGCGTGATTGACAGCCGAAAAGCAGGGAACAAGCCCTTGCGTTGGCAATGAGTCAGTGCTTAGACAGACTTAGATCATAACCACAGGTGCAACCATTTAACCTGCTGCGAGTGTTCGACGACGTTGTGACAGATTCGGCTCTAAAGGGTGAGTAAATAGGTTTGTTCTTTTATCCTAGGTACAACAATAAATTATGGTAATTACTCTTACACATAGGTGTGTGGCTACTTTCTTTTCAAAAAACTCAAATCACGTTTCGTCTGAACTCAGATAAGTGAAAAGAGACATGTACAAGTATAGGGTTATGGTCATTTTTGCCACTATAGTAGGTCTTTGTGTAGACCCAGACCTAGGTAACCTTCCCTCCCGATATGCACTAGATGACATCACTCTACTTTCACAGCGTTTCATAGTGTTTTTCGGCGGAAAGCTAGATTCAAATTTGACAGGTTAAATACTTGTTAAATGACATGTTTTATCGGATTTTTCCACTGTCTAGGGTGTATATCACACCATGGTGTAAAGAATACAAGGTGAAACGCTTCCGGGATGGGCAGAAAGTAGAGGGGAGATGTCAACCAATCCCTGATGGGCCTGCTCAGGAAATCCATCATGGCCGCGATCATGGTGTAACCATGGTTGCGATCGTACACAGCAGCAGACGACGCAAATAACACTGAAGCATGCTGTGGGCGCATTGTGCTTGGACTCTTGTTTCTATTGTCATTTGGTGTATATTTTTCGAAGAGAATTAATAAAATTAAAACAATGCCGACTTGCTTTGTAAAGAATTGCAAAAATAGGGCAAATGTGCTGTTTTGCAAAAAAGTGACGTTCTACTATTTTCTTCGAGATCCGAAATTGAGAGCGAAATAGTTAGAGGCCTACGATAAAGATGCAAATTTCAACATTAATAAATATGGTGATTAAATTAGACTTTTAAAATGTAGTACATCTTTCAATATGCAATAATTTTCGTCAAAATTACTTGCAGCAAGGGTGTGTGAGGTGCATTTTTTGCCAGATTGTTACGAAACTCAAATGACAAGTACTAATCAGGCGGAAGTTAAAGGCAGGATCAGTACCAACAGAATTCCTTCACTTACCGAAGCAAAGGGCGAAGAGAATTCAAGTTAATGTCGGGTGCGATGCCAAGCGAAATACATCTATTCAATTCACATCAGTTTGGTCAGTGAGCAACTGTTGATTTTTATAATTTTAATTTTGAATGATTAATGTATGTTTTTTTTGTTTATATAGGTTTTATGTAATGTTTACAGTAGCGACAAAACAACTCTCAAGCAAGTTGATGATAGCGCATCGAATCTTGCTACGTTTGAAAGAACTTGAAGAAGAAAATCAAGAGTTTGCACGTATAATTGCGCAACAAAAGGCAAGCCTAGGCAGAAGCAGGGAAACTATGTACTGTATGAGAAAATACTTTCATAAAAATGTTCAAAAAAGTGTGGCCGCGTCTTGGAACGGTATTTCACACCAGGTCAAGTGAAAAGAATGGTCACTGAGCAGAGTAGAGTTAAGTGGACTATAGCAGATATTCGCCCTGCAATTAGTCTTCGGTGCGCCCTTGGCATAAAAGGATACCATTATTTGCAAAAGGTCCAAAATATTTCTTTGCCATCTGTTACAACTCTGTAGGAGTAAAGTTCAGAACTAAGAGTAAAGCCTGGATTTCTGGATGAAGTTCTGAATGTAATGAAAATTAAAGAAGAACATTTAACGACTGCCCAGACATTGACCGTACTGACGTTCGATAAAGTGTAAGTGTCTAATAAAATAGAAATAGACAGGGGAGAACAAAGGATTTATGGACCTCACAAAACGTGCCAAGTTGTACTGTCCCGTAGTTTATTTGACAATTGGAAGCAGCCAATCTAATACAACTTTTCTACACCTATGACTAAAGCCATTCTTTTTCAAGTTATTCAGTCATTACATGATGCTAGATAAACAGTCGTAGGTGTGACAAGCGACATGGGTCCTACGAATATGGGTCTCTGGAGAGACTTAAATGTAGGAATTTCTACCAATAAAACCCTGGTAGATGAATGCAATGAAAGGAAATGTTTTTTCCAACATCCATCTGAAAATGATTTGAAGGTGTTTGTATTTGAGGACGTTCCCCACCTTATCAAATTATTAAGGAATAATTTCTTGGACTCTGGCTTTAGGATCGAGGGTGAAATGTTCAATAAAGGACTATTGGAAGAATTACCGAAATTGAATTCCAATGATCTCAAAATCTCGTTTAACCTGACCAAAGAGCATTTGGATTGCAAAGGATTTCAACGGCAGAAAGTAAAATTAGCCGCACAATTTTTTTCCATGAGAAATGCAAAAAGTTTAGAATATTGTGGTAGACAAGGTTACCTGCCTAACAAGAATTGGCAAGGGATGTCAGATTTGTTGATGTTAGTCAATAATTGGTTTGACATCGTTAATAGCCAATACAGAGTTGATGAGCACAGCGGTACAAAAGCGTATGGACTTGATCTGAAAAATCAAAACGAGATTCTCGAAAAAATGAGCAGTTTGGCAGTCGGCAATAAGAACAGGATTATGTCATTTCAGAAAGGCATTCTCGTAACACACGATTCCCTTAAACAGTTTCTCCCGTGTGTGCAGGAAAAATACTCTCATAATACCTTTCCAATACAATACATTACGACAAGGAGGCTGTGACAAGATTTCTTCTATCTGAGGGGAATGGGAGTAGCCAATGTTTACCCATCGCCTGTCGACTTTAAAATTCGACTAAAACGTTACATTTTGGGAAAACATGCTGATCACGCCGTTTCTGGAAGAAGAAGCAACGGACGAGGCTGTGCCCCTCATGAATTTAATACAAGACTTTTATTGGAACAGGGAATCAAGTATTTTCGGTAGTCCGGAAGAGGAGGAATTAGAGTCTGAAGCTGCATTATTTCTTCGGGATGATAGTGGGAAAGAAAATGAAGGTACTTTGAATTATTGAGAACGCTCTTTTTAATACTAACAATGTTCGTATTAATGCCTGTTGTTTGAACTTCTGATATATCTTTCATAGCAGGTAAAATATGTCCAACCATGCTTTGTTAATGGATTTAGGTTATATTTATCTGTCATTTAAATTTAATTGAGATGGAAAGCACTAATATAGTTTGTAGCAATTATTTATGTACTACATATAACCTACAACCAGTATTCCAAATGATATAAATGAAAACGGACTTTATTTATTTTTTCTACAATCTGCAATTCTGCAATCCTTTATTACATTCAATTGTCCTTTTAATGCTTCCATTGTACCGTTATTAAACTTGACATAATGAAATACTTACTCCATGCTTGATATGTTATTACTTATTGACTACTATGCCATTTTGTAGATCCACGAATAACTGGTTGTAGAGCATCACATGGGGAATGGAAATTGTTTAAACATCTTGAAGCTACCATCGGAACAGAGGACATCCAGAAGCAGGCACTCATGTACATCTCCGGATATGTTGCCTATAGGTTACGGCATAAATATCCGAAGTTGGGTAGTTCTACGAAAAACTTGCCCCCATGCTATGACTGGCTGTCATTTATATCAAGAGGACATTGCATTCGTCCTTCAGCAGAATTCTTCAAAGCTGCCGAAGTAATGAACGAACAATTTCAGATTTTTCATGAGAACTTTTTCGATACAGCGGACAAAATGTTTGATCGATTGACAGAAATTGTGTGTGCAATAACTAACAATGTACTTCCAAAGGAGGTCATTGCATGTTTGGTGCGGACGCGAATTTATATACGTCTTCGGCAAATAAACAAACAAATTAAATTAAGCAATGTACTAGTACATCAAAAGAAAGCAAAAAAAAAATGAAAAATATTACTAATATAATATTATGAACTTTTTTAATGCTACTACAACTGCCCTTTTATTTTCCTTTACAAATCTCCATTTAAAATTTCCGCCCTTTGCAGGCCCAGCTCTTATTGGTTGAATTTGAGGTCCGCCCACATTCTGCGGAGCGTTACACCTTGTATTCTTTACAGCGTGTATCACACGTGCTTTGGGAGTTTTTGATCTACTCCCGTCTTCAGGTGTTTCTGGTTAGTCCTGAGGAGAACTGATACTGTACGTCTTTATACGTAAACTCGTGCCTACCCCGGGGTTTGAACCCAATAAAATTAAGGTCCATATATTGCATTTTAAAATAAACGCATTTACACATGGCGTAGCGTACCCTTAGGAACCAA
The DNA here is from genome assembly GCA_940337035.1 of Agriotes lineatus. NCBI lineage: Eukaryota > Metazoa > Arthropoda > Insecta > Coleoptera > Elateridae > Agriotes > Agriotes lineatus. Next base: position 65,983,528 of record OW679199.1, on the reverse strand, counting down.
TAGTAACAATCAAGTCCTCGTGGAAACGAGAATACCACATTGCGTATTAAAATAAATTCACTGTATGTAACAGCAATGAGATAAAATGAATAACAAAATAGAATGCTTGAGTAAGAAAGAGATGGCAATACGAAAAAATATTTTAGTAGGCATGTTTAGTTGATAAATGTCATAATTAAATTAAGCGTCAAGCCTTCTGAAATATTTGCTACTATGTTTATTTCTTTCTTACTCAAGCAATACATGTTATATTCTTGTTCATGTTATCTTATTGCTGTTATACAGTGAATTTATTTTAATGGTTAACATAGCAGTTTCGTTTCTTTGCCAGCAATTAATCATACAGGTCACTTCCATAGTTACCAAAAAAAACCAATAGATTAGAGAGTTTATTTTTAGAGTTAACATACGAATTTGAATTAGGTACTTGTTAATAAGAAACTTTAATTTTGTTACGGGAATGTAGGTATGCAACTAAAAAGTAGATACGTACGAACTTGTGTGTTGTATCTTTTCTTCAGTGGTATACATTAGGATAACTTTTAACTGTATTTTTGCCAAGTAATAATTCCTATGTTAACTAGTAAATTACACGCTCTAATATATTGGTCTGATTTGTAACTATGGAAATGACCTGTATTATTAAAGTGTGGCATAGAAACTAAACGCTTATGTTAACTATTAAAATAAATTCACTGTATATAATTGTGGCCCCATCGGTATAATCGAATTCTGGAATGAAGGACAGTTCCCTATTGTGTTTAGGCCTTGGTATAGGCATTAATTAATCATCAATACGATGATTATTAACAAGTTATGCAATGCATGATTCAATCAACATGTTCAGCACATTGAGACTCGCCGCTGACCGCCACCTTGCCCCTTGGCAAATCCACTAACAAGCTCGCAGGTTGCGAGTGCCAATTTGGTACTTGCGAGTTACTTTGTTGGCCGTAGGCATTCCTCGAATATAATTTTCGCAAGATTTGAATTACGCGCTCGGGTAGTCTTACTAGTAGGTGGTTGTTACTAGTTGCCGCCTGTTAATCGCATCCTAAAATAGCGTTTTATGCCATAAAATGTATCGCACCAGCGAAAATTTTTTTCGGATTAAGCGATATTGCCTCCTGCGCGGCGGCCCGAGCTATACCACACAAACCTCGTGCGAGCCCCCCCCCAGGCACCCGGCATCCAGGAACTATTTTTAGTCCCAGTCCGCACCTGCGTAAGATGAGTTGTTTGTCTAATAAACCGCTTATGATAATAAGCTCACATTTGCAAAACTGGTTTTCCTTGCAAGATATCAATTTGCAACTTGCCTCAGTTCTTAGTTTGGCTCTAGGTTATCGACACAATGAACATATGCCAAATGTGTTTTAAATTAGTTTACCTATTTTTTTTCTTCGGGAAGCAAACTTTAGGGCGTAAGTAATTAATTAAAAATCAATATTTAAAGATTCTAATTAAGCACAATACTTTAGGTGAAGGTGAATATTTTGGAAAAGCAGAGCTGCATGTTACAATTTCTATTATTATAATTTAAGCAAATGTTATTTATGTTTATTTGAAAAACCGTTTATTGCATCCACAGTAAATATACTTTTACTGTCATAATAATTATTTTCAGAAACATGCTACACGCCTGATAAGCAACAAGGTCATTGTGTGCCTTTGAATGAATGCCCAGAGGCTTTCCCGAGGTTTGCCAATCCACCAAAGGGAAGTGAAACAGCTCTGCATCGGTTTCTGTGCCAAGATGACCAACAGTTGAAAGTATGCTGTAGCACAACGACTAATTTTACATTGTTGGAAAATTATTTCATTTCTGATTACATCGACATTTCTAAGCAAATTGTCGAACGTGCTTCATTCACACGAGTCTGTCGTTCAACTCCGCTGCCTTCACATATCGATTTACCTTTAATTCTATCAGAAAGTGTAGATTCTGAAGTGAAACCTAAAAAATGCCTAGGCATACTACTTAATTCCAGATACGTGATTACACCTGCTCAATGTGTTGGACCAAAATTTAGATTGTTAAGTGTTTACTGTAAAGGAATTTAATTCTAAAGTATTAATTTTCAATTGTGTTTAGGGTAGGAGTTCAGTTTCGTGGCAAAAATAACAACTCTATAACTTTTGGCGTTGAAGAGATAATTTCCCACCCTTTCTTCGATCCAGTGAGTGGTGTTAACGACGTAGCGCTTTTAAGATTAAAGCAAACCGTTTCAAGTGGTAAGCAAAATATTTTTTCCTACACTTCTACAACTCTATGTAGTGCCTTGAGCATAGCAATGTATTGGGCAGTAGCAAACTTAATAAATGCTATCAATGCAAAATTAGTTATAAGAAGGCTCAGCTACAACTATTCCAAAGAAAGAACAGAGTAGATAAATACTTTCAAGGATTTAATTTTAAATATGTTTAAAAATCTAGCAGCAAAATTTTTACTCAATCTTTTGTCACAGTTATTGTAGCACTTTTGTTTTATATATAATCTCTAGGTGTTATTTTATAATCTGATTAAATTTAAGAACGATCACCTAACTTATATATATCGAGTATTTTTGACACTAGCAGTTTTTTAGTGACATACAGTTGTACTAAATGAATGTGTACAGTTGTAAAGGGCGATTTTAATTTTAGTTTGAAATTGACAATTGATATCTAAAGTGAATGACCTACATAAAGAGTGCTCAATTATATTCTAAAAATCCGTGTGTCAGTTTTGAAATGACAAAATTGGGTATAATGTCGTTATTTTTTTGACGCAAAGATTACGTCTACTTCAAAGGACATTATTAGTAAGGCCAAAAGTCTCTTCATAGTATGGTTCTTAATTTATTTTCAATAAATACTAATTTTAAAAAACACCGTTCAGCCTCACAATTAACGATTGATAGTCGCAAGTACATTTTTAATAAATATTAGTAAATGTATCCAGCACTTGATTTTGTATAACATAGAAATATAGTATTCTCATTTCATGAATCTAATTTGGAATATGTTATCAATTAAAGAAAAGGAATCCTTTTATTAAATTGGCAGTATCATCCTTTTGTTTTCAAAATGGGGTTGAAAAGATTTAATAATAATAATAATATCTTTATTCTTTCAAAAAAAAAATACCTGCAAATAATACCAGTGAGTAAATACAAAAACAAACACAAATAATTGTGAAAGAATCCCAAGGTAAAGTTCAGATGTGCGAGGATAATTCCTATCGCACCCTGTTCTACCATTTAAACCTTGAAGATTTTGAATGGAAACGAAATATATGTAAACATATTTTTTAAGACAACAACACAAAAATAATAATATAAAATAACATAAGCTAGAAAATTATTCAAATTATGAAATTATAAATTATGTAACGAATGCGAAGCACTAATCCTAGAAAAACAAATGCTAAACTAAAAAAACTAAATAGAATCTAGAACAACATAACACTAGCCGGTACAAAGCAGCACAATTAGTCATTTATTGACGAGTAAGCAATATTTTTGTAAGATTTCTTTTAAATGAATTAGTTGACAAACGTTTTAACGATTCAGGTAAAGAATTGTATATTTTATAAATATTAAATGAAAATGAACCTTCAAACAGTGCAGTTGTGTGTTTCGGGGGCGTGATAATTACTTTGTTTCTGATGTTGATATTGTGCACATCAGTACGGAAAGAAATCTTACTAGTAAGATATGACGGAGTCTGAAATAAAACGATTTTGTGAAACAAACAAGCTGACCAAAGATAAAAACGATTATTCATATTCAACCACTGAATATCAGAAAGTTTATGTGAAATCCTATCAAATTTTCGTATTCCAAAATTGTAACGAAGACAATAATTCTGTACTCTTTAGACTCTTATTCTATCAATAGAACTTAAACAAGGAAAATATAGAGGGATACAAAAAGTAAACTGTGATAAGACCAGAGATTCGCACAGTGCAGTTTTGATTTTAACGAAAAGGTAATGTCCGTGAGGATATAATAAACGAAGATTTACATAGGCTTTTTGAATGTTTTTAGAAATGTGATTTGAAAATCTGAGGGAATTGTCCAAATATTAGCCTAAATTTTTTGCACACTGAACTAAAAGAATTTGAGTATTGTTAACTTAAATATCTAAATTTTGAATATCACAACATACGGTTTTTTTCCCAAATACCATAATTTGTGACTTAGGTGGATTTAAAAACAAACTGTGTTTCTGAAATAAAACGTACAAGCTCTAAGTCATTATTAATTACATTTACAGCATTGGCAATATCAAAAGGATTAAAAGAATAATATAGCTGAGTATCATCAGCATATGCATGGTACTTACAGTATCTAATGCAATCACTGAAGGAGGAAGTATAAATAGTGAATAACAAGGGACCAAGAATGGATCCTTGTGGGACTCCAGATCTTAAATAAACTACAATAGATATATTATCTTGCAACTTAACGCTTTGGGTTTTGTTGGATAAATAATTCGTTAACAACTCGATAGCATTTTTCTTTAAACCAATAAAGTAAAGTATAGCAAGTAAAACGTTATCGTCAATAGTATCAAATGCTTTGATGAAATCGAGCATAATTAACACAGACAGCTTACCCTGATCGAGAGAATGTATCAAATCATCGACTACTTTAAGTAATGCAGTGGTGCAACTATGCAGTGGTCTAAAACCTGACTGCAGAGAAGGTATAATGCCATAAGAAGATAAATGAAGTCTGAGTTGATAACAAATTACATTCTCCAATACTTTGGATAATACAGGTAATATGCTTATAGGGCGTAAATGTTTGTATTCGGTGGGTTGTTTAATTTTAGCTAAAGGGGTGACGTACGCTTTCTTCCAACATGTAGGAAACCAATTCTGAGTAATACAACAATTAATGATATGCGTTAAAAATTGTACGACGAAAGGATAGCACAATTTAATCATGACTACACTAATACCATCAGGTCCAACTGATTTAGTGTTAATTCTATTTAGAATACTATTCACAGTAGTGATATCAACTACATTAAATTCAAAAACAGAACCTATTTTATTTTTAGTATGCGATAAATAAACATTGATTAATTCAGAATTACCAGTTTCATTTTCAGGAATGCTATTAATAAAAAAGTAATTATTTTATTAACATCTTGTAAACCTGATGGTTCTCCGTGTATTTAGAAACACTAACGATTTAGTTCCTTCCAGAGAGTTTCTGTAGTACTACGCTGTCGTAATTTGAATTCAAAGTAAGCTTCTTTTTCCTTGCGAATGACCAACGTAGTGAAATTACGTAGAGTTTTATAGTATTGTCAATGTTGGGGAAGCTTAGTTTTTGCTTTATTTCTCAACGATTGCAACAATTTAACACGGTTGATGCGGTTTAGATAATTTACAGGTATGGACAGAAGCATGTAAATTAAAAATTTCTGTAACACAGTTATTGAATATTTCCACCTTTTCATCAATATCGATACAAAAATAAATTAAAAGCTGCAAATCTCTTTCAAAATTATCTTTATTAATCGAGTTGAGTTTACGACGTTTAATAAAAACAGGCTTGCAATAAGGAGTGGATAAAGTTACGTTACAGACGACAACGTCGTGGTCAGATGCGTGATAATCGCATACTTCTACTAATGAAACTAATTCCTTGTCAGAAGATCGAATAAAATCAATTAATGTACTGCTGTTTGGAGTAATTTTGGTAGGTTGATTTACATGTTGAAAGAATCCCAAAGATTCCAAAAACCGAATTAAAAAGAAAAATACCAGGGCGATTGGTTTTCAGTAAATCGATATTAAAATCTCCCACACAAATAATTTTATCCGTTTCTAATAAACAAGTAGATACCGTTTCTTCAAGCTCATTTAGGATTTTTTCTCTTGATATATCTTTAACTAGCAAATATGCTTGTATCTGTAGAATAAGCTTCACATCTTCTTTGCAATTTAGATACTAATCTGTTGATCATTATTAGAAAAATTTGGCTTTGGAGTATATTTTTTTAACAAGAACCCAGTTCATCTTTTCCATTCGGAATTGCTTTCCTTGTAGAAATAGTCCTCTAGTTTCCCTTTTTTTTAAGTAGACTTAGCTTCGGCTTGGAAGAATTCAAATTGATCCGTGTACAAGGCTAAAGTGGTTATCAGTCCTTTCAAAAGTCTTCCCGGAATAACAACACCAAACCGGTGTTTGCCCCATAAAGAGGCCGGGCTCCATATCTCAGTGGTTAAGCATTCTGGCTACTTATCTAAGAGTCGAGAGTTCGATCCCCGATCCCGGTGAGGTTTTCAAAAAGATTAAAGATGCGGATGTAAACCTAAACAGAATTCGGAAGTGATGTAAAGTCGTGGGTCCCATGTTACTACAATGTGTAGCATGTGAAAGATCCCTTGCTAGGGTTAGAACTCCTTAGTCTTGGCAAACTTCTAAGTAGAACTATGGTACCTGGTACTCTGCATGCCTAGACCTTGTCCACGGGTTGGCAAAAAGGGCCTATGAAGGCCTACTTGCTTGACGTCAGTTTCTCTACAACAAATACCAACTAACTACCTGAATAACATCCCTTATTTGCGATGGCTCTTCAAAGATCTGTTTTAAGCCTCCATGTCTTCGAATTAACTGAAAGTGAAAGGTTTTCTCACAGCTACAACGAGTAATACTAAGAGATTTTAGAATAATATCTCTTTTTATTTTGTCTGCTAGTAAATTCCAACGATGTGTCGATTACGAACAAATTAGCAAAGCTTGTTTGCAAAATCAAAGAATTTTGTGACCTCATTGCATATCGACTGCACATTGCCGTACTAAATTTTAGGAATGTACGAAACACGGAACATAGAATGCATTCCAGACAATTTTTGAATATGTGCTTGTAACCCGTTTTATTGCCCAGATATATTACCGGCGTTGTCATATGATTGTCCAAATTATAATTCTCATCACTTTTCAGCCCAGTGAAATTAAAATCCTTCTTACTGTGTGAAACTCGGCGTTCGCTTGCCACCTCAAACTTACACCAATTTATGTCAATCAATTACTCGAAGTACCACAACTTGTAAATTGAAACACAACAGTGTGGACTATAATTTATTTACTATGTACAAGTAGCTCAACGATTTCGCAACGACAACTTTGTTGCTGATCTCAAAAATTTTAGGGTATAATTGACTCCCTTTGTGATTAGATGAACTAAAACCACAAATAACAAATGCGATAAAGAAATATAAAATTACACAAGTTTTTATAAGCACATTCAAGACGATAAAGAGCAACCCAAGCGGCACACTGACGTCAAAATGACGTCAATTATTAGTCAGCAACGACCAGCTGCGACGTCAACAAATGACGTATATATGACGTGTTAATGTCACAGCCAAATGACGTCAGTTAACGACCAATCTAGTACGTCGCGTAATACGTCAAATTGACGTACCATTGACGTACTATTTTTAACAAAAATGACGTAGATGCATTAAAAAAGTTTATTGAAAGTATAATGAAATTATAACTAAAACTTCATTTAGACTACGTACAGTACAAAACATACAAAAGAAATATAAAAATTCATTAAAAATTCAAAACAAATTCTAATTTACTAATGAGTAAGTTATTAGTTATGTTAAAAATTAATAATTTCCACTCTGTTAAAAGATTGAAAGGTTAAGATACGCTGTTTTTATTTCCTCAAATTAAAAAACTTATGGGAATTAATATTCTCAAAATGTATTGTTAAAAACATTTACAAAATTCTATTTTCTAAAGATACTTGCAGCAAAATTACCATATGCGGATTTTCTTAAATTTAAGAAAGTAAAAAGAGCATTATCATCCCCTTAATGATGAAGTAAAGGTATTGACACCCAAGCTTGATCATTTATTGTATCTCGCTTGTCACTTTCCTCACTTGACTTCTCACTATCACTTTCAAGAAATTTTCTTGGTCGCCTTTTTATCCTTGGTAGCAAATTAGTCTCATCATCAGTTTCTAAGTTAGAGGTGTTTTCTGCTTTTCTAATTTTCTTTACAGCTTTTTCGTACTCATCTTGAAAAAACATCACAAACAAATTAATATTAAATGTCTAGGCCAGGGGTGGCGAACCTTTATTGATCTACGTGCCATTTTTTCTAAAGAAATGTTTAATGAGGCCATGGCGTGCCATCAAATAATGCCAGGAAGAAATAGGCTAAAAATACATATTCCTAGGTACATAACCGAGCTAAAAGGCAGGAGCTGAAGAAGACTAGCCTGGAGATGGCGGACAGCCTGGAGTGCCGTGCAAACAACGAAAGTGGGCCCCAAAATTCCGCAAGAGCGTAGTGAACGTAAGGATTGCAACCGTAAACAATTATCTTAACGTTCAGTGGGCTTTCGTTGCTTCCAAATTCTCCCTCACAAATAAACCATGCTATAATTACGCTGGTGAAGCACGAAGCCGAGAGGCAACCAACTTATTAAGCGAAGGCTGGGATGGAAAAGGTCGAGAAATACTACCACACGCAATTCAACTCAGGTTATCGAAATCGTCCAAAAATTGGAAAAGGACCACCAGAAAAACTATTGGAATGCAGAGTGGTCTAAATTGATAGCAACATAGCTGTAATTTGCTGAAAAATGTTATCACAAGATGAAAATAGGGTTGCCTAGCTACGCAGGGAAAAATTTATTCAATATTTAAAAATAAATGTGAATAGGGCTGCCTAACGATCCAGGGGAGAACTTACAAAATAAATGCTTAAAGTAAAATCCAACTAGTTATTTCAAATACAGCATGCAAACTACAAACTAAGCTTAACAGCGCCCCTCTCGCCGTCCCTCCGCGTCGCCCGCGCTAGCTCACTCCCATCCGTTCGGTCAGAAAATCGCGCGAAATCTACTTATCTCTGTCGCGCAGTTTGTTGCCGTTTCGGCACCGGTAGCCTTGTTCACAATGAACTTTGTTACTATGACCTCAAATGTAGACGAAAAAATAAATTGTTTCGATGAGGTACCTAAATTCCTTAATTAAGGCCGTGCCCAAATTATTTTGTCGCGTGCCATCAATGGCACGCGTGCCATTGGTTCGCCACCCCTGGACTCTAGGCAATAGATAATAAAAAATGATACTCATGCAACATGTAATATTCTTCATAACTAGAACAGTGCAGTAGTGACATAGGGCATTTACGATAATTGGAGCGGTAGGAGCGCCGCGGTTAATGTCGGTGATCAGCTGACTACCTATCGGTAGATGCACCAGAACGGTTGTTATCGAACGCACATGGAACGTGCTAAATGTCAAATTTTCTTTGGAGGTTATGTTTGCAGTTTTAAACAAGTTGGTTTGACTTTTAGTAAAAATGAATATTAATACAAGGTGAGCTACAAAGAGGAAGGTTCATTTTGCAAGTAGCAACTACCCGTGTACAGTAAAATCTCGTAAACCTGCGATTTTTTGAGGTTATGTTGGGCATCTACCGGAGTGTATCTTCTCAAGTAGCAGATCCATAAACGAAGTAACCGGTAGATGTATCTAGTGTACAAGTGACAATTAAAGAACGCGGTACAATACATGTATCTGTATTATCGAACGGTGTTGGTATATGTATACCGGCCTGTAGCGCTCCAATTATCGTAAATGCCCATACAAACCACCTGTTGCATCAGGTTGCTGTGAACATGTTTTTAATCCGGCATCAGTCGCATCCTTTTTTTTACGTTATCGGTCGCGTGTTAGATTTTATCTAACATTTGAAATTTCTTGGAAAACACAACATTTGTGGTTATTAAACTTTAATTTTAGCAAACAAAAACAACTTTTGTGTAAAATAAAGTTTAATTAAGTGCGAACATAAATATAAACTCATAGTGTGTATCCAATTTTTAGTCACGTAAACAGTCGCGCCGTTAGATTTTTTCTAACAATCCTCCAATTTTTAGTTACGTAAACAGTCGCGCCGTTAGAATTTTTCTAACAATCCGAGTAACGTTATCGGTCGCGTGTTAGAAATCAACTAACAAATGGCCGCTACAAGCTGGTCAGTTATTCCCTCTACGTATTTTGTCGCCTGTGCATGTATGAACCCCACCCGGAAGCACTTACAAAGTCAGAGGTGTAATTGAAAAATATTTCAGGAATTATATGTAAATAAGTAAAAATGTTAGATTTTTTCTAACAACGCGACCGATCCCGGGTTAAACAAAAATTTCTTTTGTTATTGTTGTATTTAGCTTTGGCTCATTTTTGATGTTTGAGCACATAAAAATGCCAAATCTGCTAATATAGAATGTTCTGTAAACAAATCAATAGTACTTCATGTAATTTGTGCAGAATGGGTAGTGCAAATAATTACGTATTTTTTATGCTTCAATGTGACTGAAATCTTTCTAAAAATTCGTTCACAGAGGGCAAGTGTTATAAACGTAAATGCAACTTACATTGAATGTGTAACCAAATAGTTTGGATTCTAAACTAAATACACACCTGTTGCAAAAAATGTACGCTTTAACTTGAGCAATTTCCAACTTCCGTCAACAGGAGGGTCTCTTCCTGACTGTACGAGATCGTTGAATTTTCTTGTAGTTTGTTGCGGTGGCCAATAAACTTCTCTCTTCAAGCTGAATGGACAAGCGAAACGCCACCATCATTATCAAATTCGACGCCAACATACGCCATTATTAATAACTAAAAGGATTTAGGTAAAAATGTGGGCCGCAGTATAAGTTAGGTTATAATTTTACTCACCATGTTAGATGGGTAATCACAAATGCTATCCGCAGAAACACAATTACGCAAACAAGAAATGCCTGTGCAATTTTAGCACGAATCACAGGTCGGCAACAAACACAAAATTAGCCGTTGCATTGGTTATATTGGTTATGGCGCCACAAAACAATACGTATGACGCTATGCAGATGCGATCACAGACAAGAAAGGAAAGGATCATGCGCTGTCGATCAGCCTAACGACCAATCCCAAGCACGATACAAATCCGAATGAGACGAACACACTAATGGGCTCCGACAGTTGGATATAAAAGGCGCGAAACTCAAATATATAGAGTTTTCTAATATTGTTTTAAGTATCGTTAAAAAATATTTAAATGATTATGTAAGGAGTTAATTATATCCTATACCCAACCTTCAGTAATCCATTTTAAGCTGTGTTTAAGACAGTTGGTAACACGTTATATAAATGCTAAAAGGATCTTTAATTCAAACTCTAAAAGGGTTGATCTATATAGTATAAGTATAATATAAACACTTTTGTGCTACATTTTGATATTCTTAAGGATGCACGTGGTTAAGTTAACACATTCATATTCTCTACTTACATTACAACAATTTTAAATATTTTTGGTTTGTGGAGCTACTGCTTAATAAATCATGGAAATTGTTCTTCAAGTAATAAGAGTGCTTCTTTAAAACCAAAAACAATTAAGGATTTTTAATGACCAAATAAAGACGTCTTTGGGACGTTCTATGAAGACGGCATTGGGACGTCCTATTATGACGTCGTTTGTACGTCCATTATTGGGCACATGACGTAGCCGACGGATAATGACTTAAAATTGACGACATTTTGACGTCAGTGTGCCGCCTGAAAAACGACTATATTCTCGTCCTACATGTCAGAAGATATACAGCACCTTATTCAGTCAAATATTTTATCATCAATGTACATTTTTTCGGTTGAATCTAATTTTGATTCACTATATAAAGAAACTAGTTTTAAACCATTTAACTTCTACCTGTTTAACTAAGAGATTATGATGTAAATGTTATCTTTAAAGGAAAGAGAAACATTTGAACTTGTTCTTTTTGTACCACATAAACATGATGCATTGGTATCGTTTAACTTCAAACAAAATATATACAGATTGTCCGGATTGTACTCGCGACATGGGGAATTAATGAGTGCGACAAGGATAAACAAATAAAATGAGTAGATATAACAGAGAAGTAACATATCCAAATTTATCAATATACCAAGGAACACTTTCAAAACTTCTCATGGATATAGAAGTTTTTAAAATAAATTTAGCTCAGCTGTCATTAAGAGTTAAGCAACGGTTTCTTCAAAATTGCAAACAATTCGGAATATGCCTGAACGTGAAGGAATGGGACGATTTTCAAACGCAGTTAATAAATAAATATGAATAAATTTATAGTTTTATTAATTGAATTGCCCAGCATAAATCCATTTGATAATTTGAACCTTTTCTGCTACCGTGTACTGCATTTTGAAATTTTAAATGACAGATGCGTTTAATTTATTTAAAATATGAGTTTTGAAAGTGCCATTGGTATATTGATAAATTTTGATATGTTTTATCTCTGTCATAACTACTCATTTTATCTGTTCATCCCTGTCGCACTTATTAATTTCCCATGTCCCGAATACAATCCAAACAATCTCTTTATATAATGTTTAATGCTCAATTCTGATATCCAGGCGCGCACCATATAATTCATAATAATTATTTTGCCGTTCCCTAAAAAGTAAATATTTAAATCTTTTTTCAGATGATGTCGCAGTGTTTTGCCGAGACTTTTCGCCTTCGAAACATCATGAATCGTATGTGATATATACTAACTTAGATCTATTTACAATTGAGCGAGGGCTCAATAAAACAACGGTTTCTATCGCATCGCTCTCTAAGGAAAACTGTGAAGAAAAGTTTCTACAGAAAGGTGCTTATGCAGTAGTAACCGAGTACGACTTGTGTACCAACGATCTCCAAAATGCTACAAAATTTACTTGCAACGAGTTTACTGGAGTTCCTTTATTCAGCAAATGGTCAGGCTTTGTTGGATTTTCTTCCACAAGAACTGTTTGCGATGATGGTCTTCCAGATATTTATACAAACTTGGAGGCCTATAAACCCTGGCTAACAGATCAAATGAGACCATGGCCAACAAATAATGGTATGTTAGAATAGCTTAAGAGATAAATACGGGTACCATTCTGTAAGTTTTGAGATATAAGAAAACCGAATATTTAAGGGGCACCGGAGTGCACATAATACTATTAGTATACTCTTGGTGATAGGCAATATTTTTTACTTAAAACGGTGTTCATGTATATATGCAAAAATAATGAAGAAGGCATCTGTTTTGTCCAAAAAAAATTCATTACAGTTCGAGAATAGCTATTTGCTACATTAGGCTGGTAAAATTTATGGCCGATACATCACAGTCGAACCCACCAGGGCAAAGTACGTTAACTAGCAAGGCCATAAACGTGAATACCGGCAGTTTGTCGTATAAAATTCGTTGTATACCGAACAAGGACACGAACCAATTTGATTTTTACAGATTTATGCCAACTAATTGACTTTCAAAATGCTGTAATTCTTGTTAAACGTTTGGCAGTACTAAAATATATTTTTGGTGACACTGTGTCTACGTCAAGTTCCAGGTTAGGTTTACCGTCAGTTTGTGTCAAACTGACGCAAAACCTAACCATCTTCTTCTGCTATGTCGTTAGAGCTCAAATCGGGCCTTGGCTCCTGTAATTTCTGCCTCCATGTCTGCCTGTTTCCTGTTGCTTTTCCAAACTTTGGCTTCTGAAACCTTTCGTGGATCCTCTTGTATTTCGTTTTCTCATCGTTTTCGTGGTCTCCCCAATGGCCTTTTACCATGCATTCAACTATTTAATATTCTTTTTGGTAGCTTGTTACCTTCTATTCCGACTATATGTCCAACCCACTGTAGCCGTTGTAGTCTGATAAATTCTAAGAGTGGGGGTTCTTTAAAAAGTCTATATAATTGCCCGTAATTGATCCCGTTATCTTTCTCAGTACTTTCCTTTCGGAGATATTAACAATACTTTTTGTTCTTTTTGTCATGACACACACTATAGTTCCGTAACTTACAAAAGGTCTTATTATTGTCTTCTACACTCTTAACTTACTATTACGGTGTACATGTGTTTATTTACGTACGTGGGACATAGTGAAGTAGGCTTTGTTGGCTACGGTTATTCTACGGCGAATGTCTCCGTCTTCTGTACCATTTGCGTTCAGTTCCACCTCCAGATATACAAATTTATCTACTGCCTCGACATTGTTTTCTACTACGATTTGCCCTATGGTCTCTTTTTTTTGTATTAACGTTTTTGTTTTTGTAACGTTCATCTTAATCCCGATACTTTTAGCATGTTTTTAGTTATACGTAGGCTTGGCGTATTGCCTCTGACATTCGGCTCAAATTTTGTAGGTCTTAATGATAGGTCAACTCATCACCAGCATCAGATAACAACCGGTAAACTCATCATCAGTGACAGGCCAACTGATCACCAGCATTAATCCTCTAATTACCACTTAACCATTTAACTGTCACAATTAGTTTACAGAAAACAAAAAACCATTTAACGGTCACAATTAGTTTACAGAAAACAAAATCGAAATTTTCATTCGTATGCATTCTTTGAAGTGCCAGAAATCCGAAAAACAATGCTTTTATCAAAAATCTATTTTCAGTTTTCCAAAAGATGCTGGTAAACCGTTGGACCAGTGAGCATTCAGGACCAAATATGTTGTGAATGTTCAATGGTATAACAGGTATACCACTTCATAATATTGTCGAGTTATTTATTTTGCTAAACTACTGAATAACATAGAGCACTTCCTACTCGCGACGAAATACGTTTTTTTTTCATTCGTAAAATCAAAATTTTCAATTTACGAAAAAATGGTACTTTGATTTCTTGTAATAGTAGTTTTTCGTACACTAGCATTGAAAGAGCTAGGTACTTTGCCGTACAATTTATTAATCAGAAAGTTGCACTTTGCGGTATTCGTACGGCAAAGTAGTATTTTGCGGTATTCGTACGGCAAAGTAGCACTTTGCCGTACGTTTCCTTAGTTACCCCACATATATTACATTACATTAATATTACTCTACTTATTTGCTATATACGAGGATAAATTTAGTATTCCGTTTTGTATGCTAGTGTACGAAAAAATATTGTACGAAACTCGTATGAAAGTGGCTTTTTCATACTCGTCTCGAAATTCCGGACTCACTCGTACTGAAAAGCTCCACTTTCTATACTTGTAACGTAAATTACTATTGTAGGTATACCAAGGCACTAAAGTTTAGCTTTTTATCACAAATGTGGTTTTAGTTGCCGAGGGCCGTAGGGCCAAGGCAAATAAATAACTTGAGGGATAAAAAGGAACTTCAGTGCCAAGGGGTACATTATGTTTTATTTGAAATCGAGAAATCGTGAAATTACAACATTTTAATCAACATTTGTAGGTTATGTTAACATCGGTTGACGTTTATCTGTTGCCTGGCCACCTACAAAAAAGTCGCAAAACAATGGATTACATTAATGCCGATTTCTCGTATTTTAATGACGTTTTCGAAGTTCTTTAATGCCGATTTCAAATATTATTTTCTACTGTTATTTCTTTTGTCTTAGCAACGAATACATTTGCGTACTGTTAATTCTTGTTATCTAGCATCACGTAAACATACCGAAATCATGCATTTTTCGGCTTGGAAACCCGAGTGAAAAGTGTATATCGTTGTTCAATCGGAGACAAAATATATGTATTTTTTAAAAAGTCTGAAAACTCTTCTTCTTGTTCCTGGTAAAATTTCTAACAATAAATTCAACTAATACATTGGCATATTTTTTACAAAAGAACCTACCTTGAACAGAAATAACATACACTTTTAAAAAGGTTGCAAATAACATAAGTTACTCCAATGGACAAGGTAAAATAGTTTTTGAAATTTGAACTAAATAATATAAACACCTGCGAGTGGAACACTAACGTTCTGTTTAAAATTCATGACTACCCCATCGTAAACAATTCGGGCAACCGCTCCTGCCTCAAAAAATCAGCTAAAACGCGACTTAGATGGGTTTGAACGTAAATATTTTCCTAGCGCAACATAGTAGCAAAACCAATTCGATTATGTCTTCAGTAGATATGTTTATATATACTCGAAACACAAAAATAAATTGTATAAAACGTACGTTATTACTAAAATATCGGACAAAAATATAGACTATTTTTGCGACGCAAATAAGAGGTTTCCAAATATCAATTTATTTTTCAAAATCAGGACAACATAATTTCTACTACTTATCAATATTATAATCCTTACATATTGTTGCAAAACGCAAAGAAAACTATTTACACAATATATACACAATAGCTACACATTTAATTGTTAATTATTATTTTCAAACGACATTCGAAGCCGAAACTTTATAACTATCCGATGCAAGCTTTACAAAGTCGTAACCAAATATAAAAAATATAAAAAATTTCTGATCACACAACTTTTCTTGTAAGAACAATTCAGCTTGCTTAACCCTCCGTGTTTTCACAATGGCTGGAATGTGTATAATCTGGATTTTAATGTATATACCAGTCTATACTTGTAATAAAGTTTGAATAAAAATATTTATATTTGGGGGAGTATTGTAGAATGCATTAGAAAAATGAGCGTGGATTGGTTGTCAAGCCTAAATGGCTTGAATCGGGAGCCCATAAAGATGGAGGGAAAGTAGCATATTCAGTAATATAATTATCCACTAAATAATCAGCCATTCTACCGTACGCTTCTGGAGAAGGTAGATTATCCATAAATTTATTTACAAAACCTTCGCTAATCTTGAAGGGAGGAAGGTAAGGTGATCCAAAAAGATGATGAAGCCAATTTGCATCTGAGAGAGACTGTTTATAAATAGAAACAAATCCTAGTTGCTGGATTTTTCTGTACTAACTCTGAGTTAAGTGAAAACCCCCAAATATAGTGGCGGATGGCCAAACGTGATTAATGGCTCTGTGAATAGATTGTTCAAAGTCTAAAATTATTCTACACGATGACTTAAAAATTTCAAACGTTTTGATATATGTTTGGGTATGCTTGTTCGGAAGGAGGCAAACATGCTTGGTATATAATGACCATTACGTACGCAGTGAATGGTAAATAATTGAAAGAAGAATTTAGGGGCATATTTAAACAATGTAATAAGTGTCTGCTTCTGACAAGAATTTTAAGTAAGATACACAGCCAAATATAATTATATGATTTTCGGTAACGTTGTCCAAAAGAAAACATTCTTCTCGATCAGTTTTTGGGTTCATTGTATTCAAAATTTCGTAGACTTCATGGCTGTTTCGTGGATTGGTTGCCTTGATTCTCAGACGACTTCGGTTTTTATTGTGTCTAATTAAATCGATGTCCTTCGTAGTGATGGTCCTCTTGTATGTCGAGTGAGCGATTTCCGAATTGATTATTTTCGCTAGTATTTCGCGTAAAAATATCGTCCGCAGCCTTTATTTTACACGAATTACTGATTACTTGTCTGCTTAATTTCTGAACATCCGGATCATGATTATGATTTAGCTTCTGCCAAAGTACTATGTCATCGCCTCCTTTAAATAAAACTAAAAATTAATTCAAAAATTAAAAAGAAAAAGTTAATTTATGCCACACGTGCTGGATGATCCCACGCAAACAGATTTGACTTGCATGTAACAGTCAACAGACAAAAAATTTCGAAAAACTAAAATACAGGGCTAGGTATCAGATTTTAGAAAATTTCCTGAAACTTTATATTTGTTATTGCAACTGTTTACAAAATTTTAATATTTCGCTTTGTACCTTTACTCACTATTTACTTTACTTTACTTCTGCACTTCGTTCAAATAAAAAAAAAGAATGCTATCACACGAGGTAAAAATAAAAAACCACGCCCATAAGACATAAGAAGGTTGATATCAATAAAATAAAAACGAAGAGGTCTGTGCTCCAGAAGACAAATAACTACCTAAAATGGAGAGCAAAGAAAAAATGTATAGCCAATTTTCTAATATACGATTTCTCAGTTTTTAAAAATTTCTGGTGAGACCGTTACATGTACATTGAATCTGTTTGCGAAGAATTGAAGGGTAGCCGATTGAAGTACACAATATTTAGCAACCTCTATCTCTTATCCCTAATAAGCTGTCCCTCGGGTTTCAATTACCCTGCATATTTATGTAGTTTTATTCACGGATTTGCCTGTGTAGCGTATATCTGCTAGTAAAACTGTACGTGTGGTAAGTTAAAACCCTTTTTACTAACGTGCACTATAAATAATAATTTGCCCCTTGTAGGCATACAGATACCTTGATTGGTACATACAGGATGGCGAATTGTTTCACGCACCATAGGGATTCCAATGGTAAATCTTTAAAATGTTATTAATTGTTTCAATAATTATTTAGAACAAAAGTGCAAAGAAGTTTTTTATAGAGAAATCTCGAATTCGAATTTAGTGACGAGACGAGACGAGATCGAGAATTTGTTCGTCTCGGCGGCGTCACTACCATTCAGTACATAAAGTATGTACACACATTGTTGCAATTATTGTAAAGAGCACTAAAGAATAGTAGATGCCACACAAACATTGTAAAACACTTCTTTCATAAATAAATTCCGCCCTTCATTGGCCTTCTTACTCGTCTGAACTCTTTCCATACTTCCATTATTTCTGTTTTTTCTGTTGTAATATGGTTATTTTTATCTCTAATCCCTCTAATTTCTTTTCGCTGGCTTCCTCTTATATTTCTTATTTGACCAAGAAAATCCTATTGTTATCTTTATATGTTTCATTTATCTCTCTTCGAAAGTCTTTTCAGCTTTTCTTTTTAGCTTCTTTTACTGTCGGTTTTACTTTATTTCTCCTATTTATATATTTCTCTCTATCCTGTTGCTGTCCAGTCTGTATGTGTTTCTTCCAGGCTTTTTTCTTTTCCCGTATTTCTTTTACTTGGTCATTCCATCAGTTTGTTCTTTTCCTGTTACTATTTATTTTTGTCACCTCACAGACACTGCCTTAAAGTATATTACTTTTTTAAATACTATATCTTTCTTCCATTGCCAACTCACTTTTCTGTAATTCTTGTCTATAAAACCCTTCGCCTGTCTCTTCCTGATATTTTATCCTGTCTTTTTCTTCTTTTAGTTTATTTATCTTCACCTTTCTAAGTTTTAATTCGTTTTCTGTTTTTTGCTTCTGAATTTTCCATGCCGCTCTTACTAATCAGTGATTCGTTCCTAGTTCCGCCCTCTTCTCAGTTACTATTTGTTGTATACTATGTCTTAATTCCGGTGCATTAGGTTAGCTACCTAATCACCATTACTACAAACAGCTACTAGAAACGTCTCTACCAAGACGCCCTATGGTCCGTTAGGATCGGACAGGACATACATGTCTTAATTCCGGTGTAAAGGTTATATAAGCTATTATACTTTTGGCCCGTTTCTCCTCTGCTACAAATGTATACTTGTCTTCTAGTTCTTGTTCCCAGAAAGTATTTACTACTAATAGGTAGTTTAAGTGGAAAAATTATAGTATTTTAGTTCCATTTGTATTCATTATTTCCTCTCCACATCCGCCCTCTATTCACATCTCTTCCTACACGAGAATTCCATTCCCCCATTATTATTATTTTATCGGTATCCTCTCTCACTTCATCTATTTTTTTTCCTTAATTTCTTATAGAATTCTTCAATTTTCCTTACTTTACTTCCTTCTATTGGTGCGTACATTTGTATAATTACTATTCTTTCTTTTATTTGCAGGTGCAAGATTATCATTCTCGAATTTATTGCCTCTTCCATGACGATTTTTTGGTTTATTTCCTCATTAACGATGATTCCCACACCCTCCTTTGCCCTTTCTTCCACTGTTACCACTGAGTGAAACATGTAGTGTGTATTTGTCAGTTTTATTGTCCCATTTCCTTTCTTCTTAGTTTCACCTACTCCTAGTACATCAATTACATATTCATCCATTTCTTCTGTTACCTCTATCTCTTTCCCTGTTAGTGTTGTTATGTTTCATATTCCTATTGCCATTTCTTTTGTTCTCTCCATTTTGTCTTCCTGTTTCTTTATACTTTTATCCTTTTTTCCGTATCCGAGATACAGAATTTGTCGCCTTCGGCCGAAATGGAGAGATAAGGAAAATCGGCCGCCGGCGACACATTCTGTATCTCGGATACCGATTTACCATTGGATCATATGGAGCAGATGAGTCCACGTGGACCAGGGCCTGGACACGCCTACTTTTGCCAGCCAGAACATATGATATCATATCATAGGCGAGCATACATTATTTGACAATGAAAAATTTATTAGCTTAGTAGAGCCCAATTCCTGACTTTAAATACAGCACTTCTAGACTAATTCGACAGAAACAAAGAACAGCAATGCTAGGTCCATAACAGCACGGCACTGCAAGTGACTGAAGGCCCGCGTCTGAGATTCAGTCGCCGTGTCTGAACAGACTCAGATTCTGTATCCCGCATACCGAATCTCGGATACGGAATTCTGTGTGTTCAGGGCCTTATGATTACAAAACACTTTGTCTTATACTTCATTCAGAATTCGCTATAAAGTAATAGCCATAACTTCTTCCAAACTATACATTTATTATTAAATCGTGGAACAAAACATCGAAGCTTATTTTACAATATCTCTAAGTAAACCATGTATACTCTGTTCACATCTTTTTTGCATGAAGGTTGGCCATTGAAGGTTTCGCAATTTAGCTAAGTAAAATTACGTTGTGTTTAAACGAGGTTTACATTTGAAGATGTCGTTTCCAAATGCATTTAGGTTAGAAAAAATTACAAAACCCTTTCAAATGCAAAGCTGCCATATTTTAGCAGAACAGAAAAAAACTCTAATAATTTTTATGTATGTATTTAGCGTCATTAATTGTGTAATTTAATATTTTTAATTAAGTTCATGGAAGGTTTTGTAAATACTTTAGATTTTGCATGGCTTGACATTGTCCATAACAAATGAACAAATATGTTTCCCTATGTATAGGTCATTCACTTTAGATATCAATTGTCAATTTCAAATTTAAGTTAAAATCAAGGTTTATAGCTGTATCGGTTTCTTTAATACAACTATATCTCACAAAATTTTTTTAAACATATTTAAAATACTTTAGGGTATTGTCCTGAAACTTTGTCAGATTATAAAATAATATCGGGTGATCAAATAAATTGTGTGTGCTGTGGCTGAATATAAATATCACGGCGACACAGCACACTAGAGTAGCAATTTATTTGACCACCCGATACCTAGAGATAATATTACCAACAATAAGCTACTATAAGTCTGACAAAAGATTAAGTACAAGCCTTGCTGTTAGATTGCAGAAAAAGACATATTTGGTTTACTGCAATGTCAATGTACGAGGGGTGTTCGAAACATTATAAGTTATGTGCAAAATTCCGAACTTTTAAAGAAAATTTCATTAGGGTTTAAACACCTTGTTCTTCACATTTGCTATCAAAACGAGCAGTCCGTCTGGCAACAATATTCTGTTTGTCAAATGACACTAAATTAGTTGAAGATTATACAGGTTCCACAATAAATTCGAATTTACGGTTCTGTTCATGTGCAACTTAATAACAGAGATCCAAGGCCAACCATCATGCAAAAAAGATGTGAACCTATTTTGTATATATACATTAACTAGAACGCGCGTAGTCAGCCTACGTCTGGCTGCGTGTGGCGGCGCCACGTGCTTACGGTCGGCATGTGCGCTTACAGAGACCTGCGCTTATAGAAACCTATATAGCAAGCGCGCGTGTGGTAGTAGTATGCAGGCTCTTCATGCTGCGTGTGCCGGCGCCACTTGTGCTTACGGTCGGCATGCGTTCTTATAATATAAGATATAGGGCATACTTTGTTAACAAGTTTTATTAATTACAGACCCATGTACTACCCCAAATGGAGAAATAGGCGAATGCTGGTACATATATCACTGTCCGACGCTGTTGGACGCATCTTCAGATGTAACTAAAGTAGCGGAAGCAGCATTTTTGCGTGAATTGATTTGCGAAACAGAAGTACAAGGCGAATTTTCCGTGTGTTGTGTCAGGTCATCAAATTCCACAGTTATTCACAGAAAAGACGAAGCAGAACCAGTCGAAGTGCCTACTAAATTTCTCGAAACTCGTCTTTGTGGATTACAGCATAGAGATGATTATTTTACTTCATCAACAGCATTAGCTATAGACGAATTTCCGTGGATAGTAGGAATTCACGATAGTTCGGATCTAATTTGTACGGGAACTTTGATCAATTCAAGGTACGTTCTTACAGCAGGAGACTGCTGGGATAAATTTGATCGGGATGATACAATGTAAGTCTAGTAAAATGTAGCCTAATAATATTAATAATTTGTGCATTACTTCAGTGTTCGACTTGGGGATTATGAATATTCTAACGACACATCTTGTGTTAAAGATCCAGATATTGATGCCACTGACTGCACTGAAACTGAAAAATACGGCATAGAGGATGTTATACGGCACCCATTTTACTTACGATACTTTAGTCCAAACTCAATAAGTTTAGCGCGACTAAATAAAACAGTCTCTTATTATACAGGTAAGAATGGTTTCTAGTTGACTATCATAAGAATCAGTCGAGTTACAACTGATCTACGACTTATAGCCATTTCATAACCGTGATAAAAATTACTGCAACATTCATTAAACATGTTAAATTTTTTTGTACCTTTGTAAAAGCCTTTATTTTATTATTTTACTGCATTTAATAATTTATATGATTCTCATAAATTATTTCCAATCCCAATACTTTTGGTCATTGCTTCCGCATTACTATAAGGACTTTTGACTAATTGTTCCATTAATGTAATCTTCTGCTAACTTAGCTAAAAAAACCTATGTACGTTTCAGTACTCTAGAAAGTGCATTATTTAAATATTCGCGTATAGTACTGCAAGGTCAATTACGTTGCCAAGGAAGCTATTCCGGGAGTATCGTCTTTTCCTTCTACCATTGAGATCACCTTAAATCGTCGGCTTTTCAGTTCCATTACGTCTGAGAACTTGGGAAAAAGATAGTAAGGTGCGTCTTTGGGTCTCTGACAATGATATCGGATAGGAATCCAAATTCTTTTAGAATTGACTTGTTGGCTCTCATATTCAATTTTTTTTTCTTCTTTCAATGCTTCTCGTGACCGAGGTTGGCGATCATCAATGCAACCTTTACTTTGTCACATAATGAAATTAAACATTATAATTATAATTAATGAGGTTTATGTAGCTGTAACTTTCCACTGACAACTGTTTGCAGTTGTGGATTAAGTTTACTTGTGGAAATTATCAGCAGTGACTTGAAATGCTCATCAGTTAGTTTGGATCTGTAAATATTTTTTGTATGATTTATTTTGGAGAATGTTTTTTCACACAGATAAGTAGCGCCGAAGGCGGAAAAAGCCAGGAACAAATTTATGCAACTGATCAAACTGTGTGAGTGGAAGCCTGTTATAAAATTCCAGCAATGATGACTTTAAATATTTTTCTTTAAAAATATCGCTACACTGCAAATCAATCATTTAAATTTGAAGTTCCGGAGCAAGGGTTTCTATTCAGCGCTAAAAAGATTTTGAAAAATCTTGATATCGTTTGCAATTGCATCAAAATCTGAAAAACCAGACTCAAAATTTATTTTTTCGTACACTAGCATTGAAAGAGCTACTTTGCCGTACAATTTATTAATCAGAAAGTTGCACTTTGCGGTATTCGTACGGCAAAGTAGTATTTTGCGGTATTCGTACGGCAAAGTAGCACTTTGCCGTACGTTTCCTTAGTTACAACACATATAATATTACATTACATTAATATTACTCTACTTATTTGCTATATACGAGGATAAATTTAGTATTCCGTTTTGTATGCTAGTGTACGAAAAAATATTGTACGAAACTCGTATGAAAGTGGCTCGGAACCCGCTCGCAGCAACAGCCAGCAACCAACTCCCAACACTGACTAACAAAACCGGCTCGCGCCACGCTGCAGATCGGCAAAAGGCTCGCGAGGCGTCGGCAGCGCAGACCGAAAAGACTGCGATGGAGCGAAAAACGTCCAAACATCTCTCACCTGCTCCCACAGGCTCGCGTTTCAAATTCACTGCAGAAAACACGCTAGTAGCCAAGCTCGCTAGGACTGCGAGGCGGAACAGCCCACGTGCAAGCGAGACGGCTCAAGGCCAGAGTGCAGCTGGGCGACGACTTGAAGCCAAAACCTGCATAAACTTGGTATACTGTTACGCTATTTTTGTCGTTTTGCATGTCATATTTGAAATAATTAATTAGATTCTACCATTTGCATTCATTTCCTAAATATACAATATATTTTCTCTAAATGGTTAGGCAACCCTATTAACATTATTCTCAATTTCTGAATAAGGTACAGTTCTATCTTTATCAGCTTAAACCACACTTTGCATCGCTCAGTTTTTCTGATAGTCTACTTTCAAATATTGGAACTTTGATAAGTTGAATTAGACTGTTTTTGACCAATTTTTCGGCCATCTCCTGGCCAGTCCTGTTTCATGTAAGTTGGATCGCTCCTTATGGGGACCTTGCCTCATCGGCTTTGCTAGCCAACTACATTTTTAAATAATCTCAGAGGCATCGTAACCCCCGTGGAATATTCCGGTAATTTGGGTTATACTACCGGCATTCGGTACGTCGTTGACGGATTTGATTGGAGGACCCTGCTCTGCACGCTGGACTGAACGATTTGGCTACTTTACATGTTAAGGTTTGTTGCCTACGGTTTCCTCTCTTTAACGCCGTAATCTACCTGGAAATTTGTATTTCTAGCCTTTCCTTTTACTACCTTTAAAGTGTGTTTTTATTTAGAATGGTTTCCGTATTGGCGTAATTTGTTCTGTTTGGGACATGTGGTGCATTTGCGAGCCGGCTGGCCGCCCATTCTTGCGGATGAGGTCTGCTGCCATTTCTCTGCGATCGCTGCATTGTAACACCTAACGAGACTCATCTGCAGCCCGTTACGAGGCCATCTTTATGGTTAGTGAAATGCCTGGTTGCCACGTCCACCACGTGCCTTGTGTACCTGAGGTTTTTGTAGTGCTTTAGTTATGTATTGTTTGGTTAATCTGCGTTAATTAGTATGACCTTTTTGAATTGCGATAATAGTATTTTGTGTGTAACGATTTGTGTGCTTTACTTGTGTAATTCGGTCATTGATTATTTGGTATACTTACCCGGTTGTTTCTGCAGCCGCTGTTAGCTTGATTTAATAAGTAATCACTTTTTCATGCATAACAACCTAGTGCATTGACATTAATTTAAGTTTCGCTTTAGCTGTCAAAATTTTTGTGCTGCTGTGGCTATGCTACCGCCGACGGGATTATTACCTTTGCCATCCTTCGTCACAATACACTTAAATTTAACAGAAAAATATGACAAAAAAGCTATATACAAGCGGAGTCGTAATGTTGAAGAATCGATAAATAACTCGTACATTCGTAAATTTTGAAAATGTCCTGACAACTAATATTACATTTTATCGTAAACGAGAAAAGGATCTGCTGCCTTTTTTTCTCTCAAGAAAATAACTTAGTATTCGGTAATGATATAAGAAGACTCTTAGAAGCAATTGGTTTATCAGAATACGCACCAGGCGAGTGGCGTATTTTTATTGACAGCTCAAAACGTAGTTTAATATGTGTTCTCTTAAACAACCGTAACAGATATGGAGCAGTGATCATTTTACGAGGAATACGAGACAATATCACTAGTCCTGAAAAAAAATAAGTATGAAGAACATCAGTGGGTGATTTATGTCGATCTAAAAATGGTAAACTGCCTTCTTGGACAGCAAAGTGGATACACAAAATATCCTTGTTTTTTATGTCTTTTGGGACAGCAGAGCTAAGGAACAGCAGTGAGTTAACAAAAATGGGCCTCTAAGAAACTTCATGGTTCCAGGAAAAGAAAACGTAATCAACGAACCTTTGGTTGGGAGAGAGAAAATCATATTTCCACCTTTGCATATCAAGTTGGGACTTATGGAGCAATTTATGAAGGCGTTAAATCGAGATGATGCACTTTGCTTTGGGGACTTAATACGTAAATTTTGTGGGATTAGCATGGAAAAACTGAAAGGCATATTAGATGGCCCTCAGATAAACCAGCTTATAAAAGATCCAAAATTTACGGGTGCAATGAATAAGATATAATCTAATAGTTGGTGCTCATTTGTTAAAGAAGTACAACATTTTCTTGGCAATCATAAAGCATAGAATTTCACAGAATTAGTGAAAAATATGCTTTCTGAATTTAATATTCTCGGTTGTAACATGAGTATAAAACTGCACTACCTCCACAACCACTTAGATCGATTCCCACAAAACCTAGGTGATTACAGTGAAGAACAGGGGAAAAGATTTCATCAGGCCATTAAGGCGATGGAAGAATGATATCAAGGAAGATGGGATACCCACATGATGGCCGACTACTGTTGGAGTATGCAGCGAGACTGTCCTACTAAACTCAATGCTAGAAAATCGTATAATAGAAAATTTTTAAGTGATAAGCCATGAATGTATATTTTTTGCATTGTGATCGTGAAAGTTGTCTTTTTAACGAAATATCGTATTGAAAGTTCCACTTTTTTTAACCCAAAAATCGTGAAAAAAGTATACTTTTTTTAACTATTTTATTGAAATGTCAATTTGGCAGTTGTCAATTCCGAAGTCCTTTTCCACTAAATTTCGACCAAGAGATCACTATTCAAAAAAACTACGTGTACAACACGTTTTGAAAGTCCTTTTTTTAATTCATTTGCTTGATTAGCTCGGACTTCGCCCTCGTTATCAAACTGCAAATTCATGAAAAAAAGTATGACTTTCAAAACTAGTTTAACAAATTACTATTATCTACTCCAGTGGGATAAGTCGTCACTCATTTCACACTATTTCAGTTATGTAATGAAGCTCATTACACCACTCAGTTATGTAATGGTTTCATTACGCAACTGAGTTGTGTAATGACTTCATTCCGTAACTGAAATAGTGTCAAATGAATGACATAATGACATTTGCCTACTAAAATATGCGCACTCGTTTGTATCTTACACACCCGTATATTAATGATGCTGTTATCCCACTTGTATAGTAAATAACTATTATCTACTTTGTGAATTAAATACCTTACTTTGAAGTCTTTGCTTTTTAATGAGCCTTTGTCGCAAATACTAAAACCTGTCACCTGAAATGTTAAAAAAAAATTCTGAAAGAGGTCAATA
Organism: Agriotes lineatus; assembly: GCA_940337035.1. Lineage (NCBI taxonomy): Eukaryota > Metazoa > Arthropoda > Insecta > Coleoptera > Elateridae > Agriotes > Agriotes lineatus. The sequence goes on along the minus strand of OW679199.1, from coordinate 65,956,428 downwards.
TAGCGTACCTTAAAAACCAGACCTGTTAGACTGAATCTGACAGTTAATTGGGAGTATACACCCAAAAATTACCTACAAAAAGTTAAAAAATAGCAGGCACCAAAATGTGTGTTGGGCTGTGTAATCAATGGCTGTCTACTTGAAAACAAGTTCCCAGATTGCTGGAAACAAGCTTATATTACACTACTGCTCTGCTAAAAGTTACAGATTATATATTACGTACAACTGCTCAATGTAAGCTTTCTATCTTGATCCCGTTAGACTTCACTAAGGCATTTGGCACAATCGACCATCGCATACTATGCGCTTTACTGCATTTCATTGGATTTAAACAAAATGCAATTGATCTTCTGGCCGATTATCTTTTTGACAGGTTTCAGTGTGTTAAATAACAGAGAAAAAATCAAATTTTTCACTTCTATTATCTGGCGTTCCTTAAGGGTCTATTCTTGGACCTTTGTTATTTTCTATTTACACATCCAATTTCAGAAAGTGTATTGAATTTTGCGACTATCATGCATATGCTGATAACACAAATATATAATTTCTTCTTTCCCTCCGATGTGCTAAACAACGTTTCTAAGATAAACATGCGCCTACAGCACAATTTATTTCTAAATCCGTCAAAATCACAAATAAATGGTGTTTGGCAGAAAGAACATCTTCAATAATACACAAAACACCTAAATTAAAATTAATAGCACCATAATTCTGCAAAGAGTCAGTGTAAAAAATTTAGGATTGCCGCTGGACAATTCTTCTAAAAACTTAAATCACATTTCCACAAACATTCAAAAAGTTTATGCCAACTTATAGTATTTTATTTAACTAGCACATAGTGTGGTCTATATTACAAGAGGATGAAGTTTGCACATGAGCCGAATGCGAGTGTTGTAATCATCCAAGTGTAATGCAGCCATTATATGCCTGTCAACTACAATATTTTATCTACATCTATGTATATAGTGGGTGACACTGTAACTCTGTGTTAAATTCGAGATTAGCAAGTTTGGTTTTGCGTCAGTCTGTGTCAAAACTGACGCAAAACCTAACCTGCTAACTTTGACGTTATTGACAATGTAGCCCACTAATTAAAAAAAATACTCTGTGGAATTTGAAATTTTATATTCTGCTTGTGTAATATGAGCCGCTTTTTATATTTAGAATTGGATATATAATGCACTTATTATTTGACAGTTGTAGATAATAGTAGATTATGTTATTAGAAGTAAAAGTGATACTTTATGTGACGAAGCTGAAGTTTATTTAGCCGAAGGTTAGTGAGGCAAATAATTCAGCTAAGCCACATAAAGTCACTTTTACTCCGAATAACATATACTACTTTATCCGCAAACGTATTCAGATAAATTTCATTAATATAAATTTTGAAAAAAGGATGCATCGGCCGGGAATCGAACCTGGGCCATCCGCTTGACAGGCGAGCACCCTACCCCTGCGCCAACCTCGGTTGTTTAAATAAGGCGTTACTACAATGATATATAAACATACTGAATCACCCGAGCTAGTAGCACACGGCCACAGCAGCTGTCACACCATAACCCACGGCGACAGATGCTCCGCTGCGCTGCTTACAGGATTTAATTAAATTAAAACTTTTTCGTACTCTTTTTGAAAACAAAAACCGGCCTACGATCTAATTCTAAACATTTGCAAAATTTTAAGCCATCATACAATTTAATCGGTCCAGTATCTTCGGAGGAGATAGTGAACAAACATAGAAAGAAAGAAACAGAGCAACGATTTTATGTAATTAGGCACATAAAGTACGCAAAAGTTGCTATTTTATGTGCTTAATCAGATAAAGTGACACTTTTACCTTGTCAATAGACACATACGTTGTCACTTTTATGACGTTTGCGAATAATAGTATATTATGTTATTAGAAGTAAAAGTGATACTTTGTGTGGAAGGACTGTTTGACTGACCAGCATGACAGAGTCAGACAAGTCCGGGCGAGGCGTGCAAAGCCACTTTTACCAATAGCATATGCTATTTTATTTTTAAACGCCCGAACTTATAGAAATAAATATATTGCTACGTACGAAGGTGTTGTGACTTTATTATTTACTTATTAAAAATGTTCAATCAATATAAAACTTACCTTGTTGTAGATATCTTTTGCATGTATTAATAATAACCTCGATTAGCTCTAATATTTCTTTATCTGCAGGGTAACTGTTGCTTCATATTTAATTATGCACTGCAATCTATTTTAAAGTATGTTAACGAATTGAATTATTTTGAAAAATATTGTTTGTATTATGTCAATAGTTCAATTACAACCTCTGAATGACATCTTGTTTAACTTAGTTATCCATTATTCCAATTTGTAAGTGATTGTTCATGTTTAATTAATTTACGGACGTTTAAACAATTTAAAACAAATTTATTTTATTTACAATTCCAAAATTAATTATCATTTCTAAACTTCAAGTTTACAAATCTATTATTAAATGAATCTAATCTAATTTGCATGCTTTTAAATTCTCTTTCTATTGGCCTTTTTAAATTTCCTCTTTAGTTAATATTGTTCGTCGCTCAGTACTGATAATATAATTTCAATTTTCAACTCTCTCTGCTTTATCAATAGTTGTGTGTTGTCAGTATCCTTCAACCTTGAAGTATCCCTTTGATCTGCTTTATCAATAGTAGTGTCTCGTCTGCATCCTTCAGCCTTGAAGTATCCCTTTGACTGTTCCGAATTTTGCTACTGTTGTAACAATGTTCTTCTAGTTGATTGATATTTTCTCCACAATGTTATCACGCACTGATAAACACTTTTAACACCTTTTAAATTATGTTATACCCAGAGTTTATCTATTATGCAATTAATTCTGGATAATTATTTAATCTGACATATCTTCCTCATTTTTATTATATCCGCCGCCTTTCTATCTCAAACATAAACAACCCCTTTTTACTTATCTCAGCACTCTCTTTTAAAAATCTTAATAATTATTTAAATAAATCAAATTAGTTAAATGTGTTGACATAAATCATTTTTTAGGTTTAAACTATTTATACACTTTCCAGAAACTTAAATAACCATTGCATTAATAAAATTGAGTTATATTCCAATACTTTATAACATTCTGCAGTGCATCTCATATGAACAATAATTGATTTTTGACAATTCAAACGACTTGCATATTTTAAAATTATTATACCAATCTTGACCAGTTCTAAAATTGATTCAACCTTTTTAAAGGATGTATTCTTTTTTATCATTTTTTATATCATAGCAATATATTTAAAAAATTAGTCACTTGGGTGGTCGAGTGGGCTAGCAGTCTGCTTAGCAACCAGATGAACATGGGTTCAAATCTGGCCGTAGCCGAGAATTTTTTTGGAGCGGCAATGGATTTGAGCTTATTAGTTAAATTAGCTGTAAGGTAGGTTTAAGATTAGGAGTGTGTTGTATGTTTGCGGCGGAGCGTAATGTAAGTCGCCTGCGGCCCATTGCCTCCGTTGCACTTGCCACGAGGTATAAATGTTCCTCGACATCTAGAGGTAAAATACGTTATAGATAACTAGCAACCAGTGAGACAAATGTCTCATTTAATAAAACAAAAAAGACCGTCCCGGACGGACCAGCGTCCCGGACGGACGGAAATCACGTGATTTCTCGAAAACCGGAAGTGTCACGTGACCATTTCAAACATATAACTTTCATAACTTTGAAACTGAAACAGCGTTCCGGACAGACAAAGCAGCGTCCCGGACAGACAAGATAAGATAAAGGATGAATGAATGAATATATTTCAAAAATTATGATTATCGGGAATTTACGTCTAACTTAGTTCCAGGCAATCAAGAAGGTCAATGTCAAAAAAATTCGAAAGCTCAAGTTTTTAAATACTTTTTCCGCCAATTGTACTAGAACCGATACATTATTGACAATTTTTTTTAGCAAAGTCAAACATTCCATTACATCAGCCGTTGCTAGGTAATTTACAATAAAACTGTACAGGAATAATATTCCCGGCTTAGGCAGAGCATATTCCACTACTATTTCGTAATTTGTTAATTCCTCGTATCGATCGCCGAAAAAATAGTATGTGTATCTTGGACAAAAAGCAACATTCCCAGACTCCTGTGTTGTTGGGCTCGACAATCGCCTCGCCCAACAATATTCACAGTCGTCTGGGAATGTTACGCTTTTCGTCCTAGATACACAATGTACTATTACTCACAATCGGTTAATCATAGGTATCTTTCTAACCTTCAAAGCGGTAGGAAAGCAAGTCATTGTTTACTTTACCTTCCAGCTAGCTGGGAAAATTTTTCCCGGCTATGTCACTTTCAATGAACTTTCCATGTTACCTAGCAATAGCGTTACAGATTCCGTTGTTAAAGTGATTAATTAAACTATGATAAAAATAGGTATTAGTTAAAACTTCCCTAATTAAATAAATAATAACGAAAACCGATTATGAGTAAAATGGTATACATACCAAGGTGAAAATTTTAATTCCTGTCTAGAGATAAAGTTGACCTCGACGCTTCGCGTCTCGGTAAACTACTTAATCTCTAGACAGTAATGAAACACTTTCCACGTCGGTATGTAATGTACTATTACTTCCCCACTTTTATGCCTAGGCATAAAAGTAATGCATTTACTTTGTCTGTCAAGTTACATAAGTTGTCACTTTGACGACGTTTGAAAATAAAGACCTTAATATGACATATCTTGTTGGTGAACGATATGGATGAACATCAACCGACCGCATACAAGCGAGATAACGATAATAAAAATAATAATAATATATTATAGTGCATGCGTTTTTAAGACGGCGCTATTGCAAGTACCAGTGTTCATTTAACAATTCTGTTGGTTTAAGAAGTTTTAATTTAAACCGTTTTTTAGATTACATTCGTCCTATCTGCTTGCCCATTCCAGGAACCTCAACTGCAAAGGTTGGTGACACCATGTACATGTCCAGCTGGGCTCAAGCCACATCCTTTCGATTAATTAAGATTAAAGTGTTGGCGCAGTTAATAGAAAAGGAACAGTGTCAACGACTGCTTGGTACAGAAATTGTGCCCAATACATTCTGCACTCTACAGAATGAAAATGAGAACAAGATTTTAGTCGAGACGAGGAGTGGTGCAGCATTGATGTTTAATGATAACTATCGATGGCATATCGAAGGCATCAGGATTCATAGTGGTGACCTTTCCGAGTTACCTGTTGTTTATGTAAATGTGTCAAGCTACATAAATTGGATTGTAGCAAATATGTATCCTTGGTAATGTTCTGTGATAAAAGTTTATTTTTGAGGTAAAATGTAATATAATGTAATACAATTAGCATCAGTAATTGAGTACCATATTAAAAGACGTTGCAATTGTATATTTGTAAGTAAAGGTTGTATATTTTTCAACTTATCTAGTTGGTATCTAACAGATTAAAAGTATGATACAACAACTCAAGACAGGTGTGTACTTGGACATTAGAATAGAGTCTTCTAAAAGCATTGTACTATTTAGGGAAATCATTGTTATAAATTGGCTGCTCTGATTATAACTCAATTAGAAGCAATTATTGGTATCAGCCAAGTTGTTAATTGTTCTGTTGCGTATCAGTTAATTGATTTAAAACAACAAATGGCATTAGAGTCTTTTCTAAACGCTAAACCTGTTGAATAATGATAGACAGCAGTCTTTATTCAAATATTTTCGCAACCTAAGAAGTTCTAATGTAAATTACATGACTAAAGACAGTTATCACTAAACGACACACGGACACGGCCTCAGATACTAAGTTTTGAGGAGTGCTGTAACAAGAGATAAATCTGGGATTTATGGTTACGCTCCTGAGACCAATATTCAAAATTTACAATAGAAAACGCTCCACTCTGAATACTTAATAGAGCGGGCTCCCAAAGGGATCCGTATATCAACAATTTTAATGCAACTGAAAATGACTAGAATCTGTAAACATTAGTTTTAGTAAAGCGGCTACCAAAAAAAAAACAGCGTAGGTTGTATCCATAGGTGAAGACATGAAATAACAGTAGCTATATTAAATAGACAGTGATTTAAAAAACATACATTTATGTGAGAACTAAATAAGCAAGTGTTCAAACTCTTTCAAGAATCTTGTTCAAAAACTTTACATTCGTTGCAATCACATTTGCACAATGGAATGTTTGTCTAAGCTGAACAGTACTTGGTGTTTCCACCCTTACTTGAAATTTAGATAAGACTTATCGTACCTCTTAATATTCAAATAATTAGTTGCCCTTATAAAGGAGCATCATCTGACAAAATAGAAATCAGGTTCCCCGTAGTGTTTTCGAACTGAAAATGATTTCAAACAATGCACAAAAAAAAACAATTAATTTACGGAAATCCATTGACTTCAAAACGTGTATAAAAACATTAACACCAAGAAAACACATCTAAACACAAATCGAATAAAAGAAAATATGTTTAAATGATCAGGTAACCTATGTGTAAGATATCTATGGCTGCTAGCATGTCTGTTTAAACACATACACGAAACATCAATAGCAACGCATCAAAATAACATTGAAATAATTGTCTTTATCATATAAATAAAGGAGAACGATCCAAACGTGTGTGTCACGACAATTGCAGACGCGATGTCCCCCATTTGTGTTTACATGCATCTCACCGTCGCCTCGATTTCGCGACCGGGGAGGAGCCCCGAGTGTCCCACTGGAGAGGAGCGGAGCCCCGATGGCTCCCTTGGAAAAGGGTGAAGTCCCGGGGGCCCCCTTGGAGAGGTGCCGAGCGCCAAGGGCCCCCTTGGAGAGGGGCGGAGTCCCAAGGGCCCCCTTGGAGAAGGACAAAGTCCCGAGGGCCCCCTTGGAGAGGGGCGAAGTCCCGAAGGCCCCCTTGAAGAGAAGCGGAGTCCCAAGGGCCCCTTGGAGAGGGGCGGAGCCCCGATGGCTCCCTTGGAGAAGGGCGAAGTCCCGGGGCCCCCTTGGAGAGGTGCCGAGCGCCAAGGGCCCCCTTGGAGAGGGGCGAAGCCCCGAGCGCCCCCTTGGAAAGGGGCCGAGTCCCGAGGGCCACCTTGGAGAGGGGCGGAGTCCCAAGGGCCCCCTTGGAAAGGGGCGAAGTCCCGAGGGCCCCCTTGAAGAGAAGCGGAGTCCCAAGGGCCCCTTGGAGAGGGGCGGAGCCCCGATGGCTCCCTTGGAGAAGGGCGAAGTCCCGGGGCCCCCTTGGAGAGGTGCCGAGCGCCAAGGGCCCCCTTGGAGAGGGGCAAAGCCCCGAGCGCCCCCTTGGAGAGGGGCCGAGTCCCGAGGGCCCCCTTGGAGAGGGGCGGAGTTCCAAGGGCCCCCTTGGAAAGGGGCGAAATCCCGAGGGCCCCCTTGAAGGGAAGCGGAGTCCCAAGGGCCCCTTGGAGAGGGGCGGAGCCCCGATGGCTCCCTTGGAGAAGGGCGAAGTCATGGGGCCCCCTTGGAGAGGGGAGAAGTCCCGAGGCCCCCCTTGAAGAGAAGCGGAGTCCCAAGGGCCCCTTTGGAGAGGGGCGGAGTCCTCGAAACCCCGAAGGCCCCCTTAGAGAGGGGCGAAACCCCTGGAGCCCCGAGGGTTCCTTTAGAGAAGGGCAAAACCCCTGGAGCGCGAAGGCCCCCTTGGAGAGGGACGGACCACCTAGGGCCCCTTGGAGAGGGGCGGAGCCCATTGAACCCCCTTGGAATGGCCCAACGTAATAAGCCTAAAAATGGTGGTAAATTGAATAGAATAGACCGCGCAATAGCGCGCGCAGCCCCGTTTATATTTAAAATAACGCAAAAATCAAAATATCTTATCGCCTTTTTAAGCTGAAAACCTATTACCCGAAAGCAGGCTGCTCCGTACCCTTAAATTCAGCACGTCTTAGATTGCGCCGTGATACAACGCGTGACACTGGAAACCCTCTATTGCTGCCTTGTTCGACGCTCTTCTGATTGACGTCACGACTTCAAGGCAAAGGCTCCTTTGGATACGACGTAAATTAGCGTCTCCAAATGTACGCTTTAAGTGTACCCTGGAAATACGGCACACAGTACACCTCGATAGCTCGTTGCATTTTTCACTTGTTTGAAGCAACCGATTTACTGCAGGCTTCACGCCGCTTTTATTAATTTACCTTTGGGCAAATTTGCACAATATACTTCTGTTGTCGCGGCACGGGTGCTTCCCGTTGAAGCTGGCGTGTTACTAAAGCTGAACTTGAAAACGCTCTTCGTCCCGCGGAGAGGCTTTGTCGCAGCATACAAGTAAATTAAAATTCACAATGCACTTCCAACGCAGGACCGGTTTTGCAAACATTCGCTTACATAAAGTACAGTGTTAAGTCTCATTGTGATAATAGAATGTATAAAACTCAAGCTGGTTTTTAATTATGAATATAAAATAAACATTACAAGCGAGGGATGCAGATCACACGTTACAAATTCAATTTGTTGCAATTGCGTGACAATGCACGGTAGTTAGATATACATTTGAATGGCTTAACCAAAGAATTAATAACAATAATAATAATAAACGGCTTTATTAGTCCTGATTATATTACATTAATATTTACATTTACATTAAAAAATCATGTACATAAATACAAGATTAAATTATAAGAAGGACTAAATGTCGGGCATTCAGAGAGGCACTAAGTGCCGTCTGCTCTTCCTCGCGAACCGGTGTTCCAGCGGATAATAAGAAAATAAAACAAAGTAGCAATTTTGAGCATGCCAAACACAGGTAATAACAATTTTTAAAGGCTTGTAAAGAAGTTGCTTCAATGCTGTGTAGCCTACTATTGAACTCAGTAACTATATTATAAGAAAAGGATTTCTAAAAGAGTACAGTCTTGTGCATTGGAGGAGTCAATAAACCTTAAATTCCTTAAATATTACCTTAAATTCAAACTGTGCACGCCATGTCAGTACGAAAGCTTAAACTTTCGAAAAGATAGGTAGGGACCTTCTTGTTGATAATTTTGTAATACAAGCAGCCTGCTTGCAAGTTAGGTCTATTTGCCATATTTAACCAATTTGCATATGCCACTTTGTAAGAAATGTAATTCTTTTTTTTAATGCCATAGATAAACCGTAAACATGAATTTTGAACGCGTTGTATCCGGTTTCTATGAATCCGATCTAGACAGTTATAGTAAATCTTGACTGCAAAAATTGAAGTGAAATAGAACAAAAGTATCACAAAGCATAAGTTTTAGATTAACAGTTAAGAGATTTTTATTAGTGTATAAAAGTTTTAGATTGGAATATGCTTTTTAGATTAACTTAATAATATGAGTTTCAAAACGAAGGTTATTAACCAAATATAACCCAAGATTCTTAGCCGCCGCAACTGGTGCAATCCTATTACCATCCACAAGATTTAATTCAGTTCCAATTGTTGATTTTAAATTGCGATTTCCAAATATTATAAAACATGATTTCACAGGATTTATTTTAAGGCAGTGGTCAGTGAGAAATTAAGATAAAGCTGAGTATCATCAGCATAAAAATGGTATTTACAAAAGTTAATGGAGCTAAAAAAAGTTAGAGGTATACATATACGTGGGCTCCAGAATTGATTCTTAAGGCACATGTTAGAACAATTCTATTAAATAAGTTACTTTTGGTACTTAAGCCTCAAATCCTAGCATTTTCACGAGTCACGCAAGTAAAAATTCGTAATTCAGTGGTAATGTTATCAAAATTCATTTCTATAAACCTTATTTCCGCACCGTTCAGTTCAAATATAAACGCTTCGCCGTAGTTCACCCACGTAATTCGCCCTTTGTTCTCTTCTGTTCGTAAAGTAGTCTCAGGTTACCAATTTCTTAGTATTTAACATTGTTCTGGTACACCCAAGGTTCCCTGCACGTTTCGTGGGAAGTGTTGAGTCAGATTTCATCAGCTTTTCCGTAACCTTAAGCAGAAGCCCTTAGTCAGCTTTGGTGATCCCAAAATCTTTTAAACCGTTCTGCCGTAAGAGCAACAAGCACATAGATAAGCCGCGCATGAGCTTGGTCATTTTTCGAGCCCGCATTTTCCGCAGGAGCATCACTTGGCGTGGAGCCCGCAAGATGTGAGGGTCACGTTGGGTCCGCGGCCGGCGTCGATTTGCCGAATCAGCGTAAAAAGTTTATTGTCGAAATTCTTGTGTTTTGAAGACACCTTGTGGCCGTCAATTCGAGCTTAGTGCACAGTGGTTAGAGGTGAACGTTTAGCCGAGTTTTCCGTACCGTTTGGAGCTGAACACCTCCGCTAACACTTATCGTGGATTATATTTTGGGAACACTCAACCGTGTACTAAACTTACCAAGTAGGACGAAGACCCGATCCCTTACCGTCATCTGCCTGTTACCGAGGTCCGTTCTAGTCAACCCTCGTCTTGGGGATGTTTTACCGCTCGCATTCGCTTGATTTTGGCCCAGTCATGTGGTTTACAACAGTTTCCTGTCGTTTCCGTCCGTTTGGGCACTGACTGAGATGCAACTCGCAGCTGAGGAAAACAACTTAAGTCTGCACATCTATGTTTCTATCAAGGTAAATTGTTAACCGTTAAATGTTTATAGTGAAGTGTTTTGCCAAAGTGTAGTTTAGGCCACTTGAGCCCTTTTTGGTTGATTTAAACCGTAAAATGTTGAACAGTTCCGTCAAGTTTTATTGTCTTCATGTTGTTTTGTGTTTTAAGCTCACGTAACGGTTGTTATACTATTTTTGAAGCGTTTGTTGCTAAATTTTGATACTGTAAAGTAGCTTTTGTGGTAGAACGTACCGACCACATTGTTTGTAATTGTAAACATGTCTTTTGTTGCCGTTTGGTCATTCAAGTTTAGATTGCGTCGTTAACCCAACTAACCTTTTTGCATATTTTCGACAGTAATATTTAATCATTGTAACTTTCATTGTCATTTGTTTCATGTTATTTCATCAGTAGAGTTTATTGTTAATTGTTTATACGTTTTTCATTGGTGTGTTTGCATGCCTTGTGTCTATGTTTTTGTACAGGAACCTAGTTGGTGCAAGTAAGTGTAAGCTGATGCCCTTTAAGGTAGGTTTGATCCAGCTGTGACGTCGCTACCTCAGGCTGTGCCAAGGTAGAAGTAGTAAGGTGATTTACCCACTTCCATTTTCAAGTAATTTCACCTGTGTGGCCGATGTTGTGTTTGTCTCGATTTAGTCAAGAAAATGGTGGCGTACCTTATTTAACATCTTTAACCCCTTTGTGCTAGAGCACAGCCCTAACTTTCAGATAGTAAAGAACCCGCCCTCGCGGCTGAGTTTCTAGTCGGCGTATTTTGTTACAGCACATCTTGTAACGAAGGTTGGGGCTGAGCATTTGGCGATATTCTCGATTATGTCTTAGTCATTTTGGAGGTAACATGTTTGGCTCTCAAGCGTATGATTTTGCTTTGCACGCTTGAGGGGCTGATTGTTAATGTCGTAAGAACGTTTTCGTGCTGTACCCACACCACACGTGACCTGTCTTTGTATTTTACCAGAGGGGTAACTATTAAAAAAGTGCAAAGCACTGCCATCAGCTTCTATATGGTAAAGAATTGCAAATAAGAGCTCATGATTGATCATGTCAAAGGCCTTAGAATAATCTAACAGTATTAAAGTGACCATATCACCTTGATCAATGAATTTGAAAATATCATCAGTTATATTAAGGAGCGCGGTGGTGCAACTATGTTCTGAGCGAAATCCGGATTGCACAGAGTGGAAGATTTTGTATGTGTCGAGGTAAACTAACAATTGAGTATTAACAACGCGTTTGAGAACTTTAGAGAATACTGGCTGGATGCTTATACGCCTGTAATCGGAAAACTCAGCTGAGGTAGCTTTTTTAGGAATAGGAATAACTAGCGCTTGCTTCCATGTTGAAGGAAATTTACCCTTAACTAAGCAAAAGTTAATTATGTGTGTTAAATACGGCAAAATAACTGGCAAACACAGATTGATTAAATTTACGTCCACGCCATCAGCTCCGACCTATTTTGTCTTTATTTTGTATATAACTTTGGAAACCTCCAAATTATTGCTTTAAAGTTGAATTTATCGGTTACGATAACTTTAATGTTATCATAATAGTAATTTTCTAAGGTGTCAAAATTATTAGATTGGAGTGATTGAGCTGCGTTTATAAAGTGGTCATTAATTAGATCGGCATTCTGCAGGTGAGGAGGTAGTTTAATCGACTCCAAGTATGCTTTTTGTTCCCGTTTGATTGCAGCAGTTGTGTAATTTTTTAAAGATTTGTGGTAAGACCAATGAGCAGGAAGTTTGGAGCGTTTAACTCTCACATATGCTTTATCCCTTAATGTCATCTTAGGTTCTATATTGTCAGTTAACCAGAGTGTAGGACTTTTAGATATCATTTTAGTTACTAAAGGTGCATGAGCATCAATTAGAGCGATTAAATTAAGGTTGAGAAATGCCACTTTATCTTCCACAGAAGGGAGATCATAAATGTGATCCCAGTTAATGTTAACAAGTGTCAGGCCATTTTATTGTTTCTCAGTAAGTTAATTAACTATGTCAACATTTAAAACAGTTTGGTACATAATTGTCGAGTCCGCTTGTATGTTGGGTCCTTCTTAGCAATAGTATATCGCATAAAACTGCAGCGGTTAGTATCAAGTATAGCCTTTCTTAAACTTTGTACACTCCTGGTACAGCCGTTTCCTAATTCATAAATTGTGTTCTCTCCTTTCACCGTGTTCCTTGCACCTGCATACCCTAGCAGTCGTAAGAGCGTTGATTTTTAAGCTTTATAAAATTACAGTCCATGAATTAGAAGAGGACAGCCTCTGTTATTTTCGCCGGCAAGCGATGACCCGTCTAGCGACTGTTTTACACCCGGCGTCGTGATTGGCCGGAGATCTCGTTAGGCAACAGCTGTGGTCATGAGAGTCAGTTTTGATTCATTCTGCCCCGGGTCGTCGAACAAGGAAGTTGATAGTGCGATTTTGTGCAGGCGTCCCTGCGCTTTGCGTGGGGGCGCTTGCTTTGCCGTTTGTGCTGATTCAGCCGTGGTTTTTGTGACTTTTCCGATTAAATCTGTGTTGTATGAGACGCAAGGCAGACGCTGCTTGGTTACGTTGTGGGCGCTCGTGCTGTGGTTTGGTGGAAGTTCGATTTGCGTGCCGTTGCGGGGGTGCAGGGCTTATGTGGGCTCGTTGAAGCCAACCTTCCGCCGTCGTCTATTAGACGGGATACTGTTTCTTGTATTCACCCATACAGCGGTTACGCTGATAGCTGTTTAATGACCAAGGGGGTCGATACAAATTTCGCTCTTCAAGAAAGTTTCGTTAGGACGTAATAGCCACTTTCAGCTTTGCTACAGCCACATCAGGTGCGAAGTGCCTTACCGACACTGTTTGAATGCTACCGCCAGCGGGCGGCCGAGCTAATAAGGTAAAAATCTGTAAAATAAACTAATTCGCCCGCATGTTTACGTACGAATTCATTATTCAAATTTGCTCTCAACACAGTGCTAGTGTAGCGTACACTCCAACTAAAACTTGCCGTTGAGTATTAACATTTTGTGCTGCAAAGCGGCTTATTTATGTCGAATTCATTATTCAAATTTGCTCTCAATACAATGCTAGTGTAGCGTACACTCCAACTAAAATTTGCCGTTGTGTATTAACATTTTGTGCTGCCAGACGGCTTCATTTATGTCGAATTCATTATTCAAATTTGTTCTCAATACAGTGCTAGTGTAGAGTACACTCCAACTAAAATTTTCCGTTGTGCATTAACATTTTGTGTTGCAAGGCGGCTTTATTTGTGTCGAATTCATTATTCAAATGTGCTCTCAATATAATGCTAATGTAGAGTACACACCAACTAAAATTTGACGTTGTGTATTAACATTTTGTGCTGCAAGGCGGCTTTGGTTGTTATAATTCAGGGCGCTCTGGTGACCCAAGCTCAAATTCAGGCTCTACTCTCACTCATCACGGCGTCACGCCGTTGGGGCCTAAACCGGCGTTTAACTTCTTATTTCCGGCCTGGTTCTGGTGTTCGGCTCAGCTGTGCGCCGCCATCTTTAGGATAAAGCGCTTCCCCAGCTGGGCGTACCCATTAAGCCGTCATTTGCGAGCCGTCAAACTTGTATTTTGTATGGTGTTTGGTAGGTCACTTGGAGTGGCCCAATAGATGTATTAACCTTACCGTCTTATTCTTTTTTTTGTGTCTTGTGCATGTTTGTTTACAGGGTGACTGTGTCACTGTGTTGCCACCATTGTAAGGTGAGGCCCGGAAGTAACAAATGAGCATTTCAGGTAGGTGTTTGATTCTGGCGCTGCACCGTGGCTTCCCAAATAGTTATTTGAGTATTTTTCGGCCCCATTTAACCCTCCAGGTCCGGTTCAACGTGGGTATCTTGAGTTGGATCTGGTGGCGCCCATTTCTCTAGTAACATCCTATATGTACAAATTATGCACTACTTTTCGGTAAATAATAAAAAAAGTAATTAACATTTTATATTATATTTACCAATTATAATTCTTCAAAGTGTTCACATAAGAAAATTTCAACTTTAATATTAAGTCTTTGTATGTGAAATTTTGAAAAATATTTAAAAAATTGAAAAATTAATTTTTAATTAAGGTTAAAAAAAATAGGGGTTTTCTGGCATTGAAATTATTTATTTAGCTGAAAATAACACACTCCAAAACAATCTCATTGAAATGTTACTTAATTTCCGAAAACTAACACTTTTTCGATTTTAACAATTTCGAAAAACTCCATTTTCTAAACAAGTAAATATCACTCGGTATATATGATAGAGGCTAAATAGGTTTTTAGACAAGCACAAATTATTGACTTAAAAAGTTTTTTTGAAAAATCAAAAATAAATTTTTTTCTCATATTATGCCGACTTTTTGGCGGACAGCGTTTATTATCTAGACACGCTTGCCATATGGCGTACCGTATTGAACCACTCCCATCTCCCTGAACGCATTCGAGCCGCGACCTTTAGCCTGTTTTGACAATCTTTCAGGGGGAGCGTGCCAGTTTTTCGGACTTGTCTAGCCGACTAGCACTCCCACAGTCGTAAGTGCAAATTAAAACCGTAACACAAGATCCATTTGAAAATGATTTGTATCAATACATTTATAATTTCTGAACGTTTTCAATGCAGTAGTTTTAGTGACAATATTATTTAAGTTCAGGGTACAAAGAACGAGGCAATAGTCAGAAATCTCATGCACTGGAACAGTTTCTGTACTTGAAACGATGGCCGAATTTAGTACTATATTAAAGTCTATCAGAGATTCGGAGATCGATTTAATACGGGTAAGAGAATTAATAATCTGTTTGAGCCCGTGAGACTCCATGACATTGTCAAAGAAACTAACGGTACTGCCACAGGCATTTAAAAAATTTAGATTAAAATCACCCATACAGACAAAATACCTGAAAATGAATCCTCCACTGCAGAAAAGAACGCTTCGAATGGATAACTTTGAGATCTATAGTCAACCCCAATGGTTATGTTAATTTTATTAACACATATGCTTACCTATAGCTTTACAATATTCGCATTCGACTCGATAGATATGATTTTGTGTTGATAGTGGCTCCGAACATATGTATAAAGCAACTCCTCCTCCTCCTCGCCCATCTCGATCCTTCCTCACAAGATAGTAGCCATCGAGCTGTACAAGGTTGTTACAGATATTTGGAGAAAGCCAGGATTCTGTTACAGCAAAGACATCGAACCTATTAATACTGACAAAATCTTTTACATTGTTAAAGCAAGATAATAAAGATCTGGTGTTTAAATGAGCAAATGTCAGCATGTAGAAAATTGCACCTGTTGATATCCAACAACTTAAGTTAAGCAACATTGTACTGCAAGTGGCACAGATAAAAAATCAACCTAACAGCAATTAAATTAAATAAAATTCAATTTTCCAACAATCACTTACAATCAATTCCACAGTGAGAAAAGAAGTAGTACAAAAAACTATTAATAAATCTTTATAATAACAAAAGTAATAAACGTGGTTACACTAATCAGAATTATATTTTGCATAATGCACAGAATAATAAATCAAACATCAATTAAATTAAATTTATCTACCCCATCTTGCAATTAAGTGCTCGTAAAGAAAAATAATCGTAAATCTTGGCACATAATAACAGAAACATTTCCAAACACTAAAGTAACGTAATATAGAAAGAAAGCAGTACAAAAGAATATTAATAAATCTTGATAATAACAATAGTATATTGTATGTTAAGAGCTGAAAGTGCATTCTTGCCGCTTGCGCATGAATATTGCTGGTTGAGACGAAGTCGAAACCAGCAATCATGCAAAAGCGGCAAGCGCACTTTTAGCTCGAAACATACATACTATTTTTTCGACGACTGAGCATATTATTAAAGGAAAATATCAAATTTCGTTTTATTGCAAAAATTAATTGACAATCAAGTGAACATTACTCGCGCAGTCTATATGACATGTGACGCGATTATTTCCACAAATGACGGGCGTTGTCAAGGAAACATTCGGACGTGGCTACCTATTTTGTTCACGCGGAAACCCAAAACGCTCGGCGAGCGGCAAAAAGATGAAAACGCACGCTCAGCGGCAAATGTCAACTTTCTGTTGTCAAATGTCAGTGAGAAAAATCTACTTTCGATGTCAGTCGTCGAAAAAGTAATTTGCGTGGTTACACTAAACAGAGTAACAAACATCAATTAAATTAAATTTAGATTTATCGACCCCCTCTTGCAAAGGGTGCTCGAAAGGAAAATAATCATAAATCTGGCACATAACAACAAAAATATTTCGTAACGCTAAGTAGCATAATAACACCCATGAAAAAGTTACAAGAAGATAAATATACCAAAATCACTTGCCAGCTGCAATGTGGTCGCAGGCTACGGTATTATACTTTTACAGAGCAGATTTTGTTTTGATACTTCATCTTAACCTTTCCCTCGGACGACCATACTTGGCAAAATCCAAATAGATTAGCAGCATGTTTTAGTAAAGCATGCCGTTTTTTTCAAGATCTTCTTTCACCAATATTTTTGATCCGGCGACGTTTTTCTTGTTGTTCTATAATATACTGCGGCATTTGTAGCTGACAAATTTTATTAAAATAGGTCGACGTTTTCCATCCTTAGGGCGCCTATTCGATGGCAGCGGTCGATATACTCAGGTTTCAAAGTGATATTGGCATAAGATGCACATGCAACTATAACTTTTTCTTCTACATCCTCCCTCTTATCTACAGAAATCCCGAAGACACGCAGACTATTGCGCCTGGTGTATTATTCCAGCTGATCCGTGTTATCATCGCACTTGCTAATAATTTTCTTGACTCGATTCTCACAATCTTTCTTGAAATCATTGTATTTACCATTTAATTTACTAAATACCTTGTTCACAATTTGTGTGATAAATATATCGTCTGTTAAAAGCATGGTTATAGTGTCCCTCACAATTTCCTTAATCTCAGAACGATTTTCACGTGTTAAATCCATAATATAGTAGGTAGATGAACTACTGTTAATATTTTTTTAACTTTAGCAAGACTACAGGAATAAACTTGCGTTGCACGTATAATTTTACACCGCAAATTGGCCACAGCAGACACACGCATGCTCACTCTTCGACGGATATCGCTGGAATGAATTATATTAGGTTCTGGTCATTTCCTTTTGAAACAAACTAGGTATTTACGTAACTCATAGCCAAATTGTAGCAATAGGCTTAAACAGTGGATCAGATGATCTTTTCCATAAACCAACTTGCGCTGAAGCCTTTAAATATTGTAACTGCTATGCATCACGGGTGAATATTAATTTTAACAAATTTAAACCAAAGTCTATATTTTGGACAATAAATTTACATCGAAGTTCGTTTCCTTTTGTTATTTTATTGAGATTTAAATAACAGGTAAGTGCATGCTTTTTTCAAGTCTTGAAACTGATGTGGTCCTGATAATCCATTTCTCAAGCTAAAAGTGAAACCTGAACAAAATGTATTGATGCGATCGTTGAAGCGTGCTTTTTGGTACCTACCTGTACGACAAGTGGTTCTCGGTAATCAATATTTGTAGGTCTATTCTAGAAAGAAATGTCACAACTGTGCCTAGACTCAGAATGATAATCTCTGCACTTTTAAATTTTGTAGCATGACAGAACATTCTTGAATCCGCATCTAAATAGCTTGATTTTAAATTAATGACGCCGGCGAAAGTGAATTCCTGTAATTTAAAGCATTTTGCGGGGTTATCAAATCTACCCCAAATGTACAACCATCCGCTCTTCGGTCTCCATATCATGATATTAGTTTTCTATTCTGTTTTTTTTAATCCTTCAAGAAATTCTACTTATGAAACTAGTGACAGAATTACCTCGGTAGTTATCACAATTACTTCTAGTACCTTTCTTATGGATAGTGGATATACTGAAATGGTATTAAGCCCACAATTTGGCACTGTTTGCAGTGCAAAATATTTAACCTAGTCAATAAAGCACAGAGTTAGAATATTTTATATAATTGCAATTTTAAACAATAAGTAGTGAGATGCCAAAAACAGTAATTAGTGGGATAAAGGCACGCAAAAGCAAATTATATTTCAGAGGGTTTGAAATTGGCTTTTGAATAAAGTAATATAATTAAAATGATAGGTTTGTGCACATGTAAAGCCAGACCAAACAAAAGTAATTGACACAAAAAGGTTGCTACGTGCATAAAAATGAGCGTAGTTATCAATAAAATCAAAGGACAGTGAAAATTGTGAGCAAGCTGAAGGGTAGAGCAAGATGAAGATAATCTAGGAAATTGCAAAGAGCAACCTAAGAGTAGGCAACTGAAGAGTAAAAGCAAGCGACGTGAAAAGTGCGGAACTCAAATACCAGTGCTTTAATTAAAAACATAGTGCAAAAGAGCAGAGCAGTAAAATTAAAAAAAAAAACGTTTGTGAGTGCAACGCTAAAGCACAATACTAGTTATAAGCAATAGACAATAGTTTAGATTTAAGAAAATGTTAAATTTTTAATTTATGTAATCACACTTTATTCCATTTGTGGTTAATATTATCAAAATTAATTTCCAATTAATAGTAGAAGAGCCTGATGCGTTTTTGTTATTAACAAAGAGAACAATTGAAAATAGAAATCAATGTTCAAACATGTTTATTTACAGTAGAAATCCATCTTGAGGTAAAGGAAAAGGTCAAAATTGTAAAGTAGAAATATATTTCAACAATCTAGTGCCTTCTTCAGTCTACATAGCATAAAATGGTTAAAAACAACACGTTCAAATCTGTAAGAGAAAAAATAGGTTAGTGAACAAACATCATTTTCTCAAGTCTATTTTTACCTTGCAAAATTTAAAAAGACGGTTGCTACATCAAGAATTATATCATTTTCCTACATATTTATTTAAAATGTCGCAGAATAAGAAAAAACCGAAAGGGTTTCTGCTTATTTGGAAAAAGTATCTGTAATTTAAATGCATTAAGAACATTTGATAAAATTAAGTAAGTTTTATAATTCACCTAGTGTTACGGTAAAAGCCAAAAAGAAAAACTCCAAAGTTGAAAACGAGGACCATTTATAAGCCACCATGTTGACAAGTTTCAAAGATAAAATGTAGATAAGAAATTTGAAGTTAATTATTACGTACATCTGGAAAATTCAAAACGAAATAATACTCAACTGGTTACAAAGCATACATAATCGAAAACCGTAAAGAAGCCTTACCTATGGTTACTTAGTTAAATAATTTTAAAAGTTCTTTACGATAGTTGTAATTCGTGACTCCATTTTGGTTTTTATTATACTTTCCAAATTAACTTAACGTAGCATTATTTATGGGAAACTTTCTGAAATAGAAAGATATATATATATATATATATATATATATGGGTTTATACAGCAGCTTGCTGTCTTCCCGTTTCTAAACGCCATCTCATTCTGTCCAAAGCATGCTCTTCCTGTAGGTTTCGTTTTTCCATTGCTTCTCTGACCCCGTCATTCCAGGATCTTCTGGGTCTACCTTTTTTTCGTTTTCCGGGCGGGTTCCATCTATAGATTCTTTGGGGCCATCTATTTTCCTGCATTCGTATGAGGTGTCCTAACCACTTCAAGCTTCTTCTTTCAATCATATCTACCACCGTGTCCTTGGCTTCCATTCGTCGACGAATTTCATCATTTGTTATTTTGTCCACCCCCGATACTCCTGCGCTTCTTCTCAGGTAGACCATTTCTACTGCATTTATTCTTCTTTTCAGTTCAACATTTATTGTCCATACTTCCAACTGTTGTTATAATTGAGCCAAGGTATTTAAATCGTTTTACTTGCTTAATTTGTTCATTATCTGTTATCCACATAGGAAATAATACTTCTGAATTTATTACCAAATATTCGGTTTTATTTATATTGACGTCTAGTCCACTTTCTCTATACGCCTGGTGTAATCCCTTCAACATAAATTCCAGATCATATGAATCTTGTGCAATGATGATTTGGTCATCTCCAAAGTTTAATGTGAATATAGTATTTTCTCCTACCGGAATACCCTACTCCCCTTTTCCATTTTCTTAATACATATTCTAGATAAATGTTGAATAACAAAGAAGACACCGAACATCCCTGTCTTAGTCCCTTCGAAGGGTATATTACTTTGATACTTAACGTAAGCTTTGTTGTCTGTATATAGCTCTTTAATACTGTTAATTAGTTTAGCGTCTATCTCAAAGAATACGAGTGCCTCCCATAACTTATTTCGCGGCACTGAATCATATGCTTTCGCTATATCAATAAATGCAAGATGCGTTTCCTCCCCTTTAGCTGTCCTTTTCTCTGCAAGTTGTTGAATAATAAACAGGTTATCTACGCATGATCGCTCTGCCATAAATCCGTTTTGTTCTTCACTTATTACGTGTTTCGTCGCTTCTTTTATTTCCTCATTTATTAATTTCCCGTACAATCTACTGAATGTACTAGTGATACTTATACCTCTATAATTGTTCGGATCTGTCTTCTTCCCTTTTTTGTATATCGAAACTATATGGGAGGTTTTCCATTCTTGAGGTATTTTTTCCTGCTCCCCACATCTGTTTATTAACGCAGTTATCCTTAGAAAGATAAAAATTGAAATAATGGAAGAAAAGTGATGTTAATTGTACTTACAACTCAGATACATAGCAATTAAAAGCAAATTTTGTTAGCACGAATCTTGCATACATATTTTGTTGAGCGACATTGAAGAAAAAGTTTAGTGCACTTGACAGATAAAACAGCGCTGGTCATTTAATATGCACATGCGCTAAAAAATAGTTTCAGAATTACAAATCCCATAAGGCACAATTATTCTTATTAAGTTAATTTTTATTAATGATATTTAAATTTAGTATTAAATACAATGATTTAAGGAATACTAAAATACTCATAATAAATTAAGAAACAATACAAAAATACAAATGAAAAAAGAAATTAAAATAAGTGTAATAAATTATGATTAATTTTTCAATGCCAGTTCTGTAGTTAATTGCTTTGGGACTTTTTTTGATTTCAATCATTTCATAAATCAAGCGTTTGTGTAGGTTATTTTCTCTGTGTAAAATTTTTGGTGTGGAAAAATTTAAATTGTGTAGTTTATATACAGCGTGATCAGATAACGCAGTGTTCGGCCTGTTAGGAGAAACCACTTTTATCTTAATAGAGTTTTTATGTTGATTCAATCTTTTAATCAATATTTGTTTTGTTTGGTCAATGTAATTGGCGTCATAATCATTGCATTCTATATGGTAAATAGCATTTGATTCATTAATTCGTTTAATTTTATCTTTAAGGTTACTAAAAAATAATTGTCCAATAGTATTATTATTTTTAAAAACAATTTGAAAATTATATTTGTTGAGTTCTTTTTGTAAAAGTAAAGATAATTTAGAAATGAAAGTTATATATTTTAGCTTATCAACATTAATATTATTAAATTCATTACCAAAGAAGTTGGGTTAAAGATTTATGGAATTGTTTAAGTTTTTAGTTCTGATTTTATGAAGTCTATTTTTTATGGTGTTAATAATAAAAGATAAGGGGTAATTATTATTTACTAACATAGTTCTATCAACCAAATTATTTATTAAGCCATTTTTATATTTAATTGTAGTAATAGAATTAAAGTTTAGGTATCTATCAAATTTAATTGGTTTTCTATACCAGTTTGTATCTATGGTGCCGTTCTGCTTTCTAAATAAAGTGAGGTCTAAAAAATTAATTGAATTATGGTTGTTTTCTTTTTCTAATGTAAAATTTAACCTTAAATGTATGTTATTAAATGTATCAAAAATAAAATCAATATTATTAGATTCAGCAGCAATAATGATATCATCAACATATCTTTGATAGAATGAGATAATTTTGAAATTACTTAAGATGTTTTCTTCTAAGCCTTGTAATGCTAACTCTGCTATAGTGCTAGATAAAGGTTGTCCCATGGCAACACCAAATTTTTGTTTGTATATTTGATTATTGTATTGAAAATAGTTTGATTCTAAAAGGTATTTGACAGCTGTTATAAATTCATCTTTAGGTATTTCTGTTAAAGTTTCTATTTTATACCAGTACGATTCTAATGCATCTATTGCTAAATTATACACCAAAATTCCTATTAGCTGCAGTTTAAGATTTGTGAGTACTTAGTACAAACATTCCTGTGTAATGTAAAAAATGTGTGTAGATCGTCTCACCTTCCAATATTACTGGCTCTAGAAGAGAACCGTGTGCTGCTACTAACGAAACATTACGCAAGTGCTAGTACCTAACCTGCAGTTGTGTTGTGTTCAAGGCGATTAAGTTGCATTGTAAATAAACCAATTTTTGAAGAAATGAGCTCTTTTATTTCAATTTAGACGATTACAGTAACAACTAAATTACTAAACTGTCAAACAAATCATAAGAAGTAGGTAATCATTAAAATTGGAAATTATAATTTTTTTATTTCTCAGATACAAAAAATGTATAAAAAATCTGGTGTGATACACTCACACAACTTCGTTTTACAGTGATTTTATAATTAGCCAAAAATTTTATTTTTAATTATTAAGCATTTCTCAAATATTTTCAAAAATTAGAAATTCTACAAAAAAGGTACAAAATAAAGCGTTAGTTCAAGAGTCAAATTTTCTATAAAATTTTAAACTGAATTCAAAAATGTAATAATATATCGGCTGTTCTATTTAAAACAGGAGTTAATAGAACAAATTGAAAAAAAACAAAAGAAACCCATTTTAGAAGTATTCAACTGAAAAATCACCTATCTCACATCAATAAACATTAAAAATGTAATAAAAATTTAAAGTTTGAAAAAAATCGTTAAAGCCGTTTTTGAAAAAATCGAAAAAAAAACCTAAAAATTACAAGAGTAAACACTTACTTCCGGTTATGCGATTTTCTTCAAAAGCTTGCTGTCGCATCTAGATAGTACCCAAAACTTATATATGAAGTTTCAATGCCGTACTGATACACTGTTCAACAATTCTGTTTTCCAGCTCCTCGATATTGTTGCTAGGTGCTTACATATACGAGTATGTATAGATTATTTTTCAGATTAGGGATTAGGTAATCTAGAATAGTTAAGTCTGATGACCTAGGTGGAAATTCTGAATTTGAACTTAAACTAATTATTCGATCATCAAAAAAATCACGAAGGCAGTTAATGGTCTCCTCAGCGGCGTGGGCAGTGGCGCCATCCTGTTGAAAGTAGCCTAGCTAGAGCTCATCCTCACGAACCCGACTAATAAATTCATTTATAATATTAAGGTGTCCCTGAGCACTAACAGTTTCGTGGAAAATTATGGGTTTGATAATACATCTTCGAGACACAGCAATCTAAATACCAACTTTTTGTATGGAGTTTTTGGTAGCATTGGTGTAGTCTACCATTACTAAATTTATGTCTTCAGGTGTTTGTACAGCAGTACAAGGTTTCCGAGCCAAGCTTGGTTCTGTTTGAAATAGTTCCCAATCTAGTTTACCTTTTATTAAACTGTAACGCTTCGTAATTTTAGCAATTTTACTTTTAATTTTATGTTCAAGATCAAGTTTTACGTTTTTTTAAATTACTTCACGCGGGTAACTCTGGTCCAAGGTTTTCAACAGCTGAAGTAAGAGAATTGAGTCAATATTATACAGGTTTTTATTTTGTTTAACTATTCTACCAAATAAAATATGTTTTAAAATTATCTACAAAAAATAACAAAGTATAATTTTAGCTGTTGGCCTCGGCGTTGCGGACGGGGAGGCATTTGCTGCTGGTGGATACGGACGTTTTCCCCTGCCCTGAGATTCGAATGGCTATAAACAGACCAAAATTAAATAATTTCGTTTAGACTCGTTGGCCCCGGGTTTTCCCAGATTTTGAGCTTGATTTTGAGGCAGTTAACAGCCACCCGAAGCATGGCAAACGTGACCGCTCGCCGCACTAGCTAAATGAAATAAAAGATTTCAAAGCGCGAGAATGGCCTTGACCGTACGTTTCACATATAATCTCATAAGAGCATTAATTCTTTCCGGATTTTTTTTAGTGCGTTCCAACAATGTCGTATTGATTTGCCCAAGCGGTACGCGAGGGGGGGGGGGGATATGAATTAATGCTCGAATGCAGATTCGGTAAGAAAATCTTAACGACATAAACCCTCACAGTTAGGTTGGTCTACCTACAAAAAATTTCCAAGAAATGGTATTGTTGTCTTGGTTACGGTTCGTGAACTAATTTTTCTATTGGTCATTAATGAGTGTCGTACGATTTTCGTTAAAATTGCTGGCAAAATCGAAGCTTCGAGGTGCACGCTTGATTTACAATTTGAATATTAAGGGAAGTCGTGGCTCGCGAATTTGAACTGAATTTAGACCGTTGTAAGTCTATGTCAAATTCGAGGGTAGCAGGTTAGGTTTTGCGTCAATCTGTGTCAAAACTGGCGCGAAACCTACTAACCTCGAATTTGACATAGACTTACAGTGGCACCAACAACACACTTCAGTATTGCCAAACGTAAAACGAATCGCCGTTGCTAGGAATGTAATACATTTCCAAATAAAATTCGATAAATTATCATTGTTGTTTACTGGATTACGATCCCTACCCATTGTTTTTGTGATCATGGCTAGCTTATAATTGCATTTCTTAATGACAACCCAAAACATTGAGAGGAATTGTAAGGTAAACGGTTGCTTTTACAATTATGAACTAAGAGTACCTTATTTTTGCGCTTATTAGTTTCGCTTCAAATAACTTAAAATTTTTATAAGAATTCAGATAACAAAAGTAGAGCAAAACAAATTAAAGATAGGCAAAGTTGAGATAATCTCTGAAACACCCATAAAAATAATATGATAGGCAAAGTGTCGTACAGTCAAGTCTCGTTTACGAAAACGTTTCCATTAGTGGAGTGGTGTGACGGGTCGAATATCTTTTAATACATTTCAATTTGTTCATTAAACGCCCGGCAACTTTTCTGGCGTCTTGGTGCTTACTAGGTTGCCTATCTGCGATTTCTTACATTTTGAAATTGCAGTGCGTGCGCTTCTTCGGCGCATGTACATTCAATGCAATTTCCGGCTTCCATTTTGGAAAACGGGCATTTTCTAAATCCTCTTCCGAACTTCAAGTTGTTTTTTCGCGGCTCCGTTTTTTTGGTGACACTTGTTAAGTGGAATTATCCCGAAAAATGCACATAATCCAGTGCGTGATTGGATTCTAGTGTTAATTATGCTACACGCACCTCTCTGGGGAACCAAGAATGAATGATAGTTCGGAAGTAGAAAACTCCAGGCCGTTTAAAATTCGTAAGGTAGGCTTTGCTACTTTTTTTATGGCCAATGGGCTGACGTTTAGCTTTCATTTCAGGCCTTTTCTTTTGTTCTGTCACCGTCTATTTATTGGCATCCTTCGTCAATGAACGCTACTCGCCATTGATCTAGTCGCCGCTTCTGCATCCATCGTGGCCTCTTGTCTGCGAGCTCTCGAAGACGATGTCGCCCGTCTATCCACTACGTGGAGGAGACGAGATAGTTGCCGCAGAACCCGCTCCTGGTTCAAGGTTAAACGTTTCTTGTACGCGGCGTGATTGAATTTGTTCACGGCGATACCCCGAGCTCCAGCTGGTGACCGCCGTTTCACCTAGATGTGCTGATAACATTTCGTATCGTGCCTGCGCGCTTAAGCAATCTGCAGTTGCCTTACGCTATTAGATTGCCTTTGTAACGCTACTGTTAATGAATTGCAACACAACCTTCAGTTGCCTTACGCTATTAGATTGCTTTTGTATCGGTACTATTAATGAATTGCAACGCAACCTTCAGTTGCTTTATGCTAATAAATTTGCCTGTTCGATTGTGGAGCAACTTAGTTGCTTTACCGCCGCTGAATAGCTGTTTTTACTGCCGCTGATAATAATTGTAAAAATAGCAAATGGGACTTATTTGGCACAACTCATTTTAAGAGCGCCCTGCTAGCGAAGACCTTGTAGCATTATCTTTCCCAATTATACGGGAGCTGCATTTAAGCGCACCAATTAGCGTATCTCTACTGTCAAAGCCTCCGCAGTACCGGGAACGGCGCGATTAAGCAATAGCTTATTACAGTAGCTTTGTCTTGTGCGCTTTACATAACGCACTCAATTTAGGGCCCTCTTCGCTGCCGGCTGTTTGCGCCCAGTAATTTAGACTCCCCTGTTGGCTGGCACGAGACCCGTGTGCTATTTCAATTCAAACGTAACTTCTCACCCCTGGACTCGTCCTGAGCTTAAGGAGCCCAGTTTATCGGTTAATTGAAAGAAAACTTTGGCGCGGTAGGATTTCACTGTTAGCTTTTCATTTGCACGAGATCGTAAGCTATGGCGATTCTTTAATTATAATTGTGATAAAGATATACATTTATATTTTTTATCGGAGGGAGATTTGAACAATCGTGGGAATTTATATGTGTTGATTTTTTCATGTTGCAAACTTTTTGTCCGTTAAACGATATTAGGGAAAATTAAAGCTTCGGTACTTGATTGTATTTTTAACTTTTTTTTGGGGTTTATTTTTATACGTACTATATTTGTTACCGACTATTGCAGTAAGGTCAATAAGGTAAGTGGGATTATTTCTTTTTTTTGCTGGCTTCTTTGGAATTGTTGGTGAGGTTGTGTCCGCTATTTAGGATCAAGAGTGTGTGCCTCTCGTTGTGCTTTGGGCAATTTTAGGTTCTTGGCGCCCTGGCTGTTATTTGAATTACATCGCGATTACGCTGAAGCTGGATCGAGATCCACGCCCCTCTTCGAGCTAGCCCAAGTACATCTTTATTAACGTCCTCCTCTTAAACCAGCATTAATTAACTCCTGGTAAGGCTTAGCCTCAGCTACGTTATAGTACGTATTAGTAAGTAATTGTGCGAAAGTTGAAATCGATATTCTTACATTTGGAAGAATGGAGATAAATTTAAAAAATTCAACTTTAAGCTCCATAACTTCTTACTTAAGAGACTTTGTATTAAGGTATATTAGATTTAATCGTGTCACTATAGCCTAAGGAATCTATGCCTACTGCATGTCTAATTATTTTTGAAAGACCCTGTTTAGGTACGACTTACAAATGTAATTTTCTTGTAAGTTAATGGAGTGGTAAATATTACCACTAGGGGCATTAGTTACAAGACGAATTTGTGAAGGTAGCTTTATTGGGACTTACCACTGTAAATGCCGTCGGCTTGGCTTTTATTTGAATTCTTTATCCTCGCTAGAACCAAAGATCGAACTTGAAATCCTATTAATTTTTTTATTGATTTTTTCCCGAGCAATCATTTAGTTTTTAAACTATTTTGTATAGATACAGAAATCTGAAGTTACCTATTTGTTATTCTAAAGACGATAAGATATTTTCTAGTCTAACTGCTGGTCCAATCTCCTGCGTTAGAAATATTGAATAGATAACTTTTAACAAAACAAAACATGTTTACATTACAAAGAACTCAATTATACTTTGAATTAGAATATGATAGTTTAACTGTTAACTGTTTTTGTTACATCTGCAACGTTTCGCCCATCGCGAACGAGATTTTATAAATTAAAAATTAATTTGCGCGTTCTCCCTTGGCTTGCACCACGTTATGAACCGAAGCGCCGCGCCAATAGTGATCAGCGACGTCATCTCGAGAAGACGCAGGGACACCTCCGCTCACCTAAAGCAAGAATCCCCGCTCCAACGAACCGGCGTGAACCGCTAATTGCTCCAGCCGAGGGTACAAAAGGAGAAATCGAGGTTATGGACCGGCAGAATTTTTCGATAATTTCTTGCGAACCTCTTCCAGACCTGATCCTGCTCAGAAGTGATTCCGGGCTCTTCGAGAATTTTCCTAGAATTTTCCTAACCCGATCTCCTAGCCTAGTCTTACTCAGAAGGGTTTACGGACTTTTTGAGGGGACTCCTACCAGCCATTCTAGCACCTCGATGCCAATAGGGTCAAATAAACCCTTCGGTACCGTTCCCCTAGCACCTGGACGCCAGAAGGATCAAATAGACTCTTTGGTACCGCTCCCCTAGCACCTGGACGCTAGCAGGGTCAAATAGACTCTTCGGTGCCGCTCCCCTAGCACCTGGACGCCAGGAGGGTCAAATAGACTCTTCGGTGCCGCTCCCCTAGCACCTGGAAGCCAGGAGGGTAAAATGAACTCGTCGGTGCCGCTCCGAGCACCTAATTACCTAGATGATCATTATAAGCCCGACGACGACGGTGTCCAACACCCGGTTATTAGGAGAGCTTAGCCGAATTCGCTGACAACGATTCCCAGCACATGGTGACCCGGAGAATTAAGCTGAGCTCGCCGGAGACGGTTCCATCTGCGAATTAAATTTCCCTGCACCCGGACAACGACGCAGGCGTAATTAAGCCCGTTAATTGCGTTCGGAGCGACTTGGAACCATCGAAGCCGAAAACGTACACTAGGAGGTCCCGCCTAACAAGCCAGAGGCCGGCGTCCATAGACACCCACGTTTGAATCGAGGGTAACCCGACGGGGATCATCGCCCACAAAAAACAACGGTTATTCTATCGAAATTCGTACCTGGATTCACAAATCAGCTGGCACAGGTAAAACCTGCTCGCCGTCCGCCAACAACACACCTGAAGGCCAGGATAAAATACGAGTTGCACCAGGTATCCATATGATGTAACTTGATATTGCCCGCGCTTTCAACAATTTAAAAGACAGAATTCAATGTTTACGTTCCGCCATTAAGCCGATTTCGCTAAACTGTTATTTTATCTGTACAGGCCCAGCGAACTATCCACTGGACATCAGACATACTCCGTGTATAGGCCCAAAAGAAGCTGACAGGGCCCGACTCCCAGCGAGCGAGACGTTCCGTTAAAAGAGTTACATTAATTTTACAAACGTTATTACATTTTTGTTTATTTGTCTGATTGAATACAATTTAATTTGAAATGTATTTAGCTAGTAATATTATACAATGATGAAGCTTATTCTGCGTTTTCTTTCCTGAGTTACTAGTTGAGTTTATTATTGGTATCTTGGCATTCTGAAGCTATCTGGGAAGCCAGTATCAGACTGGTAATTGTAGCGAACAGATTAAACAATTAAATTAAATTAAACTAGCCCGTCAGGTTGGAAATCTTTCGAGAAAATTGAAACTGAAGAAAACAAATCTTGAAATTTAGCAAGCTAAAAGATATCTTGTTTATTAAGTAGTTAACTTTCACTGTACCAAATCTTGTATGAAATTAATATTTAATCTTCTTCTTGTTCTTCTCCCATCCTCTTATACCGTAATACGGTGTCTAGGTTTCACTTACTTTATATTTTAACACTTTTTACTTTTACTCTACACTCTTGTTTTTACATATTCTGCACCACTAACTCCTAACTCTTGCACAGAATTTCTTTCACTTCTTTCTATCGCCCGCTAGTTCCTTTGCTTCTTTCCAGTTTATTACTCTGTCTTTTAATATCTCCGCCATTCTTTTATTCCATGATGTGATTGGTCTTCCCCTAGGTCTTCTTCCCTCCGGCTTGGCTTCCCATACTCTCCTTAGTATGTTCTCGCTGTTTGTTCTGAATAGGTGTCCGAGCCATCTCAACTGGTTTGCTTCAATTTTCTGTTTCAATGGCTTGGTTTTTAATCTTCTCCTAACTTCTGTGTTTCTTATTTTGTCTCTCTTTGTTATTCCCTCAATCCTTCTTAGGAATTTCATCTCACATGCTTGTAGTCGCATCTGTAGTATCGTATTCAGTGTCCATGTCTCGCTGCTGTATGTTAGGGTTGGGATAAATATTGCATTATACACTCTAATTTTTGCCTTTTTTGATATCTCTTTTTTGGCAATTATTGCTTTATTTATGGCTAAATATACCTTCATTGCTGTTTGTATTCTGTTGTTGATTTCTTGTTCCTGTTTTCCATCCCTACTCACCGTTGTTCCCAGGTACTTAAATTCTTCCACTGCTTCAGTTCTTCATTGTGTATAGTAATGCGAATGTGTCTCGGTTTTCTTGCTACCATTATCACTACTGTTTTTTCTGTATTTATTTTCATGTTTCTTTCAGCAATTCCTTGATTCCAGCACTCTACTGCTCTCTGTAGCTTTCTTTCTGAGTTTGCTAATATGGCTATATCATCGGCAAACATAAATTCTGAAACTCGTACCCTTTCCATGTTTTTAAACCCTATCTGGTATCCTTCTATTTTTCTTTCTATTTCTCTTGTTATATTATCCACCAGGGTGATGAATAGAAGAAGGCTCAGTATTCCTCCTTGTCTCACTCCTTCGTGAGTTATGAATATTGTTGAACTTTCACTTCCGGCTCTTACATAATTTCTTGTCTTTTTGTACAAGCCCCTGATAGCTCCTATTAGTCTGCCTCTCACTCCGTACTTTTTTAGCGCTTCCCATACTTGTTCGCTTGGTACCGCGTCGAATGCTTTAACCAAGTCCACAAAGCATACATAGAGCTCTTTATCATATGTTATGGTTTTCTCTATTTGCTTAAGTCCGAATATTGCATCCTGCGGACTTCTTCCTTTCCTGAATCCGTTCTGGGACTCTTTTAACTTTGGCTCTATAATTTTTCTCACTTTCTGCTCTAATATTCTTTCATAGATTTTTTCCGGCACGCTGAGGAGCGAGATCCCTCTATAATTTTCGCATCTCCTACTGTCTCCCTTCTTAAATATCGGATGAATAATTGCCACTTCCCAGTCTTTGGGAATTTTATTTTTCTTCCAAGTTTGTTGTATTATCCTGTACAGGTGGTACATCCCAGCCTCTCCCATGTATTTCAACATTTCGGGTTTTATTTTGTCGTGCCCCGCTGCTTTGTACATTTTTATTCCTTGCACTGCATCTTCCACTTCCTTCAATCTTATCTCTTCTTGGTGTTCTCCTTCCTCTCGCTCTATCTGTTCCCATTTTTGGTCTTCCTCCTTTGGTTTTTGTGCAGTTTGTTTTGGTGTACCTCCCAGCAGTTCCTGAAAGTAATCTTTCCATCTTTCCATTATGTGTTTCCGTTGGTGATTATCTCGCCCGCTTTGTCCTTGATATAGTGTAGCGGGTTCCTTCTGCCTTGCCTTAATCCTTTAATTATTTTGTAGAATAATTTCTGGTTTTCCCTAAAGTTTTTCTCGGTATCTATTCCAAAACGTTCCCATTCCAGTGATTTTGCTTGAGCTACTAATAATTTTGTTATCTTTCTTTGTTCTTTATATCTTTCATAATCTTCTAGTTTGTTGCTCTTTAGGTATTTGTTCCAAAGCAGTTTCTTTTTTAATATTTTCGTTCCACCAGCTGGTTTGTTTTTGATTTTTTCGTCTGGTTGTTCCGCACACTTTCTCTGCTGCCTTGAGAATTATTTCTTTGAAGTCTGCCCAATCTTTTTCTATTTCTATTTCTTGGTTGTCTCTCATTGTTATGCTTAATCGTTGGACTTCATCCCTAAATCTGTTTTGTAAGTCCTTTCTTCTTAATTTCTCTGTGTTTATTTCTCTTCTAGGTTTTTGTTCCTCAATGTTAATTTTCTCATTTTCTTCTTGTCTTTTCATTTCAGCCACCAGCAGGAAGTGGTCACTTCCTATTTCCTTTGCTCTTCCCACTCTCACATCTTTAACCTTCCATTTATTGCTAACCTGTCCCAGCAAATAATCAATAATTGATTTTTTGTTTTTCATTGGTTCTCTTCTCGTGAATTTGTGTATTTCTTTGTGTTTGTAAAACGTTTTTGCCACTATCATCTCGTTATCGATACAAAACTCGATTAGCCTCTGTACATTTCCATTTTTGACATTTTCTCCAAATGGGCCTATCACATTTTTATATTTCTGTGCGTTATTCCCCACTCTGCTATTTAGGTCTCCCAAAACTACAACTTCATTTCTGCTATTCTCAATTTCTTTTTCTAACATCTCCCAGAACCTGTTTTTATCTTCTAACTTATCACTTTCACCTGGTCCATACGCAATTATTACTGTCACCATATGGTTTGTTGTGACTTTAATTTCCAGTGTCATTATTCTTTCTGAGCAGAATTCCCATTTTACAATATTTTTCGAGTTGTTTTTATTTATTATGCACCCTACTCCTTCCGCTGCTTTTTTGTTTATGCTAACGCCGCTATAAAACAGGAGGTTTTCTTCATCTATTTTTTCTATTCCTTTCCCTTTTTTCTTCGTTTTCGTTATCCCCATTAATTCTAAATCTGATTTTGCAAATTCTTGTCCTAGTTCTTTTTCTTTCCCTCTTATTCCTCTTACATTCCATGTTCCAATTTTCCATATGGGACTTTTGCTTCCCCTATTTATCCCTCTCTTCCTGTTTGCTTGGATTTTAAGTTTTCTTATTTTTATTATATAACTATTTGGCACTTTCCTACTTGCTTTCGTTTCTTGTAGATCCAAAAGTTCTTCTTTCGTGTACGTCGTTCTTTTATTCTTTTTCTGTGCGGTTCTGTTTTTGTTTGTTATCTTTTTTTCCAGCTTCCTTAGTTCTTGATAGAGCACCTTTCTTTCCCTGTCAATTTTTTCATTTCTTTGCCTTACTTCTTCTTTCAGTTCCTTTAGTTCATCTAAGTACCTCTGTAGTTCAGCTATCGGTTCTTTTATCACCTGTAGCTCCTCTCGTAGTGTTTGTCTTAAACCCTTGATCTCTTCTACGAACTCATCTTTTATCCTTAGATACCCCAAAACTCTCCTCTGTGTTACGCCACTGGTATGTCTTCTCGTTCGGCCCGTAGCGTTCGATGCACCAATCCTGTGCCAGTATTTTCGCTGTGCGTGCGGCTCTTGTTGGGCTTCTCGTGATCGAATTTCTGCCTTACGTTCACCCTTAACCTAGCAAAACAAAACTTTAAATTTGCCTTTAGTTTCGCTTACGTGTACTTTGGGATTCTTTATTTCCACTACTCTTGTTCTTACTATCATTAACTCCCAGTTTATTCACTCTCACTAAACGATTACCACTTTACACTTGTAAATTAACTTTCAAGTTGCGATGTGTGATACGGCCTCCTACAACGGTTACACTTCGACACAAAAACACAAAATATTTAATCATTTAGCATAAATGTTACGCAACAGCATGATGCTAACACAAAATCAAATAGAAATGATACAACTTTGAAAAAACTAAAATGTAGAAATCCGTGACAGCTTGCTGTAGGTAAAAAATTATGTTCGTGGACTATGTGCCACCTAATAATAAATTATCTGCTAGATAACTTACCTTTAGTTGCCTCTCATTACTCCGGCTAGCTTTAAAGTTGTTTGCAAATGGGTAAAAGAAATGTGGGATTTTATTCTTAACTTCACTTCTCATATATGCTTATATTTACAGGAAAATAAACAAAGATTGGGCGCCGAACAATTTAATTCTTGTTAATTACAACTTTCTGTGTTATGGTATCTGTTTCTTTAAGAAATATTTATTCTAATTTAATATCATCAAAGGAATTTATGTTATCAACTTTGAGAACTGAAATAATAATTTTATTAATATGACTTGATTCTTGGTATATAACCACTATTAAAAGGTTTGTTTTTTTATAAATTAATTTAGTTTTATTTAGGTTTATTTAGGTATGGTTGTAATTTTAGAGCTCTATAAATTATACATATATTGTCCAACACAATGGTCAATTAATTATCTGTTTATTCAGGTGTGCTAGTTCAATGTATTTACCTTCCCTAATAATGCCTTTATAAACTTTTATATTTACTAAATTCTAACTTCTTTCAATTCTCATTATATTTTTATTATGAGTTATTTTATACAGGTTTAGCCTGGTTAAAAGGTTCTTATTTTTTTTATGTCCTACCAGTACATTATAGATATTAACGATACAAGTTTGATTATGAGCATCTTAACGAAACGAGTTTGATTGCCAAAACGAGGCGGTGAACCGAGTTTTGCGGCAATCAAACAAGTTTCGTTGTGTGCCATAAGCAAACGTGTATTGTTCAATATTTTATCTTCATCAATAAACTCTGGTTCAATGTATAAAAAGAGTGCGGTAATATTCATTACCGCACTGAGTACGGTAATATTCATTACCGCACTGAGTGCGGTAATATCTATCCATTACCGCACTGAGTGCGGTAATATCTATCCATTACCGCACTGAGTGCGGTAATATCTATCCATTACCGCACTGAGTGCGGTAATGAAGCTCTTAACGATACTAAAATTAATTTGGTTAAAAGGCTATAACCATGGGCGTAGCCAGGGAGGGGCAGGAGTGGGCAGTTGCCCACCCCTAAACATTTATAAAGAGCAGAAGGAGGTTGATTTATAATCATTATTGCAATCCACATTCTACATTTTTAAAAAAAGAAGCTACGATCTGCAGCAGATTTGCGGAAACTGATGATATTTCAACTTATAATTTTTGTAATTTGTAAAAAATGACAAAAAAACTATAAGAATAATAATAGTAGTTGATTGTGTAATTAAATTTATGCCCCCCTCTAACTGGAATCCTGGCTACGCCCTTGGCTATAACAACACGGATGAAGATAAATTAAAATTAATGACTCTATTTTAAGGTATCTTAGATACAAAATAACGCTCCAGGGCAATTATTTTCTTCATAAGAACACTAGGGTTATTATGAAAAATTAACAGTATTTGTTTCCATGGATACAACCTTTATTTCAAAAATTATGCACCACTGTCACAATGAAAATTAATGACAGCTCATCTAATGTCACAAATCTAACTTAGATCAGCTAACTAGATCAATCTTAAATACCATAGCATAGTAATTATATGAATTGAATATGAATATGAATTAGGTAAGAAAATTGGTAGGACATAAAACCTTGAAGGCACCACAGGCATTATGAGCTAAGAGCCCGCGATTGTTGTACACACCTCGGGCCAAAGCCCTCGGTTAGTACACTAACAATCTTGGGCTCTTATTTTACTCATAATGCCCCTTGGTACCTTAATAACTTTAAGGACTCTTATTCTGACAGGTGCCCAACTACATTGATACTATTACAATTTTAAATATCTTGTGGGTTGTATGTTCTAATTAATTTTCTTTGTGACTGTTATTAACTTTAATTGGGTCAAATCACCCGAGTGGGTACTCATCCTTGCTTTCTTAAGGAAAGCCTCTCTTCAATTCACATATTATCCATTCACAAAACTCGTAAACTGTCAATGTCTAATTTTTTAAATATTTGCTGGTGTGCATGGAAATTACAGTTTTTTTGGGAATGTACTTCGAATCTGGTGATTTCTAGTAATATTACAGTTAGGTTATGTTACATGTGTCAAAAGTTAAGCAAGGTTTTTTCTTGTAATAATTAACTATAGCTTTTTTTCCTTTCTAATAATAAAACCCCCTTTCGTTTCTGTTCCATTGCGATTGAGGTGTATTCACAAAAATTAAAGAATTGTGGAGATTATTTTTTTACAAGAAAGTGTGATATAAGTCAAGATTTTAAATTCCAAATATTCAGTGCTGCCAAAATCAGCAAGCAGAAGTTCCAAATCAGAATTGAAACGAGGTACCAACTTGACAGCGTTTTGACAGTTCACGAGTTTTGTGAATGGATAGTATATTACATAGTTAATACACCAACCTCACTGAATTTCGCTCCTTTTTGAGTTGCACTATTCCAGATTCGGTTGGAAACAGCTTATATACCCTCCCTCCCTGCTAATGTACTCATCCGGTTGTTTGCTTCTAATTAAGGACTGGCTTTCTATCCTAGTCACTGGATATTGGTTCTCAGATTAAGCTACTTCTGCAACTTTGCAACAAGTCCCATTAATGTTACTATATGGCCTATCCCAGACTGACGGCTAAATTATACAAATCTCTGTTATATTTTGCTCTGATTATCAATTTAGTACATACCAGCTCAAATTCAGCTGCCTTCTTTTATTATTTAATATCCTGTTGAGGTCATTAACGTGTAATATATGAAAATAGGGTTTTTGAATTATTAATAATGTAAATACTTACAGAAAAGCCAGAGAATTATCTTTAGCACTTCCTTTTTTGGAAAACACAATTTCTTTTATAAATAAGCTCCTTTTCTCTTTTGTTTTTCAGAGAGAGAGCTGACCCCCTTGTTCTATAAACTATTAATGGTGAAATACTTTCAATACTCGTAAGTGTTCGTTGTGTAGCCTAAACAATAGGAATAGCATTAAAAGCTCTTTAGTGATATATTTATGTAGTATGTACTCTGTCATGCTACAACTACATGCTGCATCTGCAATCCAGTAGCTTGGTGGCGGGAGAAATAGGTTACGATATATTTGATATAGTTTAATTATAATAGAAAAACGAATGAAACAACACAGAAATTACAATTTACGTTTTTCGTAATATGCTGAAGCAGGGACGTGTGATCTGCACTGTAGCAAGCATCACACTGCTGCCCCCTCCATGTCGACTCCCTACTACCAAGGGCTGGACCCAAAGTCTTCAAGAATGGGAAGGCGTAAACATTCTTTTTATCCTTACTTAACTTGAAAACATGCGTTACCGTACTAAAAATTTACACCAAAGGCTAAGTTTTTATTATCAATATAGAATATCACATAATTTATAATTACTATATGTTAGAAATCGGGCATCTTGCTTGTTGCATAAGCAAAAAGTAAGATATAATGGTTTTGCGTTAAGCCGGTTTCAAAAACATCATGAATATCCCCATGTATGATTATAAGTGACAATCCAGTTTGAAGGTCGTCGGAAAACTGTGTGTGTGGTATGAAGTAGTGCATGGAAGTTCGGTAATAAACGAGTATTTTAAACCAGGAATCATAAGTGTCATCAAACAAAATAGAATAAGATGGTTGGGACATAGTCAAAATGGAAGGTAACAGAGGTGCTAGGAGACTATTACAGAAACCGGAAAGGTAGACCCAGAAATAAATGGCTGGTGTAGAGGAAGCTCTTGTGAACCTTTGTGTTGCAGACTAGATAAATTTAGCAAAGGGCAGAAACGGGTGGAAGTAATAAAAAAATTCATAGGCCTTAATAGCCTTTCGTGCTGCTAGATAGATAGATGATTATATGCAAGCATATTTAATTCTGAATTCTAGGCTCCCACATAACTTCTTATACTAAGATTTTTCTCCACTATGCGTCTTTACATGTTTAGCTAAAGTGGATTTTGTTGCTGCTTTATATTCGCAATAACATGAATAGGGTTTTCCTTTTGTACGGCTCCTCATATGTATCACTAAAGCACCTTTTTGTGCTGTTTTATGTTCGCAAATTGAACATGAATAAGGTTTTTCTCATGTATGGGTCCTCACATGTCTAACTAAATCACTTTTTTTGCTGCTTTATATTCGCAAATAGAACAGGCATAAGGTTTTTCTCCTGTATCCGTTTTCATATGTGTAACTAATTGAATTTTCTGTGCTGCTTTATATTTGCAAACAGAACATCCATAAGGTTTTTCTCCTGTATGCCTTTTGATATGCTTAACTAGATCACATTTTTGTGCTGCTTTATATTCGCAAATAGAACATGCATAAGGTTTTCCTCCTGTATGCGTCTTCATATGATTAACTAGATCACTTCTTTGTGCTGTTTTATATTCACATATAGAACATTCATAAGGTTTTTCTCCTGTATGCCTCTCCATATGTGTAACTAATTGAATTTTCTGTGCTGCTTTATATTTGCAAACAGAACATGCATAAGGTTTTTCTCCAGTATGTGTTTTCATATGTTTAACTACATGAACTTTTTGTGCTGCTTTATATTCGCAAATAGAAGACGAATGTGGTTTTTCTCCTGTATGCCTCTTCATATGTGTAACTAATTGAATTTTCTGTGCTGCTTTATATTCGCAAATAGAACATGAATAAGGTTTTTCTCCTGTATGCCTCTCCATATGTGTAACTAATTGAATTTTCTGTGCTGCTTTATATTTGCAAACAGAACATGCATAAGGTTTTTCTCCAGTATGTGTTTTCATATGTTTAACTACATGAACTTTTTGTGCTGCTTTATATTCGCAAATAGAAGACGAATGTGGTTTTTCTCCTGTATGCCTCTTCATATGTGTAACTAATTGAATTTTCTGTGCTGCTTTATATTCACAAATAGAATATGCATAAGGTTTTCCTCCTGTACGAGTCTTCATATGATTAACTAGATCACTTCTTTGTGCTGCCTTATATTCACATACAGAACATTCATAAGGTTTTTCTCCTGTATGCCTCTCCATATGTGTAACTAATTGAATTTTCTGTGCTGCTTTATATTTTTAAACAGAACATGCATAAGGTTTTTCTCCAGTATGTGTTTTCATATGTTTAACTACATGAACTTTTTGTGCTGCTTTATATTCGCAAATAGAAGACGAATAAGGTTTTTCTCCTGTATGCCTCTTCATATGTGTAACTAATTGAATTTTCTGTGCTGCTTTATATTCGCAAATAGAACATGAATAAGGTTTTTCTCCTGTATGCCTCTTCATATGTGTAACTAATTGAATTTTCTGTGCTGCGTTATATTCGCAAATAGAACATGCATAAGGTTTTTCTCCTGTATGTGTTTTCATATGTTTAACTACATGAACTTTTTGTGCTGCTTTATATTTGCAAATAGAACATGAATAAGGTTTTTCTCCTGTATGCCTCTTCATATGTGTAACTAATTGAATTTTCTGTGCTGCTTTATAATCGCAAATAGAACATGCATAAGGTTTTTCTCTTGTATGTGTTTTCATATGTTTAACTATATGAACTTTTTGTGCTGCTTTATATTCGCAAATAGAAGACGAATAAGGTTTTTCTCCTGTATGCCTCTTCATATGTGTAACTAATTGAATTTTCTGTGCTGCTTTATATTCGCAAATAGAACATGCATAAGGTTTTTCTCCTGTATGTGTTTTCATATGTTTAACTACATGAACTTTTTGTGCTGCTTTATATTCGCAAATAGAACATGAATAAGGTTTTTCTCCTGTATGCCTCTTCATATGTGTAACTAATTGAATTTTCTGTGCTGCTTTATATTCGCAAATAGAACATGCATAAGGTTTTTCTCCTGTATGTGTTTTCATATGTTTAACTACATGAACTTTTTGTGCTGCTTTATATTCGCAAATAGAACATGAATAAGGTTTTTCTCCTGTATGCCTCTTCATATGTGTAACTAATTGAATTTTCGTGGCTGCTTTATATTCGCAAATAGAACATGCATACGGTTTTTCTCCAGTATGTGTTTTCATATGTTTAACTACATGAACTTTTTGTGCTGCTTTATATTCGCAAATAGAACACGAATAAGGTTTTTCTCCATTATGCGTTTTCATATGTGTAACTAATTGAATTTTCTGTGCTGCTTTATATTTGCAAACAGAATATGCATAAGGTTTTTCTCCTGTATGCGTCTTCATATGCATAACTAAATTATTTTTCCATGCTGATTTATATTGGCAAATAAAACACGAATGCGGCTTTTCTAATGTATGTGTCTTCATAGGGTTCACTAAATCACCTAGAAGAATGAGGTTTTTTTGCTTCTATTGGTTTACAAATGCTTAAAAACTTACATTTCCCTGCAGTTTCATCTTCACAAATGGAAGATGTGTAAAATTGTTCAGTATGAGCTTTAATATATTCCAAGAAATTACTCTCTTCTTTTGCTTCGTAGTCACAAACCGTGCAAAGTAACTGTTCTTCTAAGTGACTTCCATTTGCTGCACATAAATCAAGTAGTTCATCCTTTATCTCAACTTCCTCCTGTTTAATATCTAATCCGTGAGAAGCCGTGTTCTCTATAGTAGTATCTTCAGTGATTTCCTGCCAAGCATGTAAGTTTGCGACTAGTTTGCTTTCACTTTTTGTTAGTGGTTCATGTATAATGCTGGTTATTGCATTAGGCAAATTACATTCAACTAATTCATGTTCTATGTCCATTATTTTGAAAAATCCCGATGGAATAAATGCAATATCTGAAAATAAAGCATACAATGAAAGTTAGTAAACATGGTTATGTTATGTTTATTTAAAAAATATTGCCAAGCTTTCTATTCTGAGTCTAATATTCTTACTTACAGGGAATAACATTAAATTCGAAGAAATAACTTGTTCAGAGAATGGGCTAACAGTAAATATAACATTGAATTAGTACACAAATTACCATCAACCGCCATTACCAGCTGGCAAAATCGGATAGGTCAAATTGAATACAACAAAACTACAGTAGTATACAGTGTGTCCCATTACAAGTATAAATACATACTTTCTAACGCTGGCGCTTGTTCTATAGTTACCAAGAATGAAAATGATGGAAGAATAGTTACATCAAAAATAGGACTATTTGGTGATCGACGAATACACTACCGCTAGTTCAGTTTTTTGCACTCATTCCACGTGAATTAAACCTTTAGTCGTGTAAACCCAACACTATTTGTCAGTTTAGCTGTTGCAGCATTTTCGTTTTAAAATCATATATTATAAAACCATGAAGTACTTACTCCATGTATAAAACCTATAAATATTCACTTTATATTTAACGAGTTTAAATTCAGATGCAACACTAAGAAAAAATAATGAACCTCGCTGGTTGT
Source organism: Agriotes lineatus (assembly GCA_940337035.1). NCBI lineage: Eukaryota > Metazoa > Arthropoda > Insecta > Coleoptera > Elateridae > Agriotes > Agriotes lineatus. The sequence goes on along the minus strand of OW679199.1, from coordinate 65,915,352 downwards.
GCTTTACATAATTTCTAACTTGAATGTAGGTTAAAGAATTTAAAAATAGATGAAGATAAAATTTCAATAACGAACCATTTCTATTACGCATCAGAAGAAATTTTAAAATATTTTTTGGAACCAAAAACGATAGATTGGTAAGAACGAATGCTATAAACATGTATTAGTCTTATTTAGTATTCATTATTATGCGATTTCTTGGTATTAAAAAAATCTGGTGTGGTACACTCACACAACTTCCTTTTACAGTGATCAGTGAT
>OW679199.1:65736863-65914992 GCA_940337035.1 Agriotes lineatus | reverse complement strand
TCCACCTGGGTGCGTAACTTACTATTTACATTATGGCCCAAAGATAAGGCGAAAAGTGACCAATTGCGCCCAGTCATGCATAAAACAATAAAAAAATCTATGAGAGAATACACACGAAAGCGATTAGATGACGATATTAAAAGGGAAGCAGACAAAAACACGAAACCATCAGATGATGTATTACCGGTAAATCTCTGTTTACGGTATAACGGTCGTATCTTATTAATTATTGCTCATTTTGCTGCATTACAACTTTCAATTAAGCAAAATGAACAATAACTAATAAGATACGACCGTTACATGGCGCCTGAACAGAGACCTGGCGTATTGTTCTTTCTTAGTGATTTTTGCGTTAGGTTTTAGGGCATAGGTTTCAAAGAGGAATGAGAGAGTACAAAACTTCAGGAGTTTAGTCAACAAGCCACAGTAACTTTCATTGGGAAACGGTTTCAAAGGGTATGAAACGTTAGGTGTTTAGTCAACAAACCACAATAACTTTAATTGGAAAATTGATAGGAAATAGTAGTCTCAGGAATCAAGGATCAGGTCAGACAGGGTCAGGGTTTAGGCTCAAGAGAGCCTGGAGCGGAAAGCTCCAGGTTAGAGCAGTTGCTGGTTCGGATCGGTGGAAGCAAGTTTTTTAACCGCCTGAGTTACCTGGTTTTATACCTTTCTGGGCCTCCTTATCCGGGCTGGAGTTTGAGCTGGATGCGTGGAACTCGGCCCGTCGTATACTCGCGCACCGCGAGGCTTATTTGCGTTATCTTCGTTCTCGCGTCTTGGAGACGCATTTACCTAATTGTGGCGATCTTTTAGCGACGTCCAAATTCGAACGCAATGCGTAAAAATACGATTTTCGACCGGCGTTAACGTCACAACGGTATGTGATAAGTTTACTGAGTACTCAATAGCTCATCTAGCCGGGACGGGTTTTATACTGAACTAAAAATAGGCGTTCGCTCGTAAAAGTCAAATTATTTGTACTTTAGACGATACTTGGGTACGTAGACAAATGCTATGGTTGTTCTTTAGGCGTCGATGTTTTGCAGCCTGTGGTGAAGGGACTACCTGCGATGAGAAATGTGAATGGTGCTCAGCTTCATTTCTAGTCTAGTGCACTGCGCTTTACAAATGAAAGTAAAACAAGGTACAATTTTAAACAACTCTCTTAATATAGCATTAATAATATTACATACGAGCGAGCCAGCTTTTCCAAAGCAAGCTCTAAGACTTATACTTGCGCATTATCAGTACGACTCGCTGCTGAACCTGGCGAAAGAACTTCATAAAATGTATGTACCTTGTGCATAACTAGCGTTTATGGCCCTTGTCGTGTTAAAGCCTACAGCTATGCCTTGGGCTCTAATTTTCACACCGCGGGACATAAAAGCTTTCTTACGCCCTTGCTAGATACAAAAATATTAAATCTGACATACATCATTGCATCGTTATTATATCATTCTAAACTTAAGCGGATTTGGTTTGCAAATTTAAATGTCAGTTTCAATATCGTCGTCTAGGCCCAATAGTTTGCCTCATACTATATTTCACTAGCGACGAGTTGCTGTCCTATGTATAAGATTTTTTATTATTTTAATGAGTAAAATCAATCTCTGAAATGTATGTATCTGTTTAATTACGAATCGCTCCCTATATCGTTTTTATTTCATTGCTTTGTAGAGATTATGTAACGTGTATACTAACTCAAGAGTAAAGTTCATATACTGATTGTCACAACGCATAAAACTTTGCTTTAGTAATCCTAAATGTTTAATGAAAGGAAAATATTCCATACTGTAATTGTTGCTGCATCATTAGATATTACTTATATCATAGTAAGCAATGTTGAAAGCATATAAACGTACAGGTTTTGTCTCCTGAAAATTGAACATTAAGTACATTTGTTCCGAAAAAATATCAATAACAATGCACACCACACCCCCAGACAATTATTTGCATGGTGATTACAATCAGTACACTAGCACTGAGCAATCTACAATCTGATAGTACAATACACAGAAACCTATCAAACATATTAAAACTTTTAAGTATACATTTTAAGGAACTTTGAATGTTCTGATCATATTGCTAGTATAAAAGGACAGTATCAAACCATTTTGATATCAGTAACACACCTTCTTCTGAAAGACAAACTTCTAAACTTCCAACATGTTTGCAAAAACCGCAACTACTGTTATATCTATTGTAATAATTGTTCCCTTGATATCGTGCACGCTGGTGGATCAGTGTAAGTTAATTTTCTAATTTCATCAAAATTTAACAAAGTATATTATTGTCCATTTAATAATTTATTCCTAGGTGAAAATGCAACACCAATGCCAAACTACGTGACAATCGAAGGTTGTCAGCAACCCCCATGTCGTTTTCACAAAGGTAGTGAAGTGGTTATATCGCTAAATTTTACTTTAGGTAAAAAGTTAATTGCTTTGATACACATATTTCCAAAAATATTATTTTTTATTAACAACAGGAGACCGTATAGAAGAGCTTGAAACGAAAACCGAAATAAAGTACCTACATACTGGCCTTAGTTTTGTGGTTGCTGAACCTAACGGGTGCGAAGGACTCATTAACACACATTGTCCATTGGAGGAAAACGAGCCAGCATTTTATAAGCAAAAAATTCAAGTTGCTGATAAGGTAAGAAATTTACATAAATAATGACAAGCGTTCAGCAACCGTAAGAAAACAATTATTCTACACTTGTACTAATAGGAAGCAATTCATATTTAGGGCATTTATACATTTTCAGGGTTCCTCCGATTACTTCATTGCCACATTTAGAATGACGTACAACAAAAACCGCAACGAGTTCATCTGCTTTAAAGTAATGTTTCTAGTAGTATAGGTTAATTGAATGCTTATTCATTTATTATTTTTATGTTCCTATTGAACTTTTTTATTTTTGTATATTTTTTAATAAATGCAAACGATAATAATAAAAACTATGTTTTACTACAATACACTTTAGAATATTTGAAAAACCGTTCAAGGATTGATAGTTATTAATTAAAATGCATTTGTCATTAATACAATACAGATGAAGCTAGTTTTCTTTATTCTCAAAATTTTATGAAAGAAATTTCACAGGATTTTATTACAATTTCAAAGAATAATCAAGTAAAACTAGTACACACAACAACGGACCTTGGTAGGCAAGCGGTGAACGCAGCTGCAGCCGAGGTCACAGTGAAAATCATGGAGCACTCGGACCGGAGCGGTTGAGAGTTCAACTCCCTGCACGGGCGGTCTAGATTTTCACTTAATTAAGATTTAGGTGTAAGTGACGCCCGCGCCCCCTGAAGTAATGCGTGAGCGGTTCCGGGGGCCAACGGTAGTCGTTAGGGAAAAACAAGTACATACAACAAACAGGAAGCAAAAACACAATTTATGAACAATAATCGCTAATTTGTGGCTAACATATTTTATGACAAAAATACATAAATACAGAAGAGTTACGACGAATAGAAGAAAAAAAGTCACTTATAAATAACATACTAGTATACGAAGAGAAAAAGATTGCGGGGACAGAAAGTGAATCTAAATATTTGGCTACAAAATATATGGTAAAAATTAATGCAAATATTAAAGTAAAAATAAAAACTATAACTGAAAATTATACACAACAGCTAATAAATGTTTAGAAATCGTTACAGATCTAACAAAAATAGTATATGAAGTATGTAAAATACATACCAGAAAAAGTAAACTGCGTGATGGTCAAATTGAAATAAAAGAGCAACTCAAGTTAAAGTAGAAAAAATGCAACAACTATATATGAAATCAAACAGACGAAAATTGTGAGAGAAATTATTCTAGTAGATGTCCTAAAAAGCGCATGTCAAAAATCGCTGTGTCGTAGTAACTAATAAGCAGTCGGTCAGAAAATAAATAAAAAAGGTATGGACGTGTTAAGATGAGAAGTGAAACACACCGCATACAAGTTTCAGGTATCCGAATTTCATTACTCAAGATATAATTTTGTCTCTTTTGTCAGATTTTTATATACAGTACACTTTTAACGCAATCATTGCTAGTACTTCCACGTACGGTATGGAAATTTCTATATTCAAACCTATTTTTGTTCTGGAAAATAGATCACAACTTTAGGGTACGATACACTCTACAAGTCTGGAATTCGCATTGTTATACATAAATGTGTGTTGTACCTGCATACCTGTCTCCGCGTGTCAGGTTTTTTGTCGATCGCTGACGAACTACGTCGACACCGTGCTCTTCATAATACAATGGTAAGTCTGTGTCTTACGAAACTTGCCATATGCCAAGCGGTTCTGGAGTCTAACTAGCAATCGGATTCTCCTGGGGGCGCAGGTTCGATTTTACCGACAGCGATATCTTTAGCTTTTCGCGTATAATATAATCCGCATTCTCTAGGTGTATTATTTTACTGTTGCAATATTATTTTGTACATCGTTTTTTAAAACTCTTCAACCGTTATTCGATTTAGCAAAAGTTGCTTTTGTTTATTAAAGGCATTAACACATTTTTCTGTAACTATTTTAGCTAAAATTTAAAAAATGCCAATATATTTTAATTGCAATAAAGCCACTTATGTGATGGGCTAAAAAGCTAATCCTGTAACGTTTCGCTCCTATTTTAAATGCTAATTAGTCATAATAAAATATTATGGTCATTTAAAATTTTGCGTTTTACCTTACTTGCGCTCCAGAGTGCCCACGGCCAGAGATTCGTCGCGGTGCAAAAACGACACTATAGATCGTCCCGGGCGCAATTTCCACATTGAACTCTCTTCACAGAGGGAGATCAACCACGTATAAAACCAAACTGTTCCGCCGAACTCGAGGAGAGAAATTATCCCGGCCTTCGACACAGATCCCACGGCTTCAGCTTCCAAGAGCTCCGCTCTCGGCCCAGTCGGGCAACCAGAATTCTTCTAGAAAATTTAGATTCAGATTCCCGAACGATATATCCGACCCGCTTTACTAAGTTATTATCCGTTCTGTGGATACATTTACTTTAGGTAAATAGTCACCAACTTCCCCTAATTTCGTAATTTAAACCGACGCATAGCTGGAGATCAGGGCGCGACAAGACTAGCCAGTTCCTATTCAAGAAACCTTCATAATTTCTTAATTTCAAACGACGCATACCTGCAGAACAGGGCGCGCCAAGACTAGCCGGTTTATATTCATGAAACCTCCATAATTTTGTAATTTAACACAACGTATTCCAGGAGATCAGGGCACGTTACCTCAGCAATTTTGAAGTTCCGAAAACCTCGTAGTTTCCTAGCTGTTGCTAAGCCGGAGCCTGAAAATCGGAGCCGCCGAGAACAGCGTTTAATTGGCCGGAACGTAGCCCGAACTTTCCTGCATAATATGAAATTTTACCAGATCAAAAATTAACCTATCTTGAGCGGTATGTTTACACGACCTTGGCACGCGCGGTCCAACCATTATCAAGCAAAGATAGCCTTTCATCGCCTACTGTTATCAACAAGCCAAATTCCTCAGTCGCGCACGTGGGAAACAAGAGAAAGTAAATCAAGGGGGTATTTGAATCTTTTTTTGCTTTCATTAAATAAAGTAACTGATAACATCGTGCTTTCATTAAACTTTTGTTAATATTTTGTTTAAATCCACAGTACTGCCAACGGCAGCCGAAATACCCTAAGAAGACCAGTGACCGCAGCCCAGTTTTGAGCCAAGCCCGCTCCTGCCAGTTGGGTAGTCTAACCGCAAGGGAAATAGAATTACTTAAATGTTAATTTTGTACATACGATTCTAAATAATATACATACTTATTTATTGTTTTTATCCTTAATACTTGAACTGTAAATAGTGATGAATAAATGTAATTTCTGTTATTTGGTATTCTTTAAATCGGTCAAAGTGAATTTAAATTGAACCTGGATCCAATAAAAGCTACCCACTTGTTTAGGCAAAAAATTAGTTAATGCTATTATTGAATAAATATATCGAGAAGCATTGCAGTCCTTTATAGCAAAACGTGTGCTGTGCCTGCCCGCGTGTGTCACGCTCCATCTTCACCGATCGGGCGCACTTGGTCCGTGATCGGCGTCCTTCATAACGCAACGATAACCAAATACGTTATTTTCATGTCTCGTGCATAAACGTCCACTTTTATCACTAATAGCTATTATTTCATAAGCATATAATGTAGGCTGTATTACACGAGAATGAAGTTTACAACACGAGCCGAAGGCATCCTCGATAACTCAACTTTTCTCTCGTAGATTATTTGTAATATAGCATAGTACCATAATAGTTGTTTATCTACTCTCGTGGGATAAGTAACTCATTACAGTCATTACGCCACTCATTTCATACTATTTACGTTAGGTAATGAAGCTCATTACACCACTCAGTTATGTAATGGTTTCATTACCTGACTGAGTGATGTAATGGCTTCATTACCTAACTGAAATAGTGTCAAATGAATGACATAATGACATTTGCATTGCCTACTAAAATATTTTTGAAAATGACAGATCTGACATTTCTCTTAATGCACTTTTCTCATTTTGGGGCAGTTGTAGATAACAATTTGTACAATACATGTATGATAATGCATCATTAATATGGTTGTGTAACTTACACACATGTATATTAATGATGCTCTTATCCCACTTGTATAGTAAATAACTATTATGGTATTTATAAGTCACGTGTGGATTATTTATATAACCCAGGGTGTTAAGGGTAACGTGGGTTATGATGTAAGCAAGCTAATTAACCCACTGATTTAAAGAAGCTAGTAATACCTACACCAATTTATTTTTATTTTTTTATTTTGGTACTCCGCCAACAGCCGTTAGGCCAATTATAGGCGTCGCTGTACAGTTTACTTGTATAAAACGAACTAGTAAAACACCATATTATTATTGAGTACTATTATTGAATAACTAATTAGTAACTAACATGTGAGCCCACGAAAATGAAATCCAGCTTGGCTTTGAAATATTTGTGACTCTGTAAGTCTATGTCAAATTCGAGGTTAGCAGGTTAGGTTTTGCGTCAGTTTTGACACAGAGTGATGCAAAACCTAACCTGCTAACCTCGAATTTGATATAGACTTACAGTGTCACCAACATATTATTCATAAAACAAATATTTCAAAGCCAAGCTTGATTTCATTTTCGTTTGCTCACATGTTATTAAACGATTTTTAATTTAGCTTAAACAACATACCTTTTTGTATAAATGACAATACTTTTTGTTTAGGCAGAATTTAGTATTGTTAGGATGACTTTTAATTGCGTTAAATCTGTGTTTAATCTCGTTTAATTACGGAATATCTGGCAAATGTTAATTTCCATAAAATTACTTCTAATCGTTTAGACGACTTTTCTTGTGTTTGCCTTTGATTGAACCGGCTTTAGGCAAATAAAGTTGAGCTCATTACAGCACATTAAACTTTACAATAGAAAGTATAACTTGAGTTTAAAATCTAGTTTTGTAAAAATTATTAGTATTTCAAAATTCTTTAGTTTTTTTATTGTTTCTCAGTTTTCAGCACTTTTGGTAACCTAACACGTGATCTGTCAAATTGACAGTTAAAATAACCTAACCCAACATATTAACTTTCAACACAAAATGAATTTGGTTAATATATAAAAACTTAGCATAAAATCATGGTATAAATTATATTAATGCTCAACAGTGCAGTATTTTATCTATTGGCCTTACCTTATTTATTTTTACTCGAACAAAAATGTCTGCAGCACTAAGAAATTTAATTAATAATTTTGTCAAGAAAAAAGCAGCATTAGTTCTGTTTAACAGTAATAAACAATCTGTATATTATTTGACTCATGCTTCCAACAATGGTAACGATAAACAGAATGTTACGGCTAAGTACAAGTTCAAGTATGCTATCATCCTCGCTTCAACGCTATTTGGCTATAAATTACTAAAAGATTCAGAAATTATTCCAAAGGTGCACGCAGCAACTTCAAAGCGAAGAAACTTCAACTTTATTGCAGACGTTGTGGAAATATGCTCTCCCTCGGTGGTTTATATCGAAATCAAAGATTCAAGAAGAGTCGACTTCTTCACTGGAAAACCAATGACTGTATCTAATGGCTCAGGGTTTATTATAAAAGAAGACGGCTTGATTGTGACAAACGCGCACGTAGTCACCAATAAACCCCATGCAAAGGTGGAGGTGCGACTTCAAAACGGCACTATATACAACGGAGTTGTTGAAGATGTGGATATTCAAAGCGATCTGGCGACGGTTAGAATAGCTGCCAAACATTTGCCCGTAATGAAGCTCGGCAATTCGGCTGAACTGCGGCCTGGTGAATTTGTGGTGGCCATTGGCAGCCCTTTGGCCCTCAGCAACACCGTTACTTCTGGTGTGGTGTGTTTACTAAAGTGATGGGTATAAAAGTATTTTATTATTATTTTTGCAGGTAAGTTCCACTCACAGAGGCTCTGAGGAGTTGGGCTTGCGTGGCAAGGACATGGTATACATTCAAACCGATGCTGCCATCACTTTTGGAAACTCTGGGGGCCCCCTGGTAAATTTAGATGGAGAAGCGATTGGTGTGAATAGCATGAAAGTAACTGCCGGCATATCATTTGCTATTCCAATCGGTTAGTTGCGTTCTGTCCATTTCAAAAAGCGCAAGTACTTACAGCTTTTACAAAATATTTTTGGTAGCTTAACTTAAATGTTTTCCACCAAATATGTGTAGGTATTAAACTTTATTCGTTTTCAGACAGGGTTGAAAAAACATAAAGCAACTGAAGTAATAACTTCAATTCTTTTCATTGTGATTCTTATGATTTAGAAAATAGAAGTGTCTCTTCTCCAACTTCAAAAATTGATTTATTATTTATTTATTGTTTATTATTAAAATTGAGATAGCTGACTCGCAAAACTATATATTTATTCAATTGTTTGATAATGCTGATATTTTTATATTGTAAGTTGTACTGACTTGTGCGCAATTGTATCAATGCGCTACAAGCCAGTGATTTGAATTTTTAACTGAATACCAAAATAAGTAATTAACATGACAAGATTAAATAAATGCACCAATGTAGGTGACTATACAGTTAAACCAGCATAAATAGAGAAAGTCATTTCACCTTTATATCACGTTTTCTGTACAACTGAACAAATCACAGCAAAGAAAGATCTAATAAACAATTAATAAAAATAACTTTTCTTAATATTTCGCCGTATTTAAAACACAAAGGGACTTTTTCTGAATACAACAGTTAGTTGTATAATAAGCATAGAAAGTAGAATTTGCTGCACCAAGTGCATCGTTTGCAACTCCAGTGTAGGGTAAGTTGCAAGAACACAAGGTCGGCAAATAACTTTCAATGCGCATTATACGCATGATTTTTTCTACCAGTTTAATTAAATAAGTTTAGAATCTGTTTAACAGTACCTACATAATAATAATAATAATAATTTTAATTACCCAACAAGTTGAGCATTGTATCGCCACATGCAAGCACACAAAGCACCAGCCTCTACACCGCAAGGTAAAACGAGGTTATAGATTATACATACATACAAGTTTCAAAACTAAGCACACGTGAAATTGCTACATATAATTGACCATGGCTAAATACTGGTTGTGGCAAAGACATTCCCACTTTATCCAGAGTTTATCCTTGCAATTTATTAATTTTCATTGCAAATGCTGGCCGTATACGAAACTGTCTTCTCCAAAAGTAAGACGGTGGTATATCAGAAGCTTTTAAATCTATATGCGGTAATAATACTCTTCTGCCTGCGGCTTTCCTATTAAGGACTTCCAAATCTAAGCAGTTTTTATATAAATCGTGTACCATTAATCTTGTTCCATTTATTAAACCAGTAAACACATTTAAATTTCTGAATAGAATAACAATTGCTCCTATTTTTAGTGTTAATCAATGTGGCTATATACAGTTTTTGCAGCGTAGATATATCAAACAAGTAGAGACACTCAAGCCAAATGTTCAAACCTATCTAGAGTGTCTGGGACAGTAACTCGGGGGGTATTTCTAAGCTTGACTATCAGATGGCAGCACAAAATTCTACCAATCAGAGCCAGTTACTAACTGTGCTACCAATCATATGTGACAAAAATTGTGGCGCCATCTGTTAGTACTATTGGAAAGTACCCCCCAGGAGCCGTTCAAGGTCATCCAAATCGGTATTTTGGCATCAAAGGAACCGACAGTGAGTGTCTCTACTTGTTTGATTTATGTACGCTGGTTTTTTTTATCGGGTGAAACCCACATGCCTTTTCTGATTGTTTTGTTTTGGAACCGAGTACATACTTCTTTCATAATTTTTCAGTTGCAAAACCAATTAGTCTCTCTCCATTGTTATTTGTTTTATAATATTTACTTTAGTTGCTGTTTACTGATTTGTACATTTGTACTTTCACTATTATGGCATTGGCATCTCCTGTAACAAGTTTAATGTCATAATTAGGTATTTTACCACATTAGTTTTCTAACCCCTCGTAGAATTTGGTTTTTTTTCTTCCTTATCCTCAGTTGGAGCATGTATATTCAGTAAATTTAATTGTTTGTATTTTGTGGTTATTCGTAACAACTCATTTTTTCCAGTTAATGTATGTAGCTTTAGCTTTTATAACTCGATTTACGATTCAAATTGTATAGAACGTAAGTCAAAGCGCTAGTTTATTTTCTGATTAAACCAGTATGCCTAATATGAATTATTTTCTGTGCGAATGGCGGTTATTTATGAAAATAAGTGTAACAAACCTTATAATAATGAATAGGTAAGCCATTTTGAATGGCATCATTAATACCAAACCAGATTTGAATTCTTTAAAAAGTACCCTAATATCAAAACAGTTTTGTTCAAGTAACATAATAATCAACACCTTATAACACAAAAACCAAATTAAATTTTTTGGATAGAACTCAAAAACTAGGATACTTTGACCATCTATATTTTCAATATCATTCAGCATTTGAACAATTTAACCATCTTCTATTTCTTATGGTTTTAGAAATCTCAATGGCGAGTCTTGAAATTCAATAACGCTGTATACGAAACAAATCTCTAAATCAGGATAGCTTGGGAAAATCAGGCAGGACTGTGACAGGCTAGGACGCATGCGCAATCAAACAGTTTCGATCACCTGTAATTGCTTGAAATATAGGCGAACATCTGACAGTATCGTTTGGCATATAACGTCCATGAAGGATCATTGTTCTCGCATAAACACATCTAACCTCAACATTTTTTAGTTTTAATTTTTATAGTACAGTCGAACCTCTATTTAACGAAGTCGTAAATTCGCCGAAAAAAATTCATAATATAGAAAATTCGTTATTTAGAATAATGCACATATATCATGTATGTTTAATTGACCTGAAAAATGATTAAATACTTGAAGTTGTAGTTTCATGTGAAATTTAATATACTTAATTATTAATACATACATAGCTACATATCTATGTGCATAATATGTAACATAAACGTACATTATGTATGATTAAACACATAAGCTATTATACATAATGTACAAAGGAACATAAAAGCCGCACAGAAACATGAGGTATGTACTTACGAAAACATCAGATGTGGACTTAAGAGTTCTTAAAGGAGTTCGTAATTTTTGGTTGCAGTTTGCATTTAAACGATACACGTTTTCAAAAAATACCTCGCCGGAACATTTTTGCGATTTTGCAATGCACGACGGATGGTCTCAAATGCCTCAAAAGTTTCACGGTCCGACGGCGCGGCATTTTCAATTTGCGGTACAAACTTAGTTTAACTTAACGTTGTGAAACAATTTGTTAAACTGAACAGTACAGTCTTTGAACGAATGCGACATTACCGCCTAATGACCCCATCAGTATTCTAGGAAAATTCCGAAACTGAACCTTTGGTAAATGAGAAAGAACCTTCCTGGAAACAACTCATTCAACTTAACAATACAGCCATTGAAGGAATGCAGCATTACCGCCTAATCACCCCATTAGAGAGGACCTTCCTGGAATTCCAACTACCTGACAAGGGTTTGTGACCCTAATTTTACTACGTTAAATAGAGATTGTGTTCGCTAAATATAGAGAAATTTATATATAAATAATATCGGACATTGACGGTTCTAACCAAAATTTCGCTAAATAGAGAATTTTGTTAAATAGACGTTCGTTGAATAGAGGTTCGACTGTACTTAAAGTCAGTCTTAACATTTTTGAAACCCAAAACAAACTTTGGAGCTCTGTTACCATGTGCTTATACAGTTTAGTGTCCTTCTGTGCAGCTTGCATTGAATTACGCAAACGCCAATAAAAAAAAAATTCCAATTGATTTGAATTTTGAGCTGGACAATCGATATCAACCGTGACCGTTCGACATTGTCACAGTAGGCGCATTCAAGCAAATGCATTGGAAATGTTAAACAATTGCTAACGGTCTACGTAGTTTTCTGTCAGAGTCCTGATTTAATGACAATCGCCAAAAAATTGAGCATAGTCAGCTTAATTTAAACCTTCAGCTAAAGGGTACTATAAAAACATTGAGGGGTCAAGTTCAGTATACGGTCCGGTTGTATTTTTTCTCTGAATGTAAAAATGTTGTGCGTGCCGCTATCGTCTCGTAATGTTTAAAGCAATGTGGTTGCGCTCTCAGCGGTTCAAGTTAGTGGTTTAGGTTAGTTGTTAGGTCTTGATGGGTTTTTTTAGAGAAAAATACTGAACTTTTACCACAATGAGTACTAATTACATCTACTTTTGCAACAAATCATTTGCAATGTTAAGATGGCTGGCACTGACTACTACTTTCTTTTAATATGAAATAGCCTGAATGCTCAAGTATGAAGTGTATATGGACATAAATATGCAATAAAAAACCAAACTACCAATTTTAATTTTTGCGGGTTTCGGTGCAGTTTGACTAAATAAAGTTCACTTTACATTTTGCAGTCAAGAACCGAGAGTCTCTCCACACATTGAGTACTTTAACATCGTTACCTATATATTTCAAAATATGTTTCTTTAACGCAGATCCTACTTCCTGTACTCATCTTCCGGCTTTCCCTTCCTCAAAGGTAGCAGAAACGTACCGTGTGTAACTGGATTCTGGTAGACCTCAAATATATTTTACAGTTATGCTACTGTTTACGTAAAGTTTGGGAAAGTGCTTATGTAAAGTAAAATACACATTCAAATACCATTTGCGGTTTAACCGGAAATCACCTTAACTTTTCTATTTCAAATGGGACACCCTGTATATTTTTACATTTTCTGATTCACTCTTAAATTCTGAATCTAATGATGTACAACATGCCCAAGTTTGGATCGACAGTTTTTTGTTTAATTAATGATGAAAACGAAAACAAGGTTAACACACCTCCAACTAGCTCAACGGTGGCGGTTGTAAAAATGACGGCAGTCGAAGGAGGGGAGGAGGCGTTACCCTCTGCTAAACAGTTGATTAATCGGAGAAAAAATTTATTATAGTTATTTTGTACAGATTAACTTAGAACTAGACAACATATACATATAACCAAGAGAAATAAGATGGCGAATTGACGTCCGTAGTCGGATGCTGGAGGGATCCCTCGGTGGCGGCGGCTGAATGGCGCAGCGTCCTAGAAGCGGCTGGGGCTGCAGGAGCGGGCGCTGATCGTCCTCTCGGGGGCGGCGACTGAAGTGGCTCGACGTCCTGGGAACGGCGTAGGCGGCAGGGGCGGGCGCTGATCGTCCTCTCGGGGGCGGCGACTGAAGTGGCTCGTCGTCCTGGGAACGGCGTAGGCGGCAGGGGCGAGCGATGATTGTCCTCTCGGGGGCGTCGGCGGAAGTGGTTCGACGTCCAAGTTCCTCGAAGACGGCCGGCGGCAGAGTCCAGCGAAGGCGGCTGTGCTAAGTCCAACGAAGGTGATATGCTCTAAGTCTAGCAAGGGCGATAGGCTCCAAGTCCAGCGAAGCGACAGCTCGGGGAACGGCAGAGTCCAGAAAGACAGCTTTCCCGAATGCATAGAGTCCAGACTAGGTGACTTCCTTCTAGGCTGGTTAGACTCCTGGAGATGAGGGCTGATGATCCTGGAATGGCTGCTTGTTCGACCCGCCGAGGCAGAGTGATTTCTTCTGGCCTGGGTTTCTCTATTTAAAGGGGCCAGCGCCTTTGTGCTCCGCTCCTTCGATGGCTATTGGCCCGTGGCGCGAAGACACATTTCTGGGGGCGCTCATTTATTCGATTGTGCAATGCGTAATGGTAATTTCCTGGCGCGTCTAATTAGCGGGTTGATTTTTCCAGGTTTGGCTTCCTGGCCGAAAAACACGAATTTTGATACTAACAAGATTGGTTTGGCTAGTTATTTGCTGTTGTTGTTTCCGGTGCGAAGTACTACAATTTCTCGGACGTGTTTCACTCCGCGTGCCGCTAATTAAATAGATTCAGTGTTGAGCGGCAGTCCGTCTTACTTGCAATTTTGTGCAATTTTCGATACCCAACACTTGACAGTTCAATTGACGCTGCACCAGTAATTAAAATAACTACTGCCATTTCTGCATATATAATATTTTGCCCCGGCGCCCTGGCTCTTTTTGGCCAGTGAACGGTGACGGTTGGCTTCGGTGGCCCACCGGCCTTTGTTACACCGGCGAGTTAATTTATTGCATTTTGTAGAGCAGCCAAGGATCTGTGACCCATACTTGCCTTCTCGAGCTTCGTGAATTATGGCCCAGGCGAGTGCTTGGACACTTTTGATGCTTTCGTTATGTAGCTTAATTTTCGTTTCCCCGTCCAATGCGTTTTTCGAGTACTTGCTCTGACGTTTTTACAAATACAAGTCAGTGACGGTTAACGGCTTGAGTGTTGAGCGGACTTGTTTCTTGGGCTAGAAAATGATTTATGCAGAGGCTCGAGAATTGTTCTCTTGGCCCGTTTCTTTAGAATTTGGGATTTTTTATGGCTCATCGATACGAGTGTTGTAGTAGCTGTTATGTGCCGGCTTAATTTTTAAATTTCGGCTGACGCTCGTATCAAGGTTGCTATGAAACTTCAAGATTTAAAACAAATAAATGTGTTTACATTATTTGTTTGTCTGTCATTGAGGTGGTGGAAAAATTACAGTATTATTAAGCAATTAAAACCATTGGTGGTGTGTAAAATGAAACATTACTGTTATGCTCATACTGAAAAAGTAGATGTGTTATTGGTATTTGGGGAGTGCAGAAGAAACGCAGTGGCAGCTTGCGCTTTGTATGGAAAGGTACCCTGATCATCATCATCCTGCTGCAAATTATTTTAATATACTTGAGAGGCAATTTCGTACTGAACCCGACAATAATAATGCAAGAGAGCATTTCCATATTTCTGAAGAAACAGAAACGGATATTTTGGCGTACATAGAGTTGAATCGTACTTCATCAACAAGAGAAGTTCCTAGTGTTTCAGGAATTAGTCAGTCTGTTTGGAGAATTTTAAAGAAACCTGGAGGTAAGAATCTAGTTTAGTGACCAACTCCGATCGACATGTGCTATACACCATTCGACGCGTCTCGTCGAGCTGAACAATATTGCTGCTGGGGACATTCGAGGCACTAGTTTTTTTTTATAAAAGTTTTCTTCGTGGAAAACACTGGCGCCTTTGGCGGGGCGCCGCGCAGCGTACCTTACCGAAGGCTAATAACAAGTCACACTGCGCGCCACCTAACTTAACCTAACCTAACCTTTTTTTTTTTTGGTGTGGAGGGGAAACCTTCAAAAGGCTCCCCGCGGGAAGATGGTTCAATTCCGCGGGGGAGTGTGGGACTTTTACCCACTAAAACCCCTCGCTGATCTTCTGTAACTAGACATCCCGGTATTACCGTAGGCTTTCGTCGGGATGTATGTTTTTCCAGTCTATGTTGTCCCTTTAATTACGATTTTAGTCTCTTTGTATAGTGTTCTTTTGTTTAATGCGTTCAACACTGCTGATGCCAAGTCACTGCGCGTCACCTAACTTAACCTAACCTAACCTTTTTTTTTTGGTGTGGAGGGGAAACCTTCAAAAGGCTCCCCGCGGGAAGATGGTTCAATTCCGCGGGGGAGTGTGGGACTTTTACCCACTAAAACCCCTCGCTGGTCTTCTGTAACTAGACATCCCGGTATTACCGTAGGCTTTCGTCGGGATGTATGTTTTTCCAGTCTATGTTGTCCCTCTAATTACGATTTTAGTCTCTTTGTATAGTGTTCTTTTGTTTAATTCGTTCAACACTGCTGATGCCAAGTCACACTGCGCGCCACCTAACCTAAGCTAAGCTAACCTAACCTAACCTAACCTAACCCAACCTAACCTAACGTAACCGAACTCAACCCAACCCAATTCAACCCAACCCAACCCAATTCAACCCAACCAAACCCAACCCAACACACATGATTTAACATTCTAAAGCGAACGCGCCATAGACTTAGTATGGGACATTTTAAATTTTACTGTGCTGTATCTCAGTAACCGTTGGTCTGCCTCGAATGTCCCCAGCAGCAATATTGTTCAGCTTGACGAGACGCTTCGAATGGTGTGTAGCACATGTCGATTGGAGTTGATCGCTAAACTAGATTCAAGCCAACCTGGATTTTGTTCATTCAAATATCAACTACACCAGCATCTTTATGACAATGATAATGCAAGACCCCTTGATTTTTGTAATTGAATCGCTCGTTTCAAAAACGACTAAGTCACTTTTTTACGAAATTTACTTTTTACCATGAAAGGCTTCTGCATTAGTAGACGCACGTTCGGAATAAAAACTGCACAAGTCCCATTTCTCCTAATAGAGATAAAGCAAGGTCATATTTTATGTTCGTGGCAAAAACAGCAGTTCTTGCTCCGAACGTTTTTTTAGGATTATGGATGGGGGTCGGTATAGTGCCGCCATGTTTGTTATTTGTTTCGTGTTCGTTTCCCGGGAGCTGTGCTGTCAGTCAACATCGACATTTTGTGGAAGAGGTGTCACCAAAAATACGAGTCAAAATATGTCTAGTACCAGTTCTAGCGTTAGTGATGTTCCTAAGCCTAAAAAAAAGACAAAAAAGACCTGACGCTTATAAGCGGAATTTTATAAAATGTACTAAAGTTAAAGGACTCCAACATTCCAACTGGAAAGGAAACATTGTGGCCGATGCTAGCCCAAATTTTAAGGTATTTATCCTTCAGACATACCAGATTTATAACTTCAGTAAGTGGTGGCCTCTCCATTATAAAAAAACTGTCTTATCCGATGAATCGTTTGGAAAGAAAGTTCCTAAGGAACAAAAACAGTCATACACCGTCCACATTCATGCATTTTGAATACAGTCAATATAAAAAAGGAGCTGTTGTAGCTCTCATACGTTTAGTTTACTAAGAAACAAATCAGATCACATTACTTTACCACCGACAGAAAAAGCGTATCCAAATAACTATGTTCCAATAAACCCTAAAAAAATAGACAATATTCGGCAAGTTCAGAATAGCATTCCTGATGAGTACAAGCTCTTTTATGAAGAAATCTTGCGATGGCCGACAACAGGGAACGTAGAAGAGGGAGAAGAGATAGAAGATGATAATGAATATGATTATGTTCCTTAGTGTACAAACATATTGTAATGATGCTATAAAAGTTTTCTTCGTTTCTACTGATTTTGTTTCATTTGTTGAGTCTAATTTGTAAAAGAAAATTGCTGTTTACTGTAATTCGTTGCAAAAACTACATTTGTCAAGATCAAAAAATAATTCTCTTCCGACTAAAAAACTTGTTTATATAGTATACTCTATTCACTATCGTCCCGGATTGTCAAAAATGACGTTTTATGGTAGCACTGTTGCATTTCTATTGGTTTTTTTGTTACTACTAGGTTGGACAACGCAAAAGCATAATTTTTAAAATTTGCTTTTTTGTTAGGTACCTGACAACTTTTATTTATTTTTGCTTAAGTCAGTTCGAAATAAAAAGTATTTTGATTTAACCATAACCTATAATTTATAGTTTTGACATTAGTAACTTAATTAATTGTTTCTAGTTACCCATAACTTGACTTAAAAGTATTAATCATGATATAAAGGATTGTTTTTAATTGGATTTCGACAATCCGGGATTATAGTGGAGTAGGTATAGTACGTTTTTTTCTATAATAACTGTCAAAGTGTTACAATGTTGGTAGATATGTGATTAAAACGCTAGGAAATTTTTATACCTCGTGTTGGTAGAACTTTTTCAAAATTATAGTTGTGTCAATTTTGAATGTCAAAGTTTCTTAATTTGAACTCTTGACAAATGTCTTTTTTTAACATGGAATCATCATCATCATCAATAAAATCGGATAAAAAAGAAAACCAAGAAATATTTTAAATGCAAAAATGAAGCAAGCAATATTAAATTATGACATATCTGTCAAAATGACAATCATTTTTTTAGTGGAAGAAAAGAACTAAAAATCTATATACCAACATTATTAAAACTAGGGACCTTGCAGGAATGCAACTTATCCCCTAGAAAGTTGACCTTGAAAATTATTATAGGAAAAAAATTTACTTTATATACATATTAGAAACACGTTTGCATTTCAATTTAAAATAATTTAAGAACGTAATTTAAGCATCATATTTAAATATCTAGTTTTTTGTCTCTCCTGTAAAATTGTGCTTTAGTGACTTATGTCGTTTTTGAAACGAGCAATTCAATTAGTTTTGCGATACTATTCCAGATTAAGAAGTTGGAATTTCTTAGTTTCTTCTAAATCATACTGTTTTTGAAATAATAGCTATTTATGCAACAAGTGCTAAAAGTTGAGGTTTATGCATGAGACATAAAAATTATGAAACGGCGCCGAAGGCTGAGTTTCATAACATGTCTCGTGTATAAACGACTTTTAGCACGCGTTACATACAATATATTATACTACACATCTGACTGTATTCATTACATAACGCTTTAATTGTTTAAAAAACACTTTACCTCTAACGCAAGAAGTAACTAGAATAACTTTACAACCTCACTTCCAGTTCGAAATTGTAGTTTTATAACCTCACTTCACTATATCACACATGTGCTAAAAGTAAACAGCTGATCTCTTTAAACACGCTAAATTATAAAACGTCACTTTTAGTGAAACAACTTAGTGCTAAAAGGCCTACTTTTAGTAGTGGTCGTAGAAAATAGCTATTTATGCAACAAGTGCCAAAAGTCGACGTTTATGCATGAGACATGAAAATTATGAAACGAAGCCGAAGGCTGAAACTCAGCCTTTGGCTTCGTTTCATAACATGTCTCGTGCATAAACGACTTTTAGTACGCGTTACATACAATATTTTATCTACGACCTTAATTTTGCTGTTATTAATCCATAAATATCGATTTAACAAAGGTTCGCATCTACGACGCTTCTAATTTTTGTCATAATAAACAGTAGACCATGCCACGAGGGTGAATGTTTGCGAATGACAGTAGTCAAGGTCAGTTACAAAATGTAATTATTAATACTCCACATCTGACTGTATTCATTACATAACGCTTTATTTATTTCAAAAACACTTTACCTGTAACGCAAGAAGCAACTAGAATAACGTTACAACTTCACTTCCAGTTCGAAATTGTAGTTTTATAACCTCACTTCACTTTTAGCACATGGGCTAAAAGTAAACAGCTGATTTCTTTAACCACGGTAAACTATAAAACGTCACTTTTAGTGAAACAAGCTAGCGCTAAAAGGCCTACTTTTAGTGGTGGTCGTAGATAATAGCTATTTATGCAACAAGTGCTAAAAGTCGACGTTATGCGCGAGACATGAAAATTATGAAACGAAGCCGAAGGCTGAGTTTCATAACATGTCTCGCGCATAAACGACTTTTAGCACGCGTTGCATACAATATTTTATCTACGACCTTAATTTTACCGTTATTAATCCATAAATATCGATTTAAGAAAGGTTCGCATCTGCGACACATTTAATTTATGTCATAATGAACAGTAGGCCGCGCGGGCGATTGTTTGGCCACGCCCGTGCTGTCAAGATGAGTTACGAAATGTAATTATTGATACTCCACATATGACTGTATTCATTCATAACGCTTTAATTATTTCAAAAACGCTTTACCTGTAACGCAAGAAGCAACTAGAATAGCTTTACAACTTCACTTGCAGTTCGAAATTGTAGTTTTGTAACCTCACTTTACTTTTAGCCCGTGTGCTAAAAGTAAACAGCGGATTTCTTTAAACACGGTAAACTATAAAACGTCACTTTTAGTGAAACAAGCTAGCGCTAAAAGGCCTACTTTTAGTAGTGGTCGTAGATAAAATGTTTTTTTTTCAGTTTCAATAAATGATTCAAATGTTACTTACCTTTATTCTAATTTAATTTAAATTAAAGCTATAAACTCAGAATTTAGAGACGAATTAAATTATGTAAAAATATACAAGGTGTTCCATTTGAAATAGAAAAGTTAAGGTAATTTCCAGTTAAACCGGAATTGGAATTTTTATTAAAAGTTCACATATTGACACACTTTATTTCCAAAAAAACACCATACTAAATTTCATAAAGACATATGTAAAACTGCAAATGATATTTGGGGTCTACCAGAATTCACTTACACCCGGTATAGGTAACGATGATAAAGTACTCAATTTGTGGAGCGACTCTTGTGAGGGACAGAACTGTAACATTAAAATTGTTTTCATGTTAAAAACCAAAAAATATTTACAGTCGAACTTCCATATATCGAATTTCTGTATATAATGAATTATTTTCTGGAACTTTGACCTTGAGAGCACGTTTAATATTAATTTGTCTCTCTATATCGAAGTGGAAATGTCTATATAACATAGAATTTTTCCTAACAAAACGGTATAGTTATTCCCTTAGAGAATAGCAAGTTGGTTTGCAAATTCCATCGTCAGGGAGCTTATTCCATACCAGGAATTTGACAAGGTCATTAGAGATTTACAAACCTGTTTGCGCCCCGATTAAGGGAATTTCACAAATTCCTGAATGCTTAGATTTGTGTTTAAACGTGTAGATAAAATTTTACTGTAAATTGCACTATGACCTTTGAGTTGGCACGTTCGAAACGATAATTCAGCAGATTCCAACTAGTTTTCTCGGCTTCTTGCTTTTTTGACGCGACAGAATAACTACTGGAAATAATAGGGCCACGTTCGTGTCCGCCGCTGGCTCAGCCATAAATGCTTAGCTACCGGCCTAATGTTGTAAATATGGCTATTAGTGTATAGGTGTAATGTCTAAACATTTCTAAATGACTGCATTTCATTTTGTATCTGGTTTAAGTACCGGGTGTCTTAAAATGAATTACATCTAGTATGTTTTGAATTTCCCATAATGCAATCTAAAATTTTACTTGAAATTGGCAATACTGTAAGTCTATGTGAAATTCGAGGTTAGCAGGTTAGGTTTTGCGTCAGTTTGTGTCAAAACTGACGCAAAACATAACCTGATAACCTCGAAATTTGACATAGACTTACAGTATTGCCAATTTCAAGTAAAATTTTAGATTGCATTATGGGAAATTCAAAGCATGCTAGATGTAATTCATTTTAAGACACCCGGTAGAATTGGCAACTAAAACATAGTTTTTTGAGGTCCCTTGGGACTTCGGTAAATGAAAGTTTGACTGTATTTTAATTTTCTTGTTTTCGGCCACAGTATTCTTCCCAATAATGATGACTTTGGTGATATAGAATGCAATTTAAAAAGACAGCAATATTTATATAGTTTGGACGACTTCAGAAGGTTAATTGAAACTTACTTACTTATTACTGAGTCTTTCTACTGTGACGTGTTAGACCATTGGGTTGAGTTGATCAGCCTTTTCCATCCCTTCCTATTCTGAGTTAGAGTTTTGACTTCGTTCCACTGGATTCCTCTCTCTTGCAACACTTTTTTCACCTCTTCTTGGCGCGTTTTCTAGGTCTTCCCCTTCTGTTGACTCCTTGTGCTCACGCTTCATACACTCTCTTTGTAAGTCTTTCGTCTGTCATCCTTTGTATATGTCCCAGCCATCCTAATTGTCTGCCTTCGATTTTTGTCAGTATTGCTTTTATTTTAAATTTATTTCTGAATGTCTCGTTTCTGGTTCTATCCCTTCTTGTTTTCTTATCTATTTTCCTTATACATCTCATTTCTGTTACGTTTATTCTACTCTTATCTTTGTTCGTGAGTGTCCAAGTTTCGCTACTGTATATTAATGTGGGATTTATTACCTTTTTAATCACTTCTATCTTTACATCTTCTGTTATTTCACTTTTCGCCAAGAATGTTGTCCTTAGTCCCTTGTATATTCTTCCTACTTTTGCTATTTTATTGTTTATTTTTTTTCTATCTTTGCATTTCTTTCTATTACTGTTCTCAAGTATTTAAGTTCTTGGACTTGTTCTATCTTCTGCCCGTTTATTCTGATATCATGTTTTTTGTTACTTTGTTCTATTATCATTGATTTTATCTTCTGTACGTTCATTCTCATATTTATCTTGATCAGTTCTTTGTTTAGCTTGTTCAGGTTATGCTGTAGATTTTCTTCTGTATCTATTACTATCGCCACGTTGTCCGCAAATAGCAACTCCGATATATCAACCTTTTGCATCTTCCAATATCCCAGTGTCAACGGTTTATTTCTTGTTTTGCGTTCTTTATTGCTTCGTTCACTACTAATGCGAATAACAGAGGGCTCAGCACACATCCTTGTTTCAGAGCATTTCTTATTTCAAACTCGGTCCATTTCTTTGTAAGCTCTGCCATATATCTTCTCGTCTTATTCTGTCAAAAGCTTTTTCTAAGTCGATAAAAGCTATGTGAATTTCTTTGGTTTTGTTTATGCACTTCTCGATACATTGTCTTAATATAAATATTGGGTCTTGTGTGCTCCTGCCTTTTCTAAAGCCATATTGAGTTTCTTCTAGTGAGTTTTCTATTTGTTCTTTTATTCTTGTTTCCATTATTCTGGCAAGTACCTTCGCTAGTATGCACATTAGCGTAATTCCTCGGTAGTTTGAGCATTCTCTTACATCCCCTTTTTTATGTATTGGTAGAATGATCCCTGTGTTCCATTCCTTGGGTATTTTCTTTTATTATTTTATTTGTCTACTTCGTAAATTCTTTCAATCCCGATTCCTCTAAATAGTACATCATTTTGGGTGTGATTTCATCAATTCCAGCTGTTTTTTCTAATTTTAATTTCTTTATAGCTTGTGTGATCATTATTTCTGCTGTTTCACTTTCTCCCTTTTTCTCTTTTATCTGTTTCTTTGAATCTTTAACTTCTGTTATTTCCTTTGTCCTCTTCATTTATTATATTTCCAGCTTTGCCTTTCATATTTTTCATACTATACCCTTTTTTCTGTCTTAATTGTTTCAGTGTGCCGTAGAATCGTTTCTGATTACCTCTGAAATTTTCATTCATGTTTTGCCTGAATTTCCTCCATGACTCCTGATTTGCTTCTTTTACTGTGTTCTTAACTTGAGTTCTTTTCTCCTTGTATTTCTCATAATCTGTTTGTATTTTTCTGCAAAGATATTTTTTCCATAGATCTTTCTTCTCTTTAATTACTTTTTGTATCTCTGTTTTCCTTGTTTTTCTATGCTAGCATCTCCATTTTGTCCTTCTAAAATTTTCTTAATTTTAGCTTGATATTTTATTCTGTGTCTGTTCTTTGAGCTTATAACTTTTTATTTTCTTCTTTGTCTTCGTTTTTTACTTGTCTTAACATTAGTTTCATTTGGACTAAGTAATGGTCGCTACCAATTTCGGCTTTTCTTGTTACTTTTACATCCCTCACATATTTCCAATATCGCTTTCGTACCAGAAAGTAGTCGATTATAGACTTTTCATTTCTTCTTGACTCCTCTCTTGTTATCTTATGGATTTCCTTGTGTTTAAACTTTGTATTTGTTATTATTAGGTCATTTTCCATGGACATTTCTATTATTCTTTATTGTTTCTCCTTCTTTGCCCATTATTCTTTCAACGCCCTTGTTACTGTTGCCTACTTGTCCATTTAAATCCCCCACAATTATGAGGTTTTCGTTTGCATCGTCTATTTCTTTTTGTAGTTTCTTGTAATAATTGTCTTTCTCTTCTTTGCTCGCATCTTCATTTACTCCATATGTGATAATTATTGTGCAATAGTTTTCCTTTCTTAATATTATTTCAATTACCTACTAGTATTCTTTCGTCTACATATCTTTCTTTTGTTATATTTTTCAGCCAGTTGGGTGATGCTATCACTCTTTTTACTGCTCTATCTTTCTCTTCTACACCGGACCAGAATAGCCAATAACCTTTGTGAATTTTCATAAAGCCTTTTCCTTTCTTTTGAGTTTCTGTTATTGCTAACATTTCTATTTGTCTTATCATTTCTTCAACTATTTCATCTTCTTTTCCTGTGAGACTTCTTACATTCCATGTTCCTATTTTACAAGTTGCTGTTCTACCGTTGTTTACTATTGTTTCTCTATTTTCCTAACATTTTGTTCCGTTTTCCTCTTTTTCTTTTTCTCCTTTCTTTTCTGTCTTGTTGTCATTAATCTCCTTTTTCTTTTCCTGATTCGTTGCCTTGTTACTCCGTATTACATAATTTCTCAGTTTTTTTGATATATTGTACTTTGTGTATGTCATTTCTCTTAATTTTTCCTGTTTTCTCATCCCATTTCCACTCTTTTCCATTAATATATCGTTTTCATTTTCCTATTTTTGTGTCATTTCCCCTGTTTTTCTCCTCTTCCGCTTTTTCCTGGATTTTCTTTTGGATGTCTCTTTCCTTCTTGGTTAAATCTTCGTTTATATATACTATTTTATCTTTTACTTGCTTAAGCTTATGTTTGTTTTTCAGAATCTTAATTTTTTCTGATGTAGTTTCCATTTTCAGTAAAAAATTTTAGTATCCAATCTTTCTTGTATACAGTGTGACCCATGTAAAATCTTTATTTATTGTGCGATCTTAACCGGATTTGTTTTAAATGGTAGAGCTTGATGAACTGTATTTTTGGAGCCAAAAGAGCTACGTTCCTACAAAATCCAATGCCTACTAGATCAGTGTTTAGTAGTAAAATTTCAAGAATTAATATTAGCGATTTTTTTAGAAAAAATCTGGACAAGCCACTGGATTCGCCATCCTTCAAAACTGTACTGTACTAAATTTTATCGAAATCTTTCGAGTATTAACGATTTTATAGCCAAATTAAAACAACGTAAAAAATACTTGTCATTTTCATAAATTTATTCGAAAACGTAAGCTATCCATGAAAAAACTTTAAACGACATAATTATTGTCAAGGGACAAGAGCTAATTAATGTCAAAAGTGACAAATAAAGTTGTAGGAGAGTTATTACAGCTAGTGTAAATAAACATGGAAAACGTAACTTTAAGAGACAAAATAGAAATTGTACGTCTTGTTGGAGATAATGTGCGTTCGGCAAGAGAAGCTGCGAGAGAATTTAATAATAGACACCCAGATACATGAGTAAGTCGTAGTACTGTACAACGGGTTAATAGAGTTTTCAACGAGACGGGGTCTGTTTCAAAAACTTGCTTAGAATCAGGCATAATGGACGTCGTGGAATTTTGAGAAATAATGACCATATTTTGGAATACTTTAACAACAACCCCCGGGATGGTATAAGAACGGCTAGTTTAAACCTTGATATCCCCAGAGAAAATATTAGAAGATGCCTGAAAATAAACAAAATAAAGGCTTATAAGCCAAAGATTTTGCATACGTTGGAAGTGGGAGATGAGGAAAGACGATTAGAGTTTTGTTATTGGCTACAAGGGGAATATCTAAATAATCCTAACTTTATTATGGAAATTTTATTTAGTGATGAAGCCACATTTACTACAAATGGGGTGGTTTCAAGTCAAAATTGCCGTCACTGGTCAGCTGAGAATCCCGAATTCGTCATAAATGCTAAGAGATAGTATTCGCAAAAAATTAATGTTTGGTGTGGAATACTAAATGACCGAAGAATTGGCTCTTTCTTCTTTGAGAGTAATTTGAATGCAAATGGATTTTTAATTTTCTTGGGAACGTATTTTGGAACACATTAGATGATATACCATTACAGAATCTTCATAATTTAAAGTTTCAGCTGGATGGAAGTCCTATTCATAATGCTATTTTGGTAAAAGAATGGTTAAATGAACATTTTGAAAATCGTTCGATAGGGCGAAACAGTCCTTTGATTCAGTGGCCGCCGAAATCATCAGATTTAACGACCCTTGATTCTTTTCTTTGGGGTTTACTGAAACAAAAAGTTTACAAATCAAGGCCACAAACTCTTCAAGAACTACGAGCCAGGATAATACAAGCCTGTGCAAGTGCATTGAAATAAACGGTGGATTAGTAGAAGCGACAAGAGTATTGTAGTTTTTGTAATGGAATACACTTAGATATTTTATTTGTTCAAGTTTTGTTTTATTATTTCTATTTCTTTTTATATTTGTAAAAATAAGGCATAAGAATGATAATGCCTATATCACCATAGTAATTTAAATATTTTTTCATGAATAACCTTTAGAATAAATTTAGTATTGTCTATTCTTAATTTGGCTATAAAATCGTTAATACTTGAAATATTTCGATAAAATTTAGTACAGTAGCGTTTTGAGGGGTGGCGGATCCAGTGGCGTGTACAGATTTTTTCTAAAAAATCGCTAATATGAATTCTTGATATTTTACTACTAAACACTGATCTAGGTCTTGGATTGTGTAGGAACGTGGCGCTTTTGGCTCCAAAAATACAGTTCATCAAGCTCTACCATTTAAAAAAAATCCGGTTAAAATCGCACAATAAATAAAGATTTTACAGGGTGGCTTAAGAACAAATGGGTCACACTGTATTTCATTTTTGGGATAATTTTTAACTCTTCTTTAATGAATTTACCTATTTCTTCTTTTATTATATGTTCTTCTTCGTTATTTAAATCCAGGCCCGACACTATTATGTTTTTCTTATCTTGCCTCTCAAGCGCCTCGACTCTTGCATGTAGCAATATGTTCATAATATTCCTTTTGTCGTATTTTGATCTCTTTTATTTCTTTCATGAGATCTTTCATCATTTCCAGCACTTGTTACGTGCTATTTATTTTCGAGCCCTTTTCTATTTATTCTCGCACCGCCTATGGTTTCGCTGACCTTGTCGGGAGACTTGTTTATCTGTTGTTTTGCTGTGTCAATGTAAGTCCGCTGTTAATTAGGTAGTTAAACTATTTACTTTGATTTAGCTCGATTTCACTTTACACTTATAATTTAATGTATTTTCCGTAATCGGATCGAATTCCAAATTTCATACGGTGTCGTTTAACGTGATAATTCTCGGATTTACGAGGTTTATTATACCTGCGCACACACCGAACGACCGCTCTGCTCGGCTTATCAAACTCAACTCCTAATTGAAACTTGCCTAAAGAAAACAGCTTTGATTGTAGAATGAACGAGCAAAGAAAATTTCCTTCAACGGAACAGTTGAAAAACCATATAACTAACAGAAAACCATCAATTATTAATACAAAAGTAAATTTGTTACCCATAAGAAAATTTAAATTTGGTATTAAATCTTTTTGCATCTTATTTCAAAGCAGTTTTTAAAGCAAACAGTTAGTTACAGACGATAGTGTGGAAAATGAAGTTGATGGATATAATGGAAATGTAGACTTTGACATTCAATATTCCAGCAATTAACAGCATAATAAAATGTGTTTTTTCACGTCTGGGAGCAAAACACGGTTTCTACGATACCAAAATCGTGAGAGAAATAATGAATTACTCCCTAGAGGAGAGAAATTTCCTTACGGAGTTTTCATTATGACTGAGCAACAAGAGCTCACAATTATGTCAAATTCGAGGTTAGGTTTTGCGTCAGTTTTGACACATACTGACGCAAAACCTAACCTCTTAACCCAGTGTCACCAACTTTAAAATTTACCATAGGCTATTATTTTTAAAATAATTGTAACTAAAATGTCAATAAATGACGTTTAAAAAAACAGGTTTTTTGTTTTAAATCTGTAAAAGTTAAAATATGTGTAGTAATAAAAAGGTACTTACTAAAGTGCTTCCTAATTCTATTGCTGTCATTATTATTATTTACTTCTTCTTACTTTACTTCTCCTGTACATATACGAGGAGTGTTTAAATATAAATTATATTTATTCAAAAACAAACAGAAGAACTCTAATGTATATCACGTTGTAATTTTTCTACTCGGTCTCCCTCTCTTTTAATAAACTAGTGCCATCTTTCCAGAAGTTTCTGTATTCCATGACAAAAAAAAATCTTTGGCTGCTCTCACACCCACTCTCCAACAATTTCGATGACTTCTTCATTACGAGGTATTTTTCTCCTAGAAACTCTTTTAAGAGTCCAAACAAATTAAAAAACTGATGCAGCAAGGTCCGAAATGTATGGTAAATAGGGCAGCAAGGCCCATTTCAATTTTTAAAGCGTAATCAGCGTGTGAATAGCGAAATGGGGTCGAGCATTATCCTGTAAGACACAGAGAACTCGTGTTTTTTTTTTCAAGTTACCCCTACTGATATTTAATGCAGAAGGAACATCCTTCACTGTAATTCGAGTAAGTGCATTTTACTCTGTCAGCATTCTCTTCTGTTGTCAATGTTTGTGGACTGTGAGAATGCGGTTCATTCTCGGCACCTTTGCAGCCATTTTTAAACGCTTTACTCCTTTTGTAAACGCTTATGTCTGATAGTGATTGCGCATCAAACCGTTATTGGCCTATCTTTAGGTCGTGAAGTTGATTTTCTCCACCACGGGAGAGAAAGTAAAATAAACAATTTTCACCGTGGTAGCTAATAAATTGCTAAGTTACCAAATACGACTATTTTAATTTTGACGTTTTAAAGAGCTGTATTGTCAGGTTGACAGTAAAAATATTTTCGAAATTTGTTGGGAATTTAGGTATTACGCCGTTTGGTAGTGCAAAAAATAGTATATACACCACAGTAATCAATATGCGCTCAGGTTATAATACTGCGTTTCGCTACCTTGATGTATAATATACTATTATTTTGAATAATGCAATATGGAACCAAACAACATTTCAATTTTATATCACATTTTACTGAAAATTTTACTCTAATGTTATATAAAGAACAAGAAATTAATTTTATACAACAATTTGACTCAAAATGCAGCATATGCCAACAAGTAGGATTTTCTAGAACAGTATAAACTTTAGGAGGCTTTTTCTCAACATTGTGTTTGTGTGACTTGATTCATTATTGCATATCTACCATTGCAACAATATTTCATTTTCTTACTGCAACGCTTTAATTTGCCGTCATGTAATATTTGTCTTAACCTGTTTTGTTGCGACTATGAAAATGGGAAAAATTGTACTATTACCTCACTGAACATAATGAAATAGCTACCAAGTAATGAGCCTTTTTGAAATGGACAGTATACCCGGGTGGCCACTTTCAAACTGGAACATAGGGATTTAGCATTGTATTTAACAGTTTCATGAATTCCTGCTCGCCAATTTAACATACAGAAAATGTTTTGGTATCAATGGAAAGAGAAAATTATTGCGCATCTAATGGTATCAAAAATTAAATTATTTTTGTCAATTTTCATTGAATAATATTAATTAAAAGTTTTCATGTTTTTTAAATATGAGTTGCCTTGACTTGAAAACAGTTGACAGCTATACTCAAATTAGTAAATTAGTTTATTTGATGACATTCAGAGTTAGTTCAGTAGTTTTTACTTTTACTTTTAATTAATATTATTCAATGAAAATTGACAAAAATAATTTAATTTTTGATACCATTAGATGCGCAATAATTTTCTCTTTCCATTGATACCAAAACATTTTCTGTATGTTAAATTGGCGAGCAGGAATCCATAAAACTGTTAAAAACAATGTTAAATCCCTATGTTCCAGTTTGAAAGTGGCCACCCGGTATATTAATCAATAACAGTAGTTTGAAACTAATGTTTTCTAGACTACGTCAAACAGTTCCTAGCCAATTCTCGTGGAGGAGGTAAAGTATCACCCGTCGATAATGCAAAGAGAAGATACATGGGCATAACGATGCTCACATTAACCCCCCAAATAATTCATGAAATGCATCAACGAGACCAGCATATACCCCCCACCGTCCAGCATGGTGTCTTAGTGTGGAAAGTAATATTAGGATCCCCTGCACATAGGTAGGTGTTTAGAGCACACTGATAAAATAATGCAATTTTTTCTTTTAGTGGCGGTTTACAACCAGGCGATATCGTAACTGAAATTAACAATGCCCCTATTAAAGGTGCCAGTGACGTGTATGCAGTGCTGTCAGATCCAAATTCAAATACGCTGAAAATGACAATTATAAGATTTGGTAAAGAACTAAAAGTATCCGTTGTCCCAGAAGACATTGGTTAGAACAGTGTTGTTTATTTTGTTAAATAAATACTGGGAATATAAAACATTTATTGCTTTCTTCTACGAGATTTTACTTCGGTCCACTCAGAATCTTCTTCCATTGGTGTCTCATTGCCGTCATCGGTGGCTTGTGACTTCGGTTCTTGGGAAATTGAGCTTTCTTCTACCTACGACACACATTAATATGTGTTTTAATTTAAATAAAAATAACATACCCCTGTGCTTTCTTCTGGGTGTGGTTTTGATAGCCATAGCTTGCATGTTGGTAAGTTCTGATATTCCAAATCACATTGAGTTATATTACCTTCCTTTAGTAATAACAAAAACCTATGCAGCAAATTGGCAATTTCTACAAAGAAAAATGAGTTAATATCTGAACTTAGAAGAGGCATTTATTTTTTCTGTGATTTTTTCCGTACTCCGTTAGTGTTCCCTAGCAACCCCTCCAAAGGAAATGCGCTATTTTTGAGTCACCCTGTATACAGGGTTTTTACGGTCTTGTGATTTTATTTTCAAGGGGTGATTAAACATCTTAAAAGAAGGTCATTAACATTAAAACGTCTAAATAAAAGTTTTACAAAAAGAGAAATGATTTAAATTTTTTTTAGGTTTTGTTTTTTTTTATTTTTAAGGGGTGGTTCAACACTTTAAAATAAGGTTATTAATGCTAAAATGATTGTCGATAACACTAAAACAATTAACACAAAAACAATTGATAAAGAAATTAACGGTACAACAATTAACGTTAAAACAATTATTCAAAAAATTGTGCAAAGTAAACATAAATTCAAATCACTGAATTGTTTACTATCAAATGGGAAAACGCTGTGAAAGCTTATAAAAATTAGTATCAGAGTTGCAAGGTTTGTTAAAAAGAAAAGAGGGTAGAAATTGGATAACAGTTTTTGTTTTTTAAAAACGAGTGACGGAATTGAATTGTGCAAAAGGTTTTCGTGGAAAAATAATGTAAAACTCGTAATTTCTCGTGCAGTGATAGCATTTGGATACTGGCTGACCGTGCTCGTAGCAGATTCCGTTGGACGGAAAATCTGAGTCAATTTTGACGATATAGGAACCACGGAAAGCGTTGCATAATTTATTGCCTGTTAGGTACAGGGTATGTATATTTATTTTGCATCTATCTCAGTCTATTTCGTAATTCAATATTATAGCAACAAGTATTACGCGGAAAACATACGGGAAGCTTGTCTTCTGAAACTCATCATGCAGTTTTGGTGTCTACTTGCGGTAGGTGACAACCGGCGATTAATGGCTGTCTAGCTGACAGTTGTGGGAGAGGACTAACCGGAGAAGCGGGGTTAGTGGATTCCTTAAGCTTCTTAGGGCTGGTCATCGATACTACAAGTACAACAACAAAACAGATAATCTGATGATATTTCGCATATAACTAAAATAAGGACAGTGTGTATCCATGAGAAATATTTGGTATAAGTTAATTGGGGTACCCCGTTCGAATATTAGTGCTTAAATGAATGAATGTCCAACTTAATGAATAAAACGATTGTTATCAATAAAGTTAGCTAAAAGTATTGCTTCTTTCATTTTCATGGTTCAATAATTGTATTGTAGATATATAGTGAAGTTATAAGTTTCTTTACCTATATCAGTGTGCTCGAGTTAAACTTGTTGGCGCTCACCTTAGAACATCTTAGTAATTAAAGAATTCACGACGTCTTCGCTATAGCTAGAGACGGGCCTCTCTTATAGCAATCAATTTTTGAAGTTAAAATATAGAACGCTGAAGGTAAGTGAAAAGCTAACAGCCTCCTCCAGAGTTTTCCATGTGTTTCTGTCACCTTCAGAATAAATAAACCCTTTGAAAGATACACAAGACCTTTGAATACAACAAAACATACGAAAAGTAATCACTGGGACGAAAAAGCCTACAGAACCAACCTCCCATGTTTACAAACACAAAATAGCAGGAGCCACAACTGAGCAGCAATACAAGAAATGTACAATGATTTGGAAAAGCAGCTGCAAAAGCCAATACAGTAACAAACAATGAAAGCAAGCAAAAAAGCAAGGGCAAAGCAGAGTCGCTCTCCGAAAACATCTGGATAATGTATTCGAAAATAAATGGATTGGCCGAGATGGTCCTGTTCCATGACCTCCTCGGTCACCCGACCTTAACCCCCTCGACTTTAATTTATGGGGCCTTATGAAGACCATGGTATACACCAACGAAATAACTGATTTAGATGATCTTCGTAACCGCGTTGAAGCAGCTGCGACAATTCGACGGCAAGATCTTGGCCTTGTAAGTTATGCCAACTCGTGGATACGTCGAGCGAGACTTTGCGTTCAACAACACGGCGATAACTACCAACATCTAGTGTAAGGTGGTTTTCTTGAAAAAATAAGAATTAAAATAAAATGTGTATTTGTTTACTTTAATTTAATATGTTTAATCACCCCTTAAAAATAAAATCACGAGACCGTAAACACCCTGTATATGGCGAACTTTATAAGTTTTCTTTCACATATATAAGTGTACTTGGGAGTAATAAAACTTGTTGGCGCCCAGATAATTTGGACATTTCATTACTAAAGGATACACGCCGTCTTCACTGTAGCTAGTGACGGGCCCCAAGCACACTTTTATAGCGAACAAGTAAAATATAGAAGGTCGACCTAAAGGTAAGAGCTACCCCTCACAAATTTATGCATGCCCAGAACCAGTTTCACACGCTACAATTTAATATGAGCACGTCACGTTTTAAATAAGTAAGAGTAGCTTGATCTGTACGCGCTTGTTTGTGATACCGATTTTAGACGTTCGACCAATAGAAAAATTCTATTCAAATGTTGCACGCTTTTGTAGGGAGTGGCTTAAATACTTCTGTTCGGTGAACGATGTATATATTATATCATACTAATCATATTGTAACGGCAACGGCTTTGCTTTGCTTGTTGAGATATGGTTTGCTGTTTGTAAAGATATTTTTTTACAAATGTTTTAACAATATTATAAACAATTTTGTAAATAACAATAAGATAAATTTGTAGAACAAAATTTTATGTGATCATCTAAAAAATAGTGTTCATAAGTTGCTCGAAAGTGTAATATTTTAGTGCGATTGATTCACTATGCTGAGCCTTGTTTATCTGAACGCAATTCTCATATTTGCCACTTTTGATGCTTATTGTAAGATATAGAATATACTAATTTTGTTAATATAATTATTAAACAGGGTACCTACCTCAAAATTAGCACACAGACTGTAGGGTGGTATTATACATCAAAAATTAAACAAAGCTCCTTTACAACTTTTCCATTAGATCAATACTTTTGAGTTATCACAATTTTGAAAAATCTGAAAACAGAATTTCACCAGCGGCTAATTTGAATGCAGGACCATACTTTTCAGCAAGCTAGAGAAATAACTCTGGAGATTGTATGAAACTATATTCGAAAGCTATCAGTGTCCACATGCATACATTGTAATTATTTTTCAAAATGACAGTACCTTTTAGTTTTTCATAAGCATTGGTTTAATTGAAAAATGGTAAAGGAATTTTGTCATCAATTTTTGTTTTAATACCATCATACAGGCAGTGTGCGCGAATTTTAAAACACACTGTATGTTAATAATAAAAATTATCTTGTTTTTACACTAGTTTAAGGTAGGTAATGAACAATAAACAATTAGTTACCTGAAGGTGAATTATCTTCGCACACTGTATCAAATTCTTCGTCCATAAGATCTTCCAAAACATCCTTAATATCATTCACTTGAACATTTGCTTCATTTAAACAATACTGAGTCACGTAATCTACACACTCCAACGCTGTCTAAAAATATTGTTATTACTCCACCGGATCGGTTATTAATGCTCAGCACAGCTTACCTGCCGACTGTTTGGACCTGCCATGCCATGTTCAACTGCCAATTGCAGCCCCGTCCAATTATTAAATATGTGTTCAACGATAGTTTGAAATTTGGCTTCCATTTCTCACTGCTTTATAATAATTTGTTATTAGAGATATATTTAGCTGCTGACAGGTTATGTAGAACCACATGTCACTTACCAAAACACATGTGAAGGAAACAAATGCAGGTGGGTCAATAGCGTAACGCAAATATCACCAACATCAAACCGAACTTTTAGAAACTGAAATTACTAACAATTTTTTTTCGGATGCAAGATTTATTTTGTATATTCCTCATTTGTAAAGTTGTAATGTATCATGTATCTGACGGCATTCGAAACATAGAGATGTCAATGGTAAATTTTGTTCAGGATCAACGAAGGCCTTGTTTGTGAGGCGCATCGATACATTTAAATCGTTCTACTCAAGTTATTTATCGACGTACTTACATTACTTAGTTTTGGATTTATTATAATTCACGATCCATTTTCGCTTACAAGTCATAAAAAGTTTACGAAATTCCTGTACGCATTTGTATAGTCCATCTCAGGTAAATAGATGCTCGCATCTGAGAATCTGAGATTATCCGTTTAGAAGTTTTTCCTACTTTGGTGCAGAAAGTACTCACTCTTCGCAAGCGTTTGCTTGCAGAAAGTGACCACTTCCTGTATTCTTATGTCGTTATGTCAACACTTTCTGCACTCTAACGTCAAGTGACAATCATACTCATAGATTAAAACAGACGTACAAATGACAAATTAACAAAATTAAATTTCTTGTAGAATGTAAAGCCGTCGTAAGAAAAATAGAATGTAACACACGTGTGGAAAGGCCATTGGAAAACGTATGTAAATAGAACACTCGTGATTCCACACTGTGAAAAAATTACTTTCCGAGATTTCTCTATATTTTCATGTCTGTATGCCTCTGTCTGTCTGTCTGTCTGTCTGTCTGTTGGCGGTATAGTTCAAAAACGATTTGTTGGGGGAAGACGATATTTTGCATGCGGATTATACCATGAAATAAAAAAAATGATTCTGAGCAGGCCTTGATATGTGTTATACGTTTGGCAGTACTGAAGTGTATTGTCAGTCTATGTCAAATTCGAGATTTGCAGGTTAAGTTTTACGTCAGTATGTGTCAAACAACAAACAAACCTAACCTTTTAATCTCGAATTTGACATAGACTGACAATACACTTCAGTACTGCCAAACGTATAATACATATCAAGGCCTGCTCAGAATCATTGTTTTTTATCTCATGGTAAGTCTACCTAGCATAAAACAAAATATACTTTTAAATTTTTTATTTTTCCAAAAAACTTGAATTTTTGCTTGTTTAAAAACCGATGTAGCCCTTATCATATACACTGAGTGATTTTTACTTGTTCAGAAAATGGAGTTTTTCGAAAATGTCAAAATCCGAAAGCGCTATTTTTCGGAAATTAAATAAGATTTCAATGAGATTTTTTAGAGTGTATTATTTTTAGCTAACAGAACAATCCCAAGGCCAGACAATCCCTAATTTTGTTGTAACTTTAGCTAGAAATAAATAATTAATAAAAATCAATAATAACAATTTTTCTCATATTATGCAGACTTTTTGGCGGACACTGTATACAAGGTGAGCACCTTAAGAAAATAAAACGTTGTTTACTTTTGCTTTAACTGAGGAATAAATAATAGTAATTAATTGTATACGTGTTTTAAAAAGCGTTTTATCCACAAAAGAATGTTTAAATGCGAGAACGAAGTTCGAGCATTTAATTTTCTTGATGTCAGTACTGAAGTGTAGTATCAGTCTATGTCATATTCGAGGTTAGTAGGGTAGGTTTTGTTTGTTATTTGGCACACACTAAAGCAAAACTTTACCTGCAAATCTCGAACTTGACATAGCTTAACAGTGCTACCAACAATTTAGGTTTAGGTTTTTATCTCACTAGTGGTTAAAGGAACACTTTAGAGGTCTAAAGTCGATCTAGTAATAGCCTTACAACTAGGAGGTGTTGAATAAAAGTAATAATTTGCACATAGCTTAGGTTTTTACCCTTGAAGAAAATAAAACTCAACAGATACAGAGTAAATATCGTAAAATGGATAGAGTTGTGCAGCGATCAACGCGTCGTTTATAACACAGTCAAAAGCACATCTAACTATTGCACCGGCGGGGATTAGCGGTTAAAGCGGTGGACTAGAAATCAGTAATGGGATTCCGCTTGGGTGAGCGCCTGGTTGTGCGAGTTCGAATCCCAGCGACTGCAATGTTTTTTGCATTTATAAATTTATGTAATTCGCGCGAGGGAAGTTCCGTGTAAACCCTTTTATCGATGTTTCAAAATTAAATGGTGACGTATAATAAAGACCGCATATATAATTTTTTAATATTAATGGGTAATAAGGCTTGGTTAATCAGTAATTTCCTTTTAAAAGTTAGAAAGCTCATACCTAAAAATAAATTAAAATTTAAAATTAAAACAACGCGCAAACATATACCAACATACGTCTACAGCAGCACAACGTTGGGCCTCAAATCTCTTTGAAGTTCTAAAAACCAACTGGCAATGGATAGCGTGCGCTGTTCGTCACAATATTTATCAACTTCATTAGGTGGATATACAAGGTGAGTCATAATTTGGTGTAAAAAAATTACCAAAGCTGCTTTAGGCTAAAACAAACTACTTCTAATTGTAACTATAACTTGGAAAGTAATTATCCGATTAATTTAA
This sequence comes from Agriotes lineatus, assembly GCA_940337035.1. Taxonomy (NCBI): domain Eukaryota; kingdom Metazoa; phylum Arthropoda; class Insecta; order Coleoptera; family Elateridae; genus Agriotes; species Agriotes lineatus. The sequence goes on along the minus strand of OW679199.1, from coordinate 65,877,983 downwards.
AAATACATTATAAAAAATACAAAATTAACCAAACAATGACTAAAAAATATAAAACCATAGCAAATGTTCAAAATGCTCCCCTGCATCGCTCCATCCTCAATACAAGTATGGCACCGTCGTACTAGCGATTCATACACTTGCTGATTATTATAGTTTTCACGAATTTTATTAGCAGCCTAGAAAACTATATGTTGCAACTGTTTCCTTGTGTTAATTACCTCACGGTAAACCAGCCGTTACAAAATCATAAAAATTAATTCAGCAGATTGAAGTCGGGACTCATTGGCGGCCATCTCACAGGACCAAACCGGCCAATCCATCAACTATTGAAATAGTCATTTAACCATTCTGTAACGATAACGATTCTGCCATTGTAAGGAGGTGCACCTTCTTGTTGCAAGAATATCTGTTGGCTTGATTTTAAAAATTAAAATGTTTACTTTCCAAATATAGAAATAAAATTGTTTTTATTAACTAACACTCTGTATCTTTTTAAGGAAGCATTTTGGTACTAAGTGTATTAGGTTAATTGCTTTGTTTTGGCCTAAAGAAGCTTTGATTAAATTTTTTACACCTTATTATGACTCACCCTGTATAACAAATAACAGACGCGATTAAATTGTAGAATCCGGGACGATTGCTGAGATTTATAACGAACCAAGTCCGTTATTTGTGTATTGATCATGTGTCGTTCAACATTTTTCATTATACACATTCATACATTTAAAGAATAACTTATTAAACATACTAAACAGAGTACACACACGCGTCAATTTGCATAAGATGGACTATACAGTATACAGGTATGGCAACAGTGACGATCAAAAACAAACATTACAGAACGTATCAAGTGCACATAACCTCATTTTAGTAAATTTATCTATTTACAATTAACAAAATGTTCGATTTTGGAGATACATTGGCCCTTATGTTAGGCCTTACCATTAGTATAATCGGTATATTAGCCTGTTTAGGGGCATATGCGAGAAAAAGAGCTGTTATGGAACAAATATAAATGAGGTATGCAATGACTTATCAGCTGCACTGATAAACAAGATTGTGATCGACAAATTAACTTAAGGTGTCTGTTTATGTTTCAGATTATCACAGCGTACAGATAAGTTGGATCTATTTTTAATGTATATTTAGTACAGTGTTACAAATTTTCTATCCGATTTTTAACATTAAATAAATTTTGTACTTCAGTCGTTGTTTCTGTACATGTTCTAGTACATTTCTGTTAGTTGAATTTTTTTTTAATCATTTAATAATGGAAACTAGCATTAAAACCTAGATACCACAACCCCGTTGCACAATTCCAGCATTCGACTTTGACAACTCTGCAATCTTATAAGCTAACCGTTGTATAAAAAGAAATGCCGATGTTCCAGCATCGACGACATAAACAAGGCTAGTGGTGACCAAAAATGGTCACATTTTACGTTCTCCCAAGTAAAATGAAAATTGCTTTGACTAAAGGCTACAAACAGGGTACTTCCAGTATAAAAATACAACACTGAATCTATATACTTTTGCATATAGAAGTAGAAAATAAGATAAGTATTGGACTGTTCCATCTGAACATTGCGATGTATGTACAGTAGAGGCCGAGTCAAAATATTGGAAACTGGTTTCGTTTCAGATTGTAAATATGAATTTTTGAAGATCAGTGAAAAATGCAGTGCTTTGGTAAAGTAGTGGATAAATTCGTTAAAAATTCAAGGAATAATTTTTGGAAAAAACGCTGGAACCCGTCAATTTTTATTTGCAATAAAATAGTGTCGTATTATTGGTTTATTAGCACTAAAATATTCCTCTCCCAATGAAATTTGCAGTACCAGAGCTTGGCATATAATAGATTATTTACCAATAATAGTTATGTATGCGACAAGTGATTAAAGAGGCATTTTATCCATAAGGGGAAAACTTTAGCGCACGAGCTAAGATAATTTCTCCGAATTGATAAAATATCTTTATTCACGTGTGGCATATAATTTTTTTCCCAATACCTACATTTAGTTATATAAATAAGTTTTGAAATTGAATAAATAATTTCAAATAAATCTAATGTTACCTATTTTTGTACTAGTTACCACAGAAGTACGTATTTATTTTGTTAGCTGCTATGGATTATGGACTTTTTTTTTACTCATCGTTAAATTGTTACTTTATGATGGAGATTTTCATAGATAAAATACAGCTTTACCAGTAAGTATCGGAAAAAAGTAATAATAATAATAAAAGTAGCACAACAGGCTACCTAGACCCTTGACTTTTAACCCTATTTTCCTGCTTTACTTTTTCTGTAGGGCAGTTTCCTTCCAGTTTATGATTATTCCTATCTTCTGGTCCTCTTCTACTCCTGATATGCATTTCTTCCGTTAGGATTTTATTATTGCTTCGTTTTCTTTTGCTTAGTTTTCAAACAAAATGGCAATAAATTAAAAGTGAAAAAGTTTTAAGGACAAAAACAGTAGACGCAAAAATAAACATGATAAATGCGTTCAAGAACAAAAAAGGATTACCAGTATTACAATCAAATTAAGGGAGATCATAGAAAAATAACTTTCAAGATGAACAAGCAGCATACAGAAGTAACGGACATATTTGTTAAATTGATCCATGTTTTCTAAGTGGGTTTGCTTGGTAACGTCCAAAAAAAAAGTGCTATCACTGTTTTTATTTCAAATTGGTACATATGTTTCGACCAAATTAAATGGATGTGGCCATCCTCAGCCTGAAGAGAGAGTAGTAATAAAATTAATGAATTGGAATAATGAAAAGAGCAATTGAGAAAAGAAAGATAGTATAAAGTATGTTTTTTTTCTATAATAACTGTCAAAGTGTTACAACGTTGGTAGATATGTGATTAAAACGCTAGGAAATTTTTATACCTCGTGTTGGTAGAACTTTTTCAAAATTATCGGTGTGTCAATTTTGAATGTCAAAGTTTCTTAATTTGAACTCTTGACAAATTTCTTTTTTTAACATGGAATCATCATCATCAATAAAATCGGATAAAAAAAGAAAACCAAGAAATATACTAAATGCAAAAATTAAGCAAGCGATATTAAGTTATGACATATCTGTCAAAATGACAATCATTTTTTTAGTGGAAAAAAAGAACTAAAAATTTATGTACCAACATTATTAAAACTAGGGACCCTGCAAGAATGCAACTTATCCCCTAGAAAGTTGACCTTGAAAATTATTATAGAAAAAACATGTACTTTACAGGCAAGTTTTGAAAATGTAGCATGTTAAATTATTTGGGAAAGTTTAGAACAAATAACTACCAGGAAAACTCATAAAAAATGAGTAAAACAATATAGTGATAATGAACAGGTTAATTACAAATACAAAGAAACCTACAAACGATAGTACGATATAGACATTTAGAGCCTACTATCTATTCACAAAACTCGTGAACTGTCAAAACGCTGTCAAGTTGGTACCTTACTTAAATTCAGTTTTGGAACTTCTGCTTGCTGATTTTGGCAGATTGAAATTTTTGAAATTTAAAAACTTGCCTTATGTCACACTTTCTTGTAAAAAAATAATCTCCAAAATTCTTTAACTTTTGTGCATACACTTCAATTGCAATGGAAGAGAAACAAAAGAGGGTTTTATTATTGGAAAGGTAAAAAAAGTCTATAGTTAATTATTACAAGGAAAAACTTTTGACAAATGTAACATAACCTAACATATTACCAGAAGTCACTAGATTCGGAGTACATTCCCCAAAAAACTGTAATTTCCAGGTACACTCACCAAGTATTTAAAAATTTTGACATTGACAGTTCACGAGTTTTGTGAATGGATAATATAAAGATAGAGCGATTAATTTATGCTGGGAACATTGTTCAAATAGCAAATTCAATGACAAAAATGCAAGAATTAATTAACATAATGTGTTGAAAAATTGGGGAAGTTAAAAATGGATATAAATGTAAATAAAAGCAAGTTTATGATAATTATAATAACAGAGAAGAAACTAACATCAAAAATATAAAAGTATTCTGCCAAGGGCAAGAGATGCAGACAATTACAGAGTATGAATATCTAGGAAGGTGCTAGAAACAGAAATAGATACTAAAGTTAAAAAATAAGTTTACACTATAACGGTGCCCATATTGGTGTCCGCAGATGAATCTTGGGTATTGAAGTAGTAATTAACGATACAAGTGCGTAAAGCTAGTCTTTAGTCACGAGTGGGGCAGTTAAAACGCCAAGTGACTATCGTACAATATTTTATCTATCATATAATCTAGAAAACACGGTAAATATAAAAAAATATTTTAAATGCAAATTAGGATTCCTAGCAAACGGTCGTAATTTTGCGTGGTTAAAAATTTTAAAACCGTTGCTACTGACGACGTAAACTAATGAAAACATGCTATTAAACAGTCGTTTTACAAACTGAAAACTGCCAACTAAAAGGCAATTTGATTTAAAAAATCTATAGAAGTCTACACGAAACTTCACTTGCAAGTAAAAGTTTTGAAAATATCAAAAGAAAAAAATGTGTACCCTGTATCTATTGGGTTCAAAATATACTACATCTTAACGAACTTCTGTTTTACGAAATTCTTGGTTACAGAATTTTTCATACGGATTCTGCCATTCGAATAATTTATCATATGATTTTTGCTCAATTTTAAGAAATAAAATTCCATTTAGCAAAGTAAATTATGAAGAAATTTTCAGAAAAACTAGGAAATTTTTGTCTGAATCGAATTTTGTTTTAAAATATCCAGCACTTTACCTGATTACCATACTAAATCTACTTGTAAGGGGTTAGGGTTAGGAGCAGGAACATTAGGAGAGTGGAGGATAATGGAGGCCAGAAGGGATAAGAGAAGGAGAAAGGGAAGGCCAGGAAGCACATGGATAGATATGATGACAGAAACTGGAAGGGAGAGGAAAAATAATTAAACAAACGAGCACATTAGCCAGGAACTGAACCGAGTGGAATAAGTGGATAAAGGGAGAGGAAATGGACAACAAATCTGATACTCCCGAGGACAAAAGGATAGGTGTTTGGCTTTATGTGCCTCACACTTTGTGAATCCAAACAAGGATTTGTGCGATGGTTACATTCGTTCCCTAGCAAGGGATCTTTTACATGCTACACATCGTAGTAGCATGGAACCTATGGCTTTACAACACTTCCGAATGATGGCATTCTGTAGAGGCTTTCATCTGCATTTTTTATTTTTAAAAACCTCACCGTGACCGGGAATCGAACTCGCGACCTTAGATCAGTAGTCAGAATGCTTAACCACTGAGCTATCGACCCCGGCGATATCAAATTATAGTCTGTTCATTAAGTAACAAACGATCGATCTCAATCATGACACGGTCCAATCCCGGAAGTCGTTTGTTACTTAATGACAATGGCCTGAAAGCCTCAGAAATCATCTATAGTCTGTTCAGTAAACATAAAAATATGAAGTGGTCGTTGATTTCCAAAATTTCATGAGTCTACTTACTTCCAAAATTCACTTTTATCTAGGAGTGTACTTACAAAAAGTTACTAAAACGAATAGGTTAAGGATGTGATATTTACTTAGCATCTGTCATAAATGTTATGATTAACCCTTGCTTGGCGGAAATAATTTCAGTTACGCAGAGTGCGGAAATGGGTCTCTAGTGACCCGGATCGAATTAAAATTTTTTAAATTAGTTTTAAAGCACCACAATGTCTGTTTTTCTAATACATACTTCCACATGATAATATAATCATAAAACTTTTATTTTTATTGACCTGCAAACTAAACAATTCTTCATATTCTACGTCACTTTTATCGCTGCCACAGTCCTCGTCAGACAAAAAATAAAAGTCGTTTTTGTCACCATCACGCATTAGTTCGTCATACAATTGTTGTTCCGTAAGGGGAATTTTATTAGGATCCATTCTTTTTGCCTATTATTTTACACAGTGTAATTATACTCCAGAAAACAAGAAAAAAAAACAATGGAGCGTGAAATGCGGAAACCGGGTGTCAAGTGACTCGAGCGGATTATCTCAGGTATACCAAGACATTTTTCCACGAAATTTATTCTACCGCATCTCCATAACAGCCTCGAGGAATACGCAAACACCCAAAGCAGTATATTGGAAAACGGTAGAATTATTTGAAAAAAAAGAAAGTCCGGGTCACTTGAAACCCGGTATCCACAGTCTGAGGGTTAACTATTTTTAAGGATATTACACAAATACTGTTCGATGTATTTATTAATAGGTATTTTTATTACATGTTATACGTTCAGGCAATAATTTCTGAAGAATATTTATGTTGACACTGAAATAATGAGAAATATTGTCATTTTAATAGCAATTTATGATACAAGTGCGTAAAGCTAGTATTTAGAAACGAGTGGGGCAGAGTTAAAACGCTCGTTCACTCGCGTTTTAAGCCCCGCGAGTGACTAAAGATGCTTTACGCATGTGTATTGTACAATATTTTATCTAGAAAACACGGTAAATATAAAAAAATATTTTAAATGTAAATTGGGATTACTAATGGGTGTTTCAGTAGGAACTGTTTTCTTTTTTGGATAAAACATAAAGCAACAGGAATATTTTTATATTTTTTTCTTTATTGTGAAACTGATACATGGGAATTATGTATGGTATACATCATCGTTCAAATGGCCGCCTCGGTTGCTCTGACAGACGACCATTCTTTTAGCCATATTTTCCATGACTTTTGCACATAAATCCGGCTCTATTTCGCTGATTAAACGCCAGATATTAAGTTCAGGAATCATTGCAGGGTTACCGGCGTAAACTTTAATTTCAAGAAATTCCCAAAGGAAGAAGTTCAATGGTGTTAAATCGCACGATTTCGGAGGCCAGTTGACGTTGTCAAAATGAGAAATAACACGGCCAGGAAGCATCATCTTACCTCTCGTGTTTCATGTGCACCGTGGCAGGTGGCGCCGTCATGCTGAAAGCCCAAGTCCATTCCATCTAATTTCTTCAAAAAGAAAATCTGGTGTGATACACTCACACAACTTCCTTTTACAGTGATCTTATAATTAGTCAAAAATTTCATTTTTAATTTTTAACCATTTGTTAAAAATTTTCAAAAATTACAAATTCTACAAAAACGGTACAAAATCCAGTGTTAGTTGAAGAGACAAATTTTCTCTAGAATTTTAAGGTGAATTCAAAAATGTAATAATATACCGGGTGTTTTATTTAAAATAGGAGTTAATAAAAAAAATAGAAAAAAAAACAAAAGAAACCCACTTTAGAAGTATTCAACTGGAAAATCACCTATCTCACATCAATACACATTAAAAATGTAAGAAAAATGTAAAGTTTAAAAAAAATCGTTAGAGCCGTTTTTGAAAAAATCGAAAAAAACTAAAAAATCACAAGAGTAAACACCTACTTCCGGTTATGCGATTTTCTTCAAAAGCTTGCTGTCTCATCTACATAGTACACAAAACTTATATATGAAGTTTCAATGCCATACCTCTTTTCGTTTTTGAGATATTCTGTTCACAGACAGACAGACAGACAGACACACAGACAGACAGACACACAGACACACAGACCAATGAAAAAAAATATGTTTTTTGGGATCAGGGGACTCTAAAACGTGAAGATCTGTTGAAAACTCAATTTCGAATTTTTGGGGTGAATCCAATACTTCCTTTATAGTAGTAAAAGGAAGTAAAATTTGTAATCGTGTTACAATTATGGTTGCCATCCGTAGTCACTGTATTTTCGAAGTACTGCCCGAAGACACCAGCCCAGAAACCATGCCAAACTGTAACTTTTCAAGATGGATTGGTTGCTCATAAACCACTTGATCATTTTCAACTTACCAAATCCGGAAATTTTGCTTATTGACGTAACCGTCAGCGTACATAAATCAAACAAGTAGACACTCACTGTCGGTTCCTTTGATGTCAAAATACCGATTCGAATGACTTTGAACGGCTCCTGGGGGGGGGGAGTGCCACTACTTTACCACATCATGATTAGCAGTAGAGCCACTAACTGGCTCTGAATGGTAGAACATTTAGCATGAGTGTCTCTACATGTTTGATTTATGTACGCTGTAACCAGGAATGGGCGCATGATGTGAAAACAGTCTGGTCACGACGGATCCCGTCGTGAACGTGACTAATATTTGAAAATCGGGACGTAAATGTGAGTGAAAATTTCCAAGGCGTGATTCACGTTAAACATTTCGTAATGAATAAAAGATTGCAGGGTGCCTTGCCCACCCGCTGCCCTCCCATATGGAAGATCTAGAGATGGAGCTGCGCATCTGTGTTGTATGTACCGTGTACAGTCAATGGCGTCCTGCCCGGGAATTAATGATTTTTATTCTAAGGTTCTATTTAAGGCATCCGGGACACACGGACACAAGAAGTGCTTTGTAGCGCATTCGCTTGCAATATCCCACAAAACGCTGAAATTGCATACACAGCCGTCTGCCCTTTGAATTCGATCACCGGTAATATTTTTATTAGTTAAAAATGTCCACTTACGAGGAAAGTTCTGGGTAAAGTCCTTTACAGATTTTTATTGGTTTTAAGATTGAACATTCTGTTCTATCTGAATTTGAATTTCGAAATAAAAGCTGAGGGTCACGTTGTGAGTGGCGGGTCACGCCGTGAACGTGAGTGTTTAAAGCAAGCGTGAAACGTGCTTGACGTGTGTGAATACTCACGTCACGCGCCCATCTCTAGCTGTAACCGTTATGGTACAAATGAGCTCCATTACTTAGGCACGTAATTTTCGATCTAGGACAACACGACGCGGCCAACTCGATGCGGCCAACTCGACTCGGGCCCAACTCGATCCGAGCCCAACTCGACGCGGGACAACTCGATGCCACGAATTATTAGTACAGTATTTTGGATGATAAAAAAAACATAACCGTGATAAATTTTTACGTAAATATAAACCAAAAATTATCGGATCTAGGAAAGACTAGTTACCGGTATTAGCATGTGAAGGAGAAATTCACATAATCTGCCTTTTAATGTTTAATAGAGCTATATACCTAAGTATATCTTTTTACCGAATCACAATTTGTCGGAAGGACCAAGTTCTGGGCCCCAAATTCTAATTGAAACATTGTTCATATTATTGTAAATACTTGTTGTGACTACAGGCTGCTGCATTGCGACCGCTTTAATATATCACTTGAATTGGTTGTGATTTTATACAAATCGTTTAAAGCGGCTAGCAGTAATTAAACATCGTGCTTCAAATAAATTGTGATTCGGTAAAAAGATACACATTATCATATACCTAGAGCTATATTAAATATTAAAAGGCAGATTATGTAAATTAAGCTACACATACTATCCATACCATAAATTTCGGTAAACTTTCCTTCTGGTAAATTTTCTCTCAGTAAATTGTCTTTTCTAGATCCGGTTATTTATTTGTTTATTTTTATGTAAAAATTAATGACCGTTATACTTTGTTTTTTTCTTCCAAAATACTGTACTAATACTTCGTGACGTCGAGTTGGGCTCGGATCGAGTTGGGTCCGCGTCGAGTTGGCCGCGTCGTGTTGTCCGTATCTGCGTAATTTTCGCTGCACGATTGTAATCGAACCATTACTTTGATAATACATTTTCATGACTTGTAGGCGTTGTTGTACAGTATAACGTTCCCTTACTAATTATCCGTAGTTCTAGACTATATATTGGGATGGTATTAAGCCTACAACTTCGCTCTGTTTGCGGTGCAAAATATTTAACCAAGTCAATAAAGCACAGAGTTAAGATATTTCATGAAATTGCAATTTAGAACAATTATAAAAGTATTAAATGCATTGGTAATGAGATGCGAGAAGTAGTAATTAAACGAATAAAGGCACGCATAAGTAAAGCATATTTTAGAGAGTTTGAATAAAGTAATATAATTAAATAAAATAGGGTTGTGCATATTTAACGTCAGGCCAAACAAAATTAATTGACACAGACTAAATGAGCGTTATTATTAATAATAGTACAGATCAGTGAATGGCAAGCAATCTGAAAGGTAAATGAGATCGGAATAAAGGATAATAGAAAATTGCAAAGCGCAATCCCGAAATTAGGCAACGGAAAAGAAAGAAAGCCAGCAACGTGTGTAAATTTGAACTCAGTTTACAGTGCATTGATAAGACAAAGTGAAAAAGCAGAGCAGTGATTTTAAAACATTTGTGTACGTAACGGAAGGAACAATGATAGTTATAAGCAAAGGACATTTTTTTTAGATTTAAGAAAATGTTAATTTAAGATTTATATAATCAAACTTGACTCCATTTATGTATTTTGCTATCAAAACTGATTTCTAATTAACAAAAAATTATCAATAGTAATATAACAAGGGCGAGACATACTTACCGATAATTTTGCACAAGCCAAGGGTCGAGTACTGGTTGCAATGAAAACTGTCCCGAGGGCAGTTATCTAAGGGCAACCAGCACGATGATTCTTGGAACGGGCAAAATTATATGTAAGTGTGTTGCCCACGTTTATATTTTGAAGATTATTACACAAAACCCGTATACGAATTATGATTTAAAATTGATCTAATAATACCAAAAAATTCAAATTGCTTGTTTCTTGTATTTCTATTTCTAATTATGGCACCATCCACGGGGTCGTCGATAATCATCCCTAAGGAGCTTATCGCTTGGTAAGCAGCCCACGGGCGCTTATCAGCTAATCAGTTCGGCATTGGTCGATTTTCAAAAAATGCATGATTCTAATTGGATAATATCAGTCATGTGACAGTTGTGTGTAATAATCGCGGTAATATAGCAACGTGATGCGTTTCTGTAAAATAAAAGAGAACAATTGAAATTACAAAATTAAGACAGTTTGAGCGAAATTGTGCTCTTAAAATTAATATTTTTGCAAATAAACAGTGTTTACCAGGTATAAAAAGTGTTTAATTGTACACAGCACCGTGCACCAGTGGATGTGCAGCCGACAACTGAAATTTTAAAACTTCAATTCCGGCACAATTAAGCATCGGAAGCCAGAGATCTGCACTGCATCACATCAGCGGGGTCTGCAGGAGCATCCTGAGTGACAGTTGCAGCCAGGGGAGCGTTTTCAGCAGAGAAATTCCAGTAGCGTCATCTGCGACCATCTCCGAGCAAAGTTTAAATCTTTACCAGATAGGAATTAGCTATAAATCAAGAGTTCGGGAAACTTAGTAAAATACGAGATTGAGCATTGCTGAAGAGGCCTACTAGGCCGTAATAATCCAAAAATCGCATAGCGTCATCAAATTTTGTGAAATTGGTGGATTTCCAAGCAGCAGAAACAGGTGAATGGCGTCCAATCTACGTCATTCCTGTATAATGAAGTGGAGGTTTTGTTGCCAAGCGATAATTGAATGAAATTACCTGACGATTCCTTGTTATCAACGATTTTTTTTTTAAACATTCAAGTAATCGCTGTTGCACTGGCGAAGTTTTTGTGTCATCTGACAGATTGTAAATTTTATCTACCAGAACCGCGTATGTGAGCTACTCAAGGACGAATAATCTAAAATGAACTACTAATTTGTGAATATAGTGAAATTCTGAAACCAACCTGAGATAAGCAGTTTTGTGTTTGCCGAGAGCTAGCTTAAATAATATTGCAGTTCAATAAAATAGTAAGAAAGGGGCATTCCACCATTTTATTTTGAACATCAGCTAATACATTTCATTTTAAGTAGCTTTAAATTACTGACAGGCAAAGTGAGCACAGTATTTGTATGGTGATTTGCCCTAATTGTTAATTTTCTAATTAAAAATAACCTTTATAAATCAAAGCATTCATAACAATATGCCAAATTTCAAATATCAAAAGGTGCACTTGTGCAAAATGGCGAAAAATGTAAGCCAGGTCTTATCAAAACACCTGTTAGCAACTGGTCGTAATTTTGAGTTTAAAAATTTTAAAACACGTTACTACTGAAGACGTGAACTAATGAAACATGTTATTAAGCAGTCGTTTTACGAACTTAAAACTGCCAACTAAAAGTCAATTTTACACACTGGCGTAGATAAAATAAAATTAAAATGTCTTTTTTCTACGATTGTGTCAAAATGACAACTTTTTGCAGTTTCCAGTGTCAAAAGCGACATTTGTAGCACTCTTACGTCTTGCCATTGGTGGCGTGCTTTAATACTATATTAAAACACTCTACCGTAAGTTTGAATGTCAACATAACCTAGAATATCTAACACAATGTGACGGAAAAGAAACAAGACTAATAGAATTTTGACAACTGAAAGAACTTGTTATAAGTCAAAACGCAGGTTTTATACCTGGATATGTTCTTACCAATAACTGACTTACCAAAACCAATCCAGGCACTAACGTTGGCTCTGTACACCTTCCGGAGTTGCTTCCTTCATACATTTTTGTTTCGCCATTGTCTATGTAATTCATTACCTTGTCCTATTTGTCCTACTGCCACTTACTGTTACAGCGCTCTATTACTTCCTCGTTTTTAAATTGAAGCTCTTAAGTCACATTGTTTGTTTATCGAAAGTAATTTCGATATTAAAATACAATTTCTTTTACGTCGTAAATGTGATCATCGTAATAATTTTAGAGTGATCTCGATTTTTGCTCTTTTTTTGTGTTCTTTTTAATTATAGTGATGCGAATATATATTTTTTTATTAAACAAAATTTCATTTCTTACAACTACTCTTACAAATTCAGTTTTTATTATAAATCTATCCTACTACTACGATACTGATTGTATATGTATAGGACAAGTAACATAAAAATGCAGTTCTAGTACTATGAGTAAATGAACATAATATTAATAATAATAAACAACATATTGTTATAAATACACGGCTACCAATGTAGCACGGAAATCACCTGCTCAAAAAAAGGATTAATTAACAGCAACACATTAATCATTCCTCAAGTGCAACAAAAATAATTTTTGGCATCTTAGCTGGTTAACTGGTTTATCTTTGAGATTAGGTGAGCATTATACTCCTTATAATTGACGGGTCCACTCTAATAGCAACCGTCTTTAACGGCTCTCATCCTAGAAAAACATAACCTTCAATAATGAACTTTTACGAGACAAGACTCTTACATTATACGTTTCCATTTTGGAGCGGCACTTGATAATGTACTGCTTAAAATGAACCTTGTCGGCAATGTTGGCTAGGGCTTCAGGGTCAGTCTCCGTGGCCTCTCCGACAGCTTGCGACGTCATCCCCAGCACTTTCTCAGCTTCGGAAGCAAACATGCTGATCCAGAGATTTCCACTCCAGTCCCCAACGTTTAACTGAAAGCAATATTTATTCATCAACTCCTTACAACGCAAACACTGAGCTATTTACCGATGCCATCAACCGGTATTTGAAGTTGGGATACTCGCGGTTGCACTTCATGCACCGATACATGCCGTTCTGCAGGTCCACAGCTTTTTTGTTGCATTCTTCCATCGGACACGCCTTATAGACGGCATTTTCTGAACGAAACAAGAGAATTGTGGCTTTAGCCTGGAAATAATCGCCCTTCTCGTTGGCTCCGAACCCTTGCTCTTGGGACTCTTTGAAGCTCAACCATGGTGTTTGGAAACTGCCGCCGCCGCCGGTTCTAGAAATAAAATGGTTGTTACTGTGGGATACAGTGCAAAAGTCTACTCGTACCTAGAGCTGATATTAACAGCGTTTTCTTGCATGCCTCCGTTATCGTACCAGCCTCGAAGACGGTGTGACTGCGGTATGTCCGGATTGATCTTCATTACACTGCTGCCCAATACAGAAATGTTTTTACCCCCGCCAAACTCTCCAACTTTGCTCCTTTTATGGCAACAATCGGTTGGGAAGATCCATCAAATTTCTCCGCATCGCCGCCCCACAAAGTGAGTTCTATCTGTTTCAGAACAATTTTATTAATTCATAGGGTAATTAGACTTACACTTTGAAATGAACGTGCCCAGGTCGCGCTTCTAGCCCAAGCGCAATCAAGAATAGACAACTTCATTTGTGCGGAGAATTCAATTACATTTTGCACTTTCGGTGTTTGACTCTGCATACACAGTTAAACATTAACGCAATATTTTAGGGGTTTTCATGCATGTAACATACATCCTTTTGTGTATTTTCCAAGTATTTTTATGCAATAATGCGAGTAGAAGCAGCTGTCGCTCGTAGATAGTTAAAGTATTATTAACAGCTTCACTGTATGATTGGACGTCGTTCATTCTTGTTGTTTTATGCACATGTATTCTCTTATATTTGTGTTTTTCTTATAGATTATATATCTTTTTATGTAAACTGTTGGGTTTTTATTGCTGGTAGTGTTTGCATGCATCATTTTAGCATTCCAGGTGACAACGAGCAACTCCAAAACAATATTAGCTTTCCCTTAGCCGCACTGGCGATGTTAATAGTCTTATATCTCTCTGACTGTTTTAGCTAGCAAACCCAGGGCAATATAAAGTAATAGTACAGTAGAGTATAGGGCTGTTTAAAAACCGTATTTCAAGCGTCATGCATACTTTGATTTAAAATTAAAGGGTATTTGCGACCAAAGCTCTATTTTAATCACTTATTATTTAAATAAAGAATTTTTCATTTCATAAAAAACCAATGTTAAAGTATATAAATAATTCAGTGATGAACCAGATACTTTCAAATGAGCCAGAAAGTTGAAGATTTAATTTCACACTACTGTATAAAATACAGTAGTGTAATTTTAGTCCGGAAATAAACCTCTACCAGACTTGTACCGTAAAGTTCCATTTACCGGACTGAAATTACTTTTGCATCATGCATTTTAACAAATTGTTTTATGACCGTCAATAAAACACATCGGTTCCTATCACAATTTTATAAAGACGGCCAGATTATTTTTAAATGAAACGACGGCAGTATTTGTTAAACAATTAAAAAAATCTGATCTAAGCTGATGATATTATACTATACAGGGTGTCTCAAAAAGAATGGGACACCGATTAGCCATAGATTCCTTACGTCATAATAAATCGATTAAATCTAATATACCTTAGTACAAAGTCTCTTCAGTAAGAAGTTATCAAGCCTTGAAGTTCAATTTTTTATTTTTTATTTTTTAGTTAATTTCCATAAATGTAGAGATATCAATTTGAATTTTGGTATACATACTTACTATTATATACTGCACTAATAAAAAAAATTTCATAAACTAGATTTGAGTGTAAAGGGCACTTTACCTAACTTTCAAAACTTTTTTTAGCTCTAACTTCGTTATCTGTAACCTTTTTTAAAATTTTAGGTTATTATCTGAAAGAAAATTAAAATACACAAAAATAATGTACTCTTACTTCATAGGCGTAGAAGCAACCGTTTACCTTAAAATACCTTTCAAAGGTTTTTGGTTGTCACTAACATGTAATTATCAAGTAGGCATGATCACAAAAACAATGGTCATCTAGTAAAAAAGCAATGATAAATCAATTAATGATATTAGTGACATAAGAATTTGTTCTCTTATGTTTAAGAAAATGCCGCTACATAACGAATTCTCCAATGCTGAAAGGTTCGTTATGTCGCAGCATTTTCGTAAGCACAAAAGACAAAAACCTGATGTCACCAACGTCATTAATTGATTTCTTGTAGTTGTTTACTAGATTACAATCATTACCCATTGTTTTTGTGATCATGGCTACTTGATAATTGCACATCTTAATGACAACCAAAATCCTTTGATGGGCATTTTACGGTAAACGGTTGCTTTTAGGCTTAAGAACTAAGAGTACATTATTTTAGTGCTTTTTAATTCTCTTTCAGACAATAATCTAAAATTTTAAAAAATGCTACAGATAACGAAGCTAGAGCTAAAAAAGTTTTGAAAGTTAGGTAAAGTTCCCTTTACAGTCAAGTCTAGTTTATGACATTTTTCCTATTAGTGTAGTATACATATAATAGTAAGTATGTATTCCAAAATTCAAATCGATATCTCTACATTTGTGGAAATTAACAAAAAAATAAAAAATTGCACTTCAAGGCCCTATAACTTCTTACTGAAGGAACTTTGTACTAAGGTATATTAGGTTTAATCGATTTATTATGACGTAAGGAATCTATGGCTAATCGGTGTCCCATTCTTTTTGAGACACCCTGTATATTTGTCAGCAATGAAGGAGTCCTAAGGCAACTACTAAATAAATGGAAAGAACAACTAGAAACCAAGGGATTGAAATAAATAGAAATAAATGCAGTCATGACCATACACAAAAGACAAGAAGACTTAATAATAAGACTAAACGGACGAACACCAGAAACAAGTCGCAACCTATGAATACTTGCGAACTCATTTGGGCCACGTCGAATCTTCCATACGAAGCAAGTGGCAAAACCATATCAAACTGCCTTTCAGTCGCAGACATTGTATTTCTTATCTCTTCATTTAGGACTCTTTCCAATCTTGATATTCATTTTGACTGCTGTCATTCGTCTTTTATCGTCTTCCTTCATAGTTGATACTTCCCATCCGTATGTAACTACTTTATCAACCATGGTTCGACCAATTCTCTTTTTGTTTGTTTCATTTATCTTCTGGTACCACCAGACAGAATTCAATGCTCCTTTGACCTTTCTAGCTGCTTGTACTCTAAAACGTATTTTTTGACTGCCGCAATACTATCACTCCGAGATATTTAAATTTTTTTATCTGTCTAACTTGTACATGGTCATTTATAAGTACCTCTAATTTCGCATAGAAGCAGAAATAAGTAAAAATGCTAAATTACATCTCTACAAAACAGTCTAGATCGCAACACTTAAGTATGGAGCTGAAAACTAGACCATGATTGACAAACACAAATCAAAGATAACAGCAACAGAGATGTGATACCTGAGGAAAATGCAAGGAAAAACAAGAAGAGACAGAATCAGGTAACAAGATAGCAACTATACTTGGGGCAGCGAACAAATGGAGTGGCTTATACAACTGGATCAGTATTTTAATAATTACTAAAGAAAACCTAATTTCAATAAATTTTTAAGTGCACAAATGCCATGCTTGTTAAGTTAGTCGAAGTTTCTATTTGTATCGTAGCCCAAAAAATTATTTAATGTCGGTTGAAATTAGGTCTAATTATAAGGGCCGCCATCTCTGATTCTTTAGTAATTATCACGACCTACTGAATTGTTTGACAAAAGTCACAGCCTGGACATGAGTTTTCTGTTGAAGTTTTATCTTCAATGTGCAGTCCATCTGTGTGTAGAAATTGATTGTGCTAAAATCTCCCAGTGAAGAGGGATCTGTGCTGCAAGATTTAACCAAGTGCGTCCAACACCAAGGGCACTTTTCATAGAATTCCAGGGCTGGCAGCTAAAGTTTGTGACCAACGTGTAGAGCAGACCCTCCTTAGCGCCTACGTCCAGAAATTTGGAACAGTAAGCCATCACTAGATTTATTAGAGCCAGCATCGAAGCTCCACTTATAAGGTAAATTAAAACAGAAAAGCAGATCCGGAGGCCCATTAGCTTTGGGCTGCTTCAAGAATAGACAATTTACAAGGTCCAGAGAGTTTTTCAGCCTCAGGGTCGTTCCAGATTTTTTTTATTACGATAGCGTCGTTTGATTTAGCGGGAGGCGACAGATTTTTACACCAGAACCGGAAATTGGAACAATTGCCAGTCGGCGTCTTTTTGACGTCAGAAAAACAAAACAGATTAGCCGTACTACGTCATAATTCCATTGCACATTTCCCTGACGCGAAATTCGTTGATTGTTGGTATTTGAGTTCAAATTACGCTAATTTGTGCGATCATTCATTTCTGTTTAAGCTGTCAAGTTATATGTTAAACTGTCAGAT
This sequence comes from Agriotes lineatus, assembly GCA_940337035.1. Taxonomy (NCBI): domain Eukaryota; kingdom Metazoa; phylum Arthropoda; class Insecta; order Coleoptera; family Elateridae; genus Agriotes; species Agriotes lineatus. The sequence goes on along the minus strand of OW679199.1, from coordinate 65,860,175 downwards.
GCAGCAAAGTCGGGTATTTGCCACACTTGAATAAAATTTATACTCAACAGTAAATGCTATATTGGATGTTAAAACCTAACCCTGGCCGATAAGAGTTTTCTCATTCCATAGCCAGGGCATTATTTAAATAAGTTGCCAATAAATAAAATAAAGGCAATAAACCATTTATTTTACAAATTAATAATTATGAACATCTTTTTAATGAGCCCTGACATTTGACACATATTGAATTCTTTATTAAAACTATTAATTGTATTTGTGGTGATTATCCGTAATTATTTATTTATTTTGTCCCACATAAGGAGGAAAGGGCATTACAATACGTTCGTGTATAATAGGTTTTGTATTGCAACATCCAAATCTACCAATTGGGAAGATCTTACCAAGTCTTGACAGCCGCTTTAAATGTCATCGTGGGTATGTCGCACCAAAACGGCCAAAATTAGCATTTTCTCAGAAATTAAAACAATGGATTTCGAAAAAATGCCCAGGCCCTATAAAGTGACGTTTGTCACACAATTTAGCAGGCCTTTGTAATGTCATTTGGGTTGCATAAGCATTTGTTCGTTACGCCAAGTATAGAGCAAGAACCTTTGATGTTGATGCTCAAAATAGAAAATATTCAACTGAATGGCTGGGACATGCTAACCAAGATAGTGCCAAGCTGGAGAAAAATACTAAAAGTAGTAAAGTCGGCAAGAGACAGAAACATCTATAGAAAATGGGGCCTAAACCTCCGACGCTGTAATGGCACTAAAGGGAAAAGATATGGGGAATCGATCATGGCCCACAAGGGATTTGGGTCGCTGAACGTCGGCATTAGCTTCCCGCTGCCGATACACCTTTTTGGCGGCTTTCCACCTATGAAAAAACCCATGTCGGAGCGTCCCGGTATATCGCAGTAAGTGCACACTAAAATTTCTTAAATTCAGTAGCTTTGAGGCGATGATAAAAGCAGTATTACCAGTGATAGGTTATGCGTCAATCTAACAAAGGCCTTTGGTTATCAATTACACGCAGATCCAGTAACTTATTAGGTTTTTAATCAGTTATAACTGCGTTTCAATTAGGGGTCTACTGAATCAATGCATCGAGTGTGTACCAGCTCCAAAGCAGTTGTTTGTTAGTGCGACCTTGATCGTCAGGTGATTAAATTCAATTTTTATCAGCTTGCATGCAGGCGATCGGGCGTTCTTTTGTTAGTTTAACCGCTAAAATGGTTGCATGGCATTTTAAATGTCAATTTATTGTAATATTGAATTATTATTTAACGCTGTAGTGTGTCAGGTTTTTACCTGATTTATTAATTGCTATTTCCGGGCCGTATGAGCCTATTGTAAATTAATTACAATTAATAATTGCGATACTATTTGATGAAATTAAAGTTTACTTAACTGTTAATGGTATATCTCTTGTCTATCTATACTTACGACCCCTCATGACCTTGCCCAATTTTTTTTTTTGAGATTTAGGTTGTGGAGTTAGAGGCATACAAGGTAGGTGGTGATTTGATTTGGTAGCCAGACGTGCGTTTTGTTGTGATTAACGACTGGCGGCTGTATGTGTAAAATTATTAAGTTTTTTTGGTAACCTTAAAAACCGCTGCCTGGTCCTTATTCATGCCATACTTTGCCGAGGGTTTGAGCTAGCCACGGCTGTACTACTCCTCATTTAAGGGTGGTACAGATGTGCGTGATTATTTATTTCGTATAGGGTTCGGAAACAGTTATATTGGCTCCAGTGTAAACTTGACAATTGTAAATTTTTTAACTTCCGGTCGTCACACAAAGGCGCCACAAAGAATTGATAAAAATTATCTGAGTTATACAGCGTTTTACAGCGCTAGAAGAAATCGATTGCTGTGAGTGCGAGACAAAAGAAGACCTGTTTCAGCTGTTGTTTCGAAAAGGCATAATTTTGTAGCAACACTTACTTTTAAATCGAGAATTATTTCACTATAGAAAGAGTAGTTGTGTGCGTAGGAATGAGAGGAAGCGAACGTTTTTCCCCCGCCCTGTCAGGCTCAGGCAAGACGTTGATAACATGTGTGCAAGCTTTGGGCTTCTCGCAGGAGATTCTTGGGTCTGGCTGACCGACAAGCAACAAGTGTTTTGGAGCTATCCGTTCACCCCGGCCCCGCTGGGGGGTGTTGAGTTTGTTTGTGTTGTAATTAACGGTTGTTACTTGTGTGTGCGCGTACAGCCTAAATAAATGTGCCGCTATTTGAAGTCCTTCGATTGGAGATCGCAATTATTGGTGTTTCGAGTAAAAGTTACTTTTCCTGAATTCAGTGTTTGAACTACATGTGTTAGTTGTTGACGGTTGGTATTGGGGCTTTTGTTAAGCATCTGTGGATGCCGCTATAAGCCTTGAATTTCCGGTTAACGCCAAGTGGACAACTTCGATTCATGCCGTTTGGCGGATTATTTCGAGGGAATCTCAGTATCAGTTTATTTTGCACCATGAAGTTGCCATGTCGTTACAGACTTCGTATTTACCCTTGATTGGGGATGTTAGATCCCTTCCATCGGTAGCACTTTGTTGCTATTGTGCAGTCTCTTCAAGCGTCTTCGGGCAGTTTGTTTGGGAAGCGGCCACCTGTAGCTCCGCTCCGTTGGACACCATATGCAGCTACCTGGACTCTTTATTAAAGTATGTACCACTGTTGTCTTAGTTTTACAATGCCATACTTTACAGTGCATGTAGTGTCGGACAATTTTTGCGTAACGTTGCGGTGGCCAATGTAGCCTTTACTGTTTGAACCATTGTAGTCACCTTTATGTTCCTGTTTTACCTCACATTGTGGCAATTGAAGCATGTTTCGCATTTATACATTTATATACTAAACCATTGTCCATTTACATATTATTGTTAATACAGTTCATTTTCATTTAACTGTGTTTTTCTTGTCTGGTGTTTATATTTGCATGCGCATTTGTGTCTTTTTCTTTCGTAAAAGAAGTTTAGAAAGCTGCACAAGAGTATTTCCGCAAGGTAAGTTCAAAGCTGTTGTTCGTGGCTTGTCGACCAAACACTTCCAAGGTTGAAGTTAGAAGGTGTACCCATTTGCTTCCACTTTCCTCAGTGGGCTCACCTGTGTATTTATCCTATTAGGAATGTGGTGGCGCCTAGGCATCCAAGATCTGCTTTTATTTTATTATGCCGTTGCCCTGTGTAGTCTCGTATGAACCACCCTCAGCTCCACTAAGTGACACCGGTACCCCTCTTGTTACGGGCTGGGGCAGCGGATCTATGTAATTCTTTCCCGATATGAGTCATTTAAAGCGCTAGTAATTTAGCTAATTAGTGTCATGTTGTAAAGTCCCATTTATGTGGTAACAAACTAGCACCCTTGTAATGTAGTTTTTATGCTGTATAAAGCTATTATTAATTAGAGCCTTGTCGTTGAAAACGATTTAGCCTGTAACAATCTCGTCAAGATTTCCCTTCCAATGTTCACATATTTTTATTATACTTGTACAGTGATTGTTGTTACTTAGAAAACAACTAGTTTAACATTATTAGCACACTTTTGAACGAATTAAAATTATTATGATAAATTACAAAGATACGAGTAAAAGATTTTTTTTATAGTAGGTCGGGACGACTGTCCCTTTGTCAAACGCCTTGTTTTGAAAATATTTGATTGATTTCAATAGAGAGACTAGTTTCTCCAAGTATATACGTCAGTTTGTCACCAAAAAAATCTATTAACACGAATGTCATTTAATTTACAAAAACAAATAAACAAGTAAAAATGATCTATTGTTATCATGGTGAAGATAACAATTGCTTTTCATTCAACTGTCCATGGCATTCTATGATTGATTTAATAAATACGATTTTATTAATTACTTGCATTTCTTAGCAGGAATATTGAAGTGTGAATATTCTAAAATATTTTTAAATCAATTTGCTGTGGTAAATTACCACATTTTTTTTATCCAAATTTATCAGCGGCTAATATCTAGTGAATTAAACATGAAATACTTACTGCATTATTAGACTGGTCAACAAGTGTAACTTCTCGCTTCTGCAATTCTCGACCTGTAGATCTGGCCTGAATGGTCGTTACATCTGACGCACTTTTACAAACTCCAATCACATCTAAAACAGTAAATCTTCTAGTATTTGCAATAAGGAAATATGAAGCTAACATTCACACCTATAAGTGTTCCCGTTTCAATATGCGCAATTTTATCAATTGGCAGGAACTCAAACTGAGTTTGTGGAATAGACGCAACATCATCGTGGCATTCCTGCACAACAGTGTCATTGGTAAATGTCATCTCATAATCATTCTTTAAGTTGGAAAACTGCTTATTGGCCACCTTCAATTGGCACTTGCTGATGTAATAAACCTTATCCACCTACAAGGACCACATTTACCAATGCTCTTAAGTTTTTTTCTATTTATCCTACCTCGATTAACTCATAAAATTTGTCGACCTGTTCCCTAAAAGCCGTGGCTCGAATTTCACCACTTTCATCAATCAAATCCATCGAGAACAACTGGCCCTCTCCACGTGAATTGGACCATTTACGAATTTGAGACTTATTACTGACACGTGCCTTAATAACCCATCTACAAATCAAGATGCACTATTAAAATAGACATTTCACACGAATTATGTCTATGATCGAACATACTTATTCTGATATGGACTAAGACTCGAAATGGGGTGAGTAAGTTGATCTTGCAAAGACATGTTAAGATCGCCACTATTGTGTCTGAAAGTACTTGCTATGGCAACAGGTCGTGCTGGACGATTTGCATGTCCATTTGTTGTAGCATTTGTGGTGGATGCACCATTGGTCGCTGGCGTATCCTGCTCCATATCATCTTCCGGCAATTGTTCAGGGTTCCCGATTTTGCTAGTTTGCTCCCCAGGTAAAAGTGTTTCCATTTCCAGTATAACCAAGACCCGCCTGATTAAGAACACAATTAGCAAATTTAAAATGTTTCCAAACAATTCTTACTTGTTTCCTTTTCCAGCATTGTTAATGACACTGGTAATGTAACGTTTAATTTTTATGATGGTGTTTGTTGCCAGCTCCCCGTTAACAACCTTATCATTGATTTGTGTAGTCAACATCGCAAAGGAGATAACATATTTTCCGTCAGAGAGGAGGAGACGAAAGCGTTCCTTTTCTGAACTTCCAGATGCAATGCGCTTACTCCCCAATACTTGCATAATTGGGTTTTCAACATCTCCACCCCTCATTATGAGCTGTATCGAAAAATTACAGTTAGTAATTAAGAAGCAGTCGATGGATAAAAATCAGCTTAGTAGTAGGTACATGATCTTTTATTTCACACTTACACGTAAAGCACCTTCTGTAAGAGGGTATTTCTCAGCCATTTTTTGCTGCAAAATGTTGCTTTTAACAATGAAACTTTCAGCGTTCTCTAACAACAACTGCACATTGCACAATAGTTTTGGCGCAAAATTGTAAGATAAAGTAACGTTCACAACTGTCAATAATAAATCGAAAGTCCCTAGAACATTTCCCAAAATATCAAATGGTTACCGTTAGACCAAATGCCATTGGAGAAATCCAACAAACACAAGCAATACATTTTATTTGAAATCGGCATTAAAGTACCTCAAAATCGTCATTAAAATACGAGAAATTAGCAGTAATGTAATCCATTGTTATACGACTTTTTTATAGATGGCGATGCGACAGATAAACGTCAACCGACGTTAACATAACCTACAAATGTTGGTCAAAATGTTGTAATTACACGATTTCTCCATTTTAAATAAAGCATAATGTACTCATCGGCGCTGAAGTTCCTTTTTATCCTTCATGTGATTTATTTGCCTTGGCCCTACGGGCCTTGGCAACTAAATCCACATTCGTGTAAACGTTAGTGCCTTGGTATACAAACTACTATTATTATGTTACACCACGTAATACACACATAATAATTATTGTGAAAATCGTACGACACTCATTAATGACCAATAGAAAAATTAGTTCACGAGCCGTAACCAAGACAATAAAAAAATTTCTTGGAAATTTTTTGTAGGCAGACCAAACTAACTGTGAATGTTTGTGGCGTTACGATTTTCTTACCGAATCTGCATTCGAGCGTTAATTCATATTCGGAAATTATTTTCGTGCATTCCAACAACGTCCTAATTTGCCCTCGCTTCCCGCTCGGGCAAATTAATACGACGTTGTTGGACCGCACTCAAAAAAATTTCCGGAAAGAATTAATGCTCTTATGAGATTATATGTGAAAATCGTACGACACTCATTAATGACCAATAGAAAAATTAGTTCACGAGCCGTAACCCAGACAACAAAAAAAATTTCTTGGAATTTTTTTGTAGGTAGATATTACTTCTTTTTAGGGTTTGTGTCGTTACGATTTTCTTACCGAATCTGCATTCGAGCATTAATTGATATCCGGGAATTATTTTTCGTGCATTCGAACAACGTCCTAATTTGCCCTCGCGTCCCGCTCGGGCAAATTAATACGACGTTGTTGGAACGCACTCAAAAAATTTCCGGACAGAATTAATGCTCTTGTGAGATTATATGTGATAATATTTTATTTAACATGCTTTGACAATGATATTTTTCCTTTAAGTATTTTTTTTAATATTTTTGTGTGGAAATGTGATAACCCAATATTGTAATGTTTTTTCAAATTGATTATCCAGTACGTTATTAAAGCTTTTCTATAACTTGTATTTAAGTAACTATAATTCAAAATAAAAATGTCAACTGGAATAATAAGCATTAGGTACCGTTGCTACGATACACCTGATGGCTATTCTTAGAACAGTGGCTATTATAAAGAAAAGTCGAAAAATTGTTACGTTTATACGGTCTGGTAACAAACCATATCAATTGTGGCAGAAATTAGGTTATGACACAAATGTCAGATTATACAGCGTGAGTACTAAAAAGTGGAGAAACGGCGGCAAATTTTGAATTAAATCCTAGTAATATTTTGCTTTTATGTTTCTCACAGGTGTATCACCCCAACTTTCTGGTTACATGTCATTGGTGGCACTGTAAGTCAACAGCCGTATTCATAGTCGTTCGCCAGCGGCTCGCCGGCGAGTCGCCGGAGTTTCGTTATGAATAGTATGTTGGCGGCACTGTACGTCTATGTCAAATTCGAGGTTATCAGGTTAGGTTTTCCGTCAGTTTTGACAGAAATTGACACAAAATCTAACCTGCTAACCTCGAATTTGACATAGACGTACAATGCCGCCAACATACTATTCATAACGAAACTCCGGCGACTCGCCGGCGAGCCGCTGGCGAACGACTATGAATACGGCTGTAAGTCTGGTGTTAGCTAACGCGACGTCAAAGTGAACAAAAACGAATCAAATCTCAAATGTCTATGGTAACTAATACATTAGTAAACAAAATTTGATGCGATTTTGTTCACTTTGACGGGACGTTAGCTAACACCAGACTTAATATTGCTTTCTACAACTGGCCCTATGTCAAATTCGAGGTTAGCAGGTTTGGTTTTGTGTCAGTTTTATTTAGACTGCGAGTTAGACTAGTTTTGTTGTCGTGGTTGACGACTGGCGTCATTTTCTAATTTTGGTTTATTTTTATTCAATTATTAACTAAGAGCAGTTGCTTGATCCTTACCCATGACAACAAATCGCCGGGCGTTTGAGCTAGCTCGGGCTGTAATCGCCACATCGCCTTTTGTTAAAGAGCAGTACAACTGCGTGATTTGTGTTTATGTGCACCATTGCTACTTTACCTACTAAACCAGAATTTCTCATCAGAGTGTCGTTAATATACTATAGTATTCATGTACTAACATAGAAACTGCAAATATACGAATTTCAAGCATTAGTAGGCTACGCTAGGCTATAATACCTACATAAAATCAAAATTACTACATGAAGGGTGTTTAATTTATCGTCTATTCGCAACTCTTTCGTTTATGATTAGTTTTGCACATTTTCAACTTGGTTAAATATTAACTAATCTCGTCAAGATTAAGGTGCCTTGATGTCAATTTGACGTAGGTACGGACACAAATAGCTTGCTGCCCTTTTTAATCGTATAGTAAATTAATTATCGTTGCGTTGGCATTACTTTTCAATTGACATATCCATAATTGTTCCAGAAAAAAATATTAGAAGGTATTTTATTGTATTATATTAATGGCAACTATTTGCTACGTCCTGCCTTTTAGAATCTGCATAATGAAAAAGTGCTGGGTATTAGTGTGTACAAACAAATTGATATAATAATAATTATTTAATCTATAATGACTTTAAATTATCGATGTTATGCCAATGTACGGGTGCATCATGATGAAACATAACCTATAATTTAGCAATGTCAAGCAGCTAGTTATTGTTACTAAAATTAAACAAAGAGAAAATTATATGTCTTATTCAAAAGTAGGTACTTTAGAATGAAAAGTGACAACGATCTCTCTGTACCCGGAAAGGACAAATATGTCAAACTGACATCAAGGCACCCTAGTCAAGATTAAATATTAGTTAAATCTCGTTTATAAAATTCTGAAGCTATTCATTTAGTAATCAGTTCGAGAATGTTCTGCAATCGCAAGGCAGCATTTTGGATCACCGATAATTCTACGCAAAGCTATATAGCAAAATTCGCTTGCTCACGTGTAAACGAACTGCAGCGTTTTACTAAATATTATTTTTTCTACAACCACCACTAAAAGTAGGCCTTTTAGCGCTAGCTTTTTTCACTAAAAGTGATGTTTTATAATTTTATGTTTAAAATGAGATCAGCTGTTTACTTTTAGCACATGTGTTATAAAGTAAAGTGAGGTTATAAAACTACAATTTCGAACTGGAAGTGAGGTTGTAAAGTTATTCTAGTTACTTCTTGCGTTAGAGGTAAAGTGTTTTTTAAATAATTAAAGCGTTACGGAATGAATAAAGTCAGATGTGTAGTATTAAAATTACCTTTGATAACTGACTTTGACAGTACTGGCTCCATAAACATTCACCTGCGCGTCAAGGCCATCTCTTTATTATGACATAAATTATAACTGTCATAAATGCAAACCTTTGTTAAATCGACATTTATGGATTAATAACAGAAAATGTAAGGTCGTAGAAAAAATATTGTATGCAAACTCGTGCTAAAAGTGTTATAGCACTCGACATGTTATGCAACTCAGCCTTCGGCTTCGTTTCATAATTTTCATGTCTCGTGCATAAACATAAACTGCATATATAGCTATTATGTTTATCTTTAATAATTAAATCATCAAATATTACTAGGTTAGCAGGTGTTTGTTAGTAGTGCGTTGCGCTATGTACAAATTTGTTATATAATAGCAATATGTTCGAATTAAAAAGTCTCTGAGCCTGGAGACCGGCATAACCCAGTACATCTCACCAGGAGATCGCCGAGTTCTTATTATTAGCATCTACTACAAAAGGCCACCGATACCTGGAATCCGAAGCAGTACAGCAAAGTTATAAATAAAGCGAATGTTTTTTACTTTTATATTTCTTCATCGTATAGCAGTAGCCAAATTCTTAGTAGCAGCTAAAGTCCAGCAATTGGGGTGTGCGTATTTGAGTGTGATCGTTTTGCATAGTGTAGCAGCCATTTTGGAACCTTATCGGCCAAGTTGGACATTTTTCGATGTCGTTGGATTTAACGATCCCCTAGGCACAGCATACAAATCTGCAACTTCGTGCCGTGTTTCGTTGCAATGAAATTATATTTCTATCCCTGGTCGGATATTTGGAGGAACTTCGATAGTTACGCCATAAATTTTTTCACAAACATACTGTATAGCGACAAGGGGCTGAAAACCTTCTTTCCATCGATGCCTGACGCACGCTTTCTACGTCCGAGACTCCCGCCTTCCGCTTAATCTTCGCTCACCGCCGAGGGTTAACTTATTCTGGTTCTTGCCTTCAACGCTGCCTCTATAAACTGCTACATTTCGAGCTAAGTTGAATATCTTCTATTAGTAAGCAATGCATGTTATGAATTATCGCCATTCTGAATATGTTACTAACTTCTTAAGAGAAACATGTTGTGGGACATTTAAAAATTGTCCGCTTTAAGCGGACCTTAATTATGATTGTTAGGAATGCAGTAATGCTTTAAACAAACTCGTTATTTATATTATTTTTCCCTGTGGAATTGCACTTCACGAGTAGACAAAATTATTAAGGACTTTTTTGAAAGGATTGCGTGTTGCGGTTCTGGCCTAAATGCTAAATGCATTTTATGTGAGTTGCCTTAGTACAGTGGTTCTTAAGTTACATGCTGTGTAAGTTATTTGTGAAGCTAAATGCAGTTACGCGAATACTGCTAAAGTAAGATAAGCATCTGCCCGTAGCTGAGGGGAATCTTTATGGTGGAAACGTTCATTCTATCCCCGATAGATACATTAGGTAACATTTGCTTTGACTGTTGTGAGCGTCCTCTACTGAGCTACTGAACTAACTTGTTGGTTTTTTTCAGGTTGTAAACGGATAATTTCAGTAAAACTTAAATTGTACATACCTCAATTTAAGAAAAAACTTGTTTCTTGTATATTTAGTAAATTGTGGTGTATGCTATTACAACTTATTAGTTATTGTACAGCACTATAGGCCAATAATCGTTAATAAAGAACATATTTGTTTATTTATTAGATATTGTCAAACATACATTTTTAATGAGGTGTATTTATGCATATAACTGCGAAAAGTGCACATATAAAAATATACAATCGCTTATAGCTTAAATGTTGCATTAAAATTTAAATTAACACCCTAGAAAATTGATTCTAGTATGGCAGTAACGTTGGCTGACACACCATTCGTCGTATCTCTCTCAAACTGCAGCGCTACGAGGAGATATGTTATAATGTTTCCAACTATCTATAAAATACAATAATTAGAAAACGGTCAATCGAAATCAGGAATCGACTAACTGGAGCTACTAACCAAGGACCAACATTAACAACTCCAAAAGCTGAAAGAGCCATTTTCTTACCAGACCACTGCAGTATTAATGATTGAACCTGTATAAAAAAATGTTAAATAATAAAAAATACATCACAACCGAATGAAGGCATGTGTTGTAGCTATAAATAGCTTAAAAAAATCAGAAATATTTGTTGGTTAAACCTTAAATGTCTAAAACTTAAAGCTATTAATTAAGATCATGAACATCTTCATGCATACATATTCATTTCATACCACTATAAAAATAGGTTATATAGTTTACAAATAGAAGAAAAAAATGTGGTTCAGATCATAATATTCGATATGTGTCAAATTAGGATTAAATATATATTTTTCAAACATGAAACATTGGTCTTAATGTCAGTACAAGAAGCTCAAACTTAAAACCACAAATGAAATCATTGACATTTGAAAGAACTGTTGCCAGCATTTTCAGTGATTCACTGTCTGAGCTGTAAGTAAACGTTAGCTTTTACGCACCCTTCTGCTGCTGACATAAACGATATTAAATTCAACAAAGCACGAAAGAAAAAGAAAATGATTCTGCAGGGCTTCTGCGACATGGAGGCCCATTAGTAGCAGAAAGCCTTAAATCTTATCTTTAATGTCTTTGTGAGGATTTCGGTACGTCCTAATGGAAGCCTTCAATATGAGGACCGCTTTCGTTAATTGTCGATTTTTCCCCTAATAATTTTAAGAGATTTGGCACAAACGACGATGGTTATGAACTTAAACTGAAATGCTGGAATTCGTCTTGGGATCATCCCTGTTATGAAAACACGAATCTAATCATTGGAAATTAGGGAGGATAAATTTGTTTTCTGCTAGTTACAGTTCCCACATGTTGTGAACTTTGAAGAGCAATTTAGGTCGAAGAAATGCATACATAAATTAGTAAGCATGTTCTATAAATTCTCACATTAGCTCAGTGCACTTACTTGTTGCTGTAATCGAGTAGGTAGATTAATTATCCTGGCTCTCTGCAAGGCTTCCAACGGTTTAATAGACTGAAATTGCATTTAATAGTTATAAAACATCGAAATTGCTGTATTCAAAATGTAATGTTAAGGTAATTTAAGGTAGTCAAGGGTACTGGATTATGTTACGTATGTGGTATAATTCAGAACAGTACGAATAAATTTAATAGAATGATTTAAACGTCACTTAAAAAGATTCGAACCATCTTGAATTGAAAAATTATTATTATAAAAGAAAAAAGTCGAAGTTCAGCTTGTAGCAGCCGTTAATCCAAAATGTTTCAAACAGGTTGTCAATGTTTCCAGTTTGTTAGGGCTAAATAACAACATTTTATCAGTTAATAAAGGGTTAATAAAGGTTAATAAATTTGTTAAGTATTGTGTAATGTAAAATCAGCTCAGTTCAGATCTACGGGAATTTCTAAACGTTGCCATGACGCCATGTGCTTTATTTTTTTTGCTACCGTTATATAATAATTGGCTTTGAAACTTGCGTGGATTAAGTTTATTTCTGTCTCTTTATGTCAAAGTGCGTTTTTAGAGCATTCGGATTTTCGCCTTAAGAAACCAGCAACTTTTCCCATTCTCTGACGCCGCTGGAATCACCCATTGTCAACCGAAGATCTTGGTAGCGTTCGAATGTGTTACGTGTAAAAGCGTAATTAGCGTTAGAATTTATTTTGGTAGTGTAAACGTTTCCTTATTTGAAGCGTCGCTATTGTATAATTTGGTTATCTGCGTTACCGGCAAGCTTCATTAGATGCTTTTAATCCGTTGGTTTTATTTGTTGTATTTTTAATTGCTTAACTTTAGGTCCCGGGTGGTGTAGCTTGAACAAGCGTCCACGTACGATCAGTAGAGTTAAGCAACGCTCTTTCTGGTCAGAACTTGGATGGGAGTTCCACGGCTGCTTCGCTCGGCGCCTCGTGGTACGGCTGCCACGGAAATAGTTGCTCACGGATGTCATAATAACATCATGACAGTCGTTAGTGACGTTGGAAGTCCCCATAAAATGTACAGTGACGCCTATAATTGGCCTAACGGCTTTTGGCTGAGTACGAAATATAATAAAATAAAAAAACTCGACGGGCAGCTGTACCTGGTTTCGATCTTTCAAGATTCGACAAAAATTTTTAAGGCTGGTATAGCGCTCTCTTCGTCAAGTGGCTTCAGTCCGGCAACATTCCTATAATAGTTGGGCTCCAAGTTTCTCCATTAGCTTCTGCTATTTGGAGAGGTTCTTAGTGGAAGCTTTGCTTGACGTAGATTCTGGGCTTGGGACACGTGGGACACATAAAGTCAAAGTGTTTTAGACAAATTATTTACTACAAATTGTTAGTCGTGGCCATAAAATAACGTCTGTAATTCAGGCTTAACCTGGAAGTTTTAAAAGCTTCAGCGATTTTGCCTACTTAGGAAGGCGTGAATTCCCTCCTACCCTTCTACTTCTAGAAGCATAATTTGATTTTGGGCCACATTTCCTGGTGATCTGCTGTCATCTTTCCAATGCAAAAGAACTTTATATTATTCGTCAATCCTCATTAAACTGTATCTATTTTCTGTGTAACTTATACTTAGCTCAAAATTCTTCGAATTATACTGGTGCTAAATTTTAACCGAAGTAATTGTGGTGCTTTCGATTCCATCAGCACATATCTGCAAAACGAGAGCATCAAGCTCCATTTACACATAGTGTTTACATAGTTTTGTTATCCCTGCTCATAATTGTGTTTTGAGTATATCATATTTAACACTGAAGCAGTCTTAAATCTTTTGCTCAGGCACGTCGAAGTATTGTAGGAGTTCAATATGTTTTAAAGTTGACAGTCGACTTGATATAAGGCTTAAACATTTTGTTAGGCCGTTTAATTTAGTTATTGGCAGAGTTGCCTCAAGATAATTCAGTGAATTCTATAGCTTAACATTTTGTTTGATGTTTTTTTATAGTCGAATTTATTTGCAGTGCTATTTCTTCTATATACCATATTTGATATGCTGATATGCAGCTGATATAACTTCGACAAAATCAAGTAATTGCTTTTGTGTAGAAGCTTTAAGTTGTTGAAATAACTCTTAGAACTTCTTCTATCGAAAGTAAGTTTGCACAAAGACTTTTACTGCTAGGAAGCTTTTACTACACTTTATCGAACGGCGAATATTCTCTACTGGCTGTCGCTGACATACTTACTGAAGTTGCATCAAGTTAAGAAGCTTATAACATCTTTACTTTAATAAATAGTTTTGACATAGAAGAAATAGTAAGAAACCAGTAAGCGTTTTAGCTAAATTTTTGTTAATATTATTAGAATAAGCAACCATATAATAAACGAGTGACGAAGTAGAACTAAAGTGAGAATGTATATAAGTATTGGTACATTTATAAAGAAATTACATTGGAAAGCAAAAGGACAAGAAAACTACTACTTAGCAACATACCATTATGAATTGCATTGCCTTACTAGTAATGATAACTGAAAGCAATATCGCGAAATAATATTATTTTTGGTCTTATTGACATCTAAATAAGATGAACATATTATACTGAAAATGTGGAAAAACGTATAAACTGCAGTGATATTCGTTCGTTTTCTTCTGTCTACAATTTCGTACACGCCCCTCTGATCTTGTGCTGTTAGAAGGGATAACATTTCGTTCGTCTCTTCGGACGAAGCTCATCCAGCCTATGTACGTCCTCGAGCAGGGAGGCTGATCGTGGAGCGGGCGTTTGTACGCCTTGTTCGGGACGGTGTGTATGTGGAGGGTTAGTTATTTCCCGGTTGAAAGGGAGGGTTAACATAAATCAAGCAAACCGCTTGTGGTCGGTGTGCATATTCATAGCTCACGTATTGCATTTCGGATTGGCTGCGATTCATAAAACACGCGAGTCGTCGCAAGTCTGCAATATATATTGAGTATGAGTCAAGTACCAATCAATGTTTGTTAATAAATATGCTATATTTGTCGTAGTTTAGTCAGTATGGTGGTATATGATCGAATATTTCTATCTTCTAGACGGCTATGGAATTGTGTCTTTTTTATTTATTTTGCAGTGCCGAGTAAAAGTACTTAGCAATATAGCCTATACAATTTTGACAAAATCAATTAACTTTTACATCATATTTACTGCTAAACACAATGTAATTCTGTGTATGGAAATTACTTTGAACATTTGCTGTAGTTATTTTTGTTATTAAAATATGTATGTGTTGAACAGAAATATTTGTATTTGTAAAAATAATATTACTAAAATAACTTACTTAAACTGTCAGATCTCACTTTAACTGCAACTACAACTGCTAACATAAATTTAAAAAAAAATCGCAGCCTTCCAGACCATGAAAGTATTCGATCATGTGGTATTTAAATTTACCAGTTGCCACATAAACATTCAAAATAAGTTGAGAGTTAAATTAAAACAGTAATATAAAGTAGCATAATTACCAGAAAATATATAGGTATATAGTTGCGTAGTTGTATATTTTGCTATATATTACATAGTCGACATCTGAATATAATATTAGCGGAAAAAGATGTATTTGTGACCTAGACAATAAAAATACTCAATGATTTTATTAAGAGTATCCAAAGGAGTCGATCACCTTGTAAAAACTATGTACGTATTTTTTCATTTACCAGCTAATATTTACAAATTGTAGTTGTCTCAATTTTTGTATGAGTAGTAATAGCAATAGGGTTGATCGCATTTAAAAATCTTACTTTTATAAAGTTTATAATCAATATATTACGATTCCAGGAACGACCCATGGCGTTAGATATAAGCCCGCTTTGTGTCACTTTGGATTGCAATATGCTGTCGGTGCGCGTTACGTGTTTCCATTTTCGTTGTGCCATATATATAACTGGCAGAAATAACTATACGGTCGTAAAGACGCTTACTTTGTTACAAAATAATACATTTTGCAGTGCTTAAACCCTTGGGACTTCGTTTTCGTGAATTGAGTTACTATCGGCTTTCGCTTTTTCGCTGATGAGATTTACGTGACTCCCTGAATGTTTCCGTTGGCTTTGGCTTTTTCTTAACTCTGGCTAAATTTTATCAGCTCCGAGGCCTGCAGAGACACAAAGAACCTCCAGATTTATTCTCCGTGAGCCAGTATTTTATCAGGCCCCATATTATCTTTCGGAGATAGGGCTTCAAACATTTCCATCCATTAAAGTAGCCGTTTCAAGCTGGAGATTAGCCTTGCCTTCAGCAGTGGTATCGTTAATAAAGTACTGCGTTACGCTATAATCAACCCACTCCCCTGTACTGTTTGTAATTCTTGCAGGTATTTCACCTGTCCTCGTAAATACAATAGTTACGCTTCTTTTGTTTTGTAATTAACACTTATACTCTTACATAAGAGTTATTGGCAATTGTACGTTTAATGGCACCAGTTTTGAATTTTTCGCTTCTGGGAAGGCTAAACACCATTTAAAGACGTTGTCCGGGTTGCAACCGGCCTAGTAAAAATACTTTGCCATAAAATGTACTACCGTGGTGCCACCTTTGGGACAACATGTTGTGTTGAAATATGTTTGTCAATAAAGCATCTGTGTGTTAACAACTCTTAGTTGCGTATTTGACTTGCGTGCCAGGGCGATGAGAATGACTAATATTAGCTTGCGCCACGTGCTTGCACGTTTCGCGACATCTAGAGGGTCGAGATAGCAGCCAGAAATAATTTTAAGGTAAGAGGGTTTTTACTGGCGAATAGAAGGATATGATTAGCGAGCCGCAGGCGAGCCAGTCACCTTCTTGAGCCAGTAAAACCTGTTACCTTGCGCTTATTGTTAAATATTTTATTTGTTCCTCACTTGTAAATAACTAGAAATTTACCATTTATTCAAAATGTCAAACTGACAAGCAACTAAATTCATCAATATGACACATACTCAGGAAGACAACTCTGGCTTTGCACGCTATCACTTATTTATGAACACGCTTGTAAAACTGACAGTAAACTTGCAATAGATATTTATGCATTAAGGGGATATGAATATGTTTTTCCCTGAGGTTGACATGTGTACAGACCGAGGGCCACTGGCCCGAGGTCTGTAAGTCAACCGAGGGTAAAAAACATGAATATCTCTCGTGGTGCATACAATATTTTATTTACTAGCATATTAGTAACAATAGTATGAAATTTCAAAATGTCATAATGACATTTAAAATTAGAATATTTAAGTAACATCAAGGGTTGCCTAAATGTATGGTTGCTAATATATGGTCTATAGTTGCATGGTTACCAAGAGTTTGAGGGAGAAAAAAATTGACAGGTCCCTTGGGAGTTATGAATAGCTTTTCATATTTTGTTTCTATGACGAAAATGTACAATATCACGTTGCTAGTAAATAAATATTTTTATTTGTTCCTCACTTGTAATCATCAATTTATCAAGTCACTGTATTCGCTTTAAAAATGTTTCTTAACTGGCTAGCCAGTACATTTTTTACTGGCTAGCCGGTAAAATTTTACAAGCGTGCTCATAGATAAATGATAGCATGCAAAGCCAGATTTGTCTTCCTTAGTATGTGTCATATTGATGAATTTAGTTGCTTGTCAGTTTGACATTTTGAATAAATGGTAAATTTCTAATTATTTACAAGTGAGAAACAAATAAAATATTTAACAATACACGTAAGGTAACAGGTTTTACTGGCTCAAGAAGGTGATTGGCTCGCCTTTGGGTCGCCAGTCATATCTTTCTACCAAGCTAGTAATGTTAGATACTATACAAGTTAAAAACTTGTTAAAATAAACTTTCTTGATTAATACAGTGACTTGATAAATTGATGTTTACAAGTGAGGAACAAATAAAATACTATTACACTTGCTCATTTATGATCCGTTGGCATTTTTTTGTTCTCTTCTGATTTAAATTAATTGACAATTCTATGCACTTGTACCATTACCTAAAAAACAACAAGGCTACAGCTCTCCCGCGTGACGCCAGAGCAGGAATACCGAATTGGTCAATAATTGAATTTATCGAGTCTGTTACCTATTTCCTGAAATTCAATCATTCAACCTTCTTGTGCTGACGTCGCGTTGTGGCGTTATTGTTCCGAAGGTAATTACTATACCCTTTTTATTATTAACCATTAGAATAACGCGCATTAACCTATATAATTATTGCTTTGTTTATGCGAAAGCAAATCAACACTTTTTTTTGGATCGACTTGAATTTAGCAATTGCCCGTAAATAATAATTAAGTTGATAATAGAGTCGTTTTAGATATTAATTCGTTAAACGAGGTGTCAGTTCATAACCCCATCGTAATTAATTGACGGAACATTCAGAGGAAAAGTCAGTTAATGTGAAGACAAGCGTGACCTAAAATTGCTCTCGCTCGGAATATTATCCCTATTATCTGCAAACAGGGTATTTTCCCTCACATTCCCTAACCGTATTTAATGAGATCCAATCAAAATGCAATCTCCACCGATTAGCACAATGATTGTATAGCTTTGGGCAAGTTCTTACGCCGCCAAATTAAAAAAAAGTCGAATAACAATTCTAAAAAGTATAGAACAAAACTGTTATACTTACGCTAGTAGACACAGCGTGTCCCAGAATTAGGTAAATAAAAAGCTTGGCGATACGGTAGCTGAGGGCAATGACATAGTGCCACCTTTCGCGGGCATTGCTGGTGAGTTTCTCGTTCGTAGCAGTACTGTAGCGGTATAGATAATACACGATAGTGTATATGTTGGCAGATACTTCGGCGAGTACTTGTAACCCTACACACTTATTGATCTGCTTCAGGCAAGCTGTTACCTTCCTGTGGGTTTCTGCCAGCTGGTTGAGCTGTTAAACCACAAAAAAAATTGTTTAGATATATAAGGACATATACAGGGTGCCCAACTTAAATGTACGCAGCTTTAAGCAGATGAGTATGCAACACACATTACAAATCGCTATTGAAATGTAATGTGTGTTGCATACTCACCTGCTTAAAGCTGCGTGCATTTAAGTTGAGCACCCTGTACGTACATCTTTTACAAATTAAAACCGCACAAAAACTAGACCAGTAGACATATGAGGTATGCCAATTTAATTCCTGAAATACGCCTGTATAACTAGTGGCTACTGTCACCTTTCGATGTAATCGCTTTCCGCAGTTAAGCAGTTAGACGCTGCTACTACTTCTGGAAACATAATTGGAACTCTATTTTATGCACAGTCCTGAGTTCGTTCGTAAGAAATGTTTGAAAATCTTCGTTCTTTTATGGGTTTTTATGCTGGGAAAGAGGCGAAGTTTCTTTATTCTTACAGTTAGGCAGTTGTCTAAGGCGTAAAGCTAACCACATCATCCAGTGCGCCAGATGACTGGGTTCGGAAAGAGATTTTTCGGCGACCCTGACTCGCCTTGTCTCAGACCATACTCCTACGTGTGTAATGAAGCGCCCTGAACTTTTTTTTATTTGGGGGATATTTTCTATTAACTAGTTTAAAAAACATAATTTCGCTTGGAATTTATCTGCTTTTATGAAACTGTCACTGTTACAGTTTTATTGTGATGTGTCGCAGTATTACTTTTGGGTCCGACCATTTTTACTCGTACTAATTTGCAATTTTTGCAGCAACCGTTTAATCGATCTCCACCAAAACAAAACTATATCAAAGGTCTCATAATACTGCATAACTTTAGTGAAGACAGCGACCGCTTTGGCGTTAAAAGAACGTCGAAAATTGCAGTTTAGTGAAGTTATCTCGCCGGATGGATGTAAACATGCTATCTTAAGAACGGAATAATCTACTAGAATAACTTCTGAGCCAGTTTGTGTTAAATATTAATGCAAAGAACTGAAAACTTTTGAACGAGATTGGTAGTTTTTCCATGTATGTGTTGTTGGATTTGTATTTATGATACCAGCAATAACCGTTAAGCGGCCTCATAACTACGGAGGAGGGTGGTTTAATAGTACAAAGTTGAGCTGCTGAGCTTAAGGTCACGAGTTTGAAACTGGGCACCGTATGTATTTTTTTTTAATTATTGAAATATTCCGATACAATTTCTTTCCATTATCACCCTTGAATGTAAAATTCCACATTATAGACGTTGTCTGCCCCCACACTGAAACCACCGATTTAACAGACTACGAAGACTAACTGAAATTAATGTGGCTTAAGGAGCGGGCGTCACAACGAGCGCAAAGGCGATTGCACCTTCTAATCCTGTTTTGTGTATCGTAAGAAACATTTAAAACTTATTTATTACCCTTAGTTTTGTACCAGTTTATAAAAATTATAAGAAAAACAAACGATTTAGTGAAAGAAATAATTATGTCGGCAAGTGAAATTCACAGAATTTCTAAAATTGTTATATTATGTATCGGTTTGAGAGTTCTCAAGAAATATTTAATTACAGTAAGTGCGTGCAGCATATACAAGGTATTTGGCAATAAGGTGTCCATAGCCGAGCAAGATGTCTTTTAGGTTATTTTAGCTGGGTTGCAGTTTGTAGTAAAGCCCTTGAGATTTGTAATTATAGGGGGTCAGCTTTAATGTTTTAATTTGAATGAAATTTAATTAGGTAATTAGAGGATGAGGAATCTGCCCGCGCCCTCGACTCGGCTAGAGTGACACAATACAGATGGAGATGCAACGCCAAAATTCCAGAATGTCTACGTTTATACAGGGTGATTTTAAAATGTTTCGCCAAACTTCGGAGTATTGTTCTACACACCAAGGCAAGTAAAAAAGTCCATATAAACATGTGTCCGAAAATCGCGCGTTTCCGAGTTACGAGCAATTTTTGAACTTGGGAAGTAGTCCAGTCAATTGGTGCTCAAAAAGGGCGAATAGGGGAGAGTTTTGGTGAAGTTCTGATATTTGGTTCCCATATGTTTTTTGGGTCGCTGTGCACGAATATCAGGTTTTTCAATAAAATTTTTGACCGGAAACAAGTTTTTTTAAGCAAAAACCTTGTAAAAACCGGTTTTTTTTAGTTTTTCTAAACGTACCCAAACGATGTCCATTATTTATAAATATTGAACCTATATGAAATAAAAGAGGACACAGTTTCCTACACTTTATGTATGTGAGGTTTCTTTCTCCGATCAATCGTTCAGCCGCGAAAGCACCGCAAAATTAT
Organism: Agriotes lineatus; assembly: GCA_940337035.1. Taxonomy (NCBI): domain Eukaryota; kingdom Metazoa; phylum Arthropoda; class Insecta; order Coleoptera; family Elateridae; genus Agriotes; species Agriotes lineatus. The sequence goes on along the minus strand of OW679199.1, from coordinate 65,839,141 downwards.
AGTCCAGTCAAATGGTAGAAAATAGGGGAAAGTTTTGGAGTTTTTATATTTGGTTCCTATATGGTTTTTAGGTCGCTGTACGCGAGTATCGAGTTTGCCAACATTTCAATTATGAAGATTCATTTCATATACCATTGTTGATTTACGAAAAATGTATAGTTTTCGAGTTACTGTGAAATAAACTGGCATAATTCCCTTTTAACACCTAACTTCGCGGCGCTCTCGCGGCTGAACGATTGATCGGAGAAAAAACCGCTAGTACATAAAATGTAAGAAATTTTACTCTCTTTTATTTCATATAGGTTCAATGTTTATGAAATTGGATAGTTTTCGAGTAATTTTAGAAAAACTAAAAAACGATTTATTACACGGTTTTTCCTTAAAAAACGTGTTTCCGGTCAAAATTCTTGTTGGAAAACCTGATATTCGTGTACAGCGACCCAAAAAACATATAGAAACCAAATATCAGAACTCCACCAAACCTCTCCCCTATTCGCCCTTTTTGAGCACCATTTGACTGGACTCATTCCCAAGTTCAAAAATTGCTCGTAACTCGGAAACGCGCGATTTTCGGACACATGTTTACATGGACTTTTTTACTTGCCTTGGTGTGTAGAACAATACCCCGAAGTTTGGCGAAACATTTTAAAATCACCCTGTATAGGTCGCTTGTGCAAGGCAAAGGATTTCCTATTCCTTTTATACAGTAGGTATTGTCCAGCCAGGGCTCCGCCTCTCTATTGTCACGCAAGTGGTTGAAATAACTTTCGCCTAAACGGAATTCCATTTTACTTTTTCTCGGCTCGTGGTTTATGGTTCATTTCAGTCGAGTGAGGTGCCCGTCCGTTTCTTGCCCCTGCAATTGGTCCTTTTGTATGACGCAAAGGGTATTTTCGTAACCCTACCTGGAGTGTCTATTGTTGATCACGATCCTCTCGTTGTGCTGATCGGAATGTCTGCTGTTTGGAGATTGCAACGCAACATTTGGAAAGTTAGTTTGACACTTTCACTAGAACCATTGCACCCCAGATTTCACTTGTTTTAGTATTACCGACGGAATTTTACCATATTAATTGCGAAAGGTAATTCCTGACATTTAACACAGCTCCGCTACACGACCCTCTTGCCAGTGGTTAAACCACGAAATTATGCAGGCCGGAAATAGTCCGAAAAATGCACTTGCCGTCCACTTCTGGTGATTGTCGCTTGATTGGTGTCTTTCAGTGTTGGTTGCAGGTTGTTCATCACTTTATTGATAACCTGCGACCGAAGAACATTAAATAAACAACATAACATTTTCCAAAATTGGCGACTGCGACTGCTGTTGGAAGACTACAGTACAACGTTTGACAATTTCGTTACATTCTTTGCGTGACGATATAGTACCTTATTTTATTAGAAAAAGTTGTTGAATGTAAAATTATGGCTCGCTACAAAATTTCAGAAATATTGGCTTACTTTTATGAATCCGTGTGTATGAGAAGAAGCACTTTTGTAAATAAGTAAGTCATTTTTATTGATAAAATAGCAAAGTACATAATACAAAATTAAATAGAATAGCTTGCACATAAGTACATAGTACTTGCGTGTGCAAGTGGGTTATTTTCTTAAGCGTAGTGACAAATTAATATTTGACTACTCACTCAATTAGTTTCTTTTTGTTATAATTTAAATTATACGCAATCTAAGAATATTTTGTTGTTCAGAACCTATATACGTAACCAATATGAATATGAATGTAGTGTATTAATAAGTATTAATTAAGCAACTTTAATATGAATATTTTGTTTAATTTTAAGAATTTCGTCAACTTGTCTAGTCTAGTCTTATATGAGTGGCTGATTTTATCTTTCAGAGATTTGTTATTATATAATAATCGTAGAACGGATTTAGCATAAATCAGTTTCAAATCCAAAACTTCTGCTTTTTCGAAGAGAAGACTTGTTAGAACAATTTTTTATTCCTTTTAAGTAGGGATGGGTCAGGGCGAGTCCCGTCGTGAACGTGAGTAATATTTGAAAATCGGGCCGTGGACGTGAGTGCAGCTTTCTAAAGCGTGATTCACATTTCACGTTAAATATTTAGTAATGAATAAAAGACTGCAGGGTGCCCCTCTCCCCACTCATGTGGAAGAGCTAGAGCTGGAGATTCGCATCTGTGTTGTGTTGTGAATGTTGTGTCTACAGTCAATCGCTTGTCTGCGTCTATAGGCGATCAAGTTGAACTTACTTTTAGTTCTTTGGACGTGAAAGTACTTTTAAACCTAGAAATTGAAAATGTTACCTAGCAACGTATCCCCACTTGTACTCGTATTTAAGCAAAACGTCAGTTCCAAAGACAACTTTTGGTATTAAAAGTAACATCCTTGAAAGCGGTCGCAAGAAATGTTTTTGCGAGAATTCAGTATTCATCCCTTGTTTTAAGCTATTCTAGTCAATTTTCATATATCTCTTTTTGTGTCTACTTAGTTTGACTGCAATATATCACGTAAATTATTTATTTTAGAGTTTGTTGCGGGTCCTTTACTCGTTTTAAATTTGAATATTCTGTTCTATCTGAATTTGAATTTTTACTCACGCGCCTATCTCTACTTTTAAGACAACTGGCGACACCTTTTTGTTTCGCTCGTCGCATGCTGATAGATTTCTGCATCTCAAGCATTTTCATTTTGACTGCTTCGCTTTACAAGATGCGGTTGGTGTGTTGGTCTCTCCGTGCCACGTTTTGAGGTTTAATCGTCTCACGGATTACGTCACGTTATACGACCTAGCCGGCGTCTGCTAGTCGCAGTTTGAGGGACAAGTCTGAGCCTGTTCTTGGCCTACATGACGACCCGCTGTTCGCCGTTGACAAATATGAAGCAATCTGATGTGACAGGCACAGCGCATCTATGTGTTAGAGCGAGCCAGCAAGTGACGCTGAGCTTATGTTTTCTTTTACCTCGATCTCTGTCAAGTCGAATGACGCATCCAAAGGCTTAAGATGGAGTTCATGGTGTCCGGCATCGGCAGCACAGAGCTGCCGGGAGCCCGTCAAAATTCATTGTTTCACTTGGCGAATCCGATGCCGAATTAGTTATATGTATGTAGCTTGTTTAAGTTGCCTGTTAAAATTACGTTGATATGCATCAAGCAAAATTCAAAGCAACAAGTAGCGAATTAGCAGGTGTAGTGCTGGTGCGAGGATGAATTTCAATGTGTGTTGAATGGCCAACAAAGCATTTCCTACTGCCGGTTTTCACGTAAAAGTTTTTACGTGCTCAAATACTAAGAGGGGTCGTAATTGGTTGTCGCTTTGAGGATTCGAAAGCTACAGCCATCTGTAAGGCTTAATCTCCCCCCTCCCCTCCGTTGCTTTACACCCAAGAGGTTGGTGTTTCTCAGCTGAACCCAGCTCCCATTCACCCCAATTTAGTACAGGGGTTGTTTTTGCTGTGGGTCATCTTAGCTGAATCTGTCGTCGCTTCTGTAATTTGAGCCGCCTGGACTCTTGCAGGTTTTGTTACATAGTTTTGCAGTGTAACGCCCCAAACAAACATTCAAGTGGCACATTTTGCATTTAATAATAAATAAATACTGTGTCTATTTCAACGATAACCTGCGGCTATTCATAGCTACAATTACATAGCGTTCGCGCATAAGTTTTGGGAAAAGCACCGCTGATATTTTGGGTTACAGCGGGTGCACCCCTAGTTTTGTAATACTAACGATTTAATATTAAACGTTGTGTTTGTCGTCTGTTTAAGGACTCATATTTACCTGCATATTTAATTTCAATAGATTCAAATTGATTTTTATCTTTCTCGCTTTATATTTGTGTTTTGTGCGTGTGACTATATATCTGTGTATTTTTCTTTTGTATACTGTGTTTGTAAAGTGCCCCGGCGACCTGCAAGTAAACCAACACAAGATAAGTCTGTGGATGTTCGAGCTGGGACGCCTTACACAGAGGGTAGAGGGTAGTTTTTTTCTGTAATTAAAATCCGTGGCGCTAATTTTTTCTTTGTTTTGTTCACAATTACCAACCATTGTCACAACATCTCGCCCTAATCTACGTTGCATCGAATTGACCCCACCCCTCCTTCGACTGAGTTTAGCTGTCCAACTTTTTGTTACAGGACTGTTGTTGCTTTGCCGTTTGATTTTGCTGAAGTGCTTTAAACACCGATTTAGACTGTAACAGACTTGTTGAGTACACTGTAGGTTTTTTGTGCAAGACTTTTAATATAATCTTCTGGACGTACTCCAGAATTTGAATAATAGAAGGATAGGTACCTCCCCAAACTATTACACCATACCTTAATAACGACTCGACCAAGGCATCATATACCATTTTCAGTTGGGGCATAGGCAGAACATTCCTCAGATGTACGAACTTATAACTTAATTGCCTAAATTTACTAGTGGAGAAAATACCGTCTGCTTCAACTAGTTCTGCAGGGCAAGGTAGAGGGACGAAGGGGTCCAGGCAGAAGAAGAATTTCCTGGCTGGCTAACTTACGCAAATGGTACGGAGTAACATCTATCGAGTTGTTCCGAGCTGCAGTCAGCAAAACACGCATAGCTGTGATGATAGCCAACATCCGGAACGGATAAGGCCGAAGAAAAAGAAGAACTAGTGGTGTACTTAATGTGTTCATGTCATCGCAGGCATTGATCTATAATTAACTTAAGGTATTTTATATGATCAACTTTATAAATAGATAGGCAGTTGCAGTTAATCATTCTAATAAACACGGTTTCATAAAAGTCATTCGATGTTTATGAAATGTTTTCCTGCCGCCATAATGTTTGATTCTAAACAACTGTTTCCAATGATGTTTCGACATGTTCAAAACAGGAAAGAAACTTTACCTGAATAAAAGATATTTTTTGACTAATATTAAGGCTTTATTGATACGACGCCGGCACCCCAGAGGCGAGAACTTTTAAAGGGTCGATCTTTGAGTACTGAGAAACATTCGCACCCACCAAAGATCAGGACTAAAAAGTTTTTAATGTAGATAACTATTATACCTCAACTATTATGAGTTGGTCAGGTGACGGTAGCAGGACTCAACTAGATAAGAAAGACTGCAAACCATGCCACCTGGATATAAACTGAGGACACACTTCCGATGCTGGGTGGAAGAAGGCTAACAAAGAAAGGTATGAACATCGTATTAAGAGACACCCTTTATGATTATATCTTATATGAATTATAAAATTGTGCGCAAATTCGCTGTTTCACAAAGATTGATGGAACGTAAGATGCTGAGAGTTTCCTTAAAGGACAAGAAAAGAAAAACCTGGATACGAGAGAAGACTGGTGTAGCAGATGTGATCGAGAGAGCTGCGAAACTCAGATGGAGCTGGGCTGGGCATGCTGCCAGATCAATTGACGATAGATGGACCAACACACGCTTAACTTGGAGACCCAGAAGCAACGCTAGAAAAGTAGGACGCCCCACAAAAAGGTGGGCCGATGATATCAAGGAAGTAGCTGGGAAAAGATGGATGCGAAAGGCTCAAACAAGACAAATAGGGAAGTCAAAAGGGGAGAACTATGTTCAATATTGGACAGAAAAAGTTTGAAAAAGAAAGAGAAGAGGGAGATGTAGTATAACCACACATAAACATTTTTGCTACTTTAATATGTAGTTTTAATATGCAAACTCTTAGAAGCTTTTGAAATGTTGGAACGAACATGAATCAGTTTTAAGCGTCTCTCAAACAGCAGGCAAACATGAACGAAATTAGTATTTGTAAATAAAAATTTTAATGTCGACGTACAAATCGCATACGATTGTTTATTAATTCGTGAAAAGCCAGTATTTGTTACGGTATGAAAAGGACTTTACGACACCCACCCAAGGTGAGCATCGCACCACGGAATCAGTCCTGAAAACATGACACACTTGCCCTGAGATCGGTTCGAAATAGGCTAATAGGCCACGGCTGGAACGCTCAGGGAGTCGGGCGTGAGTCACACGATACGTTCTGGGCAAGCGCGCTGTGGCATAATATATACAGGGTATGTCGAAATTATGAGGGCGCCACCAAGCCTGTCGTAACCCGGCTAACCGGGCCTGGACGGTTAGACGGGAGCGAAGCATGCAAAAATACTCCGCCAATAAGATTATTCAAGAGTTGCAAGGTCAAACAACAACTTCGGGATTGCCTTAAGCAAGGATTGTGATTAGGTGTCCATCCGACCACGACTACGCAGCTGTCCCACTCACCTGCACGCTCACAGCTTCCTCGTTCCGTCGTACAATAATTCGTACAATAAAGGGGCGTCTATCTGTAACAGAACATGCACAAACCGAAACAAACAATAGTTCCCTTAACTAACCAATCATATATTTCACTTCGAGTTACAATGGGGTAGCAGAATGCGTCGCCCTGTATCTAACCTTACTCTATAATTAAGGGCACCAGCTGGCACGCGCGCTCTAAGCTTAACGACAGATGTTGAACATTAGTGAACAGCAATAATAGGTACAAAGATACACATTGCCTTATGCAAGGGCAGCGACGATTTACATTAGCCTTCACGGCCTGAACTGTCTGCAGTCTGAATGAATACACTAGCGTAGTAATGAATAGGTACAAAGATACACATTGCCTTATGCAAGGGCAGCGACGATTTACATTAGCCTTCACGGCCTGAACTGTCTGCAGTCTGAATGAATACACTAGCGTAGTAATGAGTAGTAATGAGTAACACTCGCGTTCACAGCGGTAATCAGGTTAAAGGCACATACCTTAATGCGTGGGCGGCGAGGGAGCCTGGTACAGCTGAGTTGCGACGAGCTGCAATCGTAGGTGGTAGGTACCTTCGGTGTTACAACGGCGAAAGGGGGTGAATGCATAACCGCCTCAATGGCGACGGGAGACGCGTCAAGACGCGTACAACGGGACGACGAAAATGATGGGGGCCTCACTCGTTCTGCTGAACCAAATCCTCGTAGGTCGAGATGAAGGGGGCACGACCCCTCACTAATAGTAGCAGGAACTGGGCTCCAAAACACCCACGTTACGCCGAAGATCACTCGACAAATTTCGAATCACCACCACCACACACAAGCGCTCTCTGCCACGGGCTCTCGAAGACTCCCCGAGGGAAGCGTCGGCAAAAGGTCACCTTCGCCGCGTCCCCCACGTGACTAAACCACAGCGAATCGCAAGGCGATGAAATGAAACCAACCAATGCGGGCCACGCTGGTATCACGCCGCCACCGCGTGCTAAATGAAACAAACCAATGCGGGCCACGCTGGTATCACGCCGCCACAGCGTGCTATTCAGAATTCAGAAAAACGCCATCAGAGGAGAGCTCCAACCGACGACAAATACTGCTTTTTAGGCTAACTATGTGCGAAATCGTGATTCTGGAATTAGGCGATGGAGCCAAATAAAAAGTTAAAAGGGCTTAGCATACGGGCGCGCTGCTCTAAGCTTAGGCGGCTATTCAAAATACCAAAATGACCTAACTAACGGCGTGAAATGCAATTAAGCATCTGAAATAGCAAAATGACTTAACACTCCCCTTACTTGAAAGAGAGTTCCCCGAAGTCTCTTATAAAACAACGAGGCATTTTGGCTGCGGCGCCACGAGAACTCAAACGGCCGGAAACGCTGATACGATAGCTGTACCCCCAAAGGAATTACGCACACCGGCCACCAGATAGGGTACGACAGGAGGGAAGAGAGAAGAGGGAGAAGAAAGACTGGATACGCCAGTGGAAATACGAAAATTGGGTAGGACCTGGCGGTTCGCTGATGGCTAGTACACACTCCCCGGACCACGGAAGACGGGCGACAAGAAAACTAGCTGTCCCAAAAGGAGTGGCGCTCCGCCAGGGGTCCACAAAACGATTCGCGTCTGGCTCCCTCGGGGAACCAAACGGGCAAAGACTAGGCAGGCTGAGGACAGTCTCGCCGATCCGGCTCGACTGCCCCTCCCAAAATAGGAGTGCCACCACAACGGTTCGCAAAACCACGTCGATAATCGACCACCAAAACGACAAGACAAACAAAATATAACCGACCAGACCCGAAACGGGTGTGGCACGCACTGCGGCGGCGGCCACGAAACACCGACTGGACCTTAACACCGGGTCCATGACGGTCGCCTAACAGTGCGGTTTTGGAAGGTGGAAAGAAAAAGAGAACAACGGGGTTGGGTAGTTGTCGCCGGGACACGGTAGATAGTAATGACAAGGGGAAAAGAAAGGTAAAGATAGAGCATAGGGAAGGAGGGTTTGGGGTTCCAAATTGGAACCGTGAAAATATCTAATAATAAAAAAAACGCGCGGTTAGCGCTCGTCAAAATCGGGTCAATAGAACGTCTTACTCCCATGCACACTTCCGACCAACCGTTCCAAAAGAACATGGGGGGGGGGGGGGGGGGGTTAGGGAAAACGGGCGTTAGAAGGCTAAACGTCCGTGGGATTGGGTTTTAGGTCTTTCGCGTGCCAAGTGCCTTTCGGGCACCGGTCTCATCGGACAGCTCGTAAGTGGCAAGCGAAACTTGCCGACTGATATAAAACGGCCCTATAAATTTTGGAGCCAACTTGGCGTTAAAATATTTCGCCGCATCGGAAAGTACGTAATTTCGTCGCCAGACGGTATCGCCAACGGCGAATTGAGCCGGGCGCCTTCGCAAATCGTAAGTCGCCTTGGAGGCTTTGTACGCCACGTCTAGTCGCTTGACTATGTCTTCATATACCGACCTTAACGCGGGAGTCCGTCGTAACAAGTCTTCGCGACTCTCTACTCGTATTTGTTCCGAAACATCCACCTCCTCGGGGTTATTGGCGCGCGTCCCCTCTAACTGTATCTCTCTGCCGAAATTGGCGAAATATGGGGTCATGCCGGTGACTTCGTGTACTGCGGTACGCACTGCGCAAGCGACTTTCGACAAATATTTATCCCACTCCCGGTGGTTGTCTTTCACGTACGACGCTAGCATAGTTTTTAATACTCGATTAACGCGTTCGACAGGGTTGGCCTGCGCATGATAATGCGCGTTAAAGATGATTCGTGATTTATAAGTATCGGTAAGCTGTCGGAATTCTCTACTGCGAAACTGTACGCCGTTGTCAACCAAGACGTACTGAGGTGCTCCAAAGAGCAAGAAAACATCGTTCTCAATTTTCTGAGTCACCGCGGTCGCAGTGGCGGTACGCAACGGGAAGAAAAGGGTAAATTTGGTAAAGTAGTCAGCCACGGACAGAATATATACGTAGCCTTTCTTTGAACGGGGCAACGGCCCTACAATGTCGATAGATATCATTTGCCACGGCTTATCCACCACGGGGTGACGACACATCAAGCCGGCCGGGCGTTTTTGTTCGGGTTTCTGCGCTAGGCACGTCGCGCAACGGTTAACGTAACGGGTCACATCCGCCTTAAGTTTAGGCCAATAATACTGTTGAGCGATACGACCGTAGGTCTTATAAATGCCTAAATGGCCTGCGGTAGGTTCGTCATGGTTTTTGCGGAGAATTTCGGCGCGTTGAGGCTTCGGAACCACCTCTTTCCAACTCGTGCCTTCGTCCAATTCGGGATATTTTACGTTAACATGTTTAAACAATTTCCCTCGCGATAGTTTCCACGCCGAATACTTGAATGGTCTTTCTACGACGCGTGTACACATGCGCCTATACCAACGGTCAGTTCGACTGTCGTTCGGTGCCTGAGCACCGGCTTCGGGTTCTCCAGAATCGACAACTGAGACTACATCTATTTCGGGTATAGCACGGGACAGCGCATCCGGAACGACGTGGTCTTTTCCCTTCCGGTGTTTGATCGTGAAGTCGTATTGTTGGATACGAACAGCCCAACGGGCGAGTCTCCCGGTGGGTTCCTTAAGATTATTTAGCCAGATAAGTGAATGATGGTCAGTAACGACTGTGAAGTGAGTGCCTTCTAAATATGGGCGTAACTTCTCTATGGCCCACAGGACGGCCAAACATTCGCGTTCCGTAACCGAAAAGTTACGCTCAGGTTTCGTAAGAGTCCGACTAATGTAACAGATGACTTGTTCTTGGCCATCAACGGTCTGAGTCAGCACGGCGCCGATACCAACATTGGAAGCGTCCGTCTGTACGATAAACGGGAGAGAAAAATCGGGACACGACAAAATGGGTGCCGAAACTAGGCAATTTTTGATGGTTGTAAATGCGACTTCGCATGACTCGGTCCACTCAAACTTCTGAAACTTTTTCAATAACGACGTCAGCGGAGCAATAATGGCTGAGAAACTTGGTATGAAACGCCGATACCACGATGCCATGCCGACAACTCGCCGTATCTCCGAAACGTTTCTAGGTCGCGGCAAGTTAAGAATCGCCGAAACTTTATCGGGGTCGACTAAAAGTCCTTGGGCGTTAACGACATAGCCCAGGTATCGTAATTCTGGTTGGCAAAAATGGCATTTATCACGACCCAGTGTTAAACCAGCGTCGTTTAGTCGCTGCAATACTTCGTCTAGAATCTCGACGTGCTTTTCGAAAGTCGGGGTACAAATAATCACGTCATCTAAATAGACAAAGACGTAAGGTTCCAATTCGGGACCCAACACATGGTCGACGAAACGTTGCCAAGTCGCTGGCGCGTTATGAAGCCCAAAGGGCATGCGAGTAAATTGAAACAAACCGCGCCCGGGTACTGTGAAGGCCGTTAGTTCCTTAGATTTCTCTTCCATTTCAATTTGCCAGTACGCGGATTTGATATCAAGCGACGTCATGAACCGGGCATCGCGTAAGCGATCCAAAATCGAAGACACGTAAGGTATCGGGTAGGCGTCCTTCTCGGTGACGCTATTTAATTTGCGAAAGTCAACGCAGAAACGATAGGTCCCATCTTTCTTTTTAACTAGTAAAATCGGGCTCGACCAGGCTGAACGAGAACGTTCCACCACGCCTGATTTCAGCATCCTGTCCAACTCAGCATCGATATGCGCCTGCATTGCGGGAGAAACCGGGTAGTACCTTTGTTTAACCGGTGCCGCCTTAGTAGTGATTTTATGTTGAACGTACTTGGCGCAGCCGAGTTCGGGTTTAGCGGTAGTAAAATGTCGGTTTACGAGAGTGTCTAATTGGGCTCGTTGATCCGAGTTCAGGTCGAACATAGACTGCAAATTGCCGGTAGGAGTATCAATGGCCGCTACGCCGGGTTTTGAGAATTCCCACTCCCCTCGAAACACGTCTGGGACTATTCCCACTGACTTCCAAAAGTCTATCCCCAGGATCAGGGTGTGCGGAACCTCCGGAACTATCAAAACATCGATAGCTACCACTCTGTTATTTAAACGAATAGGTAAGTGCAGGGTACCTAGACTGGTCACGGTCTGTCCATTAGCCACTGAGCAAACGGGTCTCAGCTTCTTATTTATGCGCAGGCCTACAGTACGCAACACGTCCCAACCCTTAGCTCCTAAGATCGTTCGATTCGCTCCTGAGTCCAACAAAGCTAACAACTCGAAACCCATGATTTCAACAGTCACATGCGGTCGACGGTCATCAGATGACCTTTCCAATACGTAATCGAGAATGACTTTATTTTTTTTAAATTTGGTCTCGCGCTCCTCGATAAGTCCCTTCATAAATTTAGTCGAATTGCTAAACACGCGCGAGGACACTGCTCGACCGTTCAGCGTCTCGCGGGGTCGTTTCCCTGTCCCCTATCTCTTGTTCGACAACGAGGACAAGTGTTTACGGTCACTTCAGGTTTGCCGCAACGGTAACAGAATTTCTTGCCGCGGGGTCGCGGACACCTACTGGCTCTATGGCCTGGTTCGTTACAGTTCCAACACCGTATGCTTGACTTGGGTGCCGGTTCTCGATTCCTCCTCTCGGGAGTATTAACGTCACGCGCTTCGACAATATCAACTGGGCACGTTTCCGCGATAGGCGCGACCTCGACGTATGCCAAGTCTGTTTCTAAGTCAGACTTCTTTCTAGAAGGTGGCACGTAAGTTTCAATGGCATAGCGCCGTTCCTCAATCTTTCGTCCGTATAGCGCTAGCTCGTCGACCGACCGGACTTCCGTCAATCCCAACTGGGTTTGGTATAAAGGTGAAATATTATGCAACAAAATACGCAACTGTTTCTCTTCGGGAACCGCTTCGGTCAGGCGCGAAAACATTGTGCGCATGATAGCGATATAAATGCCCATACTTTCCGTAGGGCCTTGCGTGCGACGTCTAATTTCGTCCAACAACCGTTCATCATAATTCGCAGGCTGAAACTCTAGACGCAATAAATTGACTAACTGTTGCCACGTGTTAGGGGTCGCTCTATTCGCGCGATACCATAGCAATGCGTTGCCCGAAAACAAGTCGATGGCCTGCATAAACAACTCTTCTTCGGTAAGGTTTCTGGCCACTCTGAGTTCGCTAACACGCTCGATGAAAGCGTTGACCGACAGACCTTTCGGGTCACCTGAGAATTGTATGTTCCATTTCGAAACGGGGGTTGCCTTAAATGAGATCGTACGCGACATCGGCGCAACAAAACTCGGAGTCGACATAGTTGCCGCCGTCGTAGTCGTAGTCGTCGTCGCGACGGTAATGGTAGGTGCGACACCGGACGTCGATGGCAGCGCTACGGCGCTTTCTTCCTCAGCCGTAGTCGCAGACGACCCTAGCTTTACTTGGTTAAGTTCGTAGGTTGAACGTATGAGTGATAATTCCGCGAACGCTTTTTGTTTGAGCGCTCGCTCTTCCTCCGTTATAGCTGAACTATTCGTCAGACGGTTCATTCCGTGATAAAATTTCGTTTCGATCGTAGCCGCTACTTCTTTAGTCGGGTTAGCTAAATATAGCTGAATCTTTTCTTCTAATTCGCCAAACAATGTTGTCACGGCCGCGAGATCCTCCTCGAACGTATACGGGTACGGCGGTCGCGTATCCATATCTGCGCGTCCCTCCTCTCTCAATACGTCGCGTAACCGGGAGCGCAACAAGGTAACCGTGCCGGAAGCATCACGGCCTCTGATTCTCAACTCGTATTCAGCCTCCGCGCGAAGCAGGCGTTCAATATGTAGCTTTAGCACCATGTTTACAACCGGGAAAGGACCGACTTGTGTAATACGTCGTATAAAAAGAAAAACGTTAGCACGTGTTTGGTAAGTCAATTACGTCAGATATCCGAACCAAATCGTAGACGGTCAAGACGGGAGAAATCGGGAAAAAGTGGTTTGTTACCTTTCACTCGCCCAATGGCTTAACGGGACTATCTGTCCATATCCTTTGCGAAGAGACCGAACATAAGCGAAAAAGAGCAAATTCCAAAACTAGGCGGTCAACGAATGGCTTAACGCGCCTACTATCAACCAACAATGGTCACAGACAGTACTGCGCCCGAAATCGAGCGACAGAAAAAGAGAAAAAAAAAAAAATCCGAAATGGGGTCGCGCGTTGTCACGCAACAAGGTCTCAGACGTTAAAGCGTCAGAATTAAGACACACGGATGGGCTTAACGAGACTACTCCAGTCCAATAACAGCAAAATTAAGACACACAGCGCAAAAAAAAAGGAAACCCCAAATGAGGTCGAGCGTTGTCGTGCACCAATAGGCTCCAAACGTTGGAATAGCCAAAATCAAGGCACAACGGGTGGCTTAATAAGAAAAACAAACATACAAGGCCTCAGACGTTGGAATAGCCAAAATTAAGACGTACGACGGGTGGGCTTAACGATGCTACTACCGTCCAACAACAACAACAAACAACAAGCCCCACGCGATTGGGCCGCCAAAATTAGCCTGTTACGGTATGAAAAGGACTTTACGACACCCACCCAAGGTGAGCATCGCACCACGGAATCAGTCCTGAAAACATGACACACTTGCCCTGAGATCGGTTCGAAATAGGCTAATAGGCCACGGCTGGAACGCTCAGGGAGTCGGGCGTGAGTCACACGATACGTTCTGGGCAAGCGCGCTGTGGCATAATATATACAGGGTATGTCGAAATTATGAGGGCGCCACCAAGCCTGTCGTAACCCGGCTAACCGGGCCTGGACGGTTAGACGGGAGCGAAGCATGCAAAAATACTCCGCCAATAAGATTATTCAAGAGTTGCAAGGTCAAACAACAACTTCGGGATTGCCTTAAGCAAGGATTGTGATTAGGTGTCCATCCGACCACGACTACGCAGCTGTCCCACTCACCTGCACGCTCACAGCTTCCTCGTTCCGTCGTACAATAATTCGTACAATAAAGGGGCGTCTATCTGTAACAGAACATGCACAAACCGAAACAAACAATAGTTCCCTTAACTAACCAATCATATATTTCACTTCGAGTTACAATGGGGTAGCAGAATGCGTCGCCCTGTATCTAACCTTACTCTATAATTAAGGGCACCAGCTGGCACGCGCGCTCTAAGCTTAACGACAGATGTTGAACATTAGTGAACAGCAATAATAGGTACAAAGATACACATTGCCTTATGCAAGGGCAGCGACGATTTACATTAGCCTTCACGGCCTGAACTGTCTGCAGTCTGAATGAATACACGAGCGTAGTAATGAATAGGTACAAAGATACACATTGCCTTATGCAAGGGCAGCGACGATTTACATTAGCCTTCACGGCCTGAACTGTCTGCAGTCTGAATGAATACACTAGCGTAGTAATGAGTAGTAATGAGTAACACTCGCGTTCACAGCGGTAATCAGGTTAAAGGCACATACCTTAATGCGTGGGCGGCGAGGGAGCCTGGTACAGCTGAGTTGCGACGAGCTGCAATCGTAGGTGGTAGGTACCTTCGGTGTTACAACGGCGAAAGGGGGTGAATGCATAACCGCCTCAATGGCGACGGGAGACGCGTCAAGACGCGTACAACGGGACGACGAAAATGATGGGGGCCTCACTCGTTCTGCTGAACCAAATCCTCGTAGGTCGAGATGAAGGGGGCACGACCCCTCACTAATAGTAGCAGGAACTGGGCTCCAAAACACCCACGTTACGCCGAAGATCACTCGACAAATTTCGAATCACCACCACCACACACAAGCGCTCTCTGCCACGGGCTCTCGAAGACTCCCCGAGGGAAGCGTCGGCAAAAGGTCACCTTCGCCGCGTCCCCCACGTGACTAAACCACAGCGAATCGCAAGGCGATGAAATGAAACCAACCAATGCGGGCCACGCTGGTATCACGCCGCCACCGCGTGCTAAATGAAACAAACCAATGCGGGCCACGCTGGTATCACGCCGCCACAGCGTGCTATTCAGAATTCAGAAAAACGCCATCAGAGGAGAGCTCCAACCGACGACAAATACTGCTTTTTAGGCTAACTATGTGCGAAATCGTGATTCTGGAATTAGGCGATGGAGCCAAATAAAGAGTTAAAAGGGCTTAGCATACGGGCGCGCTGCTCTAAGCTTAGGCGGCTATTCAAAATACCAAAATGACCTAACTAACGGCGTGAAATGCAATTAAGCATCTGAAATAGCAAAATGACTTAACATATTTTAAATTAAAGTATGCAGAGGCAACTGGAGTGTATAGCGTTATATAATGTGAGCTGAACATGTTTATTATTAATTATAATTTCCAGCCAGTATTAATATGCATGCAATATTTTATTCTGGACATCAGGAAAAAGCGACAAAATAAGCAGCGTGTATCAAACCATCTAGTAGCCTACTTTACGTTTCTTTACCAGAAAATTAAGCTGGGGGGAGTTGTTAATCTAAGTCCACAATGATCATTCTTTTAAAGTAGCTGATAATAAAAGTCAGTTGGTTATTTAAACGTACACATATTTTGGAATTGGAGATTTAAAATCTCTAGAAGAAGAATTTTGTATTATGACCACCGAGCTGATGTCAGCCAGCATAATTGCGTTGGGCACTGAAAATAATAGCTTGCTGTGTAATTCCTTCATTTCACAACATAGGAGTGGCTACCATTACTATGTTAGCGATATGGATAAAAATAAACCGTACAGAAACTATGAGAATATCTATTACAAACAAAAACAATCAACGCTAACTGATAAACTATAGAGAAAAGCAGCAAAGTAGGCTCTTGAAAAATATGAAAAATATACATCAGTTAGCATACCAAGCCTAAAAATCTATGGATTTTCAATTGTTCTTTCTCTTTTTCTCGCCTCGTGCTTGATTTTCCAGTCCCATATTCGAGGTTCCTCTATATTCCATTACACTACAACGAATATAGTAAATTCAAAATGAGTCTATAGATAAAACGTTTGAAAATAACGCAAAACGACATTCCAATATATTAGCGGTAAGACAGTCCCAATCAAACTGGTAAAATATGATAAATTCAATAAAGCATGATATATATGGAAGTCAGGAACAGCACAGTGATGGATGAAGCAAGACTACAGGTAACCAAGAACATAATGACCAAGAGATTTCAAACAATTAAAGAAGAAACCAATTTTACGATTGGCAGTATTACTACAGTGGAAACGAGAGAGACTTGAGTAAAAATGAAAACCCGAAAAGCTGTTGGACCTCATGAATGCGCAAGAAGAAACTATCATTACAATCTGCTATAGACGAATTGTTGATCCAAGTTACGGAGTATATGAGTGTCTGTACAAATTAGAGGACTGCCAACGTAATAAATAGCCAAGAGAAGTAAAAATGAAAACCAAGTTATTCCAAATGACTTAGTGGAAAATAATACGTAAACATAGGTACCCAAAAAGGGTAATTTGACCTATAACGTAATAATTGAAGAAGCGTGTAGATGTGCCTTTAGATGAAGAAAAGTAGGGATTTTTAATATTGTATGTATTATCTATAACCACATGTACCTTGCGATTCTTAAAGATGAGATCAAGTAGGTACAAATATCAACAAACGTCAATGTCAAAAAATTCATTTGAGGTTGGTCGTTTTTCCTTCCAGTGAAAAAGATAAGTTTTCTTGTTAGTTTTAATTGTTATTCGTTGATAACGAGGGCAGATTGTCCCTCGAAACGTTCGTTGTTAATATTTTCGTTATTTAATATTTTAATTTGCAGAGTGGCGAAATACCCATATAAGAATATGAATTATGAATTCACGCCACAAAGAAGTTTCAGAGATTATCTTAGAGGTTGGTGCTTTATGCGCTGGCATCTGGCGGTACAATGCTCAACTTGCCACGAATTTGGGATACAGAGTTGGAGCGCGCCTTTGGTGCTTGCACGGCAACCATTTTGTGAGGTGTGTGTCTTGGTGATGTATTGATCTTGTTACTCTACCTCTTAGGTATGTGGTTCTGAGTAGAGCACAGTTAATTTGGTGCCCAACTGTGAATGGTCTCACTGGACCCGATTCCAATCGCCAAGACTACAGAAAAATTCCGACCCCCGCGGGATTCGAACCGAGGACTTGCTTAATGCAAGCCTGGCGCTTACCCAACTGCGCTACGCGGCTATTATGACATTTTAAATATTAATGAAAGCATATTGGGTAGCAGTAGGTATTCCGTCACGATCCCGGTCGGGGACAGACCTACTCGAAGTACTAGCAATCTTGCCTTTGCGAGCTCTTGGTTTCTTCCCACCTCCCACTTTATCGAGAAAATTATGTCCCAACCTTAATATCATCTAGGGTACATTGACGTCAATTTGACGTATTTGTCATTTCCAGAGTAAGGACAGATCGTTATTCCCGATCCCTATCGTGCCCCGAAAAAGACAAATACGTAAAATTGACATCAATATAATATTATCTACTCCACACTTATCCCTCCCCCTGCCCCCCTACCCGACAAGCGTAGCGTTTTAATGTCAATGTACTCATACTCTCATAAAATGGCTGGTCTTAAGCGAGGTTATGGATATTGGTTGGTATCTAAACATGTTTAGGTAAACGCTTACTGAATCAAAAAAACGCAAACATCTATCAGAAATCCAGCAAATCCTAATTCTAAATGGAAATGGTGAAAGCGAATTTTCAGCGCCTTGAAACATCTCGACTAATGGAGAAAACCTTGAAAGCAACTCTTGGTCGTCCAGATTGGGGATTAAGGCATAGAGCCAGCGCTCAGTGCGACTTTCACTATGATGATGCATGATGCAAGATGCAACGTCATGCCAAATGTTAGTCCATATGGGTGCACAAACAGCAACAAGGCCAAATCTGCCTAAAAATCTTTGTTATCAAGGTACTCAAACAACATGAGTCACCAAAGAGCATCACCATCGCGTGGGGTCCTTGCTCGAGTTCACAAGGTGGGTGTTTATCCACAAAGACTACGTGGTCTAAGTCGAAATTCTACGTTAATAAGAATAATTCAAGGAGTCGCGGAAGACTTGAACAGTCTATATGGCACTTGCAAGGTTTAAATAGAACCAAGTACAAATGAGTTACGAACGTTCGAGTCAAATATAATGATTTTCAAACGAAAAAGGCAGGAAAAGGTAGCGAAGCTCTAAAAGAGTTTATACATTGATGGAGTGGCATAAATAAGGCTCATATTTCTATTAGAAAAAAAATACCAAACATATTAAGAAATAAGTAAACAAAATATTGATAAAGGTTGAGTTAGTAATAAAAGGATATGATTAAGTAATATGTGGTGTGTATGGCGTATACTTCTTAGGACGATGAAAATGAAAATATAAAGACAAAAAATTACACTTTGTCAAAACTACTAGAAAATATGAGCAGTAGAAAAGAGATTATCATGCTAGGTGAGTTTAATCCATGAACAGGTATAGTATCAATGTTGATGTAGTAGGAAGAT
This sequence comes from Agriotes lineatus, assembly GCA_940337035.1. Taxonomy (NCBI): domain Eukaryota; kingdom Metazoa; phylum Arthropoda; class Insecta; order Coleoptera; family Elateridae; genus Agriotes; species Agriotes lineatus. The sequence goes on along the minus strand of OW679199.1, from coordinate 65,820,436 downwards.
ACCGGCAGAACATGGTTAATAATAAGGGTGACAGACTAATAGAACTAGTACCTATGCCAAGAACATTCACTTACGCTATTAAGTGGCTACTGCTAGCATCAGGAGATACGTAATTATATCTGAATCCAACTTAGAAAACAGTCATAATCTATGTCATATCTAAACAACGATCAAGAATACAAGTGGAAAATGGTAAAAGTCCAGACAGGACTGGAATGTGGTTCTAATTAATTCAAAGTTTAATCAAAGTAATATTTAATGGTGAGGCACTAACACCCCATGAAGGAGCTTGGCCTGCAAGGCGGAAGATTAGAGCTTCCGTATCCTCGCTCTCACACCCGGCTGTCGCGTGTCAAATTCATGACACGTGGTGATGTGGTGAGCGCCACGCATTAGACAACCGCATTATTACCCCTTGTTCTTTCGAACGCAGGTTCCCAATTATTTAAAGCGACTGGATAGGCCGCCCGCCAGGCATCGATCTGGGATTTCAACTCCAGACTTCCGCGCCGCAGTCCGATGCTCTAACCATCAGAGCCACGCTGGCACACAAAGTAATATTTACTGTATTATAATAAGACTAAGGGAGTTTCCAGAATACAAACTGCATATTCTAAAAGAAGACTCAAGTTTTCTTTACAGAACACATTTGAACATAACATTAATTGACATAAACTACTACGCTGCTGAGAACATTACAGAAGTATTGTTCAAGGACCGTTGACAAGGGAAACAAACATGGCAAAACAGATGCGAGCAGATTAAAAACGTCAAGTGCAACCTAGAAAACAAGTAATAATTTATGAAGTGATAATAAAGAAGATAGGGGACTATGACCCATATCAATGCAAGCGTGAACTGAATTTAATGAATAATTGTTAAATGACAAGAGACCACAATTCTAACTAAATGAACTATACCATGAACTGGACAATTATTGTACGGAAGCGGATGAAAGATGAGATAACACTAGACGAAACCCCTATAGAAAGTATGAAAAATGCAAGAACATGACCTAGTGGCATCCTTGTAAAGCGTCTAAAGCACGAACCAGAAACATTGTTTAAAATCTTCACTTACATATTTAGTTTGGTCCTAAGAGCAGAAGAATTTCCAGATGAGTGGAAAACCGCATTCATAACTAATTTATACAAAAAACAAATTCGATGCAAAAATTTACGTAAAAATAATATAAAATAAACCAGAGAATAACGTTGCAGATGTAGATGAGCAGATGGATTCGTGGATGTTTGCAGCTGGTAAACCAACTATTGACATGCTATCTTGAGAACCATGTAGTTTTTATAGACCTAAAGAAAGCCTACGACAGTGTCTCCTTATCTAAATTAAGCCAGGTTATGCCACAGAAAACCATTAAAGACAAGGCTACACAAACTTTATAGCAATATAACGAGTTTTGTCAAAATAGCAACAGATATTTAATAAAATAGAAGTAAGGAGATTCGGCCAGGATGTTGTATTACTTATACATTGCTCAAGATATACTTGAAACCTAACAATGGAGACACAAATTTTCTAATATAGGAGTAGATGTGAGATATAATACATTTTTACTATGCAGCTGATCAGATGGTTATGGTTGATCATCAGATGGATATTGATTACATGTTAAGAAAATTAAATGAAGAGTACATAAAGCAGGGTTTACCAACAAATGCATGACAACCTGAATATATTGTTTTGGTGGTACAGGTTAAGACTTAGAATTAGAAGCAGAAAGACGTACAAATATCTAGTAGTAAACATACCTAAAGTTGGAGTGAGCTACAGCGAAATAAGAAGTAGAATAATACAGGGTAGAACAACAATAAGGAAACTTAATAGCATTCTATAGAACAATAGAATGTGTAAGGAGAAGAAGTAATGATGTACAAACCGAAGCACATATGGAACAGTTGTGGAAGATAAATTGTTACAGGACAAAATCGACTTTTAAGACGGTTTGTACCAGTCGAGACAATCGTCACCTAATCGGAAATGCTCGTTACTTTCCTCCAAAAACTAAAAAAAACAAAGCTCACCCTAATTATGCCTCAACTGTCCTGTAACAGAGTCGACCGACTAAATCTCAGGGAGAAGGGGTGGTTCGAATTAACACGACGTAATTTGCAGCGAGATGCTGTCACAATAAAAGTTGATTATTTCAAGATTAAAAAGGGTAGGCGTCAAGAGTTTTATTGATAGGGTAGAAAAGTTCCTGAATAGCCCCTGTAGAAACTCGAAATTGAAAGGCCGTTGTTCCTCTCTGACGCTTGCTGTTACTTCATAGACGAACGGTTGAACCAGAATCAGAATCACAAAACGAGAAGACGACCTGGCACAGGGAATGCTCGAAAAACATGCTAGTTTATTTTCTCTAACACAAGTTGAAAAATAACATCGCACAAAATCACGCAATCCTTTGGGAGTAATTAGACGGTCGTTGAGCCACGCTACTACAGTAAGTCGCTTTAAGGTTATGCGGCGCGTGGTGCATATTCAGAATGGGCTTTCGGAAACTGTGCTTAAGATAGAGGCCTGCGTCGTGAAGCATAGGTCGGGCTTTTCGAAACAGACTAAAAGCGTAACACCCCTGTCGGAAACTCATGCAATGTCTCAGAGAGATCTGCATAAAGCGAGATAATATAAAATAGAAATCTGTATCAAGTAATAAACTAATACTTAATCAAAAAGGGATCTACAGTCTTTAGGCTGAGCTCAACAGGTTTCGCTAGTTATTTGACTTTAGCCCTAAACGCTGCTTGCACCAACGAAAGACGGCGGTAAAGATAAATATCTGAAATGGGTTAAACTAATAGTGCGGGAATTTCGAACAGTAACTTAAAGACGTCGAGGTGTCCTAACATAATGAAAGGAACTCTAACGAAATGGACGACGATGGTGGGGATTAAGTAGATTGGACTGGAGATAGAATGGAGATTTATATTAACATAATAAGGACTATCAAAGTTAAGAGTTTAAGATGCTACGGTTATGTACAAAGGATGACCAATCAACGTTAGCCAAATAAAGTATTGTAGCCAGTTACACATATTCGTATTCCTACTACCTGCATTTTTCTGCTTTAACCAAACCGTCATGTGTCTCTACATTTTCATGTGTCTATGTACTACACATACATGGGTTTTTAGATAAATTAACTGGTGATGTTTCGTAACACTATAAAATTGAAAATATTAATAAGCGAACATTTCGGGAATAATATTTCTGTTATCAAACAACAGTTACTGTATTCTTATTCTTCGACTGCCTATCCATTCTATTAGACATTTAACTCATGAAAATGAATGCATTAAAAACCTTTGATGCAGCTCACTTTCTAAACAACTAACAGTAGCGATTGATGGCTACTTGATTTTTTCTATAAGAATCGGCAACTGGCCTTCATTCGATTCAATGGAAAGAGCAAAAGAGTTGGAGGTGAATTGCATGTTTAAATACTTAGAAATAAATTTAATTACTGTTTTGAGCAGACATACCTAAGTGACTATATTGCTTTCAGTTACTAATTGCAAGAGAAAACTTCGGTCGAAGTTACGGGCTTCTAATACAGACAATTAATTAAAAGCAAACTCGTAGGACCACCGACAATAAAAACCCAAAGCTTAAATTTGGGATTAATTCCATTTCCCCCACCAGGTTAAAGAAAGTCCATAAGAAAAGATAAGTGATGACTTAATTAGTAGGAGTCCCAGCGAGGCTCTTAGTAATTTAGTTAATGTGTTTTTTCAGGCATGGAAAATAATTAATTCATAACGAAGTAATTGGTTTCCAATAAACCCACCTTTTAAGTAGCTGCATTAAAGGGCTGAGAAAATAAACAAGTTTCTTACTGAAAATCAGCTTCCAGTTATTTTTTCAGCTAGAAGCCAAAGGGTCAGAATTGCTTGTCATGCTATTTATAAAATTTTCAGGCTTTATAAAACTAGATCCATTATTTTTAAATAAAGTCTTGATGTTGTACGTGATAAAAAAGCTCATGTACGATACAGATCAACCAGGATATTGGTGGCGTTAGTCATAAATTTTTTAAAGGGTTGTTGACGCTAGCCAAGTATCGATGACAAGTTTCAGTGCCGCATGATGGCCCTCTAAGCAACTCGTCAAACTTTTTGATGTGGTGCAGTAAAAAGTCCGCATAACTTAGTTTTGAGAAAATGAAAGTTTGCCATAGTCGTGCGATTAGTTAGAACTAACTTTGTGCTATCGTATACCTGAAATGTGTTTCTCAAGTTCCTGCAAAAGCATAATATTTTACTGTCTATTCTACCATGCAGTGGAAATACGATTTTAGTCAAGCCGTACTATTACTGTATGCGCATATCATTTAGGTCAACTCGAAATTATGAGGAAATTAGCAACTCCTAACACGTGCTACACTGAAGACAAGAAACGACCTGAATTCGTAGTTTGAGCAATGCATTTTGCAAACCGAATATTAGAGTCTGCAAATGTCTAAATTGTAATTCTAAAAGTGGTTCTACGTGGCAATTTTGACGGACGTCTGAAGATTCTAATGTCATATTTTTAGGTTTATATGGCAAAATATTGTAATGATGAAAATTTACCGACAGAAAATGAGATGACCATTGGTCTTATGTAATTGATTTTTTGAAAAGCCATTTATCACTCTGCAGTTAACTTTTGTACGGTAAAAAGTGGATTCATTCGTATGTTATTTGGAATTCAATTTAAATCTCTTATATACAATAAATATTCAACATTAATTTGTTTAGCCTGTATATGCGGACTTGTCAATCTTGTTCTCATAAAACAATTACGGCCCAATTAAGTTCTACAAATCTGTGCATCAATTTTAAATCTCATAACCAAGGCTTGTATTCAAGGAAGAGTTCTTTGAAGCCCAAATTAACGGCCTTCTTTTAACTTAGCAATAGTAATTTGATGGTCACAAACATCTGGTCCAAAAATTAGCTGTTGACGACCGTAATAATAATAACGTATTTGAAGCTAAAGCAATATAATAATATAAAATTAACGGTGGCTTAATTGAGTTTGAAATATCTAAAAACTATGTTTGCATTTTTACTAATATATGTTACTGTGAAATAAAAATTAGCTTGGATTTGTTTGTAACATACCCAGAAAAAAATAAAAATAATATTTGAAACGAGCTTCAGCCATACCTCGTCTATAATGCTTGTTTTCACAGTTGAAGTCCAAGCCAACCTGTATTTCTATGTGTTTTCTTATGCGTTATATTTAAGTATTCTAGAATTATAAATATTTGCAAAACCGGTCCGTATAATGAACGCATTGTGAAATGAAATTTGTGAGTGCAGCATGAACGCACGTTTAAGCCTGTCCGCGAGACGAAGGGAGATTTCAACTTAAGTATTTTTCGTTGGCATTTTCAAGTTCAACAATAGTCTTAGCCAGCTCCAGTTGCAAGCTGCACGTAGTGGCGGCTCCAGAAATATATTGTGGTAATTTTTCCAAAGGCACATAAAATAAAAAGGGTAAGGCGTGCAGTAAATCGTTTGGTGCACACTGGTTAACGTGCGGCGAATAGCGTGTTTAAGTCAAGCAAATGCAAAATTACCGTATACAAGATGAGCATATTAATTTGTGATACATTCAAAAACGCATTATAAGCGTTCAGTTTGGTAAGAGCCAAATCGGCAATTCTCAAGTAGCTGCCCGCCATCGAGTTATAGCGTCTAGGGTCAATGAGGCAATCTAAGACGTGCTCTATTCAAGGGCTTCCAGCAAGTTTGAAGACCAATTCCAAATAAAATGTTTACTACGAATTGCGTTGAGCTGCCAGAAGTGTTTACGTCCGAATTGTGTATATGAAAGCGCGATTAGAGTCGGCGTTAAGCCAGGGCCGTATTAAGGCATTTTGACATTTACGTTCTTTTAAAAGACAATTTTTTACGCTACTTTGATCCAGCTCTATCGCACGTAGTTTGTATTAGGATTTAATCCTATGTTTATTTGATTTGTGTTTTTATATTTGTTGAAGCCCATAGATAAATTGATTTTTCTTGTGCATTGTTTAAAGTCAGTTTCAGCAGACAATACCAGAAGGGGAGCAAGATTCCTGTTTTGGGGGATAGTGATCTTTCATACCACACGAACTGAGATATTAGCGAGTTTTATGCATTTACTGATCTAGCTAAGGGACAAACATGGAAAATCGACATTTAAACATTAAGGCGTACGAGTCATCTTGTTCAAATTTAAAGTAACGCTTGAGGGCTAAACCCCACGTACGGTTCCATATTTTAAATGTATACTAACAAAACAAATTTGTATAATTCATATTCTTATTTGGGTATGTCGCCACTCTGCAAATTAAAAATATTAAATAATTCATATTCTTATTTGGGTATTTCGCAGAGTGGCGAAATACCCAAATAAGAATATGAATTATGAATTCACGCCACAAAGAAGTTTCAGAGATTACAAATTTGATTTACTTTACACTGCAGAAATCAATTAATTAAGTGTATTATTTGGCCGATGTAGAATGTTTCAAACATTTTGATTTGAGATCTACAATTTTAATACAAATATTTTAAAAATCATCGTTATACGTATTTTTCTGACAAACTATTGACAGTAACTAAATTTACCACTGTAAAAACTGTACTAACGAAGAATTTCTTCGTTTAATATTGTTAAAGATAGCCATAGAAGCAGTCTTTATGCCAGAAATGTCCACTGCTTTACGATTACTTATTTATTTTCTAACTGCAACGAAGTATTGAATACGTTTTCAAATAAAAATTATTTAGTAGACCATTATTTAAAATATTTTCATATGTTTTCTATACTGCTTAAGTGCCACATTTTCACTACAGTGGCGTAGCAATTCATTTAATTAATTTATATGCTACCAAATATTTGGTGTACACCCTACCATCTAATATCATCCAAGAATTGTGGAAACACATCGAAGCAATTTTTGATAACATATATCGCTTTTTTATATATAAAAGTGGTGCATTGTTGTTGACACATTTGCTAGAAGTGCTTTTTGCCATCGTATTACACAATGGGTTCTATTTTTAATATTGATTTCTAGATGCACCTATTGTTTGCATCTTAGTTTCTCCATTTACAATATATATTCTGTATTAACAATGAATTATTACTTTTAGTAAGCCTCTCGTCTCTTTTGCCCCATTCAAACAACCTTGTTTATCTTCTTTCCCCAATCTTTTACCTTGTTAGGGTATGGCAATACTATTGTGTGCGATGAGAAGTCAAACTTGAGTAAGATAAATCGCCCGCAGGCGCCCATCCTAAAGAGGATTTCATTTGGTCTAGCCATCTTCTGGGTGATTTTCCTTCTGAACATTTTTATGTACATTACCTAATATATCTGCCTTGAATAATTTAAGCTTCAGTCGCTCTCTCTCGTCCGCGGCTTGCTTCGCTGTTGTCAGCGAGGCAAACTGCGTTCTCATTGGCTACAACTTTTGGCGCGTTAATGCGCGTCTGGGTGCGCAACTTAGCTTGGCGTCTGTTTTGGTTTTTAGTCAGTCGCCGGCCGCCACACAGTACAGTCGTGATAGCGTGATTTTTGCCGCCGACGCATTTCGGCGCTTAGGCGGCCCATGTTTTTCTGCTGGTACAGCAAATTTTGGCATGTGTTTACTCTGATACCGCTTTGTTCCGCTGTTTGTTAATTGTTTTGAGAGTTCTTCAGAGACAGCTAAAGCGAGAAGTGTGGTGTGTGGTTTTGTGTGCCCTTGGTATTGTGCCAGCTTTGCAAAACCTCGTTGAAGCCGTGAGGGTCCTTAATCCCGTTAACTGCGGGGATTCTAAACTGCAGAGCTGATTCTCTTTCAGTCTCACTAGCTTTCGTTCCGATTTCCCGAAAAGGGAATTAAACCAGGCCCCGCCATTTTGGGGGAAATCTTCTCGAGGGACGCATGACACCCACTCTTGCCGACAGCGCGTTTGTTGTAGAGGCGAGCTCACCAGCCCCATGACGTGATCACTCCGCTGACCCACATTCAGGTAGTGTGTGAATATTAATACCTAATAACTAACTAACTTTTATGTGCTTCAATTAGTGATTCCTTGTGAAGGCGGCTTGTTTAACTAATTTACTTAACTGTACGTGCATAATTCATGAGTGCATTACTGATTCTTTGCGAAGGCCGCTTGTTGAACTAATTTACTCAACTGTACGTGCATAATTCATGAGAGTGCAATACTGATTCTTTGCGAAGGCCGCTTGTTCAACTAATTTACTCAACTGCACGTGCATAATTCATGCGTGCATTACTGCTTCTTTGCAAAGGTCGATCATTAAACTAACTTATTCAACTGTGCCTGCATAACTTATGCGTTCATTTGTTGTTACATTGCCTCTTAGCAACGGCCGCTCATTAAACTAATTCACTCAGCTGTACAGGCATAACTTATGCGATCATTTAAAAACTGAGTAAGTTAGCAACGTGCTAGTTAGGTAGTATAGTGTATTTAAATTAAAGCGTCCCCCAGCTGGGCTTTCTTTTAGGTTTAGCCCTTGTGTAAATTGTGAGTTTGTTGTGTACGCTGACCACCTCGGAATTATTGCAAGTTTTGACCATGAACTTGGTCCAATAGATTTGTTTTCTATATTTGACTTATGATTTTTCCTTGTACTTGTTCTGCCTACTTTCAGGTTACTGTGTAAAGATAACTGAACGGCAAAGCCTGAGTGATTAAGCGTTGCAGGTAAGTTGAGGATGCTTGCCGCTGCAGTGTCGTGAGGTCGTGCACTTATATTCTATTCCCGTTGTTTTCCAAGGGGATAAGTCGAAAGGTAGGTTCACTTGCTTCCTGATTCCTCTGTAGGCTTACCTTTGTATTTTCGATGGAACAGTGTGGCGTCCATTTAATTTTATCAATGTTTACCGCCCCTTTGGCCGTTTCCCGTAGATAATCTTGTGAAAGACCCCTCTCGCTCCACTGATATCTAGCCGGCATATCTTGTTGCGGGTTGGGTAGCGGCTCTAGGTAAGCCTTTGTCCAGACTTACTGTAACATCGTTTGCGCCGGCCGTTTAGTTTTTGTATGTGCCGGCGCGGTGTCGTAAAAGTCAATTTAGACCGTAACAAAAGTTAAACTGCATTCACAGTGACATCACTTAGGGTGCTATTTTTACGTTATTTTGTGGAGATGTAACATGTACATCACGCAATTTCAAGCTCTCAATTTATTTCTTAAATGATCGCTTGTGTTATTCTATTTTGTTGTAAAGCAACTAGTAGGAAGCTTCACAGGTATACATCGAAGGTAAGTCCCATCAGATGCAAATTAGCTTTCGATGACAAACCGATAGGTGCCAACAGAAGCTACGGAAGCGAGCTCTATGTTAGCAGCGTACATAAATCAAACAAGTAGAGACACTCATGCCAAATGTTGAAACCTGCCTAGAGTGCAATTGACAGCAACTCGCGAAATATTTTTAAGCTTGCCCACCAGATGGCAAAACAACGAGTTTAAATCTAAGCTAAAATAATTTTGTAACCTTATCCTAGCGTAGAGTTCCTGCATATTAGTGATAAGATAATTTTAATATTATATAGGGACTCTATCCCAACCTTGATGTGGTGAAGTAGTGGTGCCATCTGTTGGTAATATCAAAAAGTAACCCCCCCCCCCAGGAACCGTTCAAGGTAATTTAAATCGGTATGTTGACATCAAAGGAACTGACAGTGAGTGTCTCTACGTGTTTGGTTTATGTACGCTGATATTGGGCTTACATCAAACACTAAGCGAGTTGTGAGAGTAACAAATATAAAAGTATTACCAACTCTTTAGGCTTAAGCATTTGGAAAAGAGCAAGAAGCGACTACATAAGGAAAGCGTGTAAAGCATAAGAAGTCGGGAGTAGGATTACGGCCAGGAGACGAGAATGGTATGCTCATATAAACATAATAGCTAATAATCGATTGTCTAAAAAAGGCAATAAATGCATAATCCAACTTATACGGCCCCCTGGACGACCTCAAAAGGTGAACCGAAAGCTGGATCTCAGGATTCCAAGACGCACACGAAAACTAGCAAAAGCTTAATGGAAGGACCTGGATTTGTCATAGAAGGGGAAGAAGAAGAAGAAAAAGAACGCGTTCCTCCAATATATCTGTTTGTACAATTATGCTTTTAAAGAACTTAAGGTAGTTAATAAGCGTTTCTGAATATTAGTTTTTCAAGTATGAAAAATTGGTGTAGTGTTGAGTCTAAAATGCTTGAGGTAATCTTGTATATACATATATTTCAATGGCTGTCTTTTTCATTGCCTATGTCTCCGAGGCGTATGATGCGATTGGGAGTGCCTGCTAGTAAAGCTGCAATTCTAATTTTGTTTGTTTTCGATAGAGATTGTTGCTCTTGCCAGTCTGTGCTCTATTTCTGTAAAAATACCTTGGAGTTTGAAGTTAATCATCAAAGCTCTCAGATGTTCAAAACTCTGGACTACAAGAAATCAGTCACTTCGCACACCATGGAGAGGTTGTTTGCTTTTTTTTTGTAAATTATTATGACTTCAGTCTTCCAGCGGTTGGGTTCTAAGCTGGATACTTTAATAATATGTGTGAGTTTGTTCATGTTTATTGTTAGTTCAACTTATTTCCTGTCGAGTATAATAACTAGTATCATCTGCATTTCGTGTATCAATAATAATTTCCACTTCTGGGAAGATATTAAGTCTTACAAAGGTGTGTTCTTGGTGGGTCACGATTCGAAATCGGTTGGCGTGAATTTTACTCACTTTGTCGGAAATTCAACGATACTGAGCGCTGGCGTGCCTTTCGGCCACGCTGTTCTCCTTTTCGGAATTTGGCGTCTTTCTATTTTTTTTCAAAAGAAGCTTAAAGTGCCCTTACCATATGCAAACTTTATTCTTCAGAACTGCCGTTCCAAGCCCAATTTGTCGTCGGATTCCGCAGCCGGTGAGTATTTAGAAATGTGTTACTTGCCGTTGCGAAACACAAAGTGCACTGATCGCCTAATCACCAAAGCCTCCACCGTTATATTCAGTTGTCTTCGTTTTTATGTTCTCTTTATTTCCTCCCGTTAATAATCGTCGATGCTTAGCAGCCTCTTGGTTCTCCTTTAGTTCTTGGAAGTCGTCTTTCAGGATAACTGTGCAGTTGGCGAGCAAGTCGGTTAAACTGTCGTAACCGCAGAATATTAGGTCCCGCATGATGTGGTAGGGCTTTTCCTAATTTTAGCCGAACCTCGACTTATTTTACGCAGCTAGAAATTCCTGAGCTCACCGACTTACGCCTCCAGGAAAACTGCTCGGTATTCTTTTTTTGTGCTCAAATGAATTTTGTTTGTTAACAGGCGATTGTTCGTCACTTGCTGTTGAAATTTAACCGATAAGATTATTAATTGGAATGATTGTGTTCGAGAAGGCCTTATCGACAGCATTATTCACGAAATAAATAAATTCGTAGTTTTGTTGGAGCGTTAATCGCTATGCTTAAATTATTTTTCTTCTAGTCGTTTGGAATAATGACAGTTATTACGTTACTTTACGGTACTTTCGTTAATGTTACGCTTTATTTAATGGTGGCGTAATAAAAATTGCACCCTACTTCTAAAAGCACGTAACAGGTGTATACACTTTTATCAGACTAATTAAGTGGAGCAGCTATTTTCTTAAATTATGTACCGCATTTGTTTTACATTTTACTTTGCTCAGAGCCTTAATAGGGTCTACAAAACATAAATATAAATTTATGTTAAACTCTCTAGCAGTTTGCACTATTTGTTACACGTTAACGATTTATTATTTATTTGCCTTTCCAGGTATAAATATTCCTTGTTCATATACTTTTGGTAACAGGGATTTTCTAAATCTTTCATTTATAACTGTTACTAAAAAGCGTAGACATTATTGCTATTTAAGATTTAAGTGATCGCTTTTATCTAACGGTGACATTAGTGAAGTTCAATAAAAGTGTACGTGATCTAACAGGTTAAAAAATGTTCATTAATAATTTTAATAAACTTTGAAATACAACATGGGGAAGAAAATATTTTTTAAATATCAGTATCCACCAGTTTTCTAATACTGAAGATTTTTTATATAAAAAACAAATCGTGGAAACATATAAAAGCTTGATTTTTATTTAAAACCATTTAAGTTAAAGTTATTACCAGGTTTGTAAATGCAAAAGCTTTTATCTATCATAAGCCGATAAGCATAGGTAATTAAGTTCTTAATAGATGTGAATGTGGGTGATATTGAATTATTTTTTTTAGATTTGAGCGATATGCCTTTACAAAAATACTTTAAAGTTCACTAGTAAAGTTAAACCATAAATACTTTTCTAAAGTATATCCCTTAAACGGATTATTTGTATGCCTCATCGTAATCTGTGCGCATCATACTTCGCAACTCTAATTAGAAGCACAACAGAAACCGAGCAATAAAGTGCCTGTTATTGATTCCTGCGCTATACTCAATTTTTTAGCTTCCAATTACGAGAGGATTACAGAGTGTGTGGTTAGTCGGAGCAGAATCTAAGGATGCAACCAATTTGGGAAAAGATTACGGTTACGCTATCCGGAGCTAAATTAAAAGGAAATATAAAAGCATTTCAAGCTGGTGAGTGTTTTGTAAATATCAGTGAACGACGGAAACTGTCTAACCCCCTGGTTTGTAACAGAAGGAATGTTCTCCTCGATGGTGGTCGCAACTTCGCTGTCAGGATCGACTGCTTTGCTGTTAGCTTCCAGCGTTAAAATAGTTTTGTCTCCTAGCCCCTGGTATTTATTGCTAACCAGCAGACAAAGCATTACGACTAAATAGACGTAAACTCCGGGAAATATAAGTGATAGTCCTCTGATTGTAACACCTAATGGTTGATCTACAAAACTAAAAGTCCTAACAGAGATCGCTGCAGACGTTCAAAATGCTTACCTAGAATATGGCAACTTAAATTGGAAAGCCAGTTTGTACTCGTATCTGTCCTTAGCCAAGCAACGTAAACGAAGGAGCCGAAAACGGCAGTAAAGCTCCCTAGCGCGAAGATCATTCCGATTTTTAGAACTTTCTTGAGGCGCCTCAGTTCTCCTATGGGACCGCCGATCGTTGTCAGCGTTTCTAGTATTTTGCAAATGTCTTTTGCATAAGCTGTTCCTACGATGAGTGTTACTGCTGTGTCCACATCGGCGACGAAGTAGCCAAAAGTCATAACGTACCTACAAAAACTTTTTTTATTAAATTGAAAGAAAACCAAACAAGTGGGGCTGATTATTGCTTTCTTTAAATTACAAAAGCTGAAACAGCGTATAAAATGCTCAAGGGCACAGGTACGTATCCAGAAATTTCTTGATAAGTTAAAAAATACTCCAAACATTATTAAACCATAATTTGTGGTACATTGTTCAATTTAGTATGAAAAGGACTACTAACATTTGACATCAGAAAATTAGGATCGTATTTAAAAAAATGAAGTTGATGATGGTTGCTCGAAGACGAAACGTCGGATAAAAAAGTGATAACGTAGTCTTTAAGTCCATTAAGAGTCGTCATAAAGACGATTTGTCATTTTTGCTCGAACTTTAATATTAACGCAAAAAATAGAATAAAAAATAAAAAATCGATTTTTTAAGATAATTCAAAACCGAAAAACCATATAAATGTTTATATATTTTATATATGAACTAATGAGGAATAGCGGCATTGTCGAGGTATGACTGCTAAGGAATAATTTCCTTAATAGTTATTTACGTTACAAGTTCGGTAAATGAGTTTTTACAGTACGAGTTCGATGTTTATGGAAGTGTAGCGGTGCTGTGCCTGAAAACGTCAATAATTATCCTTAGGATCGTAAATATGCCGCCGGTAACACTAATAAAAGTGAACATTCGGTGAGCGACTGTTCTAGTGAAAGTGTCAAAATCAATTGTGTGCTTGCAGTTAAGAAATCCCTTTAACTCCAGATTTGAGTAGTGTAGTCACGCAATGAATGTAATGAACCTTTCAAACATCGCGCTACAGTCTGTAAACAGCATGCATTCCGGATCATAACAGCATGATCTCCATCTACTCTTTTTGCGTCATGGAATAGATGTAATTGCAGGGAGCAGTAAGCTAACGGAAGTCCGACTCGAATAACAATGAACCAGAGAAATGTGAGAGCAAATCTTTCCCCAGCGAATAATGGATCGTAAACCTAAACCATGTACTAGTAAACACTTTGGAATTCCAGCATTGCTCTCCATCCGTTTTGCATCACTCTGACCAAGACAAGAGCGTGGGTCAAATTCTTCAGCTTCTAATTACCTAGTTAGATTTCGGCGTTCGTTATACCTAATTAGCTATTAGTAATTGTATTTTAAAACATATTGACGTATTTGCAAGTTATGTTTGTAATTTGTGTTCTAATGTAAATAAAAAGAAAGGTTATTGTTTTCCACATTCTTTTATATCGTTTTAAACAACCACATTCCTAAAGACGAAACGACAAAGTAGCAGAGTCTAGAATTTTGAAACAGGTGCTGTGAAAATTTTACTGGACGTATAACGTCTAATTTCATGTGTTGTTTTTTAAATTTTAGATGAAGGGTGAAGTAAATTAATTGACAATTAATAAAAATAATGTGATCACCGTGTTTCGCATTTTATTGGTTACAATACATAGTACAGTAATAAAGCTGTTAACTCACTCAAAGTAAGTGGGATAGGTGACATTTATATTCTGGGCGTAGATAAAGGCATATTACCGGACAGTTATGGACGCGAATGAAGCAGTTTAATCGGCCTTAACACTGTGGTACAGACAGCAAGAAGAAACTACTACGCTACTATTCTCAAGTTACAACATAATTATAAAAATACACGAAGTACAAAGTAAAAGCAATCCCTAGCTTGTGGCAGACTTTTGATGGTCGATGGGTACAACAAATCTTCAAGTATGCGGATAAAACAGTAATTTGTATACTAAGGCACTAAAGTTTAGCTTTTTATCACAAACGTGGATTTAGCAAATAAACCACATGCGGGATAAAGGGAACTTCAGTGCCGAGGAGTACATTATGTTTTTTTAAATGGAAAAATTGTGAAATCACAACATTTTAACCAACTTGTGTAGGTTATGTTGACGTCGGTTGATGTTTACCTGTCGCACCGCCACTTAAAAAAGTTGTATAACAATGGATTACTTCACTGCTAATTTCTCGTATTTTAATGACAATTTCGACGTTCTTCACTGCCGATTAAAAAATATATTAGAATACACACTTGCAATGTACGAAGTCTGTGCAATACAAGTAAAGCCCATTAAGTATCACAAGAAATGGAAAAAAACCTGAAATTGACATAATAGGTTGAGCGAAGTTAGATGACTCGTATCTGGATAAAACGAAGTAGGGAAAGACTCCCTACATTGCTCGGAAAATCCTCTTTCTCTATCTCTTCAATCTTTTTCGTCTAGACCTCTTATCTCCATTGCTTGGGCTACTCCGATTTTCCATTTCTTTCTGGACTTGCCGCGTTTCCTGCCCTTACTTGGACTCCAACCCCACATCCTCTGGAGCTTTCTTGTTACTGGTATTTGTAGCACCCTTAAACGATGGGTGAATACAGCTCGGTCTAGCTCAAACCCTCGTCAGAATTTGGCGTGAATAATAACCAGCTGGCGGTTTTTAAGGTTACAAAATACAGATATTAATTAAACAGAATAGGGCGCCAGTCGCTACTCACAATAAAAAAGCAAGTCTACCTAACAATTTACTACGCCACCTACCTCGGATTTGCTTCACAATCCTAAACAAAGAAGGAGCAGGTTCTTGAAAGATTATACAAACAGATAAACAAATAAAAATAATAATAAGGTTAATAGCAGAAAAAGTAGAAAGCATAATTAATAGGTGCAAGAGGTTCAATAATTCCTAGTAGTAACAATTAAAATATTTAAATTAAATTAAAACCTGTTCCACTAGAGCAGGAAAATTAACAAGTTTTATGGGTGCAAATCTCAAAATTATTATGCCACGCAAACATCCTATCGGATGCGTTGACAGAAACGGCCAGATCTCAAACTATAATGAAACTTTTCAAATTGTTAATTTGAAGCGAATTGCGATAAAAGTCGAGCAAAAAACGGAACAACAATATGCACACGCTTTGTACGTGATTTTAGTAGATCCCTATTTGAAATCGCCAGTGCGACTGATAAGATAATCTAACAGGTTACTTTATCTGCACGTGATTGTAACCAAAGACCTTTGTACATTTAGCGCAGACTAAACTGTCTGTTCAGCCAACAAACAAGTCCACTGAAAGTTAGCAAAAACAGCGTGTACTAACTGCGTAACTATCTGGAACGCTACGACACAGGCTTCCACCAAGTAGAAAGCGTCCGGCAAGTGGTAATCTGCAGCTCTTAGACGCCGGCTGAATACCTCCAATGAATGAAAAATTCAGCGTACGGAAAATGTTTCATGGGGTCATCTCCTAGCGGCGTTATCCAGGAGGGTGCAAGATGCAAAGTGCAGCACAGTGGTGCAGCATAAACATGCAGCAATAATTGAACAGCATAAAGGTGCAGCAGTAAAGGCCTAATTCCCGAATTAATTAGAACAACACCCTAATGAAACAACATGTGCTCACCCAACGATCGATAACGGGCCATAGTTCATAGATGCGGCTTAAATTTTACTCTCGCATAAGAGGTTGTAAGCGAAAACATCTTGACATCCCTAAATACATGGCCGGAGTATACCGGGAAACAGATCCCAGTGGGCTACGAATGGAATTTCCGGAAGACGACCTCTCGCTTCAAATGCTAGATGGAGAAGAACGCTCGTGTTCCAAAAATTTGGCGACCTGCGTCTTATCCCACATGCGCGTATTTGAAATTCGAAATTTCCCTGACTGTAGCGCTCGGAAAATGAAGATGGGAGCGGTGTACTAAAAAGTTACAGACGCGAACGCCAAAAATACAAATATTGGAACGCCAAAAAAATACAACAGGGCGTTGTAGATGTTGAGTATTTATCTTTGCAAATTTTTCCTTCCAAAATTAATTCGCTTATCCTTCTTTTAACTTCTTTACTGTTTTCTGATATTCTGTTCTGTCTTCTGCCGTCTTCGTTGATAGCCACTTATAGTATTTTTCTTTATTAATTTTTTGCATGAGAAGTATATATGTATTGGCTTTTAATAGGTAGTGGTCAGATCCACATTCTGATCCCCTGAATATTTACTTAAAGTTTATTACTTTCAGATTGCTTTCCCGGCGCTTTATTAGTTAGTTAATTATAGATTTAAGGTTACGAGATGGCGGTGTCCATGTGAAGAGGTGAACATGTTTATGTTCATAGTACTTATTAATAATGCGTAATGTATATTGATTGCAACATCGTTGACCACTATCATTTATTGCTTCTTCCTCGAATCATCCGATTACTTTGTCGCGATGCTATTTTCCTGTCCTGGCGTTTAGATGACCGAGTATAAATTTTTTCTCTTGGATACTGATATTTTCTAGTACTGCCTTTAATTCGTTAAGAATTATTTTTTTATATCGTTCTCTGCATTATCTGTTGCGGCATATATAATATGATTCCTATTTCATGTCCATTTATTGTAATTTTTAATTGAATGTTTCTGTCGTTTATGTACTCCACTGTGCGTATATGTGAATGTATTTGTTTTCATCTTTACAACCTACACCCTTCTTTTTTTGTTTCTGTGAGCACGGCAATATCGATGTTGTATTTTTTAATTCTATTAAAA
The DNA here is from genome assembly GCA_940337035.1 of Agriotes lineatus. Taxonomy (NCBI): domain Eukaryota; kingdom Metazoa; phylum Arthropoda; class Insecta; order Coleoptera; family Elateridae; genus Agriotes; species Agriotes lineatus. The sequence continues at coordinate 65,802,693 of OW679199.1, read as the reverse complement.
CTTCTTCATATTTAGTATTGGGGTATTGTCTGTTCTAAGTCGCAAAATTCAAAATCCGTTTTTTCTCGCGTATTCGTTTCCTGTTTGGCCGTCCGTAGTCCGAGGAGTGGTAATAGGATTTTTAAAATTTACTTTATTTTTACGGAAATTGGGTGCTCGCCACTTTCTAACCTGAAAAATTTTTGTTTGTGGATTGGTCTGGCTTTTCCCCAAAAATCTGCTCAGCAAGGAAGGCTCTACTAGTAGTTAGACTACCGCTGACATAAATCCTCGGATCATTAAAGCACGCAAAGCACGTAATCAAATTGATTATATCCTAGTAGACAAAAGGTATAGAAATGGAATACATTGTATAAGAACCCACCCTGCCACCGACGTAAGATCAGACTACAATAATGTCGTAGTAAATATAAGTAAAAACTATAAAGTTCAGAAAAGTACAACATAATACACAAAAGAGATCAAATATGGAAATCTTAAAGAACCCGAAAAACATAAGAAAGTTAAGAAAAAATTTTGACGTTTATGGAGCCTCTATTTATATAAGAGCTACCAATTCCAGTAGAGAATATTTTTCACATATAATATGTGTTAAGTCTAGGATTGCAAATACATAAAATTGATTAGAGCAATACCTATAACTCATAGTGTAGTAATTCACCAAAATCTCGCGTTTAACCTAATCACCCATTTTTTTTATTACTGGCATTGACTATAGTGGCCCATTACTGATAAGGGACTGCCTCGGTTGAGATAGAAGAAACGTAGAAGTATACATTTTACTATTTATTTGTTTGGTAACTAAGACTATCTACATTGAACTCGTCGATTTGACCGCTAAGTCACTTTTAAATGCAAGAAAGCGATTTATTGCAAAACGCGATTAAGTTTACAAGAGGGAAAACTTTTTTATTTTTCTTATTATTATTTTTGCATGGTTTAAATTAAAAAGGAGTTGCTAATATAAGTTAAAATTAAAGAAACCTACTTTTTTAGTTATTTTTATATTTTCTTATTACTAAACACCCAGTGTCTCAAATTTCAAATGTTTCCATGGCACTGTGGTTTCTATAGAAACCAAAACCTTTTATAAAGCGTGACTTTTCTACGAAAATGGGAAATAACGGTTTTTCCTCTTGCAAATTCGAGCATTCTGGTTGAGTAGTTAGAAATAACAAATTAATAACTGTTTCGATTTTATATTAGCTGCTGATGTAAGGAATATATCAACAATATTTAGAGAAATGTAACGGCTCAAGCTTTTGCCCTTTTGCAGTAGCTCTGCTTAACGCCTTCGTAAATCGCAGATTTTGTAGAATTTCTCTTACAACTAAATCCTTACGCGTAAGTTTCTTCGAGCGCTTAGGTGTAGAACATACTGTCTATTTTTATTGTGTAAAATTTTGGGGCATTTCGCAAATCCTAAATTGGACTTCATCAGTACCAGGCTCTTACGCGTTTAACTTCAGAGTAGAGCTGCTTTTTCATGTGTTTTTCCTGGAATTAGAGCTTGTCTTCTTCCTTTCACCCTTGTAAGTGGTTCACTCCTAGCCAGCATAATAGCACATAGTGGCAAATTTCGGATGGCGACGTACGTTAATTTAAAGGTAAATTACCTTTCCTTCTGGATGGCGGCATTCAGATTTTTCGCAGTTAGCTCGCACTTTCGTACGGCCATTTTCCACATGAAGGTTTTTTTGTTTTCCGGCTGCTTTTGTACGAGCGGTTTTGAGCTTTCTTCAGCCAGTCAATTCTTTATTCCGGGCGACTTTTGAGTGCTATAACCGTTTTATGGAACTCGAGAAACCTCACTCCCTGAGGTGTTGACGCCGCTAGCGAATTCGCTGCATCTTAGACAAGGTAAGGTCAGGTTTTTTATCTTACGTCATACTCCTGAATGGCGTCCACAGTTCAGCAGATATTAGGGCCACAAAAATCTCCAGATGGTGCTTGTTCCATTAGAGCTATCAGGCATGCATAAATTCAAAGAGAAAACGCAGTGTGTTGCCGTTTCAATTCAACCGCAGAAGTTTAATAAGACATTTACTTAAATTAAGTCAATGCGTTTAAAATCTGCTAAGTTATACATGGATTTGGTGTTTCTATTTTCTTTTTTTTAAATAATTTTATAGCTTAAAATTTATGTCTAATTAAACAACTATGCTTGCTTATCGATTTAGATATTATTGTGCTTATTTTAATTGTATTTCGCATAAGCTGGTTTATTTTGCTTTATTGACGATTTCTCTGTAACTAAGCTTTCTTTGTTGCTTATTAAATTAATCATGACGTGTATTTTCTTAAATTCGTATAACGTTGTTTTTGGTAATTGTTAATGCACTCACAAGCATTCTTGTATATGGAGCTGAAACTTGGAGGATGACGGAGAAATATAAAGCCAAAATAGAAGTAGTAGAAATAGATGCAATAGGAAGATCTCAAAAAGAGATCAAATTAGAATCGACACGTTAAACCAATAGATAAAAATTGAACAGACAACCAAGAGTTGACATGGTATGGCTACATACAAGACTACCATACATGTTTTAGAATGGCAATAAAAAGGACGTCAAAAAAGAGGATACTCAGATTGGAGGTGCAAAAAGCTATACATCAATTTATGAGCGATAGTAACTCCACAGCAGAAGATTGTGAGAATCGAAGAAGATGTACAATGTCGGAATAAGTTTTAAACTAACTTATTAAAATAGTAGACTGTTTATGGTTTAGATTAACGCCCATGCTGTTAAGCGAAGATGTTTGTTTATTTGCGTCATGTTATGCAATAATGAATGCGCGTCGTTATCTACCGGCTCTTGTGATAAGCGTGCGTTCGCGGATTACGTTATTTTCGCTTTTCGGATTCAGGCGAACAATTAATCCAGTTCTTTTGATATTTGATAATTTAATAATTTCTTACATACTGAATCTTTACTTCTGAGTGTCCGTTGTCTTAAATTTCACGAACACTGTATATTTGTTCATAAATAAACCATAATGTAACTGTCTGTGTTGTTGTGATGACGAAGAACCCAGTATAATCTTTATACTTATATAACGTATGTCTCATAAGTTTTGAGAAAAAATATTAACAGCTAGGTATATTTCATGTTGCTTTAACTTTATATTAAATTCAAGGACAAGTAATTATTTCTACAGCTACATTTAATAGAATTATATGCCTAAACTACGGATAATGGTTCATGTTCTTCAACTCCAACCAAATTGAAAGCATTTTTTCTATAATAAGCTACAACGGATTTTTTTTCTCAAAACTTATGGGACATACGTTATTAATAACAACTGTCTGTATTTACTTTCAATACAAGAATTCCGTGCTTATATTATTTATACGAACAGGCATTTGGTTGCCGACGATTGGGCTACGGCGTTTCGGCGTTTGGGTGCCAGGCGTTTGGGCGCCAGGCGTTTAGGCGCCAGGCGTTTCGGCATTAGAAAAGTGTTTAATGGACTGAAAATGAAACGGTATTTTTTGTTATCGGCTACATTTTTTTGAGCCCGACACGGGCCAATTCATAATTTGATGTATGTATTATAGTCCAGTAGTAGGTTACGAAAAAGGGGCCTTGTCCTGCAAAAGGGGCGAATTGAATATCAAGCTGCAGCGCTGTAAAGTGGAGTGGATAAACAAACAAGTCAACAGTGCTTCGTTTTGAACTGATTTCTTCGTGATTATTGTTTATGTTCAAATAAAAGTTCTAAAAAATTATGTCTTCATAATATTCATAACAGCTATTTTTCTCCTAAAATGCATTGACAAAGAGATAATGTGGAAAACCCGGCTTTGAGGGCCATTTGGTCAAGATGGCTGGGCGAGCGGCTGCTCGAAAAGTTGGAAAACTTAGAATTTTGATTACAACCCCGATCTCGTAAACATATTCAAAAATTAAAAATACCAGATCTTTTGCGGGATAAAACTACTCTGCTACTGGACTATTAAGTTGGTTATAAAAATGCATGTAAATACAATTTCAGTCCATTAAGCATTTTTGATACCTTAAATCATTATACTGAGTAATAAATAAATAATACAAAAAATTAAGTAATGATGAAAAAGCAATTTATTAACATGCTTTGATAAACAAAACTAAAAGTATGACATGTTACAGCTACAAAATAAATAATAAAATGAAATGAAGTGTATGTATTTCACTTTCAGTCTATTAAAAAGTTATGAGAAATCCCTCTCAGATACTCAATAATTGTTCGGTTCTCAAAGTCTTTCTCAGCACACAAAAGCTTGCAAATAATAATGGGTACCTAATGATTCAAATTATCAGGATTATAAATTTGGTTAACTGGTGATTAGAAACAATAAAGAAATATGCACAAAATTCCTGCTGCCTCATATTACTCAGTATATAGGGTGTTTTAAACGAAGTGTGCACTATTGCTAACTTCTTTATGATTGGACGTACGATATCGGTTAAATCATCAAACTAGTAGCATTTTTTCTGTTGATTAGAATGGCGAAAACAGAAAAACAATTGAACATCGCCTTCTCGAGAAATTTGGAAAAGTTTACTTTTGTTAAATGGAACACCCTGTATATGTTTATATAAAACGATTGATATTCATGATCTAAACATAAAAATTCATATAAGGTGCGGGCCTAAAAGTGAAAATGACCGAGTTATTCCAATTATTTACTTTTAGACGAGGTGGCTGTGTATCCATAAAATAAAATTTGTTTAAATAAACATTGTAAATAAATCTAAATAACATCATTTATTAGACAATTAAAAAACAACTAACTAAAAGAAAAAACCTATTACTAAAAAAATTATTTTATAACAATGTTCAAACACACAGCCACCTAGTCTAAAAGTAAGAAGTTGTAATAACTCGGTTATTGTTAGTTTTAGGCCCGCACCTTATATGAACTTTTATGTTTAGATCGCGATTTTCAATCGTTTTATATAAAAATATACAGAGTGTTCCATTTAACAAAAGTAAACTTTTCCAAATTTCACAGAAAAAATGGTACTAGTTTGCTAATTTAACCGATATCGTACGTCCAATAATAAAGAAGTTAGCAATAGTGCACACTTCGTTTAAAACAGGCTGTATATTAATGATTTTTCTCCTTAATTGCTTTCTGAGCACACCACAAGAGCTTGCAAATAATAATGGGTACCTAATGATTCTAATTATGAGGATTTAGAAATTTGGTTAACTACGGTTATTACAAATTCTAAAAAAAAATATGAATAAAATTCCTTCTGCCTCCTATTACTTAGTATACATTAATAATTTGTCTCTTTAATTATTTTCTGGGCATACGACAAGATCTTGCAAATAATAATGGATATCTAATGAATTCAATTATTAGGATTACACATTTTAGGCGAATTACCTTGACAAAAAAAATAATTACAATATTTTCGATCTTTATTGTACAGCAATTAAGAAAATACCAATATTGAAAAATTTACTTTAAATATTCAAAAAATTAGAGGATCATCTAACGCAGCGTTTTTAAAGTTCGTTGGTAAAATTTTCTTGCATGAAATAACTCCAACGCCTAAACACCAGGCGCCCAAAAGCCGGGCGCCCAAACGCCAGGCGCCGAAATGCCGCGTACTGATGTGTTATATAGCAGTAATTTCAAATTTCGGGTTGTTTGAATACAAGGAGCTCTTCGTGGATATTTTATATAAATAATTGAAATTCTGAGTTACTTTAGAAGACAACAAAGTTAGTTTCCATAGAGACATTTTACGCAATATTGAGCAATTAGTATTTTTTGTTTTATAGTAAGGAATAAGGCGTACTCGGTATTCTTAGAATATCTTCTACTTCAAAGAAAAATATCAATATGATAGTGCATCTGTCTCAAGTATATAACAGATTGCATAAATCAGGACACAACTGGTGAATTCCAGTTCAGTCAAAAATTGATAACTATATGGTAGGTGTTTGTTATTTCTTTCGTAAGATATTGTAGCTTAAAATTTATTTTAATTTGATAGAAGCGTACATTTGCCTCCCAGTTTTTTATCAATTAAATATGCAACCATATACCGTATTATATATATAAGTAAATTTGTATCTGCATTTCTTGCTTTAAGTGCAACCGTGCAACCGTTAGAACTTTCTCAGTTATCTTATCAAATCCGTCTATTTGCAGTATCAGTGAGATAAAGTCTACAATGTATATAAAATTGTTTACAATTCTCAAGTGGTACTTCTCAATTTGATTCCAGGAAGTGTTTGTACACAAGATACGCGTATACAACTGTTTTAGAATCTATTTGTGCTACGGTTCAGCATAGAAATGCAATCAAGTGTACTAAAAATGTCTTACGGAATGCAAAAATCTAAAAACTGTAGGTCAATGAGCAAAGCATGTGGGTTTTTTGAAATAGAATTCTACGAGAGACAATCCTAAAAGTAAATCCGTTTTCGAGTTATTAGATTTACATCCATCCGGTGCGACGTACTCCGCTTTACTTAATTTTTCGATTTCTTTAAAGTCAAATGGGTTGCTGCTTCACATTAGTTGTGTAGTTTTATGAGATTCTTCATATAATTTTTTATTTGTCGCGATTAATTGAAAGGTTGCAACACAAGTTGTAAATTTGTAAAGATGGTCGAGGTCGAAGGTATAGGCCTCATATATGTATCGAAAATGATGCAAGATTATCGATTATGGTATAATATAGTCGGTGTTTTCAAGAATATGGCCTATCTATATAATATATAGAAATGAATGTGATTTTTGTTTGTTTCGTATGGGTTCCTATACCATTCATCCGATTGCGATAAAATTTTGGTGAGTTGTTGTGCGGACGCCCGCGAAGGTTTCTGAACAACCATTTTATAGTAGGTGGCGCTGGGGTTGAGATATTTTGATAATTTTTTTTATGGTTCCATTTGGCCCATATTCATAATACATTGTAGTGTATGAACTATACCTTATATTTGTTATTAGAATATTATAAAAAATTCATACTACTCAAACTTAACAAAAAATATGCTCTTTTTAATTTATCAATCTTAAAAAAATTACGAGCTCTCATTTCAGCTCATATCTCAGGTGAGTTTAGTAAGTTTTAACTCTTATCATTTTTAGATTCAAATTTGCATATTTAAAATACTTCTGTCATCAATATTTAGTTTGCAACGCGAAACTGACAATCAAGCTATTATGATACCCTCACATTCAAATAGCTTCAATTTCTATAATCTGTGTAAGTAATATTCTTTAACATTTTATTTACTTATTAATTATTAACACATACCTGAATCTCGATTAACTTACTTTGCACTGAAACTTTTAATGTACTTTGGAGCAGCAATGCTCCCTTTGTTAAAATGCACTTGAGAAACAGGCACTTTGCTGTTCTGGCCACGGATCTGCCCTTTTTTTCTCCTACCGGACCGCACCTTTCTACTGGATAGGTAAACAGCTACTCTTCATCATATATTAATATTTTTTGACTATAACAAGGCCATCTGCATCCCAGTCAATGGCCCCTATTCAGCAACTAACAGTTCCTCTGGGACGGCAGGGAAATTATTGCATCCCCACTATCTACCAAGGTAACCAATTCTAATTCCCTCTATTGGTAGCCTCCATCTGTGACCGCGTTGACAGCTCCCTCTTTGCAACGGTTGCAGCTCCTTTATAACGGATTGGACCTCTGATACATCAAATTGGTCCTACTCTCTTCAATCACAGTTTATTATTGTCGTTAATGTTCCAAAATCTTGCCTTGGACTATTTCTTTTACCTTTTATGTGCAATTGACATACCCCTTTACGTTTTATTAAAATTCTTCAGTTTTCTAATGGGTTTTATTACATATTTACACAAATTACAAAATTTTATATCAATTTAATTTCAAATTTTTATCCCTTGTTGATTTCTTATTACCTCTCTCTATAGTTAGAATCTATTTTTTCAATTTTTCTATCTGTTACATTCTAGATGTTAAAATTAAACTCTAATTTATTCTACTACCATTAATGACTTTTTAGATATTATTTTAGCTTGATTTCTCAGTTGGAATCTTATTGCTTTGTACTTAACCTCGTATTTCAAAATATCATTAATAAATTATATCTTCTAAGTAAAACCAAATAACTCCTTGTATTTTCTCATATTCAAAATTAATACATCAACTCGTAGCTAAAACTTCTTTTTTAATATAGTAAAATGTTAAACCAAATCAAATTACTGTATTTTATTTTTAATTGTTCATAAATTTATTTCCTAAGCATTACGAATTTTCACAAATAGTTTATGAACATCACAGTCACAACCCATATTCTATATTATAATGTACTATTATTATCCAAAATGTGCATTCATATCAATATGTTAGTTACGGGGAAAATATTATTACAAAAAATGGACCAGCTAGGTGGCGCCGGAGTCGAGATATTTACGAAAATGTGTATTAATGGTCTGATTCGGTTCATATTCAGAAGATGTGTGTACAAAAACCAATTATTTTTGGATAGAACAACGTTTGCGAAGTCAGCTAGTGTTAATAAGTTTGGCAGATCTTTGTTGATGGTCACCCTAATTTTCTTAAACACGTTAAATTACCGTTTGCTTACTGAACATACATAGAATTAAAATAATAATCACTAATTCCTTATTATTCATTTATTTTATTGTATTTATTTATTTATTTCGTACTCAGCCAACAGCCGTTAGGCCAATTATAGGCATATCTGTACATTTATGAAGACTTCCAACCCCACTAACGACTGTCATGATGTTATTATGACATCCGGGACCAACTATTTCCGTGGCAGCCGTACCACGAGGCGCCGAGCGGAGCAGCCGTGGAACTTCCATCCAAGTTCTGACCAGAAAGAGCGTTGCTTAACTCTACTGATCGAACGTGGACGCTTGTTCAAGCTACACCACCCGGGACCTGATTATGTTGATCATGTTGTAGTTGCTTGTTTCACATTGTAGCAAAATAATATCGCAGCAATGTTATGAACATTTTTAGATAGTCTATAAAAATAAAAATAAAACTTTTCAATTTCACCGGTAAAATCAAACATAAACCTACCATTCAGATCCATTTTCGCTTTCGGGGCCACAGGACAGCCTCAAAGTGGCAGTAGTAGCAACAAAGCAAATATAAATCGCTTGCAAAGCATAAGAATATATTGTCCAGCCAGTGGATACTTTGAACTTGCACCGACATAAGTGAGAGTGGGCTTTCAAAGCAACCACAGGCAAAATTCCCAGGAGACGGTTCCAGAAAAGCACTGGAGCGATCGTTTCGCAGAGACACGGATAATGTGCAGTATTCTTTAGCCCTCGTAACCACCCACGAGGCGTTTTGTTGGATAATATTTTAACACCATTTTTGTTCATGTCTCGCCCAATTCACCTGATCAGGCACAGAACAATGTTCAATTGCATTTGAGTGCAGACATGGCCAAGGATTCCTAAAGGAGACGTGCAATTTATAAATTACTTGGGGACGTACTATGCTTATTGTGCCGCGTTTAATATGTCTAATGGATCAAATTTGATGAACAAGATGGAGCTGGTTAAATATTTGCGCCAAGGCTTTTGAAAACAGACGATCGGTATTTGTCAACAGATAATACAAATGCTTGTCAGCAAATTGCAAGTTAACGTTCAAGACCACTCTGTTTGATGGTGATGTTTGCTCGGCTTTAAATCTTGCTGACTGAATATTTAATGCCTCATTTCCTTAAGTAAAATCACAGTGTCCAATAGTTAGACTGTGGGAGTCAATGTAAGATATTATTGGAATATTAAACATCAACAGAGTAAGCAGTACAGAAAAGTGGTTTACAAAATATAGTACGAGGATGTATTCAGCTTTTAGTTTTTTATACAAAGTGGAGTTTTTAGTATATTATAAAACTTCAAATTGATGACCATCACTGGTAAGGTACCCAAGGGAAATCAAATATCAAATGTGTAAGCTTGTAATGTGGCCTTGTCACAATTCGATATGCCATTATGTCAGTAATTACTATTTAGGTCTAATATTGAAGATGATAATATTGGTTCTACAGAAAAAGAGTTTTATTTATTTTTTATTTTTTAGTTTATTTATTTCGTACTCAGCCAACAGTCGTTAGGCCAATTATAGGCGTCGTTATACATTTATGGGGACTTCCAACCCCACTAACGACTGTCATGATGGTATTATGACATCCGGGACCAACTATTTCCGTGGCAGCCGTACAACGAGGCGCCAAGAGAAGCAGCCGTGAAACTCACATCCAAGTTCTAACCAGAAAGAGCGTTGCTTAACTCTACTGATCGTACGTAGACGCTTGTTCAAGCTACACCACCCGGGACCCCATGTTAGTAAATACCATAGAATATTCCTGAAATTACTAATATTATCGGGTGAATTACATCTAGTCTTGTTAGAGCTTGTATGGTGGCTGTGGATGCGCATAAACAAGTTAGTGTAGGTGTTGTATGAAACACAAGGCAGACTTGGAGCAGAACGTGAACATCAAGTTTTGCTTAAAACTTGGGAAAATGGCGACGGATACATTCGAAATGTTAAAAATTTTCTACCACGATGGGATCTTACCCCATATTCGTGTTTTCGAATGGTTTGCTCGGTTTTGTGAAGATCGGGAGGATCTTTCCTACGATCCGAAGCCTGATCGTCCAATCATAACCAGACACTTCAAAATGATAAAAAAAATCCGACAACTTGTGGCTTCTAACCGACGAATGACATTGAAAATGAGTAGAAACTGGGAATTGGTTGTGAAATCATTAGGACTACTTTGGAGAAGGTTCGAGAAAAATTAAAGTATGTGTCAAGTTCGTCCCGCACAACTTGACCCTTCAACGAAATTTCACCTTCAAAACTTAACAGTAAACACCATACTGAACACTTACTTCGACAGTAAAAGCATCATTCACAAGGAATTTGTGCTACTGGGTGTCACAGTCACTATTCTGCACTACAGGGCCATCACAAAAAGTTTACTATAACGTGTGCTGCCATATTTGGCAACCTCCGACAAGTGGCATCTATTACACGATAATGGTCCTGCCCATTTTGGATTATTGTGAAAGTTCTTGACGAGTTGTTGAAATATTTGCGTATTTATCGAAACTGTCTTTCGCGGACTTAATACTGTTTCTTCAGCTTAAATTGAGCCTAAAGGAAAGAGGCTTTGACGATGTGAAAGACATTCAACAGAATTTATTACGACAAGTTTAAGCATTCTTGCCGAGATTTATACATAAATATAATCGATACCAACGATACGTAGAAGTCAAGGGAGATTACTTCGAAGGATGCTAGGAGTACTTTCTCGATGCTCTGCATTTGCTCGGTCTCATTTCATATTTGTCCATTCTTGTAGTTTATGCAATTAACATAATTACCGTTACCTTGTTTCAAATGACGGTTTCACAAACTTTTAATTGATCGAAAATCCTAAGATTAAAGTATACCTACTACTTACATTCTCACCTCAAATTACAGATTTATGTCTAGACTGACATTGAATGAGAGTCATGAGTCATATTTATATATTCGCTTATGCTAAACAAAATTTCAGTTTTTTATAATTTAAATCGTATTTACGATTTTTAATTTAAAGGTCCAGTGGAAGAGCAAGCTTGCGCTTGAACTGCGCCTTGGGATTCCCCTTACCTTTACAGAAGTATGTATTGTTTTTAATTGTACGCATTTGTATGGTTTTGGGAATAAACACAATTTATTATTATTATGATTATTATTTCTCAAAACTAGAATCAGGTTATTTAAAGCTAGCGATATCCCGAATTTGCTGTAGTTAAATAGGGAATCTATAGAATAGTATAACACGCACATATCAATTATATCGATGTAACGGTATATCGTTATTTTCAGAAAACTATCTTGTTCTTCCATTATATAAGGTGTTTCAAAATTGCACATAACAAATATAAGGGCGTTATTCTGCATCAAAATATAAGCGAACAACTCTGATAAACATATGTCCTAAAATCATTCATTTCAAAGATATCCTTGATCAACGAATTAAAAATAGCGGTTCGTTTTTAATACGTTTATATTTACCAGGCTGGTGCTTTGTTTTCATTATCTGTTTGTTTTACTTACAACTATCAGAATTATTATGAGTATCTTAGAAGAAAGAGATTACTTCGAAGAGTTACTATAAATTTCACTGAAAAAACGAAAAAAGAAAAAAAGGTAAACCTGAAATAATGCCCACATATTGCATGTAAACAAAAAAACTTGAGCTGTAACAAAACACCAGTCTACTATATCTTAAACGTTTGAAAAGCGGATTGCTATCTTTAATTCTTTGATCAAGGATATCTTTGAAATGAATGATTTTAGGACATGTTTATTAGAGTTTTTCTCTGATTTCTTGATGCAGAATAACGCCCTTATATTTATTATGTGCAATTTTGAAACACCATTTACATATATACAGCTGCGGCAAAGAAAAAACCGGGACACTTTTTTGACCTAATTCTCAAAATGTGTCGCAATGAGCAATTATTCTCGCTTTATCCGTGTTTCCAATACGTGCCGGCATTTTGCTGAATCATAACTGTTGATGACATTTATTAATTATAATTATCAGTGTCTGCAATTTTTTTCGCATTTTGAGAATTAGGTAAAACAGTGTCCCGTTTTTTTTGGCCACGACTGTAGATTTATCGGAAAAATCGCATCATCATTATAATCATCATTACTTAGAATTAGAAACTCCATTTTTGTATATATGCTTGTTACGTGTAAAAAGCGTATTTAGCGTTAGAGTATATTTTCTTGCATAAATCCTGGCCGTATAAACGTTTCTTTATTTGAAGTGCCTTAATAGTGTAAACGTAGCCTAATTGGCTGCTCGCATATGTGCCGATATTTGATTAACTGCAATACCGGCAAGCTTCACTAAGCGCTTTGCTAAGGTTCGTGTTTGTTTCGCGTATTTTAATAGCTTATCTCGTCGTGCAGGTCCCTGGTTTCGACTTTTTGAAATACGAAACAAGGTGTTGCAGCTTGTATAGCGTTCTCTTTTTCAAACGGCTTTAGCTCGGCTACATACATGTAATTTTTGGCTCCAACTTCGCCCGTTAGCTTCTGGTATTTGGAGAGGTTGTTTGTGAAAGTTTCGCTTGTCGAGGATTTTGGGCTCGGAACACGAAGTTTGGGACACGTCTATTAGACGGATTATTTATTACAAGTTGTTAGCCGTCCTGGTCATAGAGAAAGCCTGTAATTCAGGATGAGTGGTTAATCCGTTTTCGGTTGGTAGTGTAGTACAATTAGCTGATTCCGTCCGGCATTTATAGCTTTACCCGGGAGGTTTCAAACCTCATCCCTTCCTCCTACTTTGAGGAGGTGTGCATTCCTTTCGTCCTGGGAGCATAACTTGATTTTGGACCACATCTCCTGAATGATCCGCTGGTGACATCTGCAAGCACCCTTAACCTGCTGCAGCATAACTGTAAGAGCCCGTTTAGACGCTATTTATTCAACCACTACAGAAGCCCGATCTCTCAGATAAGTAGTTACTATCTAATAAACTGCGTTGCTGATTTGAAATTGGTGTAACGATATTCATACTGCGAGCTTCAGGTGTATTAATGTAGAAAAATTAAAGCTGTTTACAGTCTGTAATTTACATTTACATTGTTCAACTTTTAATTGCGTATTTAATTGTATTAGTTACTAATGTAAAATGCTAATTACGGGTGCACCTTTATCGTAAATAACGCCATTAGGTCCTGTTGTACTGACTATTATATGCAGCGTTGGCCTAATAAATTCGATGCACTGCTTATGTAATTTGTTGTCGGATTTCGTTACTGTCACTTTTTGAATTTGAGCTATTGTAGTATTGCCTGGTGCGATTATTTGAGCTTATAAGTTTTTGACTTATCTGAGCATATTTGTTGTAATTAAAGACTTGTTGGCGCTTATAGCTTTTGGTAGTAACAATTTATAAAGAACTACACGCCGGTTCCACTAAGTCTATCCGGCGGGCCCGCAAGTATACTCACGTAGCGTTGCGATATTTGAAGATTTTAGAAATATTATAGCTAACATATTCTCCAAGTTTACCCTATCATGCGGCACGTAGTTCTTTCCAGCCACTGTGTTTTAACCGACTTGTTAATATCGTCCCTTCATCTAGTTCTAAGTCTGCCGCGATTCCTTCTTCTCGTTCTCGGTCTTCAGTTTGTTGCTTTCCTACTTCACCTGTGGTCCTCATTATAACGCTTCCTGTCCACCGCCACTTGAAACTTCCGGTGCGAATTTGATTAGTTTTTCGGAATCTAACTATATGGTTTTTTGTCTGGTATCACCAATATGAATATTTTTAACGCACTCTGTGTTCTTTTTATTTTTGTTATCATGATATCTATAAGCGAATATTATTATACCTGAAGCATATGGAAGCGTTGGAAAGTACATTTATCAAACGCCTTGGTATTGATGTGTTGAGGATATGCAGCTTTCCATTGCCCCCCACCTAACTTTAATTTTTCTGTCAATTTTCGTTACTTGGGTATCTACTCGAAACAAGTTATTATTAGTTCGATGTAGTTGTACATCCTCATTGTTTGACATTATTTAAAATGTTTAATTTATGTATATACTGTGTTGGATACTATTGACATAGAGTTTCTTAATAGGTGCCTTTATTACATTTTCTAGAAGTTCGGGGGATAATTTTTGGAAAAATATCCACTTTAATAGAATACATTACCTGTTCTCAGTGCTGCTAATTATTTTCCTGTCTTTTTAGTTTCACTCAATGCAATACTATCATATTTAACATGTTTGGTTGGGTATTTGGACACATTATAAAACTAAGCATATTAATAAAGGGAATAGTTCGCAAAAAAAGTAATAAATAACCAAAAATGACTTTTAAACAGACTAATAAAAAACTCAAGGAGGCTTGGGGAGCCTTTGTGGAGAGCAACACTGCTTAGTAAAATGATTCGGTAAAGTTACTGAGTTGCGAATATTAAGCGATACCCCATGACTATAACCACAAGACAACGTTTTATGTTGTTTTCAGCAACTTATCAGAAATTAAACTTGGTTCGAAGGCTAAAAGTCTCGATTACTTTGGGCAAATACTGGAAAATCGCCCACTGTACCTCGATGCACCAGAGTGACTGAGAAACGGCACATTCGACATAAGGCAATCGAACCTCCTCTCGGAACTCTTAATCAAAGATGCATAGTGAAGCCAGGGTACCTGAAAGTGGTAGAAAACATATAGATGTCCAGCAAACCACCAACAGCTCAGCACAAGTGAAAGTACAACGTGATTCTACAAGAAGTAAGGTTATATTACCAAATCACGGCAAATTAATATTTCGCGGATCGCCCTATTAGGTCGTCTGGACATCTTTGGCTTCAGACGTGACTCTAGATGTTTGCGCATGATCGTGACTCTTGCTTTCTTTCCGATTCATGCTGTAATACAGTCCAGGTCGCTGCGGTTTCTCACTCCTCACTGCCTGGAGTGTTTGACTTTATCGCTTCATGTTTTGGGAGCATTGTTTTCTACGCAATTTCGGCAAACAGTTGCGGCAAGTTTAGCTGGAAATACAGCATTTCTTGGCCCACATGGGCTGAGGTTTTCCATCTTATGTTCATGTCAGGGTTTATGCGGATTTGCTCTAATTGGCGCTATTTGTTTGCAGCCGTTAATAACAGGTTAAAAGAATATGATCAGTCCCCGATTTAATACCCTCTGTGATCACTCGAACGCTCTTTATGTGCAGGCGACTCCATTACGTCAACGTTACGTCGACCCAGTAACCATCTTATACAGCTGGTTGTGTATGTTGCTTTCCTGGTAGGAGCTGCGGAGGAAGGTTTCACCTTTGCAAGTTGACCATTACCTAATTGTCTTTGTGACTTATTGTGGTCAATGATGGCTTCTACTCGAGTGAGGCTATGGGAATTGCTAGCGGATTCGACAAGATTTCTTGAGAATCCCTTGAACGTTACCGTTGTTTGTATGTGTTTAATTTTTGAACATTAACGTTTCACTTTTGCATTTCTCACTCAGTTTCGAAAATAAGGTTGAGGATTATAAAGCGAAAGACAATCAGTAAGTTATTCTAAAAGGGAAAGAGGGTGGGTGGGTGGAACCTAACGGGCGAACACCTCTCCTTGATGAGTTCTGGATTAATTTGAAATCTTAAGTTACTTTTTTAAATTACAAAGTTAATTTTTATCTTCGGATTCCGAATTGAGGACAGAGCCGCACTTTAATGAAAGTTTGTATGTCTTCTAGCACTATAAGGATTTTTGAGGCTAAGGGACGCGGTTAAAATTCAAACTGTGCTATCTAGTTTTTTTCTGTGTCACATAGAGCACCCGGCTTAATTTGGAAACTACCCCGTTTTACGGGGTGGAGGAAGCGGTTAAATTTTATTTGATGTAGCTCAACTTTTTGTATAATTTTCTGCACCGGTAATAACACTTTTTTACTACTACCCCACTAGAAAAATGGAAAAAAGTGTTGGTCGTTTTCGGCCCACTGAAGGTGACAACCTACCTGTATAAGTAGAAAACCGAAATAGGAATAGGCATGTTCTGTAATAAAAGAAGGAAGAAGAAGAAGAAGATGGCACTTTTATTGTATTTTATAGAGACTATTACTAATACATTTTCCATTTGTCGCAAGCTTTTAGAAACACTGTAAATAACTAAAATTCTAAATACCGAAATATTTCCTTTTGACTCCAACAGACATTGGTAACATAATTACAATAATAAAGTTACTGTTTCTCGTAAAATATTAAATTAGATTTTACTGATGAACAGTTAGAAATTCTAGGGCGCACAACTCCTTGATCCTTTAGCCTTATCTGCGAAAACCCGATAGGCAATTCTGAGGAATGGGAAGTATTCAGGAAAACGTTAACCGTGTGATGATGTTATCGAGTTCACTTATTCCCTTACTGGATGTTAAATGATTTTGCGATAATGTTTGTCAGCGTCAATATTCAGCTCTTTATAGTATGGGATATGATGTGCCAATGAAATTTAACATTTAAAATTACATTCTCTGAAATTGTAACTCAAAATATTTCTTTTCATATGGATTAAGGTAGAGTTTTTAATTTAGCTCATGAAGTTGATTTCCATGGTTTTCAATTGTTTACGATTAATTTTGTGTAAATCGAGGAAGATCCATTTATATCGTGTTAGTAACTAAAGCT
Source organism: Agriotes lineatus (assembly GCA_940337035.1). NCBI lineage: Eukaryota > Metazoa > Arthropoda > Insecta > Coleoptera > Elateridae > Agriotes > Agriotes lineatus. Next base: position 65,785,475 of record OW679199.1, on the reverse strand, counting down.
GAGTTTTTTATATTTTGAGTTTAGTATAATAATTTTCTATCGTTTTGCGAGCTACAATTACACAAATGTGTAGTAATTGTAACACGTTTTCAGTAATTATTATTGTTTCTATTCCATAACTTATAGCAATACAATAACTAATGAACGTTTTAATCCCATTAAGTGTGTGTAGCAAATATTTAGTTAAAACAGTTAAGCTGTCAACCTAATTAGTGTAAGGGGACAATAGTAGAAAACTGACCATGTTTCTGGTTCTGCATTGCTAATACCAATTTAAAGAAAAAACGTAATTGTTTTTAGAAATGTTTACTAAGTAAGTTATTTAGACCTAAACTATATGTTTCAACCATGTTTGTAGCTAACCCTGCATAGCCTACTAAGCTAAGAGGTTTATTGTCTAATAGTTAGGATTTTAGATAAAGAAAATAAGTTTTTCAAGGTGTGTGGGAACAGCTACATCTATTCATAAACAAAGTTACTATATATATAACACCTCTCTAACGATTGTTCAATTAGAGGTAAAATAAACCAACGGCGAGAACTTGCGTCCCCTTTGAAATCGAATTTAATAGTCAATTTTAGACGTTAATGTACTGGTATGTACCCATTTATATTGTCATCCATTTAAGAGTGTGATAGACAATATTTACTGCGAAATAGAAAACTTAGTGAGTCCATCGATTACTACTACACAAGCATGTGCTGCCAACCACAACGAGAATAGCTGTAGCAGAGATCTGGCGAATAAAAGATTATAGAAGATAAAGGGCTCGAAGATAGAAGCTTACAAAGTGAGTCTATTAACTTTCAGCTTACAACACACATATATCAAGGACAGTAGTAATATAAAATATATCTGCTACTGACGAAGTTATTAAAATTGAATTCAATTGCATAATAAATTAGATAATCATAAGATTGTAAACAGGTAGTAATATTAATCTAAAATTGATTTAACTGAAATTAAGTATTTATTAAATATTATTAACAAAGGTATTAAACGTATGATCAAGGCAGATATTAATTGCTTAAAAAATATAATTGTTCTATCTATTATTATTCATTGTTTATGTCTTAAGCTGATTTTAATAGTAACCCTGAGATAGAGTCGAATAACTAAGGTTATTACAATTGCACGCAAAAGACTGTGGACAAAAGGTAAGATTTAAATCAACATTTTAAATAAAACCCTGAGAATAAGATTTCAATGAAATAAAATCAAATAAAACCTATTAGACCACAGCAATATATACAGTATGTCCCTGGATTGGGTTACAAAGGGGGAAAAAAGTTTATTTTTGACTTCTCAAAAAAGTCACTCTTTATAAAAAACCCTGCTTGTTCTAAAACTAAAAATGCACTTACCAAAATTTAAATATCCTTTTTCGTATACGAGATAGGTTCGAAAGGAGATATTTAAATTTTGGAAAATGCATTTTTAGTTTGAGGACCAGCAGGGCTTTTTATAAAGAGTGTTTTTTTTTGAGAAGTTAAAAATAAACTTTTTTTGTAACCCAATCCGGGGACATACTGTATATTAAAAATACATTAATGTAAAGTAAACACTGTCTTCTTCATGTTTGCTAAACATATAATTTTGACACATTTTATCCAACGATATGCTAAGCTACTCATATTTAATAAAAATTGCCTCTAGTCCCTCTCTTCTACCCCGCCCTAAAGATAATGTTTGCTGAACATTATGAAGAGTTCGAATCCAAAGCCGTGAAAAGGCAGTTGAAACTGGAAAGACAAGAAGGGCCTGGTAAAATTCAACCAGCAACAAAAATTCTACCGTTTAAATCTAATTTATCTGGGAAACCAGCTTCCAATAAACCGTGTGGAATCTGGCAGTAAAAAATAGAATAGTATATGCACTCTTCGTGGAACAGATGACCGCAAGCGGTCATTCGAATCCCTCGTTTTTAAAAAATACATTTGAATGCTCGACATTAACCAAGACAATTGTGACCTCCCTATGACAGTTAACTAGAAGAATAGCAAAGGCATGTCAGCCGGAGCTGGTCGAGGGTTAAACGAAAAACACTAATTTTAAAACTGTAGAAAATAAGGGCGCCAAGTAGCAACTAATCCAGACACTTTGCTAAACAAATGAAGTATACGTCGAAAAGGCGCTACTAAACCAATCCCAGAAAAAGGGAGAGGACGACAAGAAAACAAAAAACATTATCAGGCATAAATAGGGGGCCGTATAATTATGTCAACTAAAGCGTACTCAACAGTACATACACAAAACATACTAATTCCAAATTAATATAAAATTCAACGTAAACTATACAAAAGTAAAAGGAGTCGTTTAAGTGTAAGTATATAACAAATAAAAAATAAATATTTAGGCAAAATAAATAATACAATCAATTTACGGTAGAATTAGCAATTCGCATTACCAGAATATTACCCTATAATGAGGTGACAATATTTTCAAATGACCACTAAAAACGCATAAAAACATACAAAAGGTTAAATATGGGGTTCGGTTGAATTTGACGCAAAACCCACAAATACAAGAACATGATCAAATCATGTTATTAATAATCAGGAGATTAGAATCCTACAGACTTCAGGTACTTGGTTCAGATTGGGCAAATAAACCTCGAAGTACACTTGTAATTAATTAAAATCATGGTTAGTTTTCATTCGTCAGCTAAAGAGAACTATTAACGCAATATCTTGCAAACAGGTGCATAATCAAGCTTAACTAAGCGGAGCTGATGGACACAAACTTAAACTAAAACCCTAAACATTGAATTTTTAAAAAAGAAAGCTTAAGATTGCGGATTGCTTAATAAAAATGGTTAAATAAAATAGAAGTACCGGACATGGTACGTGGGGCGTATTAATTGACAAATAAAATTTAACTGTGACATTGAGAAATTATTCTAAATAAACAGTCACTTGAATAATTCGGAATATTTTCCCAAAATAGCTAAGTTCTAAGATGTACTATGTTTATCTAAATACGAAACAAATTTGATATTTGGCGAATACGTTAAAATTAATACGCAACAACTATAGTCCAGTCAGTAGGGGTTTTTGCCTTACAAAAAATGGAGTATGAACGGTTTTTATATATGTTGTTCAGGTGGGGATCCTAATGAAAAATCCAAGTTTTCGACCTTAGAGGGGCGCCGCGCGAGCAGCCATCTTGGATTAAAGGTGCTAAAAACTGGATTTTTCCAGGTGACTCCGCAAAGGTTAATCCTACGCCAAGAAAGTCTAATTCAAAGTTAAAGAAGACAAGATTCTTGATTTTTTTGTATATAACTATTTTTTGTAAGTCTAATATGAAAGGAGTTACAGCGGTGGAAAGATGAACATTTCTCTAAAAAAATAGTGTAATTTCTCATTTTTAAATTTCTCTTGTATTATTTCTGGCTATTCGTTATGTAGTTATAATAATTTGATAAACGTATAGTAAACTCATTTCCACACCACCATGAGGTAGAGTTAATGGCGCTTTTTTTATTGTGGTATCCCCAGTAGGCCTAATCCACAGATGCTCCAGTTTAGTGATGTTTCATGTTCGCGATTGTATTATTTAGTTTTTTTTTATTTTTGAAGGCCCCGGTCGGTAGATGTTGACGTCTCCATAAGATTCTTTATTTTCAATGTTATCTTTGAAGTCATTGCTCCTGAGACTTGGGACTTCCATTGATGAAATGTCTTCATCTTCGTCCCCACTCTCGGTGTGAACTTCTGGTGCATTTTCGCATGATTGGCCATTACAGAATCTACACAGAATAGAGCACTTCATCCCACTTTTCTTGCAGCCACATGCTTCGCCGCATCCTTTTTTTGCAATTACATGGAATTAGTTTTAATAAAGTCTCGGGTGATGGATTCTCTGTCATTGTTACTGGAGTGAGCCCATTCTGCCAACTTTCCAGCTCCAGTTTAGTGCATTTTTTTTTCAATTCCATACCACTGTTGGACCTGGTCCTAAATGCGTGATACCGTGCAGCGTCCTTCGTTGGTGGAAAAGAAGCAAAATTAAATGTGTTTCTTGCACTTGATTTTGTTGGTAACGGACTTCTTCCAAGGTATTTTCTTCCATGTAGCCACCAAAGCAACGAGAAAGTGTGCTTCAGCATCTGCGATATCATCTGGTTTGGCATCGTGATGTTTGAATATGCCTATAATGTCATTGAGTCTTGTGCTTTTCTGGACAAGCGAAAACAAACTTTTTCCTTGGTTGTAGACGGACGATGTTGTGTCGCAGCCACTAAACGCATGGAGAAAAAAAATGTTCTCAGCTGCTTTTTCATATTTGAAACTATTTGCAGCATACACTCTTTCGACAATTTTGCCTCTCATAGGTTTGCGAAGGTAGATGTTGCTAATACCGTCAGCAGAACTAGAAGATCGACGTCTTCTCCAATGGCGAAAACAGCATCAAATTTTGAGCACAAAGAAATCTTCGTGTTGACAATCAACACATCACCATCTTCTTCAGCCTGCTTAACTGTAATACAGTAATGTTCATATGTTTTTACTGCATCGAAATCAGACGAACTTTATTCTTTTCGTTTGCTAGAAATCGTTCTTGGTAAACTAGAACCGGCGTTGTTTCATTCAAAATAATATCCGCAGATATCTGCTTTTTCGATCGGAGAAGCCTTTCTGCAGTCTTGGTATTTTTTTGTCGCCATCAAACGGATATCCATCAAAAACAACGACTGCATGTACGAGAATATAAGTGACTAATTATAGTTGCGTTTATACATATATTAAGAATTATTTCATAGCTATACTAGATGAAAATAATTTTTGATCATACTTTGTATTTTTCTATAGAACGTTATTCTGATGTAGAAAAATATTACAAACAATATAGTGTAAGTTGTTCTTACAAAATGTATCAACAAAAATAAAGTTTAACGATATGTTGGTGAAATGTTCAACTTTCAGCTGCTGTAACTAGTTACATATTACACTTACAACAAAAATTAATATACAAAAAATGTCAAGAATCTTGTCTCCTTTAACTTTATATTGAACTTTTTTGACGTTTGATCAACCGTTGCGGAGCTATTTGGATAACACCAGTTTTTAGCACCTTTAATCCAAGATGGCTGCTCGCGCGGCGCCCCTCCAAGGTCGAAAACTTGGATTTTTCATCAGGATCCCGACCTGAACAACATAAATAAAAACCGTTCATACTCCATTTTTTGTAAGGCAATAGTATATTGTATGTTAAGAGCTGAAAGTGCATTCTTGCCGCTTGCGCATGAATATTGCTGGTTGAGACGAAGTCGAAACCAGCAATCATGCAAAAGCGGCAAGCGCACTTTTAGCTCGAAATATACATACTATTTTTTCGACGACTGAGCATATTATTAAAGGAAAATATCAAATTTCGTTTTATCGCAAAAATTAATTGACAATCAAGTTAACATTACTAGCGCAGTCTATATGACATGTGATGCGATTATTTCCACAAATGACGGGCGTTGTCAAGGAAACATTCGGACGTGGCTACCTATTTTGTTCACGCGGAAACCCAAAACGCTCGGCGAGCGGCAAAATGATGAAAACGCACGCTCAGCGGCAAATGTCAACTTTCTGTTGTCAAATGACAGTGAGAAAAATCTACTTTCGATGTCAGTCGTCGAAAAAGGCCTTTTTTTGTCCCTACAGACTGGACTACTAGCAAGTTACAACGAATTCCATTTTGCAGGTTATGTCGAGGTCGCAGGCTATATCGTGGTCCAATTCTTTAACGCGAAGGACAGATCTTCTGTTGCTGGTCGCCAAGTACAAAGCAGGCGTCTAGCAGCTGGCCAGAAGTAAAACCATGTCGACAAGCCTCCTGAAAGCCAGGTAATTGTGCAAAGTTGGAACGACTATTTCACATTACAACCTTCGGCTGTAGGTAATATACATATAGCTCGGTGATAGGCCCTAAAGGTGGACTGAGTTAGGGCCTTTTACAGAAACGAAATCCCCACATACAAATCGTCCAATGCGAGAAGAAGGCATTAGCTCATTCGTTAAAAATTCTTTTTGCCCGTAACTAAAAGCAGCTTAAAATTGGAAAGCTTAGAGTTGAAACAATTAATACAAAATAAAGCTAGGGCCTACCGTCGAAATGTTCTTCTTCCCCTTGCCAATGTCGTAACATGCTGCTGTCAGGTAGAATTCCAGAAAATGTCTGTTTTTGAGAGAATCACGAAAACTATTTCTTCCAAGTACATCATTTCCATAAACAAAGCCGTAACACTATTGATTTCTCAAGCATGGATGTAAGCGAAATTCCCAAATAAATGGAACATGTTACTTCACAAATGTGGTTCACATAGCAATCTTTCTTGCACGAGCACAAATTGGTAATTCGCAAAGAAGATAAGCACCTCGCCAAAAATTTTGAAAACCCTGCAATTTTAGTATAGGCAACCACAATAGCTCAGAGCGCAAGGTGTTGTATAAAATAGCTTCAAACTTATTAGGAATAATAATAGGTAAATATGGACTTATTGTTTAATTATATAGTAGGTACTACTTTGGTTTAATAGTGACAGGGCAATTAATAACATAAATTTTTGTAATTGACTTTTAACAAGTAACACAATTTAAGTAATATGAAATGTTATTACAAATATATTGGCAACTTTCTCAGATTTTTAAATAAATTTGGTAGCGCGTCATTTACACTTTTTTTACTACACTCGCCTAAAGCGTATTGAAATCGTGAAAATATCCCCTTCCGAAATTTCTTTACCTTTCAGGATCCCTAGATGACGTTTCCTTAATTCTGTCCGTCTGTCTGTTGGTGTGTCTGGCTGTTGGCTTGTTTTTTGGTAGTGTTTTTAAAAACTGTTTGTTGAGGGAATTGTATATTTTGCATGGGGGTTCTATGTCTACCTTGCTCGAAAAGCATATACTTTCGGTCAAATATATGCAGGGTGCTGGGTGCACATTCAAAAATAAAACTTTGTCTATTTTTGTTTTAACTCATTCATTCATTCATGATCTATACCCTCTTTTACCTTTCGGTGTCGAGGACCATTCATACCTCGCGGGAAGTGCAACGGAGGTAATGCGCCTCACGCGACTTACACTACGCTCCACCGCATGCAAACATACCACACACACAACAACTTACATCTAACTTAACTAATGAGATCAAATCCACTCACGCTCCGAGAAAATTCTCATTACTAGATAAAAGTAATATTTTGCACATAGCTTAGTCTTTTATCCTTGATAAAAATAGACATGTGTTGAATCCCACAGGGCGAATATTTTAAAAGGACCGAAATGTGCAGCCATCGATGCGAACCGCACTTGGAAGGGATGTTCCGTGTAAAACCCTTAACAGTTTTTTCAGCAATAATTAGCTGCCTCTTCATTTGGAACCGCTTCTCTAATATCATTGCTTTGTCTATAAATATGCGGCAGGGAGGTCGACGTTGAGCATTTGGCTACCAAGCTAATGGTCAGACATTCAATTCCCATACCAAATTGCTTTTCAAAATGTGGTAGTAGGAAAGTAATGCAGTCGTCCAAAGAGTGATATTGGCCATATCATACAGTATACCGGACGACTGGGCTTCGAAAGAGATTATCGATTACCTGTACCTGCTAAACTCCCGAAGAGTATTTTTATGTAAGTATATACTGAGATGGAAGGTCCTTTTAATTTAGTGTTTATGTTTGTAATATTAATTTAATAAGGGTACCACCCAAAACATTCTTGTATAGTCGTGTTATCAAATCTCAGGTTGATTAAAAGCTACTTATAAATTGATAGCTAAAATAAATAGTTGTATGCCCTTTATAATATCTTATTAAATGCAACTAATCAAATAAAAATGCTAGCTCAAATTTCGGTAAAGCAAGACTCTCACTCGGTTAGGTCCACCCTGAATGCATTATTTATTGAAATTCGTTAAGTACGGATCTGTCCTCCGCTACTAGCTCAAACGCTCATAATCGAAAACTTTGAAATTAGCTCGTGTTAACCAAGATGGATGCCCTTTACAAAATTGCGTTTAATTGAATGATAAATATTGTGAAATCGATCAACGTGTTATCGGTAATTGTTTGAATTAGACTGTTTTCCCGGCATTAATTTGTCTTCATAGCTTGCAGGTACGCTATTTCAATTGTTTTTATAGCGTCGGTTTTGAAAAAATATATAACCTCAACTTTGATTATTCAATTTTCCGGATTTCTAGCTGTTAATGGATGTTCAATATGCCTGGAATCGGCTTCCTCAGGTCGTTCTCTTGCTTTATGGTAAGTTTCAGGCTCCTAGCGCCAATATTTCCGTGTAAAAACTAATCTGCGATTTCTGCAGTCAACGGCAACCTCCTCGGGTGATGTCAAGTAGCCGGATCTTCTCCTGGGGGTGCTGGGATTGACGTGCCGGACTCCTATTCGCTGGAGGGAAGTGCAGCAGTTGAAACCCCTGGCTCTGGAACCTCTTTCTTGGCTGCAGATTAGGATCGGAGGCTGTATTGAGTATGTCGAAGCTCTCGGAGACCGCAGCGATGAGAATTATTTTTATGTGATGGAAATTAAAACCCACACTTCCACTTATAGCCTGGTAATTTGTCTACAAAATGGTGTACTATATTTTAATAAATTCAAATAGCTTCTATCTTAAAACTCAATTTATTTGGAGACACAAAAACTGGCTGTCATTACATTAATTTCTTCATTTGTCAACCTCTATTAATTTGTTATAAACAAAAGCTAGTTAAAATCAAATAAATTGCGGATATTAACATGGTTCAAAACATTAACTTTTTACAATAATTCTACTTAAAATTATGTTTTTGTATACTAATACTATATCTAAAATAATTATTTACATTTATATTAATTTAGCGTGTCTATTTGTCACTGCACGTCTTTTTAATTAGCGTTTTAAAAGTTCACATGTCACTGCACTGATTGAAGTATTTAATTCGCTCATTTCCTGCATTTTCTTCCCTTTGAAATTAACTGTTTCCTTTTCGTTCATAATTTTAAATTCATATGTGATTTCTTTTCTGCAAATCCTATCATCCTTGCCTTTTGATTCTTACGGTTTCTTTCAAACGCTTTAATGCCTTGTTTCTTATCTGCCCGTTGCATGTTCTTTTGCTTATCCAACCTCCAATTACCTTTCTTATAAAACCCTGACTGGATTTCACTATTAAAATATGCCTGATTTCTACGCTTCATTCCCTTGCATTTTGCAATCCATCTTGTCATTATTAAATTTAATTCGGCTTTGCCTTTACATCTAGCACAAACCTAATTAACTAACTGAATTTACATCCAATTTGGATCCCTGTGCGAATGAGCTTTGCTTACTGCGTTCATTAATTAATTATTCTGCAATTACTGGCATCTCATTACAACTGTATTCATTCTGGAAAATTTAAATTTTAGCTTTGCAGTTATATAAGATATCTTACTCTGAGCTTGCATGAAATGTCCATTAATTTGACAATGTTAACAAAGTTAATCTATAGGGCTTAAAACCATAGCAATACATACTTACTTGTGTAAAAATACACCATGGCATGGTTGCAACTACATCATCGTCATCGTCACTCGAAAACATTTTGCGTCAACTGAGAGCAATAGTTGTTTTGATATGCATAACACGAGTTGCCGTCGCGAACTAGTGCACAAGCAAGTAAGCTGATTACTTATTTCAAATTATTTAGTCAATTTCAAAACTTGGTTATTAAATTAATTAGGAAAAAATTGTATGTAGCACACGGGAATACAGAGATTTTATCCAGAAAGCCGCGATTCAGAGAAATGATCTCACTCGGCTTTTTCTCATGAGCTGTAGTTTTCCCCTTATGGATAAAATGCCTCTTTATTTACTTGTACCATACATGACTATTAACTACTGCCAAGGCATTCTTGATATGACACCGGCACCTCAGAGGCAGGGTACTGAGAAACATTTTTTCCAAGAATGAGGAATACATTTTTTCAGGTAGATATCTATTGTACCAGTACCTGATAAGAAAGAATAAAAATAGGCCGCTTACATTTTATGGTAGCAGGTTTCATCATTGAAAGGTGTGTAAGTGATCCAATAGAAAATGCGATCAAGTGTTGTATACTTTTGGGAATCGGTCATGTGTTTGCAAAGAGAAATCGATGAGGTCCCGAAATTAAGCAGCCGAGACGATTATATTAATACAGAAATGAGATATCTCAAAAGCGCCTGATGTTTTGGGTCACCTAAACATGTTATATTATATAGGCGTAGAGTTAACTCTATTTCAGGGTAAACCATATTTATACGAGTAAGAAACACGCCGTTGTCCGCTAGCTCTACAGCCTATAAACTAATTTAGTACGCTTTAACAAAATATCTGTAGCGAAGCACGTCTCTATATCTACATCTGGAATCGGACAATGAGCATTTCCTAAAGTGCAAAAAAAATTGCTAAGCCGAATGTACGGCTTGTGTATAAATTGAGTTGCCTGCGCGGTTGGCGAGCAGAACATATCGCATCATAAATTCATGATGTTTCATTTTCGGTGTCTATTTTACAGTGTTTTATCACTAAGGTGGTTGATGTCTCTTAATATCAGGGGATCATCAAAATGAAATTTGGTTGAGCACTGTACATTTGAGAGACGAATAAATGTTGCTATATGCATATAATTGGAATATTAGATATGCTCTTATTATATTATCGTTGTGTTAATGTATGAGTATATATATATTGTTCATAATTGGTATATTCGAACTACCAGTTAGTCCTAAACCTCGAAAGGTAAAAGAGACCATAGGTGATTAATGAATGAATGAATGATATATTTTTTCCATTGTAGAAAATTTTGATATTCTTTCAAATTTCGCCTACTCTTAGTTGAATAATCTCAATTACCTAAGCATACCAAGCGTTTGCATTTTTGAAAAAAATGTGTGGGCTGTATACTAACAGTGCTATGTTGAATCTGTATGTGTAATTTATTTAAACACAAAGATTTGTAGATAGACATGTACAGACATATCTTTGTAACGAATTTGATCTGGTTTTTTTGACCGGGAGTAGCATATCAATATACAGCTGACTTGTGCATATTTGTTTTTTATTTACAGTGTGCGCCATTATAGGTTTTAAACGCATGCCAATGAGTTTTGCGCTGATATAGTGTCGCCAGGCGAACTAGTTTCATCCTGTGCCGAATCTCTACATTTACTAGGGAACTACAAGTAAAGAGAATCGTTGAAATAATAGAAGGTTAGCTTCAGAAAAACTCTAAAATTGTGGCGACATTGTGGTTGTGAAGCAACTACGTCATTAGGTGACGCTATTATAAAAGCATCCCGTGGAGAGCCTAGAAAATCCAAGTCCAGGTGTTGTGCAACTGACATTCGTTGGTCATAACTACAGGTGGGTGATTTTCTACTGCAATTAGGAGCACGGAAAGCCGACAATAAGAGAGTTAATAGCACTTCAAAGGGTGTTTGGGTGCGCTTTATTGTCATTTGTGCGCACTGCGCCTGAGCATATCTGCAGTGGGTTGTCAGCACAAAGACGGTTTATGCGAGTGATTCAATGATATGGTTCTGCGCGCATTGCGCTTGAACAGTTGTTTGGTAATATTAATATAAATGCGCAGTAGAAGCAGCTTTTCCCCGTATTATATAATAGATATTACTATGCATTATATAAATGTACATTCATTTTGGGGGTTGATTTCAAATTGTTGTGTATAGAAATGCCGAGTAGGAATTGCTATTTATTTTATGATATACCTTTTTCCACTAGTATTATTTAGCATTGTTTCTTAAACATACAGTATATCTTTATCTTTTGTTTGAGTAGTTTTTTAGTTAACTTTTTGAGCTTATCATGAGTCCAGATCGATCGCTAAATTCCTTTCAACAGCGTCTTTCCTTAACTACAAGTGGGTTGGGACTCTAATTTTTATTGAGCTAGCTGGCATTAGTAGAGAGCACAGTAATTAATAAAAATTAGGGATCTATATAGGACGCCTTATTACATTGCAATTGAGTTAGATTCACTGCTTTTTTATTCACCTTTTTTATCTTCTACGCGTCTGCTGTATCTTTATGATTTGGTTCAACTCTATTACCTTCGCAGCTATCGTGGTGTATTTTAGCAACAACAAATAACTGTCAAAATGTCACTTTATCTATTTAAACACAATTTACTAATATATCTGACTTTTATATTCTGATGCTACATTTTTGTTTGTTCAAAATAAGATAATTTCGATTTTTTAGGAAGCGAATCTAAAAATTTTTTTCTTTAAGAAGTGCACATGTATTTCCTTTTTAAATAATGATATTACAGAATTATTGATGAAGGAGCTCGGATAGTGTGAGTAGAAATATTTCTGTTTATCAATATTTACTTTATGGGCTAAACCTGAGTTATTATTGATTTTATAGCTTATTACAACTAATCCAAGTTTACAGAGTCCGGTGAACCCGATAATTCAGAATTAGTTGGATCTTTAGAGCCCCAAGCAATACAAGTTTCAAAATGAGTTGATTACAATATGGTACATAAGACATAATGGGTTGAGATGTAAATGCTGATCAAGGGCATGTTATATTTAGAGTTTGAGCAGTTTCGGAATTGTTCGTTGCAATACTAATAGCTATTGACTAGCTCCTAAAACAGTGTTTACTATTATCAAAGTATAGACAGACAATAATTTTCTCTAATTAGACTAAGTTTTAATATTACCGCATCAATTAAAAGTTTAAACCGTTAAAAATACAGTAATGCAAAACTATCACAGTGATCAAAAAAGAGGTACATCTAGTTGCATTTAAAACGTTTTTGCCTGTAAATTTGTATGTGCCGCTCAGTGGCGGCTAGTGAAAATTTTTTATTTTGATTTAAATAGTTCGCATAGAAACTGAAAAAAGTTAGGACAGTGAGACAATTTACCAAACTTTACAGGTCAATAATAAATCGTCACTTGGATGCAGAACTAGCCTATGTCCATTTTTGGCTAATTTGATCTTTTAAGTCCATCTGAAAGTAAAAGCACCGTTATATTGGATGCAGAAGTATCGTAAGTCCATCTTTACAGCTAGCGCTCATATCGTTCAAACTTCAAACTAGCCTATGATCAGTCGCGCTGCTAGTTTTAATGCAGAATCAGTCTATCTACGAGCGCCGCAGCGAACGCATCGTATCTCCACCAGCTTCGGCGGACATAGACTAGTTCTGCACAAGTTTACGGTGGACATAGAATAGTAGCTTGAGGACATAGGCTTATTCGCGATTTGTGCTAACTTTTGCTCGATAAGAATTATTATTTTGTTGAACCAAAAATTATTGGAGATGATCTCAAGAAGTGCAAAAATACTTAAGTTGCTTGAAGTAAACAAAAACCAATGTATAGGTAAGACAAAAATTTATTGTTCGTGTGTTTTTTTTTATTTTTCATTTTCACATTTGCTGCCGGCTCGCTTGAGTGTTTACTTCTTCTTCTCTTACTGATTTATTTTATTTCTTTTTTATTTTTATTTTATTATTTAAAATAGTGGCTTCTTATGCAGTGTCGTTGTTATTTATTTAAGCGTCATCGTCAACCTAATATTATAGTGTGTAGGCCTAAATTTTGTTTCTCAATGAAAATGTTTTAGATAACAATAATTGTTATGGCAACAAACATTATTGTTGTTTCAGATAAAACTCCAACTTCAGCTGCCAATAATGGTGTGATACCTCCAAAACATGCTGTTACTTTAATGGATTCTGCTAGTTTAAAACAAAGTAAAACCGGGTGTTTGCTGATTTATTTTATTTTTTTCTTATTTTCATTTTATTATTTAAAATAGCGGGTTTTAATGCATATTTTATTCAAGCGTTATTGTCAACATAATATGATAAATAGTGTGTAGGCCAAAATGTTTTTCTCAATGAAAATATTTTAGATAATTGTTATGGCAACAAAAATTATTGTTGTTTCAGATAAAACTCCAACTTCAGCTGCCAATAATGGTGTGATACCTCCAAAACATGCCGTTAAGTTAATGAATTCTGCTAATTTAGAACCACCGCCTGAGCTACAATTGAAGGAAACTTTAACATACTTTAATTCCAGTTCATTTGATCCGACATTAACAAAAACATTCCGAGAAATATTTTTCAACAAACCAAACAACACTGAAGAATCTAATAGTTTCAAGTCTAGTGTATATCGCGAAATATCGCCAAAAAATGTGTTTGATCAATCTTGTGGTTCCAAAACTAGCAGATCTGTCAAATCGGTTCATACGAATTTATTGGAAAATGATTTATACATGTCATCCTCTGAGTCTGACCCTTATGCTTCTGATAACGATGAAAATGATCCCGAATTTGTTTTGTCAGATCAGAAACCTGATCAAGAAGAAGTCTCAACAAGAAAGTCACGCAAAAGAAAAAGAAATCCGATTGCCTGGAGAAGAAATGTAATAAAGGCATCTCGAAATAGCGGCAAGGAATATAAAACCTGGAAAGGTAAACTTCAACCTTCCCGTAAAATAAAAGATCCATGTAATTGTAGAATGAACTGTAACGAGAAGATTTCTGAAAATGAAAGACAATCGATATTAAGTTATTATTGGAATCTTGGAGACATCAACAGACAGCGAGATTTCATTTCAAAATTAGTACAAAGAAAAAATAAAGAAAGAACAAGAATTAAAAGAAATAATGTAAATATTGCTCCAGAGAGAAATGAAGAATCGCGTTCTCCAGACCAACAGAGTAGAAGAACGTTCACATATGATTATTCTTTCATAAAAGATAAAATCAAAGTACCTGTTTGTAAGATTTCCTTTTTAAATACTCTATGTATAAGTGCCCAGGTTGTTAAAACTGTGTTTAATAAAAGTGGTTCCACTGGTGTGGTTTCCGAAGATAGAAGGGGAAAGGCATGCAAAAACTCGTTGCTTAATGAATCTGTCAAAGAATCAGTTCGAAAACATATAAATTCATTTCAGACAGTTGAAAGTCATTATATTTACCTGCATCTCTTAATATTTCTAAAATGTATTCTTTATATCAGGAATACTGTGCTGACAGGAATATTACTGAAGTAGCAACTGAAAGTATATACAGGGCTGTGTTCAACTCAGATTTTAATATGTCATTCTTTCGGCCGAAGAAAGACTTGTGCGATATTTGCCACGGATACGAACAATCGTCTGCTGAAGAGAAATTAGCAGTTGAAGAAACGTATCAACTGCACTTGAAAAACAAGAATTTAGCCAGAGAATTTAAAGATGCAGAAAAAAAAGAGCTGAGAAGAATCGACAGATTTGTTGTGCAGTTTTCGATTTACAACAAATACTTCCGGTCCCAAAGTCGGAAGTTGGATTAGAGTATTATAAGCTAAAATTATCAACTTATAACTTTACTATTTTCAATCTGGGTAATAAGGAATGCTATTGTTATATGTGGTACGAGACCATTGCAAAGAGGGGTTCTTGTGAAATTGGCAGTTGCCTTTTGAATTTTATAAAGCGTCATATTGAACAAGGCGTAAATGAGTTTTCATTTTTTCCTGACAATTGCGCCGGACAAAATAGAAATAAATACTTATTTTCGCTATACAATTACATTTCTCAATTATATAAGGTAACAATCTGTCATAGCTTTCTGGAACGAGGGCATACACAAAATGAGGGAGATTGTATTCATAGCCTGATTGAAAGAGCATCCCGTAATATCCCAGTCTATTCTCCTGATCAATGGTACACAGTTGTCAGAACTGCAAAGAAGAACAACCCGTATAATGTCATTGAACTGGAGCAAGAAAATATATTTGATTTGAAAGATCTTCAAGGAAAAACATCCATCAATTGGGACAAGGATGAAAATAATGAGAAAGTTTACTGGCACAAATTAAGAATTCTACAAACCCGGCCAGACTATCCAAATATGTATTTGTTTAAATACAATTTTGAAGATAGTGAATTTAAAAAAATTAATTTAACCAAAAAGGGCAGAAAGAAAATCCAAATTAACATAGAAGATATTGAACTGAAGCCAAACTATACTGGAAAAATTCCATTAGCGAAAAAGAAATAAGACCATTTGCAATTTCTTTGCCAGAAGAAAGTTATTTCATGTCAATATCATGACTTTTTTAAAATCCTACCTTATGACAAAAAAAGAGCAGCCCAAGATTCAGATAGTGATGCTTCAAAATACATAATATTTACTTTTAGTTCTTAAGTTTAAATTAAATTTGTTCGATTTATTTCTTATTTTGTTCCATTTGTTAGATGGTTTAACACTAATAATATTTGTTGTCTTCTTTATGTTAAAAAACACGGCCCAGTTGTTATTTCAGAAACTTATTATAAAAACATAAATGCTGCAATAAATGATTTATGAGCAAGTGCACTGTTTTTGTTAAAAGAATTTATTCCTATACCTACTGCGTGATTAGATTATTAATATTATGGATTAATCAGAACTAGCCTAAGTAGTTTTATGAAAGTATATTCTATGTCCAAATTTGGACATAGGCTACATCAGTTGAGACTTTACTATTCTATGTCCTTTTTTTTCAGAACGTGGCTTTTATCGTGAAAGCATAAACTGTAGGAAAAGTAACTTATTCAACATGGTCATACAATTTTCTGATAATAAGATTTTATAACATTTAGAAAAAAAAAAAATGCTCTCCTGTAAAATTAACATTTTGTGACTTAGGCTACTTCTGCATCCAAGCGACGAAATATTATTTGAAGATGTGCGACAATTTACCAGTACATTATATTAGTGTAATAAAATAGATTATAGCGTAATTATTTTGCGAAAATCCGAACGTGAAACGTCTCTTGTGTCGGAATTGTACACACGTCCGCCTTCATAAGCTCTGAGGGACTCAGAATTCGAGGAAGTGAGCGAACGTGCCAAAATTTTCATCAGAAACTCTATACAAGGACGTCATCGCGGGGGTTAGGTTAACCTGAGGCTGCTTGAGGTTTG
Organism: Agriotes lineatus; assembly: GCA_940337035.1. Lineage (NCBI taxonomy): Eukaryota > Metazoa > Arthropoda > Insecta > Coleoptera > Elateridae > Agriotes > Agriotes lineatus. Next base: position 65,768,514 of record OW679199.1, on the reverse strand, counting down.
AGCCTCTGCTTTTATGACTTTCATTCAATCTTGAAATATCTTTTATCTTTTGACCTACTTCTTGCCGCTTGCATTTGCTACAGTCTATAAACTGTCGAAAAGTTGCGGAGTCGATTCGATCTGGCAGCAATACATCCCTACAAGCAATCTGCACTTATTGTCAGTTTATATTTATAAAATAAAAATTACCCGTGCTGTGCTTAAGCTTTAAAATGAATAATAGCTGTTCGAGAGGTAAATAATTAACAAGATAGCATTCCAACCGTGTACAGTGATGGAGGGGGGGGGGAGTTAAAGTGGAAGAAATGCTCGTTCGCAGTGAAAAAACAAGGTATACCTTACAAATACGTGGATAAATTTGGGTCATTTATTAGGCGCCACCAGCTGTGTCTGCAGGGATGAAGTGGAGTGCTCTCAGATTATACTATGGGCTAGGCCGAAAGTTTTTGTTTAGACTAGGAGTTTTGCATTTAAGCCACGTGTTGTATTTCTTTTCCGTTCTGTCGTAAATCTAGCATGACTTGCCGAGTTCGTCGCTTTTGATGACTTTCGTTTCGAGCACTTAGTGCTGGAAGGAGGATGATTGTTTGGTAGCCGTCGATTTAAGGTGGATTTTTGGTCCAGGAACGACCTATACAATAATTTTTTCCTTAGTCAAATGACGTATTAGGCGGTCGAGTTTGCTGGAGTTTGCGTTCACGTGGCCCAAGTTTGGGGTAAGTTCCTTTGTAGCCTTTTAATATGCTTCGTGATTTGAGCGGCCCCTTTTTGACCTCTGCGGCATTTTCAGCCACTACCGTCAGCCACGGTACTGCAGCTGCGATAGCGCGACGCGTGAAACTTGACCACTCAGTGCTAAAGAGCTTTTGGACCGTAACAAACTGCATTCTGCTTTACCAATACATTGTACAACAATAATTCCAAAATTCAACATCAAGATTTCTGTTACTTTATTTCCAACGAAGGTTTCCCACTGGTTGTCACGTTGAATCCATGTAAAGACAATGTTTGAATCACTCCATATATACCTGGTCATCCATTCCAAATGAAGACTATAAACTACTAAAGATGTTAATCAACTACATATTGCTGCAGTCAAAAGCTCTAACCTTAAAATTATTGACTTCTTCAATGGTGGGACACTTGATTTATATGCACTAATTGAATGCGAATTTCACCTTCCCACTGCTGCAACGTATGCCGTCCCACCGGCGTCACAAAGGGTGTGATGGCTGGCATTTTTCTTTTTTTGTCCATAAACTGTCAACTTTTTCGGCACCCAGATTGAATAAAACAAATTTATATCTTAACCCAGTTGACAAACTTCCTCATCTTATCAGGTACGCCTACATTCCATTTAAGTTTTATTTGCTAACTGTCCTGTAGTAAGCACTTACGCATTAACGTAACTCGACAGGTAGATCCCATCGGGTTCAACATTTTGTGAGCCACTGATAAAATGTTTCTTTTTGTAATTACCCCATTTAGGTTCAACGCTTTCATTGTGCACACCCAAGTTCATCTACATTTCTGTTTCACCGAAGACCAAATGCTCGAGTCACCGGGTCACTAACCACATCTACTGCTTCAGTGAATTCCCATCCTCTTAAATCAGTCCTATTCGTCATCGGTGCTTTCACATCTAACACTAATTGAGTAACCTTGTAACGTTACGCGCTGTAATTACATTATTATCTATTCGCCGCATGAAAAGGCGATAACGCATTCCCGTTCGGGATGCACCAAGCTGAGCAAAAGTACCGACAGAGTCGTTTTCCTTTCCATTGGAAACCCCCGCCGGACGGACTGATAACGCGCCGAAAAACATATATAACTAAGCTACATCGCCAGTCCGACATCTTGAGAATACCTGTCCCGTATTGTCCCTACATCTTGCGATTACCTGATCCGTCCTGTTCCTAATCCTTCCTCGTGACCTGGTTGTTTTTTGTTTTGTCAGCGCCTACTGTCAGCCTGAAGTAACTTTTGAAATTACCTGTTATTTTCCGGACCAAACCGCCGACATTTATTCATGCACAGATCATTCCTGAATGAATGTTTAAGCGCGACTAATAAGGTCGTAATTAGCCAAATTTAACAGTGGTATTAACATGCAAACCCTTAGAGATTTCGCATTACCGACATGCAGCTACTACCGAGAGATTGAAGAGATTCCAATCTACATGAGGGGCCGCTGTCCAACGCCTGAAAACATTTGCCAGAAGTCTGCAGCGGTCGTTCCGAGATATCATCTTCACGGCTCCGCTAATGCTGGAACTTGGCGTATCAGCAGGACACCGGCCACTGTTTATCCGTGGGGATTACAACCAGAGCCGCTTCCTGAGTTACGTACCCAATGCCGAGGGTGTATCCCAACCTCCCTGCAAGCTTTAAGACCTAAAGCAATCTTCAGGTAAACCAATATTTACTAAATAACCCGGCTGAGATTATAGCGGCCGCAGTTTGTCAACAAACTTCAACTGTGAAGTCAGCCGCGGCAAGAAAACTGCAAGGGCATTAGCTAGCGAAGCGGTGGGCATATTCCTTCAGCGAGACTGCCAATCTACTGGGCTCTTGGACAGCCGGCTACGACGTGCGTCGTAGCGGATACTCTTCGCCGGACCCGCTAAACATGATCGCAATGTGGGTTGCGGCCGGATCCAGAAAAAACAACGGCATTTGAAGAAGCTTCAATTTGAGTTTGTAATGCACAATTCATTTTTGGTTATTGATGTATATAGTTATAAACATTATATCTATTTCTAACGTTACCCGGTGTTATTACTGATCTATTCTATATTTGAGCCAATTTAATTCTCCGATTAGGGCTAACCCGACGTAGAAATTTTGGCACCCTTAATAAGGGGGTAAAACGCCACAACCTCATCCTCTGAATCTCAATGCATTGCTCAATTTTCTCATTAATCATGTATTTGTATGTGAAAGAAATGGTCTTTGGCCGTTAAATAAATAAATAAATTATGGACGTAGGATTCTCTGAAGGAAGGTCAGGCATTTTCTTAATGTGAGTAATTACAGCTCCCTTAAAAAGGGGCTGTAGTTGACTCCAAAACTGTCTGTCGTTTTCTTTTCTTATAGAAATCTGGAGGAATGCTTTCTTGATGTATGAAATTATTCCAACTAGACCATTCCTGAATCTTCTTAACACAGACTGAAGTTTGAGAAGTCTTCTATTAAGGGCCCGTTTCTACTAAATTGGTTATTGACACTTCCCACTGCCTTTGGATAATTTTCGGCTGTCGGTGGGAAACTAGAGACGATATTTCTTGTTCTTGAATCCTTCACTACGGCTTGCATTAAGTATTGGAACTTGTCTTCGTGAATTTTTTAAAATTTACTCCAGAAACTGCGATTTTTGCAAACAACCCAAGCTCTGGCAAAGTGATGAAAAAAAAGCCTATAAAGCCAATAAGGACGTATTTATAATGTATACAATAGAGATTTGTTGTTATGCTTAACGTAAATAGATACAGTCTTTAATCCTCACTAATTAATAAACATTTGTTTGAGCTTATTCGTAGAGCGTGTTATGAGTCAAATGTCATTTATAAGTATCTAGGTAATTATTTTCCCTGTCTTTGATAAATCAAAATATTACCTACAATACAGTTAAACTATAAGTTAGGTTTCATATTTTAATGTATTATTATTTTTAAATGGTTTTACGCTAATTTTTGCTACACTTCACATTCTGAGCTATTTTGGCTGCCGATCCTAAATGTCTCAAGGTTTTTCCAAAATGTTTTGGCAAGCTTCTTATCTTTTTCGACCATTTGCCAATCTCATTTCTGCTAGGTTCGATGTCAGTTCACTCTCGAGGCCCCATCGTTAAAATTATACTTTACCTGCAGTCGAAGATTGCAATGTAGAACACCCGTTCGAACCTGGCGTAAACACCTGCCCTCCTCCCCCCCCAGAGAATTATCAACAGGGCTTCTAATACGCTTGCTGGTGTTCAGTAACAGAAGGTCGGTGATTAAGCTAATCTGTTACCCCACCTGCGTTAAAACACTAGACCTGCAATGTGAAATCCCTTTGTATTTTGTAATGTTTCACGTTAAAGTTAATGTATTCGTCAAAATACCAGATTCTCTTCATGTTTACATGAATACAGCATCATTTAAATCTTACCGGGATAATTTATTTTGAAGTACGCAAATCACTGTTTACTTTTCAATTGTCAAAGATTAGATTTGAATTTTTGGATTTGGATGTGTCTCATGTACCGTAAAAGCTACTCTTCTTTTGCTTTTGGGCCTTGTGAAGGAATTTTGCATGTACTTTAAAAAATAAAGGTTTGGAATTTCACTTTTTGTTAGTAACCGAATAACTCGGGTGAATTAGACTTAATTATTTCCCTACTTGCAAGGTATTGCATGAATACTTCTCTTTACTCGACATAGCAAAACTGATGATAATTTCTAATTAATTACTAAGCGTATTGCGGGTTATATAATGCCCTATTCTGAACTAAGATCTTGGGTTCTGTAGGACCTTTCTGTTAATTATTAATAACATTAGAATGTTTTCACATTTGTGGGTTTATGGCGAAATTTAATCCGAACCCAAAATTTAATCTTTAATCACCCTATCACGGTCATGCACCTTTAAGGAGTAACGGCATCGGCAATGCAAATTGCTAATTTTACAGTCAACTTGTATTTTTAATATTACTTATATATATTTATACACTGATTACATACTTTGGATACTTTTAAAGTGACTCGCCCTCTCCCACTCCTGAGATATTTATTGTGTTCTTTTGATCTGGTTTTTCGTGTTTTGTGTATGTACTAGCGAGTACTCTTTGTTGTTATAATTATACTGACTTGTGTCATTGCTGTCCTCTCTCTCTTTTAGGGATTGGTTAGTAGTGCTTTTCAAAGAGTACCTTTTAAATGATTAGCAAATTGTTGGGTTACTTGCTACTTGGCACTCATATTTTTTCAGCTTAAGATTAGAGTCTTTTGTTTAACCCACGACCAGCTCCGGCTGAGAAGTCGGCTGTCTTTGCTTGTCTCCTACTTACTATCAGAGTGAAGTAACATGTGTATTTATTTCATACATAAAACTAGCTGCTCCATCTATACAGGAGCCACATTATTTGTTTTTCAAACGTTCACTGTGAGAGTACGGGAACACTTCACATTTGCTGTCATATGAAAGCAGTTTTTTACCTTAAAACCACATGAAAGCTATTGCCATCCTCAAAAATTTATATCCATATCCAGTTTCTTCGAGCTACTTTTTCGCCTGTGACTGTCAGTTTACAAGCCTGAAATATATTGAATTGGGCGTAATCCCCGAGCAGAGCGTCAATCCTGATATTATCTTCACGGTAAATCAACGTCGGCGAACCATTAAGATGTTGCCGTAGAAAAATTGATCTACAAAACTCGAACGTGCCGTCATTTTCACGTTTTTATTATTGTTCGCCGTAAGCAGCCCAGTGCTAACGCACGATTTATCTTTTAAAATTAGATATCTGGTCCGAAGCCCTAGACCCCTAGACCGAGAGAGCGTTAAAACTGGAATTTTGATTTGACCTTTTAAAGGTGCGGAAATGGAAAATGAATACAATTACAGGAGCACGCTCTGAATTGTGCCGAAATTAGTTTTAGGAAAGCATTTTCCATGCAAATCAGCACGCAGAGGGCTTTAATATTTATATGACACCCGCATTTCAATATCTGTCTAGACGAATGGATGGGATTACTTGGAATTTATTACTGCGGTTTAGAGGAAAGTTTTCCGGACAAAAGGTTTCCCAACACCAGTTTTAAAGAGCTTTTCGCTTGTTACTTTCTGTAATGGTTTCAAAATTACATTGAATTTCCACCACTTACACCGCTCTAACTCGATAAAGGAGCAATTTTGGCTCCTAAAAATATAACCTAGTAACGAAAATTTGGTTTATAAACAATTTAATAAAGGACGTTCTTCTATCTAGTAATTTAAAAAACAATATAAAGGTGTGTAGCTAATTACTTTTCGCTTATGAAACGAGGCGGATGCAGTTTATAAATCATGTATTTCAGGTTATATTACTCTAAGTACACTTAGGTTTAATGTAAAGCCTACCTATCATCAATCAATATACTAAAATTATTATCTAAAAGATGATTGATAATGCTTTTACTTGTTCTAGAAGCTCGGCAGCCAAATTAAATTTCTAGTGTGGCTGTTATTGATTGTATCATTATAGCTGTAATATATTTTTTATGATTGTGCTGCAGCAATGATGGGCACATTTTGAGGCTACGCGTAAAGAAAGCGTTCTAACGTAAATTTAATTACTTTTCATATAAGACAAAACGGTTCCACCAAAAGAACACGTTTATTCTTTTAGTTGCAAATATTTCGAAATATAATTTTTGAATAATGATATTTTCGTACCTACAACTTTAAAAGCTGCAGAAATACAATTTGATTAAACGCTACTGTATTAAAGTAACGCCAGATATTGCTTTAGAAAAGTAAACATTTCGTAAATATTTATGATCCCTAATTAAATTTTATATCAAAGTACCAAACATATAATTTAATCTAAAGAAAAATCATTTCTGTAACTACAGACGAAATAATCCTAATTTAAATGCCAAAAATTTACTAGATCAGATATAAGCAGCACACACTTCACGCGCTTGTTATCGGGCACGTAGCTTTTATAGTTCTTTTGTTATACAAATTGCTTGTTAACTGATTTCCTGATATAGCTAAAACAGGGAGTTTAAGCATTCGAGTGCCAATTATTCTCCAAGACAATTGCATGCAATTCTTATAGTATCATGCCTGAAGTACTTTCAACACTGATTAATCACTAACCGTACTGGTACGGCCTTCAACTAGCCCTCCATCCTTGCACTTTAAGTCTGACATTGCCCTTTAATTTATTGGGTTATTATAATTACTCACAAGCACACGTTGATAAGTAGTTTTTATAACAAAGCAAATGTCTGCCTTGTATATTATTAGAAAGATATACAATGCCGTGATATATATTAGCGAAATATTTATTAAATTGTTTTATTTATGGATAATAAACGTGTAGCTAATTGGCTTAGGTTTTAATTGTAGTATAAAATGTAATATCTTGCTTTGATAACTGTATATATTTCAAAAATATAAATAATCGTAACTCTAATAATATTACAGGTACGAAAGGCAAGTATTATTGTATTTTAATGTGTAAAACTTGTTTATTTTATTCTTGTATTACATTAAAATAGTGTTTTAACACAGACTACTTCAAAATAACGTATATTTTAGTACGTTGAGTTTTGTTAAAAGCGCTTAAATAAATATACATCTTAAATACTTAACCATTTTTTGCAGTGTGACGTCATAATATGTTTTGGTAATGTACTGCTGCAAGAATTCTATAAAAAATACGCACGGGTGCTTAACTACAAAGGACTGCTTTTTGAAATAAAGTAAACAGCAATTTAATAATTTTCCTTTTATTAATGGTCATAAAAAAGTAGTAAGGCTTCTAACACTATTTTCATCATTTTTATAATAATTACTTACGTCTACTGGAGTTCAGTAAATTTTGCTCAAAATATTTTTAAATTATCTGCCATTTTTTCGTCATTTCTTACGAAACTCCCATTCTACTTTTTTATCTTCTATCCAAATCGGAAGTTAGAATAAAAATTTTTAAAAATGCACAGATGGAGAAATGCATATAGCGAAGTTCGCCCGCCATTTTGTGCATGTTTCTTACGATATAGGAGATTGGTGTTCCATACATTCTAATTCTACTTTTATATTGTACTGCTTTCACAACGTGTTGTCTATATTTACTTTTAATTAGGTTTTAAAATTTTATTATTAATTTTTAACACATTTAAGTTAGTTTAAACTGTTTTTACATTAAAAATAGCTCTACTATAATTCCCATTAGACATTAACTCCTGATAATCAGGGATGGATTCCTTGACCTAGTTATCTGATTTCTGAAAAATTGATGTTCTTATATTCCCAATATAATGCGCATAAGTCACAATAACTTATGTCAACCAAATGTCAAAACAGATTTGAAATTCAAATGACAAATACCCGACCGTTGCAATGGTACACAACAATATTTAATCAGTAAGTAGTTCATTCATAAATAGTTCACTTGTTTATTCTCCTTATTTTCTTTTATAGTTACGACTTTAATAAGAAATGACCCACCTTTTCATTTGGTCAGCACAAACTCTCCAGATGTCAAACAAACCGCTCCTCTATGATGACTAATCGATTCTCTCCAGCACCTTCCCGCAATGAATGGTCCATGGACAGACAATACGTCCTAACCGTCACATTCAGCTACTCAACCCTTTTCTACAGCACGCAGACTAAACTTGCAGACAGCTACCTGCACTACTGCATTCACCAACCTCCTGGAACACGCTTCTTTTTCCCTGGTGATTCTCCTCTGGAAATGTCCCTTATATCCAAACAGTTTGAAGTAATGCAATTTGATTAATGTATTCTGTCAAATGGGTTTTGCCAATAAACTTGACCCATTATTATTCTCCAATGATTTACTTTTGTAGAGTACTTCTGCTATCCATTAGTTTTTACCACATTTTTGCAGGCTTCATTAGCTTATGTCTTTACCTATTCTTGTTTTTATATTAAATTTACATATTATTTCATCTCGTAGATTTTACTTATTCCATTGTTTATTATTCAAAACATTTTTATAATAAAAATTTTAATTACACGAAAATCTTTTGCTACATTTCTTAAATTTTTTATTTTCAATAATTAAAACAAATTTTCTTAACGATATTTTTAATATCTTTGATATAAACCTACTAAATTTCCATTTTATTTCAATTGAGTATTTGTCATTCGTTTCAAACTGCAATTTTTATAATCTTATCTTATTATCGAATCCGTCTGTGTTTCAAATAGCTATTTCCTATTCAATTATAAATTTTCTTTCACTTTGTAATAACATCATAACCATTTACCTTCCCACCTTATACCTGAATAAATGCAAATTATTTTTAACCATTGTAATTCCTTAATATTTTCTGCATTTGCTTCTAACACACACAATACAATATGTTCAATCCGAACCTGAAGTGAAATTTTAAAAATTCCTAAAAAAGCGAACACGCATCCGACAAACATGCATTAACGAATTCATTTTATGGAGTCTGTGAAAAGGACGGGAATTAAAAATATGTTTAATATTTTGATGAGATTCATAACTTTGATACAATTAGTCTTCAGAAAGTTGTAGGCAAACGTAAAACGATAAGGAAGCTAACCTGCGGTTAATTAATTAAAATTAAAATAATCAATGGTAGTAAAAAATCGCAGATTAACCTCCTTAAAGAACGCACTACACGGAAGCTCTAAAAATTTTTACTTACCGCGCAGGCCGAACAAGCTTAAATTCGGCGATAAGATCGTGAGTTCAAACCACCAGCTGTGTACCCTGCAAAGTCTTGGCGCCAGAAATCAGATGATTTCGAATAATATTACTAACTACAAGAAACTAGCATTTATTTATTAACGCTGAATAATCTTGCAGTCTATAATGGTAGCTCAATATTAAATAATTAGAATAGTTTGGTCATAAAGAGTGTAATAATTATAGAAATGTGCAAATTAATTGAAGGTTGCGACACGCACCAAGATCAAGAACCTCTTTCAGGTTATTAAATTAATTGTAACCACAAGTAAATCGAGTGATATGCATATCGCTGTCATTTAAAAAAACCTTTCTGTTCAGGCTATTGAAGGCAAAAAACGTGAATGCTCCTTTTACAAAGGTTTGATTACACATATAAATTGTAGCTTTCAATATTAATTGTAATTAAGTATACGCATTTAAACTTCAAATATTAAAGCTCATTGAACGTATGCGTCTAAACTTTACATGTTAGTAATAACGGATAGTATAAATTTAAACTTTAAATACTGATAGTATAGAATGTACGAATTTAAATTTCAAGAATCGAAGATAATTTAATATAATATTAATCCCGCAATAGCCAGTCCGAATCAGCTTGAAAGCAGGGAGACCATCCACTTTTAATGCGGTATTCACCACAAAAGTAACACTAACCTCGAACATCCAACGCCCATAAGTTGCTGGAAAGGCAAATGCTGGCCGGGGGCTGCTATACCTTGTGGTTAAAAGCACCTTGGATGCGCCCGTAATTGAAGCAGAGCAATTCCCAAATTGCAAAAGCCAGGTAGGACATTAGCCGGTGTTGAAAGTTAAGTCAGGTAAAACTGTCAATTAAGAGCTAAAGAAACATAATTAATACAAGAATAGCAAGCAGAAAATCTCAATCGTACCTGAATCAAAACCATCAGCCCTTCAAAAATTAATCGTCGTAGCGTAATAAAGCATGAACGGGACCTTTTACAAACAAGTTGCTTCGTCGAGGTGCGGGAAAAGAATCCTAGCGCATTTGGCCACTAACGAAGAATAGCTGAACGCTGCGACCTCGCGATAAGCACGTTGAAGTTTTTGGGTTTTCCAGAATCCGTACGAAATGAGCGAACTAATAAATTGAAATAATTCGAAATACAATGGATTATAATTCAAATAAAAATATACAGGTTAGAGCAGAAATAATTGGATAAATGGAGAAAACAATTAAGCGGCGCGAAAAATGGTTTCAAATGTAGATTCTTTGATTCTCTCCGAAAATAAAGCCGACGAATAACGTCATTGAAAATGAAATTCTATGAAAATTTTGTCAGTTATTTTATTAGCCCTAAAATTGCAAACAATTAAATCACGCTAAAAGGCTTTCTAAAATATTGTAATAAATAAAACTAATTCAGAAAGGTTTTATTGAACGAGCATGGGTGGTTTTTTTCTGAAATCGTCCGTATTGATTCATTACTGAAACTTTCTGAATCAGAAAAGTAAACCTTCCTCAACTCATCACTGTAAAATCCAGACTATTATGATCATTTTATCGCAAAATAGGGTGAAAAATATGACATCATTTCATGTCAATTTCCACAGAAATTTAATTATTAACATTAATGTGTCTATCAGTGGCGGCTCGTGATAATTGTATTTGGGGACTTTTAAGTTTTATCAATTATTAAGCAAAAAATAATAATTAGTGACTCACCTACATTCCAGCGATGTTTTAATTTAAATATAGCAATGATTTTTAATTTTAATAATGGAAAAGAACATATATGCACAGAATACAAATTATTTCAACACAACACAAAATGTACTATTACTGTCAAAGAAACTACAACAGGTTTTTGAGTGAATCTGAAGTTTTAATTTGCAACTGAGATGTGAATACATTTAAAATTATATCAAAATGTCAATGTCAATCATGTCTGGAGTAAGCTAGTTTCAAAAGCTAGGATAATTTCTTGCTTAGAAAATGGCATAACCATTTATTCGGCAAATTGCACATTTATCTTGTTTTATAATTGTTTTATATTGTAGCTTTTGATATTAAAATTTGCTACAACAAGTTTGAATTAATTATATGATAGCTATTTAATCAATTGCAATAATAAAAATTCATGACTGGTGGATCTAAAAATTTTCTTCGTTTTTTTTGGTAGCAATATTACAAAATACGAAACATGATCATTTATTTAGTAATGGAAAAAAACAGAGTACCTACGCATCATATCTACAAATTCATTTTGTAAATGTTCACAGAAAGATGTCTTCTAAAATTGAGAGTTCGAACTTTATTTTGCAGGTTGAAATTTAATATATTATTTTAAATTTTACCTTTTAGCTAACGGTAGGCTTTGAAAATTTATGTTGAGAATACTTACTTATGCGGGTTATACAAGTACCTAACCCGTGGAAAGTATCAATATGTAAATGCTTTCATTTTCATTGCTCCGCAAGCAGTTGTACCGATAAGAACCAATTTTAGCAAAAGAGTGCTTGGAGCTCGAATACATTCATTTGAAACGTTTAATACTAAGATTGCACCACATTCGCATATATGAACCCTAGGATTGTATTAAATTTTGCGAGCACTGTTTGTAAATAAGCTCGCCAATTTACTACATTCACAGATGCAGCGCAGTTAGCCTTCGCATCACATTGAAACTGCTCACCTCAATTCTGCTGCTTCAGCGTTTTCGCTCATAATTGGCATATAAGTTTGGACCCTCTTTCGGATCGCCCTCATCAGTTGCCAACCGCTCGGTCTTTCAGACGAGGGATGTAAAAAGTATGTTTAAATTTAAAATAGTTATTTATACAACGAGTAGCTCAAGTGCCACTTTTTTGCAGGCGTGAGAAAGTTCAAAGAATGAGCCGAATGCGAATTCTTTAAACCTCAAGTGCAAAAAGAGGCTTTAGATACGAGTTGTATACATAATTTTTTCGACTACCACATATTCATGCTAAAAGAGACTATAGAACGTCAGTGTCATTTGAAATTTAAAAATCATGTTAGGTATTTCATTGTTTAAAATTGAAAACTCATCACATTTAATAAACATTTTTGATAGAAGTGTACAATGAAGTGACAGATGTGTGCAATAAAATTTTTATTGCATAGTATGCAATAATAACACGCTTTTGACGTATGGAAAGTGTCAAATAATAGCCTTAGTAGTAGAGATAGGCGGGTTCTGGAACACTTCAAGGTCACCGATTAGACTCTGACAGACTTTCACTTCTGGATATTGCGCAACATGTTCTGGGTATTGCGCAACATCAACCTCGGGGAGCAGAGCCCCAGCCGCCATATTGTGGGGCCCGCATGCTCAGCACCAACCCCGAGGGGCAAAGCCCTAGTCGCCGGACCCCCATGTTCAAGTTAGGCAGCCGCCATATTGTAGGGCCCCCTTGAGCCGCCGGGGCCCCCATGTTCAAGTATATATTTTCGGGTAAGATATTGCGTAACATGTTCTGGGTATTGCGCAACACCAACCCCAGGGGCAGAGCCCTAGCCGCCGGGGCCCCATGTTCAAGTATATATTTTCGGGTAAGATATTGCGCAACACCAACCTCGGGGGGCGTGGCATCTTCGTTATCTTGAGTGTCATCTTGCCATCGTGGAAACCGGATAAAAAGTTACTAGATGCGAATAACATCAACCCCGGGGGCCCCGTGTTTCGGGTAAAAAATGCAGGAGTGGCCAAGGTTGCATCAGATTTGTGCAGTACTAGGCATTCCAGTTGGGACCCCCATGCTCACGTTAGAAGGAAAGGTTCAAGGTTATCAGATTTTTGTATAACTGGGCATTTAAGGTCCTTATCTCGCTGCGTGGAGTGAGAGGGGTGGAAGGGGGAAAGGTGGTTCTCTACAACCGGTAGAAAGTGAAAGTTTTTTCCTGTTGTAACTTGTTATTTAGTTTAGTCTGTGCGCAGCCGTTGAGAGATAGAAATGTGTATTGAAGACATAAGACTAAATCTTTTACCATTTGAAACACGTTTACTTACATATTCCAACTGGGTCAACAGTGTGTTACCTGCTTCTCTAGCCCGCGCCGGATTTTTTTATTTTAATATCGAGGATTATGTCGAGTGCTTTGTATGCCACGTGGTAGTTCATGATTGGAAAGAAGGTGACGATCCGCTGTCTGAACATATTCGTTGGTCTAACAACTGCTTATTTGCAACACTACTTTGGGAAGAAAGGAAGAAGCAATTTGGGTACGACACAGTTGACACATCACAACGATGACGTCGTCTTCAAGCACCAGCATGAATGTTAGTGGGGAGATTGAGGAGTTTCTAGAAAGAACTAAAAATAGAAAATCTCCTCTCCTTGTGGATGAAGAAACCCAATCGAGACGACTGGAAAGCTGTAAAAGTCATCTGGTTTACAATACTGTGTACATGTTAAGCGAGGAACAGGACCACAACAAGTATGTTGAAGTGGGATTTGATATTTTTTCAAATCTTCAGCCTTCTATAAAAATCGGCTGTTTGGAGTGTTCCGATATTTTAGAATGTGCTATGTTATGTAAAGATCGTCGCAGCTGTGTGAAAACGACAACTATTTCTGCCGACGAATGGCAAAGTAAACTTGCTAATCGTGAAGCATTTTTTCTACGAAGCGCGTTAAATGACTTTGAGAACGAAGATAATAAAATAAAAGAAATAGTGTTTGGAACGATGTATCGTTGCCGGTTGTATCGAAGCGACTTTGTAGAACTGTTTAAATTAAAAGACATTATTAATTACCGTTTGGAACTGTTGCATTCTTTCGCTTTGCCAGCTTTCTATAAAAATTTTCTTAAATTAGTGTCCGAGCTCACGGAAGAGGAGACGGGGGAAAGGATCATTAGTGACGCGTATTTAATTCTAAACAGCGAATTAAACATTAATTACCAGAATATTTTGTGCGTGTTGGAAATTCTTTCCTTATATCCGGAAAATATATTTGAAGAGGTTAATACGTTACGAGGCTCCTGGTAGGAAAACATGATGCAATCTTCCGCAAAAACACGTAAGCAAAATGAAAAGATGTTAACCTCGTATATTGCAAAACTGGAAATGTTAAAGAAAGACTTGAATAATTACTGCGTAAAAATACGTGTTTTTAAGCAGTTTCGGAATTTATCTATAAATAATCGAAAACAAATAATACGCAACAGTGGCATCGAAGCGGCCGGTTATCCAAGATGAATATAACTTCGTTTTTGTTGCTGTCCCTGCTGACACCCGAAAAGGACATAATTATCTCTAAACCTGTTTTGGCAACGCGAGCTTACATTTATCCCGAGCTTGCTAACGACACTGCTCCATTGCCAGCCTACAATGAATCGTTTTGGCCTAAAAGATGGATGCCCATGACCTTGGATCACTTATCAAATGGACACGAAGGTTTTGTTTTTCGAGCGAATTTAAAACATCGATTTAGTAATGAGACGGCCTCCTTTCTCTTATATAAAATTCGTTACAAAATTAATAATGCGCTCGAGGAAGTACATTGGAAAATGGAAATATGGAACCGTTCACTTAGCGGTATGAAAAACTGTAGCGACTTCGTTCCGCATATTACATTTAATCACTATTATGTTGTAGAGCTTATATTATCTATAATAGTATTAGTATTAATTGTGTTGTGTTCGTTAGTAAGTTATACTTTTTATAAAGAAGTAATTCAATAAAAGAGTTTTTAAAAAGTATTTTTTATTTATTTTTAATAACTATACAAGATCATTCTTAGATATCCACGAATTATGGCTATTATCAAAACCTAACCATTTAACGAGCAGTTGACTTCCTTTTTTTCTAACTACTTTTTCTACTAGAAAAATGCTGGGATGTTTTGTTTTCTGCAGCTCGTATTCGTAAAATGCGCCTTTAATTTCCTCGCCGTTTTCGTCTTCTAAAATGTATGTCCTTGGATTGGTAAGGCGGACTTTTTCAACTTTAAAAATTTCATTGCTCCATGTAGGCGTGTATCCTTTAGCGAACGCCGCCCGATGCTTGCTAACCCTTACGCGATCGCCAACGTAAAATTTTTGTTTCTTTGGATCCACCATTTTTATATGACTGTACGCTCTTTTAAAAATTTCGGGAGCGTTACTTTTATTAACGGCTTCCGGTTTGTATCCAATTGTTCTGTGTTTTGTCGAATTATATTTCTTTACAATTTTTGGCAATAGATGTAGCCACTTGTACGATCCTTGCAAACTAAACTGTTTCCACATCATATTCTTGAGTGTGCGATTCAATCTTTCTACTATGCTGCTTTTTAGATTGGAATAACTGCTGTAATGGTTGACGCCGAATTTCCGCATTAAATTTTGAAACTCCTTGTTATAAAACTCTTTGCCCATATCGGTTTGCAAGTTTTTAGGGGCAGTTTTAATAGATGAAAGCACTTTTTTCATTGCTTCAGCAACAGCTTGGCCGGTTTTTTGTTTAACGGGAAGTGCCCAAGCGTAATTTGAAAACGCGTTGATCACCACTAAAATATATCGATAGCCTTTATTTGTTTTTGCGTAGGGTATCATTTCCACCAAATCGGCTTGGAATAAATCGTTTAGCCCCTTTACAATCACCCGTCTTCGTTTAAAATTTTTTCGAGCTGGTTTATGTAATTCTTTTACAACTTCTTCTTTAGTAGCTTCCATGATGGTTAAATTGCATAACGAACTCGCAACAGAATAGGTGTTTTGAGTTTGGTTTCTGCTTTGCGCTTATTTTATCGCCTTCGTTTAGTTTAGTTCCAATGAGGTCTTCCTTATTAGACTTCTCTTCGCCGTTTATGGATATTTTCGCATCTGACGGTGTCCAAGTAATATTCGAAATAGTTGCAGCCGGTAGTTTATATATGTATTCTAAAGTTTCATTAGCAATTAAAAGTCGATACTGCCCATTTCTATCGGCGTTGAGTGCCATAATGTAAAAAATAGCGCTGCGACTAACTGACTTAAGCTCGCCCTTGTAAGTTTCTATCTTCTTTGCCACATCTTCAATATCCTTCTTAGAAGTTTCCATAATTTTTGTGGCATCTTCAATAACTGACCCAATTTCTTTCTTAAAAGTTTCTACCATCTTTGTCGCATCTTCGGCCACATATATTTTCGTTTGTTCTACACCCGCAGAATGGTGATGCTGGTGTAGATGTCTACCAAATTTATCTATAGGCATATTTCGCCCCGAAAGTCCGCTACTATATCACGAGTTGTGACGCTTAACTCGCTATTTATTTTATAACCTTAGCGGTTCTTAAAGCGTCAATGATACTAACAATTTCGTTATCGTGACCTGTGTGTCCAGCTGCCTGGGAGGCAAGTAATACACTCAACCGATTCACTAATGAGTTGGGATCCTTCCAAGGAACATATTCCACTTTTTTGTCCGTCACTGTTAGTAATCCCTTGCCGCGCCGTGGTACCTTCGTCGCTGGTCTGCCAGGAGCTTTTATGGTTGAGGAGGCAGTTAGAGGTCGTACTATTTTCATGTATTTAGTCCCTGCGTTACCGCTGATTCTTTGTGCGGGGTCGTAGTTTACACGATTTGCGGCGGAACGATCCACTAAATCTAGATATTGCTCTAAATCTGCGTTTTTGTATATATTTGGTTTCTTTTTAAACATCAATTCGTAAAATCCTGGAGTGCCTTTGTAGATTATTCTGTTGCCGTGGTCCGTAATAACGATATCTTCGCCCTCGAACTTGATTTCTTTATTTCCTATTGCAAACTTATCTCTCTCTACGTCGAATCGGACTCCGTAGTGCAAATCGTACTTGTCCTCAGTATCTCGTATCATTCCTTCCACGTATGTGCGAGCTAACCCTTGAAATTGTTCTAAATATTGGCCAAGAACTTCCGGTTGCAGCATTTGTTGGATGGTTTCTCTGGCCGCTTGTACAGCACCTTCTTCTGCTGCCGCCTCCGCAACCTCCGTTTGCAACTGCTCATCGTATTCCTCTACTGGTTGACTCTCGGATAATACATGCGTAGGCAAAAATCGAGGTGTGGAGGTGTGTGATGGCCCCGGTGTGGAAGTGTGTGATGATCCGGGAAGGAAAGAAACTTTGCCTGGGGTGTCTATCGCTCGCGGACGGGGCAAGATAGAGGGTGTGGATACTCTACGTTTAATGGTTATTGGCAAATAATCCGCTTTTGGTTTGCCCACTGACGCACCTTCTTACTTTATAGTTGTTAGCAATTCGGCGAGCGGTTTGGAAAGGGGTTTGAATTGCTCCGCTAAAATCGTTTGGGATTGGGCAATGTCTGCTTTTAAAGCCGCGTATTTTCTTTTTACGGCTTTTCTAGTTTTAAGCAACTCCCTAGCCAAACGCTTATCCATCTTTCGTTTGTGGATGTCCGACAGCCACTGAGTCCTTTTAAAAACTGGTTTTAATTATATATTTTAAAGTAACAATCAAATCCTTTCCTATATCTTCCCAAATTCATTTCGCTATCTTTATCTATAACTAAAAATCCATAACTGTCGTTCCAACAATACGCGCATAAATCTTTAAACTGCTCAAAAGTCATGTCGACGTTTACGTGATCGTCGTGTATGTGTTTTAGATTGGTTTTGTCTTGTTGAAAAACTACAATAAGATTTGCGTTATCTCTAATAAGTTGTTTAGGAATAGATGAATACGTTTGGCACAGATAAAAACAATCGATATTTCTATGTCGTCCGAAACAAAAATAATCCCTAATTATGCTTTGACTATCGCAAACCACGTCGTCGAATATGATGACAGAATTAGGTTTTGCATCTTTAGGTTGTTCAATTACAGACCCATCGAGATATTCATACAACCCAATTTCTTTTATGGGTTTTAGAAGTTTCCTCAGGTACTGGTATTTTGGTTGATCCAGAGATTTACAATATAAATAAATGTTTTCGAATCGTAAACCGTTTGGATGTTCTAACAAGCTGATCATTATATTAGTTTTGCCGCAGTTAGATCTGCCAACAATAAGACATCTTTTACATCCTTCTCCCAATAACACGCTGTGTTTTCGATATTGTTGGGTTAACGCGCTAGCGTCGTGATTTACGATCGGTAGCGATTGACTCTGTTTCTCAATCTTAACTTTTCTCATTTTTTACCACCACCACCCGTGATGTGTACATTAAAAACTGAGCCCAACCTACCTAGTATCGAAATTATATAAGTAAAATTTCTTTAAAGTGTATGCAGTTGCGGTGCAACTATCGCACGTGTAATATGAAAGAAGAAAGTATTGGTCGTCGTCGTCGTCGTCGTCGCCTCCGTCGAGGAAGAAAAGGTCGCGGTGTATTAAATACGCTCATAGATAAGTTGCCGTTTGAATTGCACGTGCCGGGATATAGATTTTGCGGTCCGGGCACTCGTCTAAAGAAAAGACTTGCACGCGGAGATCGAGGAATCAATCAGCTGGACGAGGCGTGTAAAGAACACGACATCGCGTATTCGCAACATCAAGATCTTCAAAGACGGCACGAAGCCGATAGATTACTTGCCGACAAGGCGTGGACACGTTTTCGTTCGAGAGACGCAAATTTAGGGGAAAAGGCGGCGGCACTAGCTATAATCGGTGTTATGAAAGGAAAAACTAAGCTGGGGATGGGAGGCCGTCGGCCTAAAAGAAGTGGTGGCGCTATAGGCTTTAAGAGTGCAGTTACTCGCGCTAGAAACCGGCTCAAAGAAAATAAAGGGCGCCGCAACAACTTATTGGCGGCCTCTAAACTGGCTCTAGGTTCAATCGCGAACAACAAAATTACGCAACCAAGAAGTAGAATAATAAAAATTCCTAAAACGGGAGGTATTTTACAGCTCATCCCCATATTTGCCGCATTAAGCGCTCTTGGATCATTGGGAGGGGGAGCTGCGGCGGTTGCCAAAGCTGTTGGAGATGCCAAAAGTGCCGCCAAAGATCTAAAAGAAAAGGAGCGGCATAATAAGACGATGGAAGCAATAGCCCTTGGAAAAGGTTTACATTTGGCGCCATATAAAAGAGGTTTCGGATTATACTTGAAACCGTATCAACTAACAAAAAACTAACTGTGAAGCTGCCTTGACGCGCACTAACAAACGTCGATTTAATTAAGTACGCAAAAATATTAAAAATTCCAAATTTTAGGGGTGTATACATGCGTAACGATTTACCTTTAAGGATTCGTAAGAACGAAGCCGGTATTGTAAATTTAGACGATAAAGTAGGCCCGGGTACTCATTGGACTGCTTACGTAAAACGTAGTAAAAATATTAGATACTTTGATAGTATAGGGCATTTAAAACCACCCCTAGAATTAATAAAATATTTTCGTAGCGACGGCGGCGGCAGCAAGAATAAGATTACATATAATTTCGAGAGATATCAGGACGTAAATTCTTATAATTGCGGACATCTTTGTTTACAGTTTTTATATAGCTACTCAAATTGACTTTTACCGGCAGTTTACGTTCGATTCTTGAATGTAGCATTTCACAATGTCTTTCATTTTTACGCTTACTGGAAGATCGTCCGTTTTAAGTTCCGATTTCAATCCCCCGATTTTCCTGGACGAAGAAAACGAGTACGTTATGGGTTTACTTATGTTTGAATCCTACAACACCATACCTAACGTAAACAAATTTAACAATAGTTTTCAGCTTACCGGTCGGCCAGAAATCGTGCTACCAGATGGAGCATACGAAATTAACGATATCAATGAATATATTCAAACGCAGCTCAGCCGCGAAAACCATGAATCGGTTACAATAAGAGGTATTAACAGCACTATGAAAACCCGAATTAAATCCTCTCACGAAATAGATTTCACATCGGAGCGCTCAATAGGACCATTGTTGGGATTCGAAAGATCAAAGTATAAAGCCGAAAAAACCCACACGTCTGAAAATGTAACAAACATCATGAATATAAATTCCATATTAATCCACTGTAACGTGGCTTTAGGTTCCTATAAGAATGGCACGCCGGGTCATATAATTCATCAATTCTTTCCCACCGTGCCGTCTGGTTTTAAAATAGTGGAGTCTCCAAATCCGGTTGTCTATCTCCCAATAAGCACAAAAACAATTACAAACATAACGATTAAAATACTCGATCAAGACGACAAACCCATCAGTTTCAGTTCGGAAACTGTAACGGTAGGTTTGCATTTGAAAAAGGTGTAATGGGTTTTCGATTTAATTCCTACTATCCCGAGCACCCGATCGCCAATAATAGTCCATTGTTAAAAACATATAACAAGCGACACACCAAGTGTTTGAAGATCAGTAGGAAGTCAGCGCCCGATCGGTTGACAAAGAAGAACCAAGCGTTTCTCAAATCGCTCGGCTTCCAGTTGTTGACACAATGAGTATTTTAAATATTGGCGAAAAAGTTCTTGTTGACAATTCAATTGTTAGCAAGGAAATACATACCCACCAACCTTATACTAATCGCTTTGAAAACAACGATGAAATTCGCATACCCATTCAAGAGGATATGTCAACTCTTCCCGGTTTAAGCTACCTATACATAGAAGGAAAACTACAGAAATCTACGGGAGTGCCTACATTAACCGCAAAGTTCGTAAATAATGGAATTGCCCACCTATTTAGCGAAATTAGATATGAAATGAATGGAATCGTAGTAGATTCGGTAATTAAACCCGGTATCGCGTCTACAATGAAAGGTTATGTCTCGTACACAACCGACGATGTTAAAAAACTGCAAAACGCCGGATGGCTTCCGCAAGCGGGCGACTCAGTAACAGATGCATCCGGCAATTTTAATGTTTGCGTACCGCTGAAAATGTTGTTGGGATTCGCCGAGGATTACGGCAAGGTAATACTAAATATCAGGCAGGAATTGGTCTTAATTCGAAGCAATACCGACAATGATGCCGTAATTAGTACAGACGATACCGAAGTTATTAAAGTCACAATTGAAAACATTTATTGGAAAGTTTATCATATTACTGCGGGTCTTGCTCAAGAATTAGCTTTCACTAAATACATAGATCAGAATATCGACACCCCGGTGACGTTTAGATGTTGGCAGCTTCATGTAGTTTCGGCCGTAAATCAAGCTACTCAACATTCGCACGCTATTGCCACCAGCACAAAATTGGAAACTCCGCGACACATTATAGTGGGCTTTCACACAAATCGCGAGGGTCAAATAGATAAAAACATGAGCGAATTCGATCATTGCAATATTAAAAATCTCAAAGTTTATTTAAACACAGAAAGGCGCCCTTACGATAATTTAAATATAGATTTCCAAAAGAATCATTATGCAACCCTATATCAAATGTATTCTCAATTTCAATCTACTTATTATAATAAACGCGATGAACCGCTATTTTCTCCAAACGAGTTCAAAACGAAAGCGCCTCTCATCGTTGTAGATTGTTCTAATCAAAAAGACTACCTGCAGGCAAATGCCGTAGTGCTTAGATTAGAATTTGACACCGCGAACAACGTTGCCCCCAATACAACTGCGTACTGTTTAGTTTTGCACGACAGAGTATTTACCTACAACGCTCTCACTAAAGCAGTTAAACAATTGTAATCAGCAGCAGCATGTTTGTCATATTAGATTTGCAAGGTTTTAAGATATCCGAAAAGAAGTTTTCGCCAAAGGAATTAGCTGCTTACGATGGAGATCCCGTTTCGCACTATATCTTCAGAGCTCCGTTCCCCTTACGGCCGCATTTACAAAAAGAAGCAAAATGGCTCATAAATAATCACCACTGCATTAATTGGAACGAAGGGTTTACTCCGGCCTTTATGTTTTCGAAGATCCTTCAACGAATTGTTCGAGATGCCGATGTAATATACGTAAAAGGAAGTGAAAAGGCCACATTTTTAAGAAATTACATTAACAAACACATCGTCGAGATATAAGAACAACCGGCACTGTCTGCTTCAAAACCGGCCTGCATGCATCATTCGCAATCTTTTTGTTACTGCGCCTTATCCAATGTTTATCATTTACACAAACACTATGTGATGCAATATGTATCTGCTCCCGAAATGTATAATTAAAGGTAAATAAAAACAACAACAACTTTTATAAACGTGTTTTATTTTACATTTCTATGGAATAATGGCCCCATGGGATGGTATCTATTCTATTTTCTAATATATGGCGTTTATCATCTAAAGCACTAAGAGCTACCTTAGTCTGCCTTACACTATGTACATTATGCTTAGTAGATGTTATTAAATTTTGATTTCTGTAAATTTCGACTTCGTCCTGCAAACATTTCAAGTAATCGTCAAAGGAGATTGTATTTTTTACCACACAACTCTTTACACCTTTTGCTTTTTTTACTACTTTGGTTTTGTTGGTGTTACTGTCCACCTTGAGGCTGTAAAGTTTACTCTTCAAGCCCACAAATTCTGTCATTATTTCCCCATTATTTTCGTCCTTCATCAAACCTAACACTTTTTTGTTTACTCTAGGAATTTCAAATACATTATTTTCCGGATAATCTGAAGTGTCAAATTTATGTAAATCTTGCTTTATAATCTCGTAAACATTTTCGGAAGTAATTTCGTAGATTAGCGAGTCCGTGTCTGTGTATAAAAGCTTGCAATTTTGGGGGGGAAATCGCGACATCATATAATTATAATGAAAATCGTAAACGCAAATTTTGGATAAATCTAAAATACACATTCCTATGTAGACAGGTTTCATAAACCAAATTTCCGTTTTCTTTAGTTCTATTGCCACAATATGTTTATCGAATATGGACCTACTATGAAAATTTGGTTTCGAAATATAATACCTAGCTCCGAAACGGCCGTCCCACCTGGAAACTAATTTGATGTTTTTATGTTTTCTCACATTTTGCATAGTCTTGCCAAAAACAGCGTTATTCATTAATTTATAAAGATTTTTTTCAAACTCGTTCCTCGCTGCGGTTCTCAATTTTGTATTTAGATCGATGTATTGTTTTAACCAGGGTGATTGGTCGAATGTTAAAACGCGATGAATTCTAACAAGTTTTAAACCAGCCGCCAAACACTGCTTCAAATTACGATAATGTATCACATATTTTTCCTTGTTATATAAAGTAGTTAGCAATTTTTTTTGTTTTGATCCAGGAGGATAGCCGTGTTCGGAACAAAAAGGTAAACTTTTATGTGGGTCATGTAACGTTTGCGGATACTCTAAATCAACTTCTAGTATGTACCCTTTTGAAGCATCGTCAGCTATAGCGTTAACATTAAAATTTTCAACTTTAAAATCAGAGAGCCATCTAAAGCCCTTATATGGAAGGGCCTGACTCATCCCCCACCCGTACAAGTTGTTGACGTCATAATACATCAGGTACTTAAGGGCTTTAGAAGGGTCGAAACTGACCATCTTTCATAAAGTGATTATTTGCTTTACTATACCTACTAATACATTGACAAATCCCTCCTCGAATTCCTTTTTCTATAAAAAGAAGCATATTTATATCGGAAAGGAGTTCTAATTGAATTTTGGTATACTTTAACATTGCATCCCAAGTGAAACCGGGTGTTGTGTAATACCAGGCCGGATCTAAGCCGTATGTATCAAAACAACTTCTTCTAAAGTTTTCAAATACATCCGCCAATAATAATATGTCTGTTTTCAGGTACAGGTCCGAATAGTCGCCTAAATTTTTAATTTGAAATGTTTGCCAAACAGTTTGAGCATGCTGATAATCGTTTTCGCTTATATCGGAATCTGTTAATCTACTAAAAAAATGTTCTTTAGCCGGAAGCGACTCTTCCTCAAATTTCTCATAATTTGTCATATATTCGTAAGGATAAACCCCCTTTTTGGAAAGCAAGGAAATTTTAAAATTATCCAAATGCGAATTTTGTTCCCTCACAATTTTAAAATCACCCGGTTGTAAATAGGATGTCAATTTTTCTAAAGAAGAATTCATAAATCGAAACGAATCTATAAATTTAAATTTAATACCATCTCCTTCGATAGTTTTCGTAAAAGAAATATAGCGCTCCTTGTTTAGCGGCAACAGGCTTATATTACCGGGTATAGCTTTAACTAGGGTTTTAACAAAGAAGTGGCTATCGTAACCGCTAAAATTATGAAACACCACGGGAATAATTCTAGGTGTTTTATAATTTAGATTGCAATTACTATGAGCGGGTCCCCTAAATTTTCCAGTCATGTGACAATAATCAAGCACGCGTTTTCTCACTTCTGACACATCCCCTAAAACGAATTCCTGCTCGCAAATATGACAGACCGGGGCTAGAAGAGCTTCATTTTTCTGTTGTTCACTAATTTGCATTGGTTTGTAGCTGTTAAAATATTGTTTTAAATTGCCCGAAATATTTTGTAATTCTTTTACATACCATTCAATACAATCTGCTCCGCGATAGCTTCGAAAATAGCTCAGCGAATTATCAAAAGTACAGTGCAGATAGTAACCAATGCTACACGCTTCATGGTCTTGATACCTGGCTGTACTTTTGTTCACCGGGCTATCGTTTACCTCCTTAAGAATGGCCTCCAGGTCGCTGTAAACAATAAAAGGACAAAGTTCCTTATAATTAAAATCCTTAAATTCTAAAAACGTGCCGGGCTCGGGAAGATTCACTTTGCACTTGTTCATTGCTATACAGTCCACCGTATGTGCGCCAAGTTTATTTTCACTTCCAAAATACTGAAGACATCTATCGCAAATGAATTTTTTATGGTTTTTTTTCGACAGTTGCGAACTCACCAGTCTGGACAAGTTTTTAATTAAACAGAAATGCAGCTTCACAGACGGCACGTCTTCGTCGTCTTCTTCTTCCATGTCTGGTTCCATCCCATATTGTTGATTAATTTCGTATTTTTCATCTTCATAATATTCTTGTATCATTAAGAGGTTAATGTGAAGGGCTTGCTTGTTTGAAGTCAAATAGGCTAGCGATGTAGAGTAAAGTTGTTCCCTCACGCTAAGAACATACACATTGACTGATACATTGTTTTGTTTCTCAAATTTCGGAATCTGTCTTAGCGTCATTGGAAACTCGATGCCCTCCAAATTTAAATGGTCTCTATAATCTGGATAACTCCAAACTCGATCCGAATGATCGTCGGCAGGAAACAGGTGTGCCATCACGCTCCAGGCAAAACAGGCCTCGTCGTTTAAATTTTTAATATTAATAACTGCCTTCTTTCTGCTAATTTCGGGAGGTAAACGAATGAAGGAGTTGCCGTGGAACAGTTGTTCGCATCTATGGATATTGACAAAAAGCGAAAGAATCTCGTGTAGCGCCCATCCGGATTCCCCCTCTTCAAAAACAGACACCTTGTTTAGAATTTTTGATGAAACATGTTCTTGAAACCATTGTTTTAAATTTGGCAGGTCCTCTTGGAGAATTAGCTGATTTTTAGTGTTAAAGTATTTTGTGGAGAAAATTTCCGAATTTGCAGTTTCTTTTATAAATTCCTCACAAAATACCGTATTAACTTTAATTACACTATTATTTTATGGACATTTTCAATTTTTCTTTTAAACAATAAGCGGCAATCTTCTAGAAATTCTTCAATTTTTTTATGGACCAAATTTATTATAACACCTGTTTCAAGTCGACACTCGAATGCGCTCTCCACGTTTTGCCAGTTTACACGTTCATTTAATTTGGAATTTTTGTCGCCAGATATCCCGGTTCCAATTTTTGTAAGCAACCCCTGGTACCTTTTCAAATGTCCTATTGATGTTTCGACATGCTTGCGAACTCCAATTGACTTGCAGCTTTTCAGTAATCTTGATAATAACCGAATATTGTTTTTATTAATTGTCAAACTTTTTAAAATTTTATCACGTGCCGAAGGTAGGTTTTTAAAGATTTTATAGCACTTTTCGATTACTTCTACGGCCGCACCGCTAACTCGCGCAATTTCATTTTCGTTGGACATGTTTACAAAAACTGTTAACATACTGACGAAGTACTAGCTGGCGTTTGTCTTTATACTAATCTTCAATGGCGTTCTCTAGAATTATATTTAAAAAACCACACGTCCACATTGAAAATATCCTTCGTGGCTTTCAATTAATTTACATAGTAAAAGCTTGCATTTATCAAAGCTGTTCTTGAAATAATAAAAATATACGCTGCGACTTTTACCGAGCGTCAGTGTTAATTGTTAAGAGCTGTCATTTTTGGGGTATAATTTCAATTATTGCTAAAATTAGATATTCCACACTGGCGAAAAACCTTTACATGCTACAATACAAAAGCTAGCTCATGAAAAACCCTAATCGGGAACAAATAAAGCTAATTTATTGGCACTTATATGCAAAATATAAAGGCACCTTTTACCTATTTGCGCTGCAAGTAATGCATAAACTGGAATGGCAGCGGTTTTGAATTTATAATATCGCCCGTGACATTACGTAGTGCAAGGATAATTAAAACAGAGCTGGAGGCGATTCGCACCGGTTAATTACATTAACACTTAAACCTACCTAAATTATTGCTAAGCGTATGTAGGTGAATGGCGCAGTGATTACAAACTAAATTAAAAAATAGCCGGCTTACAGCTGAAAACGTTTACTTGATTGCTACTTATATGGGTGAAAAACCTTATTTGCGAACAAACTTGTTCCACTTATGTTAGTATGGACCGGAATGGCAGTGATACTTTCGCCCGTGCAGGTATAAACGCTAATTGCATCAGGCGGTTCGTGCCTGACATTGAATATAAATGAAATTACATTTGGTTTTAATGTTAAAACCTTAAAATATGTGGCTTACACGCATAAGGAAGAGCCACCATTTTTAGACTTAATTACAAATTTTACTAAGCGTATGTAGGCAAAACAACAATAACAAACTAAACTAAAAAATAGCCGATTGGACTGGAATGGCAGTGAACTTGAAATTCATACTTTCGTCTGTGCAAGTATGAAATATACAAAAGATGATCTTTCCTCCGCACAGCGAGATAAGGGGCCTTAAATTTGCATTTTATTAAAAATGCCTAGTTCTATATAAATATACAAAATCTGATGACCTTGAGCCTTTCCTTCTAACTTGCGCATGGGGTCCCAAAACACTGATGTGCGATTTTTCAGGTTTAGGGGATGTTATTCACATCTAGTGACTTTTTACGCGGTTTCCACGATGACAAGATAATGAAGATGACACCTTGCAGTTTCACTTCCGGTTCCCACGCTCATCAAAATTTGTCAGTTAACCGCAGCGCTGGAATAAATTAGCCTTAAATATACAAAAATCTGATGTGACGTTGGGCATCCCCCCCTCACCCCTAACTTATACATGGGGATCTGGCGGCTAGGGCTTTGCCCCCCTGGGGTTGATGTTGCGCAATACCCAGAACATGTTACGCAATATCTTACCCGAAAATATATACTTGAACATGGGGCCCCGGCGGCTGACGCAATATTACGAATCTAGGGCTCTGCCCCGCGCGATGTGAACTTTGACATTTATATCCAGAATCCGTAGCAAACCACCTTTTCCCCTTCCCCCACCACCCCGCCCCGCTGACGGCTAAGGCCCCACAATATGGCAGCTGGGGCTCTGCCCCCGAGGTTGATGTTGCGCAATACCCAGAACATGTTGCGCAATATCTTACATTTTTAATATAAAAATTTACCCGAAAATATATACTTGAACATGGGGGCCCCGGCGGCTAGGGCTCTGCCCCTGGGGTTGGTGTTGCGCATGCGGGCCCCACAATATGGCGGCTAGGGCTCTGCCCCCTGGGGTTGGTGTTGCGCAATACCCAGAAGATGTTGCGCAATATCCAGAAGTGAAAGTCTGTCAGACTCTAATCGGTGACCTTGAAGTGGTCCAGAACCGGCCCATCTCTACTACTACTGCTCCGGGTAGGTGAGTTTTTATCAAAAGAGATAAAGTCTCCTCTTCCGTTGTAGTGTATTCTCCGCTTTCTTTTTTAAGAGTGCCTACTGGGTTCATGGCTTGCTTTGAGATGATTTTGTGGAGTCTAGCTGTGGATCGCGTGGTCTCCACCTCCTGGCAAAACTTTTTCCAGGCTACTATCTTAGCTGCATTGATCTTTTTGCCATAGTCTGTGAGAGCCTTGTGATAGTTCTCCCAGTTATTTGTGGCTTTAGACCTGTTAAACAGACGTCTGACTTCTTGTCTGGTCTTTTCTAGGTCTTTATTCCACCAATTTGTGTGTTTTTTTGCTCTTTGCTGACTTGGGTCTATTAGAGGACAGCTACACTGAAAGGAGTCAATCATGGCCCTTTTTAACCGGTTAGCATTTGAGTCTAAAACTACTTTATTGAGAGATCTGAACTTTAGGTGTTCTATCTTCTCTTGTAGTTTTTATTTATATAGGTCCCAGTCTGTCTTTCTTGGGTTGTAGTCAACTCGTTGGCTTACTTCTCGTTGAGACAGTTCAAAGGTTATATAATTGTGGTCAGAGAGTGATGGTTCGTCTGAAACTTGCCATTTATTCACTGATTGACTAATTCTCATAGTGGTTATGGTAATATCTATAACTTCATGTCTATTAGCGTTATAAAAGGTTGGAGTGTTACCTTTATTGACTACTACTAGATTGTTAGTTAGGATAAATTCTAAAAGTGACTCACCTCTTATGTTGCAGTTGGTGCTGCCCCAAATGGTGTGGTGAGATTTTGCGTCGCAGCCTAGGATGAGGTCTAGATCGTCTTGGGAGGCAGATGATACTAGGTTCTCTAATTCCTCGCTAGGCGGTGGGTCCCTGGAATCGGATGGAAGGTAGACTGAGCTTATAATGGCTTGGTCACAACCTTCATCGTTATTCCATTTTATTTTAATTGTGGTTATGTCTCTAGAACAGAATTCCATTAGTGGTAGACAGTCTAGATTATTTCTTATAAGTATGCATGTTCTAGGACTTGCATGATTATAAATAAGCTTACCTTTAGCACCCCCTAATCCACAGACTTGTCCGTTAACTATCCATGGTTCTTGGATCAGTGCTAAATCGATGGCATTTGCTAGCAGCTTTCTGCTTAGATTTGCAGTGGCTGCTTTGCAGTGGTGAAGGTTAATTTGCACTACTTTCAGGTGCTTTTTTCCTATCCTTGAAGCGGATAAGGAAAGTGACCTTGTTGCGGCCTAGGTGCGCTACACAGTTGATGGATGTTAGTGCTCGTTTGGCCCCGTCATCTATCATTGCTGCGAACGTTCTACCATGTACTTAATTAAGAATGTCTTCAATTAAACAATTACTGGAACAGGATACATATATAGATAGCTATTTGTTTAATAAGGCAGTGTTAGAGCTTGCACATATTCTGTTTACGATATTTCTGGACGTATGTTGGCCAACATTTGGTTTTATTAATTTGCACATTAAATTAATTTATTTTATCTACGACAGTGTGTAAAATTGCCTTTTAGTTGGCAGTTTTCAGTTTGTAAAACGACTGTTTAATAACATGTTTTCATTAGTTTACGTCGTCAGTAGTAACGTATTTAAAAGAATTAATTAGGTACGTTGTGAGTAGCAGTGTTAAAATTTTTAAAACACTCAAAATTACGACCGGTTGCTCGTAATCCTAATTTACATTAGTAGTATTGCGGCACCTAAATTGGAGCAATCAAACTAATTGACCTAATTAAATCCGCGAATTAAATCCGCGGATTGACCTAATTAATTCCGAGGTTTGACCCAATTAATTTCGCGGTTTGATCTAATTAATTTTGATATGTGCTACTGATTAAATTACGCGGCGGCCATTTTTAATTTGCTTCCAGAAATACGCGGCGGCCATTTTTAATTTTCGCGCGCATATTTGAATTTGAAATTTTTCAGAATTTTAATTTAGCTCCCGTTTTGAATTTCAAATTGGTGAATCTATCTCTCTTGTACTCAATGGGTATTGGCTCTCTCTCTGGCATTCACAGAATGGATGTTGAATTTAAAAAAATCTCTGGCCGACTCGGATTAAACCCGCGACGTTCGTATCCACATCTGGATTGCATCGATCTATGCCGCTAGGCCACGGAGCGCTACAGATTTTAAGGTGTATAGCGGAAAACCACTTCACTGCTCTGACGTCACGCGCCCATGTTTTTAAAACTAAATATGTTTTGAAAATTATAAATTATAAGAATGGAATTGCATCGTCTATGGTATTAAAAGCCTGATAATAATTTAAAAAAACTGGTTTTAAAATTTTATAAAACCAGAGGTCCAAACTGATGCCGCACTAACTCGTTTTAAACCATTGTATTCTGTTACCTGGTGCGGCTGCATCCCGGACCTCTGGTTTTATAAAATTTTAAAATAAAAAGGGGGTAGAAACATTGCGTGCGTCGCATAGCAGACGGGCTGGCTCTTGTAAAACTCAGCGATGACGAATCACGACAAATAATAATAAAACGTCAGCTGAGGGTCAAGTCCTTCGATAAATATATATCAAACCCAGTTTAGAAATTTGTGCATGACTTAATTTACATCAAATATTGTATAAAATTGCAAATAGGAGGCTTTTAAACTGGATGTTTTCTTTTTTAATTATGCAGAGAGTTCTCGTTTATACATGGAGGCGGGTTGGCCGAATGGTTAAGGGGTCAGATTTAAGCTCTGGTCTCGAGAGAGAATGCGGGTTCGATTCTCGCACCTGCCATATTTTTTTATATATTTATTATGAAAGTCTTGATTTTAAGTTAGTTTATTCACGACGGCTCTACCAGAACAAACGGCTGAGCACTTTTTTCGACTAAAATGGACCAAGCGCAGAAGATGTTTGTTTTATCGCCGGAATTTGTTAAACGCCTTAAGTCTGGCGAGAATACGGAGAAAAATATATTATCACAGCTTGATGACGAAATGCAAAAAGTTTTAAAGTCCAAATTAACTGATCACGATAAATGGGTGCAGTACAACCGTACAACCAAGTGTTACAAAGATACCTTCATTTCACAAACCAGGCAAGGCAGCCAATCAAAATACCTATTAAAACAAGCAGTAACAGCATATCAAATTCCATTACTTTATCCACACCTCCCAAAACTTTTAAGAAAAAGTCTGAAGTTTTCCTACGCATTTTGAGTGCGTCAAACGATGCGAGCTGGGATCACAAGGGTACCGTTACTATAAAGGGTGAAATTTTACCGGCGTCTAACATAGTGGATGTAGTTCACGACACTCTGAGGCCTCGAAAACTATTAATCCACCCGGACTCCTACAATTTGCTGATTACATCAAAGGCCTTAACCTTGCTCATGTGGTGGTAGCTAAATCTAAACAGCAAAAGGAGCCAACCCCGACTAGT